>CM029366.1:29667497-29757497 GCA_017165825.1 Hepsetus odoe | reverse complement strand
TCTTTGATCAGCTTGTGTGGAGTTTAAAGCGTCACAGAGCTTTGTATGAGAGATGTTGTCCCATGAAGCCCTCTTAGTCCGAGGTTACATCACCCCGGTCCCTCTCTCTGGTCCTCACTGCTAAATGAAAACATTTACAGCTCCTCTGATAGCTCGGAAGGACACACTGCTGCTCCACTGGCAGCAAAAAAAGATGGCGCCTTTAAATGGCATTGTGGATATCATGTTGTTATCATTTTTCTAGGACTGCTGGATCTGTTTGTGCTTCGTGTTTCTGTAGACTGTGTTATATCTGTAACATAGAGGGATTCCCTTATGGGCTATCTGGAAATCACATGGCCAGATGACTCCTAATGTTGATGTGACCTCTATCCAAGGGTAACTGAATTATCCAAGCTATGTTGCACAGGTTTGCTGTGAATGTTTCCCATGTGAAAACTGCATTGCAAAGCATCACAGAAAATCTAGAGTAAAAATGGAAACTGTTAATGGAAAATCATTTTCAAAAGAAAATGAAAAGTGACCACTAAAGTGGTTGCAAATAATGAACATGTTGATGAACTTATTCTGGTCTAGAGTAGAATGTTTACAAATAGTACATTTTCATGTATCCTGTATAAAGCACATGGAATGGGCAGCGGTGGCCCCAGGATGTCCCCAGGATCAGAAGGCCTTGGGTTTGAATCCCAGACCAGTAGGTTGCCCTGAGGTACCCTTGAGCAAGGTACCGTCCCCGTCACTGCTCTCCGTGCACTTTCAATAGCTGCCTCCTTCTGCACGTGTTTGTGTGTGGGTTAAATGCAGAGCTGTAATTTCGTTGTGGCTGTGAGTTGTGTTGTGTCGGTGTTTCTTAATGACAAGATAATCACAAGGATACTCGCCTATGAATCAAGAGGTTGCAGGTTCGAATCCCACCTCCAGCACTACCACCACTGGGTTCCTGAGCAAAACCCAACTCCAAGTTGCTCCAGGGCGACTGTCCCTGTAAGGAGGAAATGGAAGTTGCTCTGGATAAGAGCATCTGCAAAATGCAGTAAATGTAAGATGATGAAGCGTAATTTACATTTTCTAATCTCTTTATCTTTTCCAATTAAACATGCTGTTTTGTTACTGTGCTTATAAGAGTGAGATATAAATGACTTGTGCCTCATTTTAAAAGCACTCTGAACTGAAGCACTCCTTAGGCCAGTGTGACTAGGTGGGGATAAACTGCTGTTGGCCACTTGCCACAATTACTTCCACATTTGGACTTTATGGACCAGGAGTTGAAATGTGCATTTTGACTCTGTTTATCCACTTAATTGATCTTTTATTAAAAAAAAGGCAGGCAGGCAGTTGGTTTCTTTAATATTGTCAAATTATTTTACATCACAGTGCTTCTCTGAACATACCGTGGATATTTTTCGTGCTTTTATTAGTTACACTTTAAAACTAATCCTGTTTTGGATCTAGTACAGTACAGTATGGTAGAATCATTTTAGGGGCAGTGCTGGCTTTGGTTTGAATGTGGGTTTGATTTCCAGATCAGTAGGTTGCCCTGAGATTCCCTTGAGTAAGGTACCATCCCGATCACTGCTCCCCGGGTATTGAATTGTGTTGTTTCACTGTGTGCTGTGACCTGTTTCACACTGACTAATAGTCCCTTTCCCTTGCTTTGGAGCGTTTAGTCTCTTCCAATGTATTAACATAGATTTTGGTGGATGGTTCTTTAAAGAGTGTAAATGAGATGTGTTAGTAAGAAGAACCAATTAAAAGATAAGAAACTTCATATCGTTTAAAGTTTCTTGGAAGAACACTTACACTGGTAAAGGAAAGTTTCATTTAATGGAGGTTCTTTTCATCTTTGTAAAGATGCATTTTCACAGCCTCTAGCAGTCTTTTTCTGGGTTCAATGTGCTTCTTTTGTGGCATTGCTTAAAGAACCCTTTTTGGCAACTTTTTCAAAGAGTGTATTTGTGTACATGTCGATGCTTCCGCGCATAGCTCTGGCCGCCTGTGCTCTATAAATCCACAAGTTGTAACTTAACTTTTTGATTTATGACACAGCGCCTAGTTTCCAGTTGTGGGGGTCAAACTCACCCCAGCATGATTCCCTGAGAACTTTTGTTCCAACCACAGGTCTATAGTGCATATTTGTCTGCCAGTAAATCTCAGATTCTTGATTTGTGTGTGTGTGTGTGGGGGGGGGGGTTGTCTGTCGATCTTTCTTTATTCGGGTTAGTGACTGATCAACATGCACCATATCTCATATCTGCCCTTCATCTGTGGATGTTTTTGATATGAAAAAGTTCTGCCACAAAGGAATGTCCCGTTTTTGTGGCCCAGAAAGATCACTGTTTTATGGCCACTATCTAGGTAACACTGCGGTTGATTCATCTAGTTTTCAGTCATTTCCTTGTATGTAAATTTTTCCTAGAATATAAATCTCACTCTGCATTTTTCACTAGTCATCATGTGGCTCTTTCACTGGCTGCCAGTGCCTCTTTGGCCGAAGAGCAGTCGGGACACTTTCTGAGTCTTTGGCCAGAGAGCAGTTGGGACCCCCTGTGGCTGTCTTGCAGAGTGGCTGCTCTTTTCCGAAGCTGTAAACACCTTCTCCACTTACAACCAGTCATCTGAGGCCTCACCGGCCTGGCCAAAGGCCCTGCCACTGAAGAAGTCCTCTCACGAGTGGGATGACCTCAGCGGTCCTAATACCAGCACTGACGTGAGGCAGGGAGAATGCTGACCGCTTCTGCCATGGTATTCCTGCCTGGGTTGGGAATGTGAAGGACAGTTTTCATTTGAGGAGCTGGTCAGCTCCTTTTTTTAGGACTGTAGTCCGTATCGAAATACTTGGGAGTAGGACTGGAAACCGTTAAAATATTTTCAGCACTAATAACATGCTTACAGATTGTAGCCAATCAGCAGTGTCCATTTTGAAACAAGCATACAAAATAGCTTCTGCTGAGATTTTCTACATTGGCCTTTAATATTCATTCGATTTTTTTTGGTGAGAAGAAACTTCAGTGCCCGCTTATGATTAGAGTGAAAATCACATTGTTCAGTTTCATTTCTGTGATCAGTGGAGTCTTTTTCTTTTTCAAAATGCACTTCTTTGAGAATGGACCGATCCTGATCTGGTTTTCTTTCTCTCCATTGGTTTATCTTCAGTGTTGAGGTAAAGAAAAATAATTGGATGCCAAACATGTTTGGGTTGATTGAGTACATCGAGTGGGAAATATTGTGTACGTTCTTTTCATCATGAGGAACATCGGTTTGCTTCGACCAATCAGTCGATGTGTGAATCTTTGGTAAATCTCTGAGCTGAAGGGGAAATACCGTACTTGAGCACATCTTCCTTTTCTTTCTTTGCTTCATGGGGTGACTCATTGCACAGTTGCCTGATAAAAATGCAGCCTTTCTGGTTCTGCCATCGAGACATTTGGTTCCCACCTGACTTTAGTCATGATGCAGAGGAAGTTGTCGATAAATCGTTGAGTACCTTAAGCACCTTGCCAGGCCAGTTAGCCGGTGATGGAACCTATCTGGTTTGGCAGTATAAGAGTTAGAAGAATTTGCTGGAAACATTAAAATGTTTAAAAAACTGTTCCGTAGAGTTATTTAAAATGCACATGACTTTGCAACTCCTCCTTCATGGCTACCTGGGTTTCCCACAATTACGTTCAAAAATGATCAGTGAACATTCTGCATTTTTCCCCTTAATTATCTCCGTTCCTTCCTTACATGTTTTACACCATAGATTTTGTCTTCCTCTTTCCAGAAGTGTAGCTTTTCTCAACTTTCATCCCCTGTATGTTTTGGTGCCAAGGTTGAAAAAGGTTGCCTAGACAGAAGTTCAGTTACTAAGCTGAGGTCCACCTAGATTTTAATCAGACGTTAACATCTGAACTGCGCTGTTTCCATGATCATGTCTTAGATAAGCAGCTGGACCAGTCAGACTAGTGTCGAGCTATTGATGTGCATGTATACTTAGTTATTGTTTCTGAAACTTTTCTACAGTGAGGAGCAGCTTGAGTGAGGATCAGAAATGATGTGGGTGGAGTGTTTTCAGTTAGTTAATATCCTGTGGTGTGTTAGGAAAGCCTGTGGTTTATTGTCAGATTTGAAAGTCTGATAAGATTGTGGACCAGTGAGGTATAAGATGGTAAGTTCAAAAAGGAGGGGAAGGACAGAGGCAGTGTGAGCTGGGTTCCACCTCTCAGAGGAGGTGGAAATTTCCATGGGGCATGTTATTAGCAAGTGATCTGGGTGTGTTCTGGCACAGAAAAGGTTAAGCGTCCGCCCCAGCCTTCTCCAAAACTGGTGTGTTAAGCAATCTGAGAGTTTGCAAATGATTAAGGAGAGGCAAGGAGATGCTGTGATCTAGATGTGCTGCAGAATCCTTTTTTGTATTATTATTTATACATCTTAAATTTGGTGAATACACTGGCCATATTAGTAACGTTGGACTTGTGTCTTTATCGTCTGTCTTATTACGTTGATTTATTTTGTATTAAGGTATCTGCTTTTATCTCATTTGAAATATGATGAAATCCTGGATATAAATGTGATGTTTTTTCCGTCGTTATGCAATCTGTAAGTCTTGATATCAACCTAGTGCTTCAGTTTTTATTTCCGTAGGATTATTTGAAACCTGTTGCACAGGACAAGCTGATAAGGATTTGCTTGATGCAATTAAAATGTTCAGATATGCAGATAGTATTTATTTCTTTTTTGAAACAATCTGTGTTTACCTGCCAGCGGAATATGATTTTTACTTTATACATTTCTTCTGCAAGTTAATGTGTCTGAAATGAATCTGTTTAAAACCAGAAATGTTTGATTTGTCAACTACATTTATGAGGATTTCACTGGCCAAGATCCTTTTTTTGTAGCCTCACATAAACATCATCTTTTTTTACGTCACTTATTTTTCATGGGAACAGCTGGTTTTGCCTAAATATCTTAGTTTTCTTTCCAAGCTATTAATTGAAGTGCATATTTTTTTCATTTGAGTGCTCATGAGTGCCTTAGCAGTCAATATCAGCATGTGTGGTTTTGTTTTTTTCTCTAAATTAACTACTTCTTCTTCCTCTTTCGGCTGCTCCCGTTTAGGGGTCACCACAGCAGATCATCCGTTTCCATTTCTTCCTGTCTTCTGCATCTTCCTCCTTGAGCACAGTTAGAAATGAGAGGATTTTGCCAAAAAAGAAAACCCATTTATATGAAAAATTTGAACGAGTAGGTGCTCCCAAATTTTTTGTTGACAGTAATGAGTCCATGTGCACACAGTCTTGCCACATGACCTGATTTTTTCTTTTTCTATGCCCCTGTTTCGTAGTGAATAAACAGGTAGTATAATAAAGAGGTAGAATGATACTTTCCACTTTCTTGACCTGCCGTATCTTAACATCAGTGTCACTGTGGCGAAGGTTCATGATATTTGCTTCACACTGTACAGTGTGTTCATTTACAGAACTGGGCAGGTTTGAGAGAGATTGAGAGCAGCAGTTGAAGAAAGAGAATACCGGGGGGGAGGGGGGGCAGTATATCACCGAAAACTCTTGCAGGACTGTCCACGGCAGGTGTGAGCAACCGTTGGTGGCCATGGTGGGGAGCGGAGGGAAACTCCAGCTGCCAGTTGTTGGCAGAGGAGTTCTTTTTCACAGATCGATCTCTCTCTCTCTCTCTCACTCTTTCTGCCTCTCTCTCATTCTTTCTACCTCTCTCTCTCACTCTGTCTGCCTCTCTCTCTCTCTCACTCTTTCTGCCTCTCTCTCTCTCTCTCTCTTTCTGTCTCTCTCTCTCTCTCTTTCTGTCTCTCTCTCTCTCTCTCTTTCTGTCTCTCTCTTTGTGTGTCTCTCTCTCCTCTTTTTCTCTGTTTCTCTCTCTCTCTCTAATATGCACATGCTGCAAGTCCAATAAGGTTGTGTGGGGCAGATGTGACAGGCACTGAGGAATGTGAGGAATGCGGAGGCAGAGAAAGAAAGAAGGAGGGAGGGAGAGGAAGAGAGACAGAGAGAGAGAGAGAGAGGCAGGCATAGACAGAGGCCTACAAGGGTGTGTCTGTAAGGAGAATGGAGGAGGGGGTAGCATATAGCTTTTGGGACACATTGCATCTCTCTCTCTCTCTCTCTCTCTCTCTCTCTCTCTCTCTCTGCTTGACTTTTATGGTCACTATTGGTGGTGCAGGCAAAGGGAAGTGAAGGCTGTGAAACTAAACGCTGTGTGTATCTGCATTATTGAGCTGATGAAGATGGCAAGCTTTTACAGAAAGTGTAAACACTTATAAAAGTGCATTAGATTCAAATAATGCTTTGCTTCATTCAGAACAGTGATTTATGACTAATAATCTCCATCTATCTATTTGCCTTGAAGTGTGGTTCCTCAGCTGAGACTTTTACTGACACTTGGAAGTTGGCCATCTCGATTAGGGAAATGGGGCCAGTCAAGGTGTGAGGCCACCTGCGGATGTGCGGTTTCTGATTTCCCTTGCGTGAACAGTCTGTAATCCCTGAGCGCACAGAAATAGCCCCTCTCAGTGAGATGATGGAGCACATAAGGGAAGCGGGCACTCCATGGCCATCTCTGATTCAAAGGCTATCACTGTCAGTTATGTTATATCTATATTTTATATATTTATATATATAAAGTCAGAAAATGGAAGTGAAAATGGACAATTACCAACAATACAAAGCTTTGTTATTGGAAAATGCCAAACACTTTAGGAAATCAAAGCCATATAGAATTGTGTTCGGCAGCAAAGAAGCTTGTTTTCTTTGATAAAATGTTTAAAAACACAAAAACACTACTATAGTAAAACATAAAGGTTTTGGACCTCTCAGAACTTTTAAGCCATTTCATATAGTAAAAAAAAAAAAAGTTAATCAATGATAAGAATGATTATACAATAAATAATATAAATATTAATAATAACTGTGGCACAGCTTTGAGGTGTGATTGTGTTTGTTTGTCTCTGCTCTGCATCGGACCGGCGACCTGTCCAGGGTGTTTCACCTTTCAGCGTGTACCCTGGGATCGGCTCCAGCACACCTGCCAGTCTGCTGGGATAAGCTGCTTGGAAACTGGGAGATGGATGTTTTGAAATCGAGTAATCGAGACTGTAAAATATGACATCGGCCCATATTCGCATCCAGAATGTTTCAGATTATTATCCACCCAAAGTCTTACTATCTCCAGCCACAATAGACAGAATTTCATATCTCTCTGGCTTCACAATGACATGAGCACAACTGTACCTCTGTTGCAGAAGGCTCCAGTAAAAAAAAAATGCTCTGTCTGGCAAAGATGAGGGTAGTTTGGCCCAAATTTGAAGCCTAGATTAGAAGCAGTGGGTGAGGATTGTCTTGGAGGTAGATGAGATTTAGATTCATGTTATGTAGGCTGATGTTAAGCAGAGAAAATGTTTTGCTTTGGACTCTGATCATCTAATTGCTGTGGCCTCTTACCAACCACCAGCCTTTGTGAAATTTTAAATGCAGGGCTTGCCCAGCATTATAGAGCAAAGCAATCACTTAATATTGTCAGCTTGCTTTTATTAAGTTTCTATCTGTAGTCAGTCATATCACCATGACTATACGGGTTCAAGCACCAGTTTCTGTGTTAGAATACACAAGTTTCACTTTGCAGCTTTCTTTGAGTGCCACCTTGTGGTACTGGAAACAAAAAGGCAGCTTTAAAACGATCCTTCCTTTCTTTCTCCGCAGGGCGTAATGAGCTCATTGCCAGATACATCAAGCTGAGGACAGGAAAAACCCGCACAAGGAAACAGGTATCTAATCTCCTTTCATCTGATCAGATCTGATCCTTGAGTGACCCAAAAGTCATAGTTAAATACACATAAGGGCATCAACAAAACAGGGGGAGTTCAAAAGCTGATGAATGAAAATCCATTTTAGACAAACGAGTCAACCATGGAAGTGGTTTAAGCTTTTAGACACGTGCAGTGTAGTGACGTCGCAGAGCCGACCTAATAATTTTGACCATTTACTGAACTTCATCAAACAAAGTGTGAGACTGGAGGCTAAGGGGTCCAAACACTAACTTTTGTGTGTTTGAGTATTTTAAAATGTACATTCTTTTTGCCTTTTATTGTTATTTTAAATGAAAGCTATCTGCACACGGTACTCGTACTTTCACCTTAGTGCAGTTTCTCGGTGCTCCTTCTGCTCTGGGCTGATTTCATAGTCATGAGGAAACAAGAGAAACTCCAAAAAGACTTCTATGTGATCGTATAACATTGAGCAGAACCATTCTTGGCTATATTGCTTCGTATTGTAAAGATGTACTCATCTTTAAGGTGAGCTCGAATGTTAATATCTGTGTGAAATACACCACTCTTTAGTACTTTATCACTTGATTTGCTGGTGCTGATGGATCTTTTAAAAATAAATATCAGGTGGGTGTGTATGTGAAGGTAGCAATATTAATTCCAGCTTAGAAACAGTCCTGCCACTAACAGTCATGTCTCTTCAGGCCAGTCGCAAATGCCAGGGTGAAGAATCTCTGTGTTTATATGTAAAAGACTTTTTTAATTTATTAACTATAGTTTTGACCGGTGCCTAGAAGACCATCATTTACAACTATCCATGTGTGTGTTTCATGTGTGTTTTAAAACCCTCTCACACTCCTTCAGGTATCTAGTCACATACAGGTGTTAGCACGGAAGAAAGTCAGAGAGTTCCAAGCGGGTATAAAGGTAGGTGTCTCCTGCTAGCCCCCTCGGCTAGCATGCGAATGGGCATCTCTTTCCACCTTGGTTACGGCTTCTCTTCTCTCTCTCTCTCTCTCTCTCTCTCTCTCTCTCTGTCTCTCTCTCTCTCTCTCTCTCTCTGTCTCTCTGTCTTTCCTTTCTCTCCTCTCCTTTCTCTTTCCTCTCTTCCTTTTCTGCAGGTTTCTAGCCATTTGCAGGTTCTTGCCCGGAGAAAATCTCGCGAAATACAGTCAAAGCTGAAGGTATGCGCTTTCCTGCAGGTGGGGGCGGGGCTTTGCGGCGTTTGGCTTTGCGCTAACCAATCGGAGATGACTTTACGGCATGGAAGTGCAAGTTACATTGTGCCATTGGCTGACGAAAAACCTGAAAAAGAAGGAAACAACCATCAGGGAAAGGCTGCTTGTGTTAGACAGAGGCACTCCGTAGCTGCTGTGATGTTGCTGAGATTTAGATGGTCGTAACATAGTTCAGTGCTCAGCACTGTGTCTTGCTTTGTAGCAGAGAAGGCTGAAAGTGCATGATGGCGCCATGCTCTCTGCCTGTAGGCTTTCCTGAGGCTCCCTTTTTCTTCACTCTTTTACCTCTTTTCATCCCGACACCCCCTCATCATGTCCATCCCCAATCTCTTCAGTTCATTTTATGTGCAACAAACCACACAGGTGGTCTTAAAACAAAGAATGTTCTTTTTAATTTAACGATCTGAGTAAAACATATATTTTCATTATATATAGTTATAGAACATGATTTAAATGTAATTATTTTACGCAATTATTGATGGTTATACAGGCGTATCTGCAGCAGGGACCTCCACCTATAGTCTTATTGTGCTGTTGTCCAGCACAGATTGATGATTTTTCTGCACAAATGCACCTGCTTCAATTCACCTGTCAACTGTCAGGTTTGAGGAGGAGAGCTGCCAAACTGTACTGCACAGCAGCTCTCAGGTCCACAGCTGCCCTAATTCGGTGATTAAAGTCATTGTAAAAAGTAATGTAAGCAAATCAGTAAAACTAATGGTAACTGGTAACATGGACCTGAAGCTGGATGACACAGGGAACGCATTGTATGATTCCTTGTGACTTTCATAATCCAGTTAGTCATTTGTCCGTTTAGAAGAAGCTAAACGTGTCCCCAGTTTATAGTTCCTCCAGAGATGGTCTTGATGGTCTGCAGTGTTAATACTAATAGTTTAGATTCCTGTTATTTTTATCAAAAATAACAGATGCTCTACGCTCTACGCTTCGACACACATTAGTAGCTTTAAAAACTGAAAATTACATCGACATGTTTTGTAGATGTTCATCTGGTTTCCCACAAGTAGCATTAAAATGACATGAGCAGATATATTAGTAATGATCTAAAGTCTATTTTTACCATATTTTGTACAAGAGGCCAAGCCATAGAATTTTTTACTACTCAATAAGTTATATAATCTTTTTATTTTTTTATTTTATTTTTTTTTTAAACTTAAATAAAATTGCATTCTTAGTGTAGCGGTCCATGCCATTTGTTTCAGGCCTTTAAACATCACCAAAAGTTTTAGATGCTGCACAAAATTTGCACTGCAGCCATTTTGACTCTTGGTATTAATTGCCAACTGTTTTAAAACAAAAACAAACAAACAAAAAAAACCCCCAAAAAAACCAACCCAACCCCCACCAAAAAAAACCAAAGTCTTAATCTCAAGTGTGCCATTTCACATTAACGCATTCTGAATTACAGGTCAGTGACTGAACTAATGTGAAACTGTGAAAACTCAAGAATTCCCCTGCCTTTTACTCTCCAGCTTACTAATTGGAGAAGGACTCTGTAGTGTTAGCCACCGTACCACTCAGCACCTGTTTAACTCTCTGTGCAGTGACACTTTTGGGAAACCAGTCCCATATGTCCAGTTTTTTTTATCAAAGCTATATGATATGAATGGACTGTATGGTTAGTTTGTAACATGAGAGAAACAGTCCAAAAAGACAAGAACACTTCAAAGCAGCTCTCCAGGACATTGTTACTAATGGTCTCTCTTTCCTTTGATTCAGGCCATGAACTTGGTAAGTGTGGATTTGGATTTTGCGTTTTTGCTTTGCTTTGCCATACCCCACACAGCTTATGCCCATCACTCATCTTCTACTCTCCCCATCCTTCAGCCTACTATGTGCATACATTACCCATGAGCCTTAAGGGCTCCATCATATGCCTGAGCATTGATTCCCCATGCATTCCCTGCTTCAGCTTATGGCTTCATTTTAGTGATTATAGATGACAGCAGTAGATAACATTTGAGGGCATAGTGTATCTTAGGATGTCCTCACTGACAGATGCCCATGAAGAGTTGTCTCTTAGTCTGTGAAGGGCTATAATATAATAGCAGCAAGCTGAAAATTACAGGCTATCATTTACCCTTTCAGAACATGGGCCACTCATTTTGGACTGTTAATTTCAATGTGACTATCCTAGTAAGGGTTAAAAATAGAGCAGCTTTGTAATAAGGGGCAGGAGTAGGGTGTTCTTTCTGACAATGCCAGCCTGCTTCAGCTGTGCCCTGTGCTTGAAATCTCCATTAATGCAGACAGATTTGGATTATCTGTGTTTAAAGACTAGAATAAGAATCTGATTTGGTCGATTTTAATAATACCTAATAAGCTTTACAGAGACTGGCTGTTGTGTTGTGTCTGTGACTTGCATTATAATGTTTGCTAAGGTGCTACACTGCCAATCAGCTTTACCTCACTGCCTCTGCCTGTTGCCTCTTTCTCCTCTAATGGAAATCCAGAGTAGCACTTGCTGCATTTGATGTGGCTGATTTATGGACAAAGTGAAGTGGAAAAGCAATTTTTTTTTCTAAATCAATTGGGTGTGTTTTCACCTGTAATGTGCTCTCTGATTTCCTTTTCTGACATTTAAGTTGAGAACCGCAGCATTTGTTCTTGTCTCTGATGGTTTTAATTTTTTATAGACGAAACGATAAGACAAGAACAACTGATCGGTAGATTCAATTTTTTGGAAAAACCTTACATGATGAGTCAACTGTCATAAACAAAAAAATTGTTTATGATTGTGTGTACGGAATATTTCTCTCACCGGTGTCTCTTGCTCCTTCTCAGGACCAGGCGTCCAAAGACAAGGCTCTTCAGAACATGGCTGCACTCTCCTCAGCCCAGATAGTGTCTCCAAACCTGATAAAAAGCCAGCTTCCCCCACTGCCACAGCCACCCTACCCACCACCCACTTTAGCCCCAGGCACCAGAGTAGGTCTCAGTCTCAAATGCAAATACACTCTAAAGATAACTCCATCATCTTATCCAGACTTAATTTAACACTTCTATTGTTCTTTTGTTATCTTTTGCAGTTTTGGCCAGGTCCTATTCCAGGACAACCTGGACCCTCTCAGGAGTGAGTTTATTTATTTTTTAACACGTCTGTTGAAACTGATTTTATCCCCAGACTTTCTGCACACAATTCAGTCGCTAAGACAAAAACAAAAGTCTTTTGACATGAATCGCCTTATTGTAGAGAAACTAACTGGCTTGAGTTTACAAATTGCATCCTAAAACTATTGTAAATAAAATCAGGGAATATAAAGTAAGATATCAATACATTTTTTATTTAATGGTATATGTACGCTGTTGTTGCAGCATCAAGCCATTTGCACAGACATACACAAACCTATCTGGACCTGTTCCTGCTTCAATATCAGGTAGGTTCCTCCTTTGTGTGATGGAAGGATGTTTAAAGTCATTTTGTTATGTTTCACCATTTCCTTCCTGTCATGTGTACAGCGTATGAACCCCTGGCACCCCCTCTCCCGCCGTCAGCCACCGCAGTTCCTGTGTGGCAGGATCGCACCATCGCCTCCTCTAAACTGCGCATGCTGGAATACTCCGCCTTCATGGAGGTTCCTCGAGACCAGGACTCTGTGAGCAGCTTCATACCTCTATACACACAAACCAACCTGTAAACTACAAATCCTACAAGTACAAATCTCAACACCTCCTCCAGCCCAGAAGACATTAAGCCAAGAAAGCTTCTTTTTTTAGCTGTATGACATTTTTATAGAACATGAAGTATATGATCACCCACAGCCCAGTCTTTTGAGATTACTTATTTAACTCCTAACTTATTTAAAACGGATTAAGTGGTAATTTAAGAACAGTTCTTATGGTGTGCACATACACCGACTTACTTAAATGTATTTGCTTGCTTTGTTTTTCCTTTTACAGTACAGCAAACATCTATTTGTGCACATTGGGCAGACCAACCCCTCATACAGTGACCCCCTACTGGAGGCGGTGGACATCCGGCAGATCTATGACAAATTCCCTGAAAAGAAAGGAGGACTGAAGGAACTATATGAAAAAGGCCCCCAGAATGCCTTCTTCCTGGTCAAGTTCTGGGTGGGTAAATTATAACAGCTCAGTACGCAGTAATTGTATCACACTGATCATAAGTGCTTGTTCAGGTTCTAGTTCATTCTTTTGTAAAATCTTCCCTTCACCTCTTTACCCCCAAAACCTACTGTCATGACTTTAATTTTAATGCATTCAATTTTACTCACTCATTTAAAAAGTAATTTATTAATATAAAATGAATGGGCCAAGATACATCACAGTGAAACAGTTAAAAATAAAGGGAAAGTGACTATTTTCCTAATTGTGAACACGACACAGCACACAGTGAGCCGCGATGAAATTCAACCTCTGTTTTTTACCCATACACACACACAGTGCAGCAGGTGTCAGCTACTTAAAGCATTTTTGGGGACGGTACCTTGCTCAAGGGTACCTCAGGGCAACCTACTGGTCTGGGATTAGAACCCATGAACTTTAGATCCTGTTGCCAACTACCTTACCACTAGACCACCGCTGCCCCATGAATGTATATGAAATCAAATTAAATCTCTGCAGTTATAGTGTATTTGACTACTGCAAGTATAAACCAGTATTTAAACATATTTAAATAATAGCACCTCTTAAAGAGCAAAGAGTGAAAATGTTTGTGTTTGAGAGGATAGAAAGACTAAGTCTATGTTGTGGCTGTGATGCAGGCGGATCTGAACAGTAGTGATATGCAGGACGGACCCGGGTCTTTTTATGGCGTCAGCAGCCAGTACTGCAGCACTGAGAACATGACCATCACCGTCTCCACTAAAGTCTGTTCCTTTGGCAAGCAGGTGGTGGAGAAAGTGGAGGTGAGTCAACTTGAGGGACACAATCAACACAGCCCGCTTTTTCTCTAGCATTCGTCACAATGCTACAATGCTGGATAATTATGTAGTATATTAAACCAGCACATAAGTGGTGTCCCGTCCCGTCCCGCCAGCAGGTTCATCACTTCACCTTGCACTACTTTCATTTTTAAAAAGTGCCCTGGGTGCCCAGCCATTTACTGGTCATACTTCTAGTGCTTTTAAATGTTACATTGAGGATATTTTATTTTTCTTCCCCATTTTGTGTCATGCTAGTAAAGTTTCTTCCCTTTGTTTGTGTATTCATTTGATTGGCAGACGGAGTATGCACGAGTAGAGGGTGGAAAGTGTGTGTACCGGATCCACCGCTCACCCATGTGCGAATACATGATCAACTTCATTCACAAACTTAAACACCTGCCAGAGAAGTACATGATGAACAGCGTCTTAGAAAACTTCACCATTTTACAGGTAACTGCTAGGACAATATTTATGCAAGCCATTAAAACCTTATTATGGAATTATTATGGAATCATTTTAGTCTGGAACAAATCCAGTGCTGTCAGTCAATCCAAAATGTTAAAACCCTGAAACCTGACTGCTTTACAAAGGAAATCTGAGTGTGAACATTCTCAGGGGTACACATGTGTGCACAATTATTAGGCAACTATGAGTGGGCAGAATTTTTAGACTACTAAAACTAAATGAAAAAAATAAGAATTTCCCATCTCACTTGCTTTTCATCTGTTAAAGTGAGAATAATAAAAAAAAAAAGTCAGTGACCAGTATAGCCATCCTTCTTTTCAATAACAGTCATAATTCCTCCATAATACATCAGTTACTTGATCTGTTGACCATCAGCTTTTTGTGCAACAGCAACCACAGCCTCCCAGACACTGTTCAGAGAGGAGGACTGTAAATCTTCTGTTTAAGAAGGTCCACAAATCAATAGGATTTAGGTCAGGTGAGGAAGGGGAGCATGTCATTATTCTTGTGTGTGTGTGTGTGTATGTATATGTGTGTATGTATATGTGTGTATATATATATATATGTATGTATATGTATATACATACACACACATGCAGACTTTCTCCTGAATCATTGTTTGAAGAAAGCATCTTCTAAAACCTGGCATTAGGTTTGGGAGTTGATTTTGAGTCTTCAACCCAAAAAGGACCAACTAGCTCATCTTTAATGATACCAGCCCATACCAGTACCCCACCTCCAAACAAATACACATCACCTGATCTGCTTACAGCCAATTAGCGTTCAAGATTATACAGATTCGAGTTGGAATATATGCATAAAATTATGATCTGGTCAGATTGCCTAATAACTGTGCACGCAGTGTAGAATTTTGTAGACCTAAATAGTTACAGTTGTGGTGCTGACCTGACTGGAACTAAAGCATTTATGATGGATTAAATCATTGTGATATATCTCCTTCCAGGTGGTGACCAACAGGGAAACACAGGAGACCCTGCTTTGCATAGCGTTTGTATTTGAAGTGTCAACAAGTGAACATGGAGCACAGTATCATGTCTACAGGCTCATTAAAGACTAGCCATCGCTGTGAGAATGGGTTTGCAGATGGACAATTTGTCACTTGTGCAATCCCACCACAGACTGTCCAGACGTCAGAGCGTTACACCAGCATGTTTTTGGAGAATGGATGCATCTTTGTCGATCCAGGTATACTGTTAATGGATGGACGCTTGAGCACAGGGGTGTGGAGGAATGGAAATGAGAAAAGTTGTATTGCTCTGTTAAAGGACAATCCTTTTTTATGTGTATTTAAATGCCTTAAAAACAAAAATGGGTCACATAGGTTTTTTTCCACGTACAAATGATAAATATTTTATGCTTATTTTTGTGTTTTATGCTTATTTTTGTGTCTTCACTGAGGGACAATGAATGTTGAATGCAGGAAGGAAGGTTTTTCATAATGGAAGACAATGTGTGTCCTTCTCAGGTGCACAGTGCATACGAGAAGTAAGGACCAGGGCCTCAACAAGAGGGTTATAGAATTCTTTTAAAATAAAGGACAGGTCTGCTGAATATTGGTTAAAGTTTTTCTATGGGACGGCTCACATTAAGTGACCGCTCTGAAGCCATTACCATCTTCAATGCCTTTTACTTTTGTGTTATTCCTGAACAACATCAACACCATAAACAACAGTTTGATACCAGACTGGCATATGAAGTTGCTAAGAGGCCATACTCGGTATTCGCTGATGTACAGAGCGAGCGAGACCTGTCCTTTATCCAGAACGGAGGAGTCAGAAACAGGAAGGCTTACGTGGCCACCAAATTTGTTATTAGGTTCATGAATGTGGCAAGTGCCTCTCTCCAAAGAACTCAATAAGGTTTGACATTCTGAAGTGCCTTTTTTGACTACCTCTTGAAATGAATCGATATAAATGTGCTAATGTTTTTTTTTTTCATACTAGAGCATGACTAAGCATTTAAGTCTTTCTTTCCTCAAAGCTCACTTTTTTTTGCTTGAAATGTTTATTCGCTGTCTGTAACAAGTACGTCAGCACACGCCAGTGTTGTAATGTGCTTGTAACCAACGATATTGGCACGTGGTAAATAGAGGACAAATGAACAACATGCAGACAGGTTTTACATTAAATGGCCCTTTAACACAAAGGAAAGTTTTCCAGCAGCTGCCTATCAGTCAGTAGCTTTATGACGGTAGTGGTACTATACCTCTGTAATGTATTTTTTTTTTTTTTCCTTTTTGACAGTGGAAAATCTTGCCTTTTGTTTTTTTTTTTTTTTTTTTTTTAGTTTTTAAAAAAACTTTTTTTTTTTTTGTATTCTCTGGTGCTTTTGGATCCTATTAGGAGATTCTGCATTATCAAGACTTTGCCTATCAAGACAACTCACCCTCTGTTAATATGCTGTTGTGCCATCCTCCAAGTTTGAAATGTACACTAAACAGCCATCTTCATTTTATGCAGAGCACTGGGAACACACACGTCTTTTTCCCCAGTGCATCCAAAAGGGACAGATTGGGATTTCATTCTCCCCCTAATGGTCATTCCCACCATTCTGTTAAGGTTTGTGGTTCGTTCTTTTCATGTGTATCGCAGGTGTAATGTGTGTTAAGCCAACGCTGTTGAACTAAAGTCACTGCCCAATTGCTGCCATAACACACCCGACTGGAGGTGCGTTAATTGAAATGATATGATACACAATCATGGGATCATGGAGAGGTTTCAGTGCTGCTGCAGCTCTAATGCAGTATGCTACTACTGAAGAGTGCAGAGCTTCATTAAAATTTGTACTTGACACCATATCAGAAACTTGAATTTTAAGCATTGTTAAATTGGATTGAAATAACTGTAATAAAGTATGTCTTTGAAGGCATTAATAATAATAATAATAATAATAATAATATTAACAATCCCATCCCAACATGTTGTGGCCACTGATTGTTAGAGGCAGCCCTGCTTGTGTGAAAACTATTCCATGTTTTGGAGAAAGTATTCTTTAGTAGTATGCATATTATGAATATTTAAGGGTACAGTATTGCTGGTGTCTTAAGAAAACATGTTGCCTCTGAAAAACGAAAGTTTCATACAATGTTTACACCAAACCTCTCACTCCGGAAAGGTGTTGGTTTAATACAGGAAAGGAAAAAACTAGCAAATTCAGAGTTTCATGGTTTTCCTCTGATACCAGCAGCATTTGATTTGTTGTGAATGGTTTGACATAAGCTTTAGACGATCAGTTGTCCAGAAATCCATTCTCGACAAAAGTAACAAGGTACTTTATAGTATACAGATGATGACAGGCTTTGAGGTTCAAGCTGTCATCTTGCTTCATCAACAGATTTGGTACAGCCTTGCCTATTACTTTGAACTTTGACAACGCCTTCCTCAAATGTACTTTTTTACAGGCTTTTTTATTATAATTATTCATTTTGTTTTGCTCTTTGACTTTCAATTCATGCTACTGGCATAATTGAAAATTGTGTGTGTTACTGTTGAGATTTTATGTAATAATCTAAATGGTGTTGGAGTTGTTCTTTTCCCCCTCCTTACCTAGCAACGGTTCACTGTGGCCTTGGTTACCAACTGTGCATTGAAGTCATTTATATTATATACAATGTGAGGGGTTTGTACAATGTAATCTAAACCGTATGTATAGTAATACCAATAAAATGTCTTGCCTCCCCTTGGGACATTTTCCTTTGAAAACTGAGTTGTGAAAGTCTTTCTCCCCCTTTTGTGTGTGCTCTTGTCTCTCGTAAAACTTTTATATGTGAAGAGTGGTGGCCTAGTGGTTAGGGACTAGGCCCCATATGATCGGAAGGATGTGGGTTTGAGTTCCACACCAATAGGTTACCCTGAGCCACCCTTGAGCAAGGGCCAGACTCCCACCGCTAGTCACTGTATGAAATATTCATGAACGTTTTTAGGTAAGAAATCAATCAGCTCGCTCCTACTGTTCCTTAACGTGAGTTAAAAGTGATGCCCACGACAGATTGTACAACATAACCTGCTGTCTCTCTCTACACTCATCTTTGCCAAAAAACTACAACCATGGCGCAGATTGGGTCACTTTTACCTAGGCGGTGGATGCACTGATCCATGGGATTTGTAGTTAAATTGTTTTCACGTTCTCGTTATGTTGCAAATTTTCTTTTATACTGATTTCAGAGATGTTCTACTGGTATTGTGTATGTATGTGCATTTGGGCTGATTTCTAGTGATTTAATCCATTGTTACAAAATTCCTCGTGGTGAAATGGATTAAAAATGTTTTAAATGTAGCCAGCAGAGGGCGCTCGACGCCGTTGTGGGTTTTCCTTAAAGGGCACGGCCTCCTGTTTTATACTTTTTATAAGATTTTAAAAAATGTATCTGTTAGGATAATCTACCTTATTAACATATAATTATAGTTTGAAAAAAAGTGCCTTATCTTTAGAAGAAAATACACGTTTTATGTTTTAATATATCTGTAATTATGTATAAATCGTCTTTAATAAAGTAATCACAATTTTATAAATAAACAAAAAAATAACGGGGGAAAAAAATCCAAAAACAAGCAGATTATTAAAAAATTACACTCGGTTTTGAGAGTTAATAAATAAAGTAAATCCCATTTATAACTGTGAGGTTATCTTGTTACAGTTTGAGGGAGAGGAAGTGAAATATTCTTCCCTGACTACATTAACCTCCTCAACCTCCATTTCTTCTAACAGGTATAGGACAGTATTCTAATTATTAGCATTTTTGATAAATATGTACAATTACAGCCACAAAAATCAATTTCTTCAATGCTGAGCTCTTAGTACAGGAGTTTAAATGTCTTCTTTAACCATCTAACCAACAAGCACAAAGAAGCACTTGTTTATCAGCTCCAGAAAGGTTATATAAAAGTTACACTTAATATTCGGGAAAGGACCGTTGGCATCGCAGTGCATTGTGGGATATGTAGTTCAATTATTCCGTATGGATAAGACTACAGTCACTTGACTTGTTTAATTTTCTTTCATTTCATTCTGGCAGGTTGTTTTTGATCTGTTTATCTCTTTTACTGTATGTTCAACTCGATTCGTCTTTTCGCAAAACTCTAGATGGTTCTCTTTATCCCTATTCGACTCTTTCCGGCTCTGTTCAAAAACTTTTCGGCTCGATTGGACCCTTTCCGGCTTTGTTCAAACTCTTTCCGGCTCTGTTCAAAGTTTTATCGGCTCTATTTGAATCATTCTGGATCTATTTGACTCTGTTCGAATCCTTTCGGCTCAATAATGCCATTTTTTATTCTGTACGTCTGCGCTAAGCTGTGTTCGGCTCAATTCGGTTCTGTTAGACGCTTTTCGGCTCCTTTCGGATGTGTTCGGCTGTGTTCGGCTGTTTTCAGCTATGATCGGCTCTATCGGGCTCTTTTCAGGAACAGCCGTATAACGTGAGATTGGCGTCGCTCTCTCGCTCGCTCGCTCGCTCTCTGTGACGTCACAGAGGAAGCGGCGCTCAGAGCGGAGCCGGAATAAAAACACGGTTCGGTTCCGACAGTAAAGCAGAAAGCGGGTCGGACACGGAACCCGGAGTGGATGAACAGACTCTTGGACCGCGGGCCCGTTTTAACTCCACTTCAGGCGAAAAGGTAAGGAAGAAGGAGGCCGAAGTTTCGTGCTAGTTTTGGTGTGAGAGTAGTTTTTACAGTCCCGTCACTTCCAGTTAAATCACCTGAAACTTTATTCGCTCAGATTACCGTGTGACCCGCGAGCAGAGCAGCCGGACCGGAGTTAAACCCGTCATTAGTGAGTGTTTATCCACGGCAGACTGTTACCTGAGCCAGGAAAAGCGGGCATGTTGTTCCGCGGTTACCCAGGTAACCCAGGTAACCCAGGTAACGGGCCCATATGGGCCCCATATGCGGAACACAGGGGCGACCTGGTTGGGCCCAGATCAACCCCAAATTAACCCCAAATTCTCACCCATAATGGGTTAATCCGAGGACTGATCGATAAGGGCACATACACTCATCATCATTATCATCATCATCATCATCATCCTCATCATCATCACCCCAATTAGATTGGTCGCTATGGAGATTTTTCAGGATTACTCACTGATTCTTTAAACATGTATTTATTGGATTTTCTTTTTCAAAACGAGTCTATTGTGCATCATATCTTTTTATTTTAATTTAAATCATGCGAAAGAAAAATAAACGTATGTATACATGCACTTGTTTAATAAGAAACACCAGTAAATATCCTCAGCATAAACAAGATTAATAATGTGCACTGTTACAGGCTCCTAAACCTCTCCTCTCATAAAACTCCAGATCTGTTACTTATCTGCTTTCAGACAGTATTTCCTGAAGAAACTCTGAATCTGCAGAAATTTCTTTGCCACATTGAAAAGTCTGAAAGTGGGTCCTTCTCATCTTCAGCAGTTCAGCCAGTTCATGGCAATTATTGTATTTTTATTCAGAATTAGAATCCGAGTTAAACAGTCCTGGATATGGCGTGAATATAATATCTAATACACATCAAGTGGTGAGAGATCTTTTTTCTGACATCAGGAGGATACATTGAAATGAAGAAGAAAGTTGCTGTAGTGCCTCAGTTTTCATCAGCATCTCACACCCTGTACCTCAACCAGTGCAGTTAAATGGGACTAATTTTTCTCTTTTTGTAAAGAAAATAAGCAGCCAGTCAGTGTTCGATATTTCCTGACAGTATCACGATCGATCAGGAAGAACTGTGACTGTAATTTTTAACTCCTCACACTTTTTCAGGAGTTCGTTTTACCCAAAGTGGGTTTATCTGCAGCCTTCACATTCTCATCTTTTGCTGTTAAAGGAGAATTCCAGTCATTTCTCAGTAAATGGTTCAAATGTGCGCAGTGTTTTGATGAAAAAGCTCCTGTCCGTCTAAATCAGACATCAGAACTGCTATTAAAACCTTTATCACAAGGGTTTCAAAAACATTTATAACGTCAGTAATATTTTTTTCACAGTTACGCTCTACTTTATGCCTGTTCGTCGATTAGGGCACAGGCTTGTTTTTCTGGGCCCTGACTCTGTTCTCCCTCTTTTTGTTTTAGCAGTTGCAGCAAAGCGGCACACTCAGCTGATAACGCTGCCGATATGTCTGTAAGGCTTCGCATCTTCTCCCTAAACTGCTGGTGAGAATACATAAAACCTACAACACACACACACACAACCCTGCTGTGAATAGAGTGCAGCACTAATAATGATAATAATAATAATAATAATAACAATAATGAAATGTTATAATAAAGGTTTCTTTAAAAATGCAGTTTAATCAGATTCTTTTGATGCAAAATCCAAACAGCTGATGGCAAACTGGTGAATAATTTAAACACAAACACTATCAAGTGTATTACAGTGGTTTGCAGGGAGGGAAGGCTATGGTGTATTTTGATACAAGCCCGAGTAACAGAGTACCGTGATACCATATCCAGTGCAGTCATGTTGCTCCCTGGTTTAGTTGAATTGAACTGAGTTGTTGCATGATTGCTAGGAAGAGAAGTTTTTGTTAGCAGTGTGGTTTAATACTCTGGCTTTGTTTCTGTGTGTGTGTGTGTGTGTGTGTGGTTTTAGGGGAATCCACTATCTTAGTAAGCACTGTGCTCAGCGATACGCCATGATTGGAGACCTGCTGAGCAAGGAGCAGCATGATGTAGCATTACTGCAAGAGGTGAGACAAAAACACGCATATAAGCAGGGCCTGGTCTGGTGTCTTCTGGGCTACCAAGCAAACTTCTAACTCCTCAAAGAAATGTGAATGTAGTGTACAATACAACGTCTACCTTGTTTTTCTTTCTGCAGTCAGAACTGAGTCCAGAGTTTCTAAATCAGAAAAGCCTTACATTTCTGTCGGACCAGCTTTTGTGTCTCCAGCGGGAGTGGGATGGGTTAATACAAGAGCTAAGATGTCTCTAGAGTGTAAAAAAGTCAAATTAATCTGCATTTATTCACTTAATAAATTTACACAGCCCAACACTGAGCCTCATTTCTGTGCCTCATGTTACACTGTTCATATTAATCACCTAATCCCTCCATTGGCCCACTTTCCTCACTTTCATAACAGCAGAGCGAATCATCTACTGAATATTGGTTAAGATAATAACTGAGAACTTTATAATGGACATAATTGGGAAAGAAATTGCATTTCTTTACTTTCTGTCCACCCTGGAATTTGTCTATCGTTGGGTATGAAAATACAAAACAACTTCTAAAATCACAGGATATTACAGGAAAATTACAGAAACATTTTTATCTTTTGAATAATATGATGGTGCTTAATGTGACCGGTGCACAAGAAAATGTCCATTTTGATTATAGATGGAATTTGCTTAAAATAAAGTAAGAGAGAAATTATGTGTGGAGCTTAGTGTAGTCCTGCAGTGGCTCTTGTTCTGGATTTTGTGAACCATATAGTGCTTTTGTTGTTGGACAAATCCTGCCTCAAGGTACGAAATCCTCTCCATTTTTAACTACCTGGTATTTGTATCTTTTTAGAGGACAGTGATTATTTGGGACAGTTGTCCTCAGCTAAATTATAGTGCAGTGCACAGTAACGGGCTAGTTTTTTAGCTCTGGATTCCAGCACAATGTCAAAACTGCAAAAACTCAGAGGAAATGCCTCACAGACTAGACTGTGTTTATGTTCTTGTTCATGGCTTCAAGGTAACCGCTGGACAATGGGCAACTTTTAGGAGTCTAGTCTCCTTTTATAGCTTATGTGAGCTGCAACGTATCATTTATACACACTCATAACAGCTTTCGTTACTGCTCCCTCACCTCCTTTGTGGACAATGTGAGAAGAAACTTGTTCATTTACACCTTCCTGAAGCACGCTGGCTGTATGTACAGAGGTCAAGATACTGTTTACCAAACCTGCATTAAACCTTTCCTCCTCAGTGTAGGAGGAAACTTCTGTGGTCGCTTTTCATCTTGAAGCAGGGCTTCAAATCGGGGAAAATGGTGATTTTCTTTATCACTATTTCAGCTGTAATTTAAAGTGATTATTTTCTTTAAATTCATCTTTTTTCTGCCCTTTTTTCACCAAAAAAGTCACTTTTTTGGACTTAAGTAGTACATTTAATGACTGCCTGTTCACAAGCTCTGAATTATTCGATTCTATTTTTTTAATAACTTCCTCAATTGTAACATATCAATATTGAATGATGTAAGATATGATTCAGATAACAGCCCTTGTGATTTGAAAGCTGCACTTTGTGTTTGCATGTGTGTTTGTTCAGCTCCGTCCTCAGACGTGTTATCATGCAATCTCAGTGTTCAGTTCTCCTGTTTAATGTCTCATAACCCTGGAGGGCAACCACTGATATTATTGATATTCACACTTAGAGACAGAAGTTCCATCATTGCTGAAAGGATTTTAAATTAATATCCTCAAAAATTAGAGCTTGGCCAAAAAATCAGTTTACCGATAATATTGATTATAGCTCCACCTGTTGCTACAATATTTATATTGTTTATAGTCAGAACTTCTGCTGTTTGGAGAGAGATATATTTTACACCTGATTGATATATCTGTCAACTGTTGAAATCAAGAATATAGAACATTAAATTATTTCCTTATTTTCATTGATCAGAATTATTAGCACCTCAAAATCAGGAGTGGCTAGAAAACTTTCATATCATTTCTTATCATTAACTTGCCATCTTGTACCATCACTCTAGAAAAGTTTAAAGAAACTTTACTTCTGAACAAAACACAGTAGGACTGCAAAGGTGGGATCACTGATAGCCTTTAATGTCTTTAATAATCTTACTGCAAATCTGCAGCAGCAGCAGATGTGACTCCACCCTTCATAAAGCTCTCTGCAGTGAGAAGACCAGGGCACACAATCCTGTTTTTAGGGTTGGGCTGCTCTTTGCTTGAGCTATCTGGACTGTTTTATGGTGCTGCAGCTCCACACACATTTAGTCACAATAACATCCTCCTCGTCAGTCCAGATGGTGATCATTTCTCAGATTTCAGAAATAATGTTGAAATGGGAGCATAGACTATTGTATTTGACTTGCCAAGACATTTACAGAGTGCCAGACTCTCCTCCAGAGCATTACATAGACTGCCTCAGTCCTCCACTTAGTCACAAGTAACCTTGTCATGTGATAAATGTGTGATTACAGATGCTGCTTCTTTTTTGCACCTGACATGATGTCACGTCAGACATTTTGCAGCTGTCTGATGATACAAGTTCAGCAGTTGCCTGCTGTTTAAAAAATGCTGACTGATTATCTACATTGGAGGAAGTAGGACAGTCATGTTATTGGAGGGAGGACAAAAAAACCTGATGCTGTGTTTTGTTTTATTATGGTCGTTGCAGGTTTGGAGCGAGAAAGACTTCCTCTTCCTGAAAAAGAGACTTGGTGGCACACATCCCTATTCACATTATTTTAAAAGGTCAGAACTTACATTTGCATGTATGGACTACTTGCTGTATGCTGCAGGAGTGAGAGTGTTGAGTTTTATTGCTCTGCACCAATAATCTGTATGACATGGGCAGGTTCAAAGCTATGCTAAAGAAAAGGTGCTGCTATAGTCTGAAATCTACAGCTCGAAATCTTGTGTTGACACATTCGGAACAGTTTATAACAGTGTGTTATAAATCGGTCATTGACCATTTGTTCAGAAACACCTGCAATAGAGTAGCATTTTATTACTGTGAAGGCAATTGTTGTAGACCGTCTGTTGTTCCGCTTTTTTGTTTGCACCTCTTCCATCAATGGAAAAAGAATTATCACCACTGCCAAGCAGATGGTACTAAGGAGTGGACCATTCTCGGCATGTCAGGGGTATAATGGTAGTAACATGATTATTTTTGTTGTGTACATGAATCGCCTGCAGCTGTACCCACCATGAGGGGAAATGTATTAAGAATTTATTTTAAAATGCACTGTTTTTGGTTTGACTTAATGTTAACACAAATTGCGGAAATTATAAATAAGGATGGGCAAAGACACGTTTAAAAAAAAAACTAATGGAAAAAAAGGAGACACATCTTAGTGTTTTAGTTACAAAGCTGTTGTGGGCAACTAAAGCTTCAAGATATCTTGGGCAGAACGTACCTATATTTTTTCATCACTGTGTGACTCAGTTTCAACTTATTTCTCTTGCAGATGATCTTTAACTGAAAGCTGTGAGGGTTTGCTTATGGATTCGAGTTTCAAAATCTTTAACTGTATGTTTGGGATCATCTTAAGTCAGTCTTCTCATCTTTTTAATGGTGAAATTCTTCTCAAAGCCCATATCATTAGATCACTCTGTTTGTGTTTCCTTCAGTTATATGTAATGCCACCACACCTATCATGATGGTTTATCCTCCGTCCTTCAGCTTGTGTTGTTCTCCACATACCAGCTGTTTATTCAGCTCTGACTGAATGACCACTGGCTTCTCTTTTCCCACCCTTATCACTAGATGAGGATGAGAATACCTGTTTACCTGTTTAGGGACAACCAGCTATGGATCTGTGAACATTACTCTTGGATATTATTGAACCAAGTGTACCGATGTCTCATATATTGCTTTGTCTCCTCAGTGGATTTTTTGGGAGTGGACTGGCAGTATTTTCCAAGCACAGAATCCATGATGTCTTTCTATACAAATACTCTCTGAACGGCTATCCTTACATGGTGAGTAGAACCAGGTTGTTTAGACCACAGAATGCTTTTTGGGAATAAACGTGTATCTTTAACACTGAAGCCTAAACTCCCTTTAAGTAGAGTGATGCTGTTTAGTCCTTCCTGTCAGAAATACATTATATATCTTCTGTAAACTTAGATCCTGTAAAGTTCGAAAACATAAAAGGCTTTCTCTGACTGGCAAGACTCACGTCTACTCTTTTCTCTGCCAGGCTCATCATGGAGACTGGTTTGGGGGCAAAGCAGTTGGGAAAATGCTGCTCAATATCAGCGGGCTGATCGTCCACATCTTCGTCACTCATGTAAGTCCCTTAAAAGTCCAGAACCCCTCAGACGGGTCTAAAAGATGGGTCTGAAAGACGGGTCTTACTTAAGTTATCACTGTTTAGTAATGGGATTCCTGGATTGTAACATTTGTGCTGATCTGTAAAACATGAATTTGATCTTTTGTGCAAATAGTCACAGGGTCTATTCTACATCAGAAAGAAAGAATGATAGAAAACATGGTAACACATACGAAGCCCCATTTCCACATGCTTGATCCATGTTACTCTGTTTGTAACATGCGCACATGACTCTGAGTGCACATCTTTACTGATCTGAATGAATTGTGTTTATTGGTTGGGTTAGACAGGGTTAATGTGTGTTTGTTCATGCAGCTTCATGCTGAGTATTGCAGAGAGCAGGACTCTTATCTTTCTCATAGAGTGGTTCAAGCCTGGGAGCTGCAGAATTTTATACGGTAAGCAACAAACTCTCTTTTCAAAAATATGTAGCGGCACATCTGTCTGCTATAATCCAGTGGCCCTGCATGCAGTATGTAATTACTTTCTCTGGTAACAACGTACAAATAACAGTATTGTTAAATAATAGGAATATTATATTATAGAACGGTGTTGCCAGTTACATCATCTAAAAACTCCATTAGTTGACCAGGAACCCAGGGGCATCCCTCAATTTTCTGCTTGTGATTTCTGCATGTTCAACACCTCTTATGATTTGCACGCATGGCCATTCTGACCAGTCTGAGGCTACACATGCCCACATGCAAGCAGCGACATGTGTCCTTGCACATTTCTACATTAACTTTATTTATAACTTTAGCTTTATTAACTAATAAATACATTTCTAAAATCAAACAGAATAATAAAATAGGTTTATAAAGGTTTCTAAAAATTCTCAAAATGATCTCGGAAATTGGGATTTTAGTAAGCCGTTCATTTAATACATTTTTTTTTTCCATTCTGACCTGACGTTTCCAATTTCCTCTCATTCAGACACACCAGCGCTGGAGCAGATGTAGTGATTTTAGCGGGAGATTTGAACATGCATCCGACAGATCTTGGGATCAGACTGCTGCAGAGTTATACTGGACTCAAGGACTGTTTTAATGAGACGTCTAACTTTGAGGTGCGTGCAGAAAGTGTGTTCATCTCTGTTTATATGATGGGAAATGTACTGCATTGGTCTAGCAGTTCACACTAACAGGCCTTTGCTGTGTTTCCAGGGATGTGAACAGGGATTCACACATATTACAGATAATCCCTTCACAAAGACACAAGAGCTCATTCCGTTTGGAGGAGGAATTCGTATCGATTACGTCTTCTTTAAGGTGAACGTGCCGTTGGACTTGTCTCCTTTTAAGTCACTTTAGCAAGCTGCACTCTCTTTTTTAGGTTTATGTTCCAAACTGCAAAACTTGAATTAAAATAATTGAATTCAAGACATGTTTTAGATCATGGTGTTCTCAGAACTTTTTCATGCTGTTCAACTTTAACATGGTGCTCTTCAATGAGTGTGTCAACCCAGGTTTCTCCCTCATTAGTTGATTTCTCGCCCCAGGTGTTTTAAGGGCAGGGAACACAAGTTTTTATCAAATAAAAATATCCTGGTCTAAATGACAGGCCTGTACACTGTATAGGTTCATTGAGTAGTTGCTTGGACATACATTTCTTCCTTTTCTTGTCTGTTGTGGGTAAACCACCATCGAGCTGAACATTTTGTTTTGTCAACAGGGTTCTAAGAAGGCAGATGTCAGTTGTGAGTCATTGTCCACTACTAAAGGACCCATCCATGGTCAGCCCTTTCCTTACTCTGACCATGAAGCTCTGAGCACTGAGCTAGTGCTGTTTCCTGCAGAAGATGAGAAAGGTGACACAAAGCAGGACGACTGCACTGCAGGTATTCCGTCAGAAAATGTGCCCATGACTAGTTCTTCCATAGCCTCCAAAAGCAGCACTTTTTTGGCTTGTTTGCTTTTCTTAAGATGTTGAAAGCATGCTTGATGTGGTTTAGATAACTTGCTGTGCGCTGTAAAAATCAGATCAGCATTTCTATTCCGGACATGAGACTTATTTGCCTGCCTGCAGCGTTCAGCTCAGCTTTGCAGCTCCGTTTTTCACTATTCCATCATAGTGTGTTTTAAACCACATTTACGAGTCTGATTAATCTTATCGAAAAGCTGTTTGAGAAGCTTTGAGGATGTATTAATCGAAACTTTTTTGATGACTGTTGTCTTGGGCGACTCATAGCTCTAGTGCTAAAGAAAAGCAAAGTTTGCTCTTCAGACATGCCTTGGTTGATAATTTGCTGGGATAAAAGGGAACTAAATTGTTTTTTTTGTTTTTGTTTGCTGAACCAGCTCATTCATTAGAGCTATCCCTTACTTGCCTAATTTTATGCAATACCATTAGTCACTGGTTAATATGAAGTAGACAACTTTCATCCTTCTCTCATGTCCCTGAGTCATTCCCTAAATTAGCTCAATATTATAAATCCTATTGTTCAATCTCCGGTCTCAACCCGAGGAGGATGCTTCCCCCCATTTAGACTTGGTTCCTCTCTACGTTTCTTCCTCTTCCTCTGGGGGGTTGTTTTCCTCTCCTTTGTCACCCATGTTTTGCTCACTGGGGGCTTTCTGTATAGCTGCTTTGAGATGGCGCTTGTTTTGTGCATTATAAATAAATCTGAGTTGAATTCTGTCTGCTGTCACTGTTTCGTAGGCAAGCTTTCTGAGCTGGTGAACACTGTGACTGAGGCTCGTACTGAAGTAAAGGTGGGCTTACACTGTGCAGAACGCATGCGCTACACTGCTGCTCGAACAGGAATCATGGGCCTGGCCCTGCTGCTGCTGGAGTTGGCCATCGCTGCCGTCCCCTGCTTCGCATTGGGAACCGAACAGCCCTTCCCTAAAGCTTCCTTCTACCTTCTGGGGGCTCTCTGCTTCGCCATCCTTTTCTCCACCACCCTGCTTTACATCTTTTATGGCATAGAGGTGAAGGCCCTACAAGGAGCGGAGGACCAGATGAGGCTTGCGGTTGGAAGCCTTCAAGAACGTCTTAAGGAGTTCACTAAGGATGCACATGCTGACCATCCACAAAAGGAGCTTGAAATCAAGACGAAGCAACTCTAAAGCCAGATGACCAGATGAACGCCAAAGTCTTGGGGGTGGGGGGGGCTGTGAAGAATGCTGAACCACTTGACCTGATAGTTTCTTGCCTGTAGATTTGACAAGAGTGCACAGCTGGGCCTAATTGTTTCATCTTAGTTTAATTTGCATGGGTAATGTTTATAACAGCATGTGAAATTCCTCTCCACAGCTCACAACTGTCTCTTTTTCTGTTTATAAGCACTTATCTGTAGTTCCAGACCATGCTAAGATGTTTGACCTCCTTGTGGATAGAATCAGTGCTGCCCCAGGAATTTGATCGGACCAATCATTCTGCCGCAAAAGGAGACCAATCATCTGAATGAAGACTCCAAGAAAAACCACAAGTGAAATGTAAGCAATGTGACTGTGAGCTCACATTCATGCAGTTTTAGAAGAATGGACCAGTGTGACTCACGCTTCTCATTTATGATCCACTCTCTTAATTTCATTTGGATTGAAGGCCTGGGGAGCATTATTTCAGCATTATTTCAGAAATTGATGAACATGATAACCTGCAAAAGGTTTTATTGATGTGTTTATTATGCATCCTATATGCATAATGTGGCATTATTAATTATTACAGGCCTAATTAAAAGCACCTCCACTTGTTTTAACCTCAGACTGTTCTCAATCCTGCTGGGCAGGTGATTCTAAAGCGTAAGTGCTGTAAGCTAAAAAAAAAAATCATTTCAAATGTTTCCTGTCCACCACTTATTTGTCTTAAATACTGTATTTTTACTTGAAGAATACTAACAATAACTGATGTCCTCTAAATGTGCTTTCATTTGTTTCACATAGTCCTCCTTTGCAGTCCATCCTGGAGTCTTGCACTCCCATTTAACACCTTCTGTTCATACTTTAATGTTTACTGTATACCTGCATAAACAGACTGTGTGAAGAATTTGGTTTTGTAGTATTTCAGAATTTACGTGATATGCTAAAGACAGTTGTGCATTCTATTTACCTTCCTATGACACATTCCACTCAGTGGAAATATACTGTATGTAATCGTATATATATGTTACCATGGTCACTAACTTCACCATGAAAGCTTTAGCACATCGGAGACACTTTTCTTGAGGAAATAAATTATGCAATCCACATTCGAAAAATGGTCTTGTGTCTTCTACATTTATGGCTTTTAGCAGGCGCTCTTATCCAGAGTGACCTCAAGGTCTTAATCACAGGGACAGTTTCCTGGAGCAGCTTGGGGTTCAGGGTCTTGGTCAGGAACCCAATGGGGCCTGTGCTGGAGTTGGGATTGGAACATGCAACCTCTTGGTCCACAAGCAAATATCTTACCGCTGGACCACCATCACTCTAGTGCTGTCATATTTGGCTGCCTAAATAATTTTTAGAAGAAATAATCAAGCAAGATCTGTTCTGAAGTTTATCAGAGGTGTCCTCCATCATGTTTTTAGTGATATATTTATTGTGAGAATAATGCTGTGGGTGCCATAAACCAAGCAGATCTGAAATTTCAGTCCAGAGACAGGACACACTAAATCCAAATGTTGCAGTTTAAAGCGTATTAAGTTTCAAGACAATAAAAACAACAATCTCAGAAAATGGCAAACATTAAACAGGGTGTAATGAGGGATTCTCACCACAAGGGGGCAAACCGCTCTTAGGATTTGAGACTCAAACGCCTTTGATTAAATCTAATTGAGAAATGTTCTGTTTTTATTCTGTAACAATCTAAATGCTAAATGCTCACCAGAGTAAATCATATTTATACTGAACCCAAAGAAATGTACCTAATTTTAAAGTATGCAAGTTTGCTGCAATGGCAGCATTAACGACAACAACAACAACAACAACAACAACAATAATGAAAGTGAAAACTTGTCATTGTGAATACACAACATAACAGACAGTGAACCACATCGAAATGCAGCCTTTGCATTTAACCCCCACACATACTGGGCAGCAGGGGGTTAATAAAAGCTTTTAAAAGTGCCCAGGGGGCAGTGATGGGAACAGTACCTTGCTCAAGGGTACCTCAGGGCAGCCTTCGGGTCTGGGATTCAAACTCACAACCTTCCGATCCAGGGGCCAGCTCCCTAACCACTAAGCCACTGCTGCTATGTAATAATAATAACAATAATTAATAATAATAATATACTGAGGTTGGTGGTTTATTATGTAAAAAATAAGAAAATACTGTCATCAACGTTGTCTATTTGTATTATTTCTCTGTCCAAATGTGCATAAATTAGTGGATTTGTCACTGAACAGATGCACTCTAAAAACATGAACACCAGATAATTATGCCAATTAAAGGCGTTAAATAATTGTGTTTAAATTGGGAGTGATCTCTTCATTCCCACACATCTTCATGATTAGATTGGATGTCACATTTGGCTGAATGAAGGTTTCTATGTGTCATTAACATGCCTTAACACCGGTCTGGAGTACAGTATGGGACCTGCCCATGCACATTGCTGCAGTGCAGTCTTGCCCATGGGTGTGGTGCAGCCTTCTGTCTCTTCACTCTGAGCTGCTTTGTCTTCTGGATTTGCTGATCTTCACAGATTTCCTGCTCCAGACTGCCTTGACGCTCTCTTTGTAATATGAGCGCAGGGCTGTTGAGGTTTCAGGGTATTTTATATCTCCACAGCTAAAAAAAAAAAAAAAAGTACCTTGCTCTTTTCACCTTCCTTCAGGGCAAAGGCCACTGCTGGAGAAGTGGGACTACTTTTTCTTCTTTGATACCGATTCCCTTTTCCAATCTTGGCAATGCATTCATTAAGATAGCACTGAAGACTGATTTTATTTTAATCCATCTTGTTCACCAGTAACCCCCACCTCCTTGACTCAGACCTGTTTCTTCAAAAGCACTGGAGGAGTAATAATGATGAATATTTATTGGATATTCATTTTGTTCATTTTAATGTGTTTCACTACTTGAATTATGGTGTATTCATTTCGGACACAGTGCTTTTATTGTGAGAATGAGAACCTTTACAGAAGTTTCACAAGAGTTCAGGGAGGAACCTCTTCTGGGTTGGGCTCTGCTCGGGATCAGACTACAGGGCCTGAAGGGCGGGGTTTCCTGGGAGCAGGTGAGTTTTTTCAGCAGGTGAGGGCTGGGCCAGCAAGTCGGGCTCAGCTCAGAGCAGCAGCATCTCCTCCACACGGCGCCACGCAGCGCGGAGCTCCCAGCCTGGACTCAGCATGATGGCCGAGCCGTTGAGATCAGCTCTATCCATCGGGGAGGTCGGGGAGACCTCCCTGGCGGTGCCCTCGGACCGCGGCGCGCGCTCGGCTCAGCAGAGGGTCCTGGAGCAGGTTTCCACCATGAAGAGGAGCAAGAGCAAATACAGCAGCAGCAGCAGCAGCAAAGGAGGAACCCTGTCCCCCACCAGTGAGTGTCCTCTGTCCTCACACTCGGGACACTCTGTCCTCTCCCAGATCGGATTACTTCATTCATCTTTAGTGGTGAAGTTTTTTTAAGCTGGTGTCTCTCTGGTACATTTTTTTTTTTTTCAGTCTTCCTTTATGTTTCACTTGTAATCAGAATTTTCATTTGATTTATTTATTTAGGCTTGAAAATGTTTTAAATCCCCCTTCATTTTACACTTTTAATATTATACTGAATTTTTATTATTATTTTTTTTTTTTCTTTACGTAATCTAATTTTAGTTACTAGTTACTATCTATCTAAAACTGTTGTCTTTTTGACTCCCTTCATCCTTCATTTTACATGTGTGATCTAATTTTAACTGGGCCTGTCTGTCTAAAACTGTTGCCTTATTTTAAATCTCCCTTCCTTTTACATGTGTAATCTTATTTGGATTTTTTTTCTTGACTTAGTGTACACACCACCAGTGCAGGCTGTTTAGAGCTGCTCCCGGGACACTTTTCATTAAATGATATTTCCTCCCTTTTATTATATATCAATTCAGTGTGGAATAGGTCTGGGTTCAGACTGGCTGCCTGAAAATGTCATGGCTGGAAAGATATGAGGTATATTTTGAAATTTGTACCTGGAGTTTCATAAGAAACGGGCCTGATGGAAGTCAATGGACAGTGACGTGGCCTGTAAGGCTGGGTGGATGTGAATCAGAGCACTGAAACGGATGGTTCACGGTCTGTAGATGAGCTCCTTATACATTTACTTAAGAGACCAAACTTCATAGTTTTACGCTTTTGCCTCCTTCAGTTTCAGAAGCACTCGGCTCGCACAGCTAGTGGACACCTCTAGGGATGGAGTAACTTCTCAGCACGTGTGGTGCAATAAGACAGTTTTTTACCTGCTGCTTTAAAAACAACTGCATTTTATTTCTGCTCCACTGGAACTGGAAGCAATTAAAGAATACAGACTTTATTTAGAGTCTCTGAGTCAAATGTGTTTGTTTTGAATATGGACAGTCATGCAGAGCAAGTTTGATGAGAAATGTTTTTTGACACAAAGTGAAACAACAAAGAAAAAGAGAAACAAAGTGACTCGTCATTACAGTGATGGTGGATCGGGCGAACTCTTTAATAATTGCCTCCAACTAGTAGGTGTATTCATAACCAGTCTGTGTAATAACCTTCTATAGTGAAGCTTTAAGAAATACCATGAAGTGTTAAAACTTCTCTGCGTTTCTCTAGAGTGGATCACAGCAAACTCATCCGAATAACTTTGTTTCCATCTTAACGAATCAATTGCACATAAAGTTTGAAAAATAACGGACATTTCCCTTGAGTGGGCTCCTCCTGTGTGCTGCTTAGACTAAACAGCTATGTCCCGTTTAAGTTTTCTGATCTCAAATCTTTTAATATTGAATGTCTGCAGAGCATGATGTATGTGTTTTTTCCAGTTAATAAAGAACATTCATGATTCATTACATCAACCCTTATCCTGATTAGGGGCATCCCAGCGCTCTCCGAGCACAAGAAGGAGAAACACCCAGGGCAGGTCTTTCTCAGGGCAGACATACAGACATATAGTCACACCTAGGAGGCAATGTAGCTTCTCCAGTCCGTCAAATGTGTCTTTTGAGCTGTGGATGGAAACTAGAGCTTCCTGAGGAACCCACATAGACTTGGGGAAGAATGTGCACACTATAAAGAGAGGACCCGGGCCGCTCCGGCTTGGAACTAAACCCTGAACTCTATCACTGTGAGGAGACACTGCCCCACCGTGTCGTGCTTGTAATAACGTCAAATGTGTTCGATTAAAGCAAGATATACTGGCCTGCGATTAATAACAACTAACTGCCATAAAATCATTTCATGCTTAGTATATAAAGCATCAGCCAAGTCTGAAAACACTGCTGTAGCATGACTGCATGTCCAGAATGATCATTTTCGGGTGATTCTATTAGAAGCACAACCTGCCAGCTTATAAATTTAGACTTTAATGATTTTTTAATAGCTTTTCATAATCTTTAACCATTTTAACCTTTGGTCTTTATCCTTACTTAGGCCCCCAGAGTGACAGCGCGTTTTATGACTACAAGTTCTTCTCGAGTTCTGGGGTTAATGGATCGGCTTTTGGGAATGAAAACTCCATGTCAAACGGACATGCAAAAATGGTAAGCTTCATATTTCTACATCGTCAGTAATGATTATATTTACAATATGCTTTCCAAAGCATGAGAATAAAGATACTTGGATTAATAATCATAGTTTGTCATCCGGGAAGTTTATTCCTGAGCAGTTACAGTGTTGCAAGTCTGAACAGATACCGAACTGTTTAGAGCCTGACTTCCTGCACATGAATTAAGGAATGTTTAATTCGGGAAAATCTGACATTAAAGAGCTTTTCATTTTGGGAGTTTCATTATTGTGTATTTATATACGTATAGACAGAAATACAATATGCAACCAAAGTCAAGTACAGAAAAACAAAGCTCAGTATGTCCTGATTTTGGTGAGCTGAGTAGTTTTATGTCAAACAAAATCAAGAGTGATAGTAGTGAAATCAGTCTCTCAACCCAATGCCACTTTATGACAAAAGAAAAACAGTGATATTTGGTCACAGTGCCCATTTTCTCAGCAAACAAACAAACAAAAAAGGACCACCCTGAAAAAGATACTAGGCACTGGTACTAAAATTTAAGACGAGTCCATCATGAACTGTCCCCTGGGCTGAACATGAGATCAAATTCACTCTTTCAAACAAAGAAGCGGTAAAACTCACTACGACGCAGCAAAGAGAGATTTTGAACCTCCTCCAAGAGCTGTCAGAACTGTCACGGACTCAGGCTATATTTAAACCTCAGATTTGCGTATTTTCATTATAATGAATTGCATTTGCATGCGAGACAAAATCAAGGTGTGAGAGTTTTTTTTGCAAGGACTGAGTTCATTTACAGAGCCGCGTGCAAGGGTTAACTTGCCTCTGGTCAAATGAAAAGTTCTGTTGATGTTTTAAGTGTAAATATAACACACCCTCGATTGAGAACCTCCTGCACATTTCGATGAGCAATGGTGACTCATGTGCTGAATATCATATATTTGGGAAATACTTCAAATACGACCTGTGCAAAATGTCCCATTTTTGATTTTATGTTGTATTTGCATCAATTTTTTTTCATTTAACACTTTTACCTGCCTCTCTTGAAGGAACATAACATGAGTGTTCAGGCTTTTGCATATGGCTGTGTTGACTGTGATAATGAATTCCTAATTGGGTTACTTCAGATCTCTGCAGACGTTAACAGCTACGCTTACTAAGATCCCCAGATCAGGTTTCCAGAGTTCTTGAATTATGGGTGTCTGCCTTTATTATCTGCACCTTCAGTGCATTAAAGTGTGTAAAACCAGTCTAATCTACTTTAGATGTGCTAATCTATGAATCATTTAAAACCGGTACACTTAAACAAGTTAATGTGTAGAGAGTCAGCTAGATCTGGGAACAATACTCGATGAAAAGTAAGCGCACTTCATGTTTAGCATGTACTTTTACATTCTAAACTACTTTTCAGACATTTAAAGCTTAGCGGATATGTGTAAAATGCTCTTATTGCTTGTCCTCAAACTCACTTAAAGTTAAAACAGATGTTGCAGGCAGCTGTTGAGTTGTTTATATGTTCCACATTAAGATACTTCCGCACTGCCAACATTTCCGCTGCTCTTGACTTCAGAAAATGAGCCTTAGTGTTGTAACTTGCAGATCATGTTGGTTTTATCATGTTTGTGGAGTAAATAGTGCACCACGAGGAAAGTCGGCTCAGAATTAGAAACTAATATCCATAAAAAATTTGCCTTCATTGGCTCTGATGTTGACCTTTTGGTCACTTTGGGGAATTTCTAATGCTTGTGTTAAAAATGCTCACCAGGGGCTTAGTGGTTGATTCTGCTTTTCCTTTCTGAGGGTGAAAGTCAGTCACCCTTAGTGTGAGAAGGAAGTCATTGTCTGGAAAGGTTGTCATGAAAATATACGCTATTACTCATATTACTCAAGTCTGGAGTGAGAGTACTGTCTGTTCATCTCAACCATGATGTGAACATTTTTTCATAATTATTATCTGTTTGAGTTTTACTGATGACATTAAACATGATAAGTAATGCCATTCTTGTCTTGCTTGTATTTTCAAACGTTGCATGGAAATTTGTAACGTCCCTGCAAACCAAGAGTAAAGTTGGAATCATGATGTGCCTTATCATATCGTTTGCTCAGGGTAGTATTCTCGAACGCTTCCAGAGAACAGCGCATTAGCATTTTACAGATCTTCTCCTGACATGAGTCATGACACATGTCAGATTTCTTTCGATTAACCATGAAATCTGTAGTTTTATATTTTTTCAGTATGTAATTTTTATATTTAACAATTTTACACTTATTGCTTTTATATCATTGCTACAACCGTATCTTTTCCCATTATTTACATGATTTCAAAATGTTTCCCTGATGTATTAAAGCATTATCCAATGGGAAAAAGTTAAGAATGTTATTTCTTCTAGAAAGTCTAGAAACCTAATTAATGGGGAAAAAAGCATTAATTGCATCTTTTTTATATTTCTCAGGGGAAGCAGGGTCAAACCATTATGCAAAGGAGCATCAGCACCAGGACCACAAGGAGCCCTATGTTCTCCTCCTGTACCATAGGCCCAAGTCAGTCCAGAGCTGTGCCAGATGGCTTGGCAGGCAACCGCTTGGCCTCAAATTCTGCTGTTTCCATTGGCAATGGTCGATGGAACCAAAGCTTCAAACGGACAGTTAAACTGGAGCAGAAACACAGCCAACCTCCCCTCAACAGTGCTGGCCAAATCATAGCTAATGGCACTGGTTTTAAAACCATTAATGTTAATCAGATCTCCTCCAGTCAAACCGTTAGCAAGCGGCCACCTTCAACCTATTCTAACCCAGAACCCAAGGTGGCAGTGGCTAGGAGCAAAAGTGACACTACTTGGTGAGTATAAATATCTGATTTAGGATCAGATTGATTTCATTGTTTACTAAATGTTCATTGATTAAACAGGGAATCCTTATTTTCAGACAGGTCTCTTCTTCTTCTTTTGGCTTCTCCCGTTTAAAGGTCGCCACAGCAGATCATGCGTTTCCATTTCTTCCTGTCCTCTGCATCTTCCTCCTTCAAACCGACCACCTGCATGTCCTCTCTCACCACGTCCATAAACCTCCTCTTTGGTCTCCCTCTTTTCCTCTTTCCTGGCAGCTCCATCTTCAACATCCTCCTCCCAATATAATCCTCGTCTCTCCTCTGGACGTGTCCAAACCAACGCAACCTTGATTCTCTTACTTTGTCTGCAAAATGGTCAACCTGAGCTGTCACTCTAATATACTCATTTCTAATCCTGTCCATTCTCGTCACACCCAACGAAAATCTCAGCACCTTTATTTTCAGAAAGATATACTTGCAAAAAACACAACCTTGTTAGGACACAATATCATTTTTACAAAATATCAGAATTACATAGGATTTTATGGAGGTTAAAAAACATGATGAAAATTCATAAATATCAATAACTCTTTAAAATGAATTTAAACAAGTGATGGTGTTACATTAACAAAATCTTTAAACATTCAATTCTGAAGGGTTATCCAATTGTCCTAACCTTATTATAACAATGACCTTCCTCTGCAGTGCAAAGTTCATGTACAATACCTGTAATGAAAGCACAATTAGGCCCCATATTGATTTTTTCAGAACGCTACCACACTGCATACCGTCTGCATCTACTTTCTTTTTTTTAGGTTTAAAACTACCCTGTTGTACTAAAGGCCAACCAAATCATTCTGCCATTTTTTTTTTTACTAGTATGAATGGAGAGGCATATTCATCTGAACTTAAAATGTCAGAAGCAGTAGACTGTCTTCAGAGCCAAGATGAGAATTATCAAATGTTTGGTGCTTCCTTCATACAACACAGCACCTTCACAGATGATAAAGCCAAGCAAGAGGTAGGAGAAATTACAGCCTGGGTTTACACTTGTTTTGCACCATGTATAAAGTTTAGGAATAAATACCAAGCTAATAAAATCACTATGCTTGTGATACAGCATTCTTTATGGTTCACTTCCAAAATGGGCTCAACATTGGAATGCTGATACCATCACCCAAAACTTGTGTGCATTTCTTCTGATTCTTTCTGACCATGTATGAGTGCTCATCGTGCAACACCATACCATACTGTTCATCCCTCAGGTACTGAAGATGAAAGGCATTGGTCCTTTGGTGAACCTGATGAGCAGCCCTAGCCCTCAGGTCCAGCAGACTGCAGCATCTGCGCTGCGCAACTTGGTCTTTAAAGACCAGGCCAACAAGGAGGAAGTGCAGCGCTGTGGTGGAATCACCCAGGCGGTTCAACTGCTGAAAGATACAGGCTCCGCCGAAACTCAGAAGCACGTGACAGGTAGGCATCTGCACAATCAGTAGGCTTGATATCTGCTACCTGATTGGAGGAAATTACATTGCCGGGCTCTGCAAAATGGCAGGATCAAAATCAAGGCAGGAAAGCTACAAACTGTTGCTTTGTTTGAAAAAATGAAAGACTGCAAATTAATTTAGAAATGATCATTTTTATTTAATGCAAACAAAATAAAAAGTGGTCCAAGCAGACCAAGATCATGTGCCTGGTCATAATTCTTTTTCCTATGATTGAGAGACAGATGGAACCATGTCATAATAATCTGAAGTTTCTGAGTTACTACAGCTTTACACTAGCAGTGTTGAAAGGAGCATCTGCACATGTTTATGTACTCCCACTCACGCCAGTGTCTACACAGAACTATTTGCCTTTTATTTTGAATGTGAAAGTACGAGCACTCATTCTGTTCGGTCTACGATAGTTACACGAGTTAAATTAGTGAACGCTACAAAGTATTTTTTTTAGAATTGCAGTCATCACTTCAGAGTACCAGTGAAGTTTTCATACTGTGCTTTTGCTGGTACTCTTTTACTGCCATGAAAGAGCTACACGTTAGTTTCAGCTGCTAGCAGCAAGTGTTTAGATGGGTCAGTGAGAAGAGGTGCCATCCGCCTGTCAGCCAAACGACTAAAACACATCTCCCCTGATGACCTGCCTGGCTGATCAGTGACTCTATATTTAGGGCTTGGCACTGAGTTTGAAGAAGCAGACCAAAACCTACCAACAAAACACTTGTGTCTGTGTCCCCCAAACAAAATGATAATGTTTCCCTCATGTGGAAAAAGGGTCAAAAAGTTCTGGTACTTGACGAAAGTGTCCAAAATGCCTCAGGTAGATAAATCCTTTAGTTTCATTAGCAATTAAAGCACTAAAGCAAGTATTTTTATTTCTTCTACAGTGTTAATTTACACCAGCAGTAGGAAGCAACTGTCACAGAACCATGCTGAGGACAGAGATGACAATAATTAGCCATCAGTAATCCAGGTGTATGGGTTTCCAGTTTACTGTTGATTGGCATTTGATTACAGAGAAAATATATAAAAAAAAAAAAAAAGAAATCTGGTTTGAATCTGCTGCCCCACCTAAAGGTATCAGGAAGATTGGCAGAGAGTTGAAAATAATACATTTTCCTCTTTTGTGAAGTGCCTGAACTGCAAGTCTGTGCTAGTAGATGACTCGCACCTTTTTTCCATTTTCAGTATATTTTTGTCTTATATTATTCAAAGCTATTTTCCATGTTTCTTCAGGGCCACCCTTTATTTACTTGCAGCATTTCAGTAAGTTTGCTGTGTTTCTGTCCCGACTAAGGCCTCTTGTGGAACCTTTCTTCGGCCGATAATCTGAAACCTGAGCTAATTCGCAGCACTCTGCCCGTTCTCACCGAAACTGTCCTGGAGCCGTTTGCCGCCTCCGTAGCCCAGAGTACTAACCCTGACCCGGATCCTGAGACCTTCTATAATGCCACAGGTTGCCTACGGTAAGCATAGCCAGTTGCTGTTGGGTAGATGATCAAACCATGATAGGTCAGTTTCCTAGACAAGGATTAAGCCTAATCTTGGGCTCTCGTTGGGATTACTGTGTTGTCAAATTTAAGATATTTCTATTTAATTTATTCAAATGTAAAGATCTGTAAATATACATACCAATTTAAATGTATAATAAGCCTGGAGTTTAAGGAGTTAAATTGCTTTATATTCAGTTTAAGGCTGCTTGATTATGGCAAAAATCATAGTCTTCATTTTTTTGGTCTTTTATTTTGGTCAGTTGAGTTTTTCTGCTAACTGAGTGAAGCCTTTAGGAATATCTTTATAATTAGGATGATTAAGGTTAAATAGTAAAGTATTTTGCTGTTATATCTATATATATTTATATAAATATATATTTACTATTATATCAAAATTTAGTGCAAGGATCTCAGCCTGCATATCACCGTATTATATCATTGGCAGTTGCTTTATCAAGAACAATAACATCATTGTATATCAGACACTACGGCTTTGTTCTCCGGCTCACCCTCTGCTCAGAAACTGAGAACTCTGCAAATGCTACGTCTAATATTGACTGATAGTGTATTCATGTTGCACTTTATGAAGAATATCACCATTGTGTCCTGCACTGAAATGTGTGAATGCTATATGTGTTTGCTTGTCAGGTCTAGGTCTAAATCCAAACCAAGGTATTAAGCTAAGTGGTTGCCCAGAAAAGGGATAATCCTTGTGTTCTTGTTATGTAACTCTGTTTCTTGCCCACAGAAATCTGAGCTCCGGTAAACTGGCGAGCAGGCGTGCCATGCGCAATTGCAAAGGCCTGGTGGACTCGCTCGTCAGCTATGTGCAAAACAGCTTGGACTCAAGCAACCCAGATGATAAGGTAGCTTTATCTGTTGGCCTGCAGCCAGATTACCTTTAACCTTTTACAGTGCATACAGCCCAGGGTAGCACGGAATAATCTAGGAATTACATTAATGTTTGATCTTGTGTTTCCAATGGAGACGTCCTCTTTTGCGGGTATTATGAGAGGATTGAGAGGATGAGCTGTCACGCAGATTGTCATGCCATATGTGCCTGTTTTGAAGCACGCCTTATGAGTGAATTGACTAGACATGTCTGGAAAATGCTTGCAGAAGCCAAAAACCTCACCCATGTCACCTTTGTGGTTGATTAAACTGCTCTTTCACTACTGTAATGTCATTGCAATAATGTGCAAGTTTTACTAGCTTCGTTGTTTCCAGTTTTTTGTCAAACAGCAACTGATGAGTGATGTGCATTTGCTCATTATTATGTATATTTGAATAATAAACATGGCCTAAGGTAGGATCTGTAAAATGTATGCGATTTTTCTTCGGGCCTAGCAGCTGTTCACCGTTCTGTTGCTTTTTGTTGCAGTCTGTGGAGAACTGTGTATGTATTTTGCACAACCTCACCTACAAGCTGGAGAGCGAGGAGCCCGCCATTTTTAGCAAGATAAATGCCTTGGCGGGATATACTAACCGCCGCGAAAACACCACAGACTCTGGCCCCATAGGCTGCTTCAGCAGCCAGAGCCGCAAGCTCCAACAAGAGGCAAGTTCATCATAAACACCATCCGAATTATATTCTGTGCCCAGGCATTGTTTTAAAAGTGAGAGGACAGAATATAAGCATTTTGGATTGGCAAAAAGATAAAAGAGGCACAACTGCTGAATGTCACTTTTATTTTAATATTTCTCTCAGTTATGCATTTTCTGACTTATTGCCATGCATTTCTTAAGCTGTGTGTAATCACTGTCTTGCAGAACCACTTTGACTACCCAGTGATGGAGGAGAACAACCCCAAAGGCCAGAATTTGCTCATCCATTCACAGACCCTGAAGTCCTACCTGACTTTGCTTGGGACGAGTGAGAGAGAGGCCACTAAGGAGGCGTGCTGTGGAGCTCTGCACAATCTCACTGCCAGCAAGGGCATCGTAAGACCTCACCCGTGCCTTTAACTAACAACTGGTACAATAAACATCTGGCACAAAAGAGAGTTAACCAGGCCAAAAAATAAAGACTGAGACCAGACACGACTATGTGTGTGTCTGTGTGAGTGTGAGTGTGCAGAAATAAGTGCGTTAGTTATTTAATTTGAGGTTTGATTTGATGTGAATATTTTGCTGCAATTTATGATAATTAAAATATATAATGATAATTATAATTAATTGGCTTTTAGTGAAACATACTAGAAGAAACAAATGCAAAAAAAGAGCTTAATTTACTGAAAACAATTATTATTACAGTGCAGTTGATTGGCCACCTTTAAACTTATGCAGCTCGTTCAGCAGCAGACTTTTACACCCGCAGTGTAAGAAGGAACGCTACCGCAGGTCATTCTTACCTGCAGCAATAAGACTCCACAATTCAGCATAACATTACATATTAAATATGACTTGTTTATTATTATTATTATATATTAGATTATTATTATTATTACATTTACATTTGTTTACTTTATTTATGATTTGTTAATTTATAATTTATAATTTATTTATAACTTATTTATTACTATTTACTGTTTATATCGTCATCTTTCCTTATCTTTCCTGTCTTTATATTCTTTTCTTTATTTCTCTTGTCATGTAAATATGTTAATGTATATATATAGAGAGAGAGATTGCTCTTGTATATGGATGTTCCTCGTTCTTTATATTTTTCTGATTTTCTTTACATAAATCTTTCTATATTCTTTCTGTCTGCTTGATAAAGAGCTCTGTAACACCCAAATTTCCCACTTGTGGGATAATAAAAGATTACTCTATTCTATTCTATTCTATGAATCATCAGTGCCTTTTTAAGCTCCTTAGAATTTACATAATCATTTAAATATTTTGTTCATGAATGACTTTCGGCACTTTTCATCATTCAGTTTACATGAGTTTTGTCAGTTTTGAGTTTTTTCTGCAACAATAACTGAAAAAGACCTTTATTCGGAGGGTTAAAAGAGGGGATTTTCTTGTTAATATAGATGTTTAAAAGGTGGCAATTACCACTGGGACTGAGGGAAATCCTTCTGATGTGCTTTGTAGGTTTCTGATGTGATGAGTCAGACGATTGTTCAGAAGCTGAATGGTCTCCAGCACATCACTCCGCTGCTGCAGTCCTCCGACCCCAACGTTAGCAGCATCATCTCCCTGCTGGGGAATTTCTCCAGAACCACCCCTCGAGTGCAGAACATTATTGGTAACCTTCATATGTCCTACGTGTTATACGATATTAACTATCACAGCAGTCCAAAACAATTTCAGCTGTAAATGAACAGACTAGTACTGTAGTAGGCTTAAATGTATTAAATTAATTTCAATTAAATTATGCATGTTATTTATTTTAATGAAGGCGAGAGTTGTATCCTGCAGTATTAAATCCTCAAACTCCCAAGACCTGTATGTGGATGCACTTTTCAATTTGTGGATCTCAAAACTATATAACTTTACATAAACAATAGCAGATTTTTTGATAGATTTAACATAAGTTTTTTCTGTTTTAGTTTTCTCAAAAATTTTTATTGTGCAATAGTATTTATATTCGTGTGAATTGAACTAATTTTCACATCATGTCATTTAACTGGGAAGATTTAACCTTTGGAAGATTAGCAACTTTTAATCTGTCTTTCTATTTATCACAAAATAAATATAAAAAAAAACCAAAAAAACAAATAACTCAAAGAGCCGCACTATGATTGTCCAACCATTTAACACATGTAAAGATGACTAATTCAAACGATACCCATTTAAATGAATAAGACTGTAGTTTAAGGGGTTCAGTTGTTTTATATCCAACCCAAGGCTGCTTGATTATAGCAAAAATCATAACTCTGAATTATTAATTATTATTATTATTATTATGTGATTATTTAACATGACTACTTTAAATAATTTATTAATTTATATATAATTTGTATTATTTATTTATTTACTTTGACTTAAAATTTCAACTTAAATTCAAATTTAAAAAAAGAAAAATAAACTTAAACGTAAGTTTCTTTGAGCACCATTTAAACACATTGCATTTAAATACATTACCTCACAATAAATAAGGTGAATTCTGTGCACTGTGACAGGAAGCATAAATGACTAGACTAAACTCTAAACCAGAAACACCAGCCTGTTAACACGGTCTGGTTAGGCTTAGACGAGTGCATGTAAGGTAAAGAATTTTCACCTTTTCGACAATTTCCACCCTGCGTAGCTTTTCTCAGCAAATCGTTTCATGCTGATTATTTTATTTTTAAAATTGCTTTCTGTGTCAAAATTGCCAGTTTAAAATGAAAATTTGATTCATTACAGCCCGAATCCGAATTGCTGCGTTGGATGGGTTCTAAAGGAGAAAGTGCGTGGTTTTGATAAACAATGCATTGCCTGATGTGTGCTAAAAGCGTGAACAGGGAATTGCAGTAATACTGCGCTGTGTTGGGTGACTTTAGTTCTACATACAGATGTGTCTTGTTGTGTCTTTGCCGCAGCTCGTCAGGCCCTTCCACAGCTGGTCCAGACTCTGAACTCTAGTCTCACAAACGGAGCACATATTTCTCCCGACTCAGACAACACCATAGCCACTGCCTGCCACGCTGTAAATAACCTCCTGTGGGTGGAGCCTGAGATGTTGAAGGAGTTGCTTAACAACAGCCTGATCAACTCGCTGAATGACATTAGTCAAAACATGTGAGTCCCTTATTGCGAAACTAACTGAGAAACGATTGCTCCAAGTGTCCTGTGTAATAAACTTCATACTGTTTTGACAGAGCCTTCCCCAAAGCCAGTAAGGCAGCTGGGATTCTCCTTCACAGCCTTTGGTCAGAGAAGAACATTCAGAATTATCTCAAGAAGGTATGGTCATGACTAAACACTTTAAATGCTTCAAATCTCTTAATGATATAGATCAACTCACACAGGCCCAGGCAGGTGATGCTTCAAAATCATGGCACACCTGTTTCATTTCTTTCATCAAGTAATTTCAAAACCGTGATAGCTTCAAGATTGCCTTGGTTGCATGCAGTCACACAAAAGGTTCGTTTTTCGTGGAGCTCATTTAGGATTCAATTTATGATTAATATATTCCTCCAAGGATTAAATTCCATGCAGTCTTAACTAGTAACAACGAGACACGGGTGCAGTAAAGGTGTTCACCCCTCTGAGACCTCATGTGGGCCTAAACTGATGCTGCTGTAGACTGCCTGGCTTTCTGAAGTGTGATATTGTGGAGCGTGACATAACAGACATGAGTTTCTGTGTGTAGGGGCGGGGGTGGAGGTGTGCAGTGTATTCTCTCAGGGTTGGGTGTGGAGGGGAGGATCCACCTGATCTGGCTATGCATGTATGTGTGTGTACGGCTGCTTTGTCTAACCTCCACACCTCACAAGCTTCAGTGAAGTAGGTGGAGGTGAGTGAAAGGAGTGTGTGTGTGTGTGTGTGTGTGTGTGTGTGTGTGTGTGTGTGTGTGTGGAGTGCGCGTGTGGGTAGGGTTTAGATAAAGACAGCGTCCGTGGGAATGCGTGTATCATGGAAATTGAATGAGGAATCTTACCGCACTAGTTTCCATGACAAAAGCATTTTGAGAAGTTGCCTGGTCCACTGCTCCTTTGTGTCAGAAGCAGCGTGTTAAAGCTCTCGTCCTGGTTTTCTCTTTCTATGCTCAGCATCTCATTATGAGCCTGAGAACAACTCGTCGAACTAGTTCAATCATTCATAAAACCAGTTTTATAATGACTTCTGCCTTGGGCAGTTATCTTTCCCATCATAAAGTGTGTTTTTATATTTGGCAATGGCATATTTGTACTGTTATCTCTGACTAGGAAGCCACTTGGCACAAAGTTCAGTGTTCATTTACATCCAGCCAGACACTATAGGTGAGAATTCAACAGAGTTGAACAGTGTACAGTTTTTGAGTCTGATTGTTTAACACATTTGGCTCATTTCCCAGACCCGCATAAAGCATGAGACCGGGCCGTTTTTATTGGAGGTAGCAGGTTACTCTGATATTTGGTGTAGTTCTTGTCCAGTATAAAAGGGATACACTTTTGGAACAGTCAATCAAGTAGTAATTGGCCAATGTTTTTTTTTTTATTTCGGTTTCATACAGTTACCATGTAATTTTGTGAGCCAAGGATGTTTACTCGTGCTGTATGTGAACACGGCTGCTGCACCTGCATTAAATTATGAATGAAACATTGAGCTGGGAAGGAGCTAGTTGGATTTTTATTTGATCCATTCTATAGGCCTTTTATGAATTTAGTTTTACTCCAATTAAAATAGTATTAAAATAATCCAAAAATAATTATTTTAATTTAATAGTAAGTAATGCAAGCAGAGCAGTTCTATGTGTATGTGTGTATGTGTGTGTGTGTATATATATATATATATATATATATATATATACATATATATATATATATATATATGTATATATATATATATATATATATATATATATATATATATATATATATATATATATATATATATACATATATATATATATATATATATACATACACATACACACACAACACCTTTGCATTACTTTGTAAAAAATAAATTTGGATTATTTTAATAATATTTTAATATATATATAGTATATAACATTAAATATATATATATATATATATATATATATGTGTGTGTGTATATATATATATATAAATAAAATATATACAACAAATAATATACAAATATATCAGTCAAGTCAAGTGAGATTTTATTGTCATTTCAGCCATATATACTGTACACAGTGAAACTAAATAACGTTCCTCCAGGACCCTGGTGCTACACACAAGACATGACACAAGACACAAGACAACATAAGACACGAGACACAACATAATACACAAAATGGGGCAACAAATGCAGGCAAGACAGACAACAACAGACGGCACGACAGACAGTACATTCATCCGTAGAGGGCTGCAGTGTTGTGGAACAAAGCAGCCCAGGTAGATTATGGTGTAGCAGTGTGGTGGAGCAGTGTTACTGATAAAGTGCAGAGTGCAACATCAGATAAATAAATAAATACAGGATGAAAAAGTGGACTGGGTAGACATTGGCGGTATATATATATACACAACAACAATATGCAGGCATCTTAGAAACATAGATTCAAGAAGCTGTACCTCTGTATCCGGTTTGGACATTCAGTGCTTTTATGAAATTCAATGTGAATAATTATAAATATAAATTAGGTTATAGATAGGTTATAAATAACCTTTTTATATATAAATTGTAATAACATTTGTTCCGTTTGTTTATTTTGCAGCAAGGCATGAATAAGAAGTCATTTGTGAATGATGTAACTTCAGCTGCTCTCAGATCTTCTCAGGTTGTTGATTGAAAATCGTCTGGGACCACAAATTCCATAAATTTCTACTGTACAGAACTTTCCAGAATATTAAGCAGAAAATTAATGCTTTTCAAGCTAAGGATGCTGTAAACGGATGTATTCATGTGAGCAAAGCTACGGTGTGGTAAATAATGGGTTTTAACCAAAAAAAAAAAAACAAAAAGAAGAAAAAAAACTGCAAAGCAAAAGGAGCAGCAGCAAATGGAGAGGATCTAGTTAAGCTTCACAGGTCGAGGTTTGCACAAAAGTGCTGATGTTCTCTATTACTGCCTTTCTTACTCCAGGCTGTATTTCACGATAATGCTGTGTTTTATGTTGCATGAGTGTGATTTCATGAGAAGAAAGGTTGTATTTTCATTTGAAGCAGCACTACTTTTTAATCCGAAAATCTAGTTTCTCTTTTTGAAGTTTTTAACAGGATGTATGTCTTAAACGATTAGAAGCACAGTGGTTATATTTACAAAGGAAAGGGAGTGTTTTTATTGTGCTTTTTCAGTGTTTGATTTTGGACATATCGGACTTCTCTTTGCATGGAGAAATCCAAAAATATTTGGGTTTTGGCTCCTGCTGACCCGTTAAGGTCAGCTTTAGGGTGAGGTATCATGAAACACCTACTCATCATTGTTATTTTTATTTCAGTTCTACTCATTTATCTTCTCCTTGAGCTTCTACATCGCCTTGCTGTTTAAAGTGGGGTTCTAGTTGTTCATTTGCATTCCAGTCTCATGTTTATCAGTGATTTGTTCAGCAGAAACTAATAAAGTTTTTAAAAACAAAACCTTATGGGCTTCTTTAATCAGACATCAGTTCAGATGTGGGAAACAAGTTCAGCACAATATGTAGCAGCTGCTGTCAAACAAGGGATTTAGCCGCCCTTTCCACCATCTGATGTTTCTCACAGTGAAGGTCATTCCTTTCTGGATGATAAAAATAATGAGTAATCAGTGACTCACAGAAATCCAACCAGCACCTAGTATAAAGCGGTTATAATCCAGGTGCAGTCAAATCTCTGAAATGTAGAAGTTGTGAAGAAATGGAGACAACACCTGATAACATCTGAGAGCTGTCAGTGCTTTTTTACACTCTCAGCATATTTTAATACACTGCTGTCATTTTTCTCTCTCTGGTTGACTTCAGTCCACCCATTTTCTCAGCTTCTACTGACACACATCAAGCAGGGAACACGGAGAGCACTGTCAGCCTTGATCATGATTTATTGGTCTTGAGTGTGAGTGTGGGACTGAAGTTAATGTAGAACTGAACCAACTGACTTATGGTTCAGTTCAACTATAGTATACATTCTTATTGAAGGGGATTTTGGGAGCATTTGGTATAAACGTGAATTCATATTTTGCTTTTTAAGACAATTTTATTTCATCACTGTCTTCTGTTCGTCCATCCCTCTGTCCGTCCGTCCATCCATCAGTACCACTTATCTTAACCAGGGTGGTAGATACTATCCCAACGATCATTAAATGTAAGATGGGAGAACGCTCTCATACATTTATACACAAGGGGCAATTTATGTTAAGTGAAAGTGACTGTTTGTCATCGTGAAACACGGCACAGCACACAGTGAAACACAACCAAATGCAAGCTCTGTTTTTCAGCACACTGTGCAGCAGTGGGCAACCTACTGGTCTGGGATTCAAACCCATGACCTTCCGGTCCTGGCGCCTAGTCCACAGCTGCCTCACCGCTTTAGCATCTCCAATGCACCCGCTGTGCATGCTTTCAGATTGTGGGAGGAAACCACAACTAATGGAGGAAACACATGCTGAAAATGAACACAGAAAAGACCCCAGCCAACCCAGCTGGTCACTGATTTCATATAAATAATCATAATAATAATAATAATAATAATAATAATAAAATAAAATTTTACCCATACACTCACACACATGCAGCAGGGAGCAGCTATTGAAAGCACCCTGGGAGCAGTGATGGGGACAGTACCTTGCTCAAGGGTACCTCAGGGCAACCTACTAGCCTGGGATTCCAACCCACAATCTTCAGATCCTGGGGTCAACCCCAACCACTAGGCCACTGCTGCCCCTTCTACATAAAGAAGCCAAAAGGGCTTCCATAGAGCAATGGCATAAAGGAAACAATTGTCTAGAAGGCTTGTGGTTTAATAAACCTTCAAAAAGAAACTTCTGATGTGTGGATTGATGAACCATGTTTGTAAATTAGATGTCACTTTGAAGAATTATCTTCATGATTTATGGGTTATTTTTTCCTTGAACTGAATGTATTTTTACGGTAGGACCACAGCAACAATCTGCTTTTTAAGGCTAATTAGCACAGTGATCAAATCCAGATGACCATTGATATTAAAGTACAACGGACTCAGAACATCAAGTCTCACTGTTTATTATGCACGTTCAATTCCTGAATGCTTTAAATAATGATGAATTTATGTCCTTATATTATTATCCCTCAAAAAGATATTTGCAGTAGGTTTACTTTGGCCACACTGGGGTCGAGGCTTTGACGTTATCTTTTATTTTCTCAGACCTCTCTTGCTTCTGGGTCCTTTGGAACTGAAAGAACAACAAGTTTATTAGGTGGAGAATAATGGATATGATATGGAAAATGTATTATGCTTATTTGTCTATCAGCATAGTTTACTAGCTCATTTGAAAAAAAAATCATTATTATCTAATGATGACATTTTTTATATAAGAAGATTGAGCAACCTTTAGAAAAAACAAATGACCCAAAGAACCAAAAATGTTCACAGAGGATGACATACAGAAAGTGTGTGGAATGTCCTGAAAGCTATTATATAAAATAAGCAAATAATTATTAAAATATTCCTGCAATATGATGAATGCTTACTCTTAATTTTATAGAAATGCTTGTATGCTTATGTGCTTAATAATTTAAATAATACCAAAAACATCTTTTGGGTAAAAAAAATTATATTTTTACTACTCCTAGTCTCCAAGAAAACAATTGGTATCTATTACATTTTCCTGCATCTTGGGGTATAAATATGAGGTTACATGCATTTAAAATCTCTTTGTTCATCAACGCTTTTATGACCAAAGAGTTTTCCATCAAGTGTGACAAAAGTTTGTGGACCAGCACAGATTAGTTTATGGTAATAAAAATAAGTCATCCGTGATAATAAATTTTGAAATGCATGGGATCCCAATTTCCCAGGAAGACACGTTTCTACAGTGAGCTCTTGATGGTTCTTGGGACATTCATAGTGGCCTAATTTACACCCGTAAATACAGAGAAGTATTAGTCCAAAATGTTCCTGCATCTGCCAACAGGCCATCCCTGGACCTTTCAGTAAGAAACTGACCACAAACATGAACCGATGACCCTCTCATTCTCTTTATTTAAAGTCAGTTGAAAACCTATGGTATGTATTTGAAGAAGACCAAAAGGAGAGTATTGAGAAAATAATGCTACTTGAAATATTTACCATGGTAGAGTGTAGAGTGGGCCAATACCACGATTAAACAAATTTTCTTCTTTACATAAAGTGGCGCTGTTTTTTATCCTAGTAAACGCCACTAAATAAAACAAATCAGAGTGTAATTATATTAGAAACAATCATTTTCCAAAAAAGAGTTTATTGCTATTTCACTTAAGCTCTGTATATTTCAGAAAAGCATAAAAACAAAGCAGATAAACCTTAGTAGTGCGTGATCAAACAGAATTAAAAAGGACTGTGCTGTTTTTTTTAATTTTATTATTACTTCATTATGATTCATCTCGATAATCAGGTCCCATAATCAGGTGGATTAGTCATTCACTCTGTTTACCATCTAGGGCTCGACAGTAGTACGGCTGGCCTTTAGTTCATATCCGTTCAAAGCCCTCGCATCTGGAGCTCACAGGAGCCCCCAGTCAGTCTGATCCCCCTACATCTCCGCCTTAACCTTTCTGACCCCCTTGGAACAGCTGTTATGACTCTAGCGTTACCACTCCCTCATTTGGTGCTTTTTCCTCACCTGGATGCCTAAAACAACCTATAATCCCTCAGGAATTTCAAACAGACATCTGACACATAACCCAAGTGAGAGAAGGGGGGAGGGGGTGGTGGGGGGGTTCATGGTTGGGTTAATTGGAATGATGGCATGTGCCCTGACCTGGCTACGCTGAGATGCCCTGGATAAAAACCAGAAATTCTATCCTGTTTTGGATCAGAAACTCTGCTTTAAGGGCCAGAAAGTCAAGAGACATTGGTCATAAGTTGTTTTGTACAGGCTGATATCATCTGAGATGATGAGTGTGTAGATACAGGAGATTATTTGTTTTGCCTTTGCAAGACAGTACAGATCCAGGATGAGTCAAATACAGCAGTCAATTATGGTACATCTTCAGCAACAGCAGCAAAGCCGGCATCGTACCAACACAGATAATAAAAAGATGGCACGCTTAATATTATAATTTTGTCTTTTCCTTTCTTTAAACACACTCCTTTGTCTTACCTCACACACCCACAGTGCTGCTTTTTAATGGTGTATTTGTGTTAAGCTACTGAACGCATGTCCAGCATGTTTGTAGCTGTGGGTTCTGATGTTTTAAGTGCCAGTCTTGTAGTTTATTTTATACTGCGCTGGGTCATATAATTATACTCCCTGACTTCACACACAGCTTACCATGGTTTTGCAGCTGTCCTTCCCTTTCACTATTGTATCCACTGGGGCTGAGTGTGTGTGTGTGTTAATGCCAGTCACTGTCCTTGTTTTGAGTCGGACCCTTTGTGTAACTAGTCCCGGTAGGCATGCTTTTAAAGGCCGTGCCACAAAACACCAAGTACGGCACCAGCTGCTGCTTCAAACAATACCTTCTGGAACAGGGCAAGCATGCAGAGACACGAGAAGGGTCCCCACACTGCCAGGGCCTTTTGAGTCTTAGCCAGGAATTAACTGTGACTATCACTGCAAACTATTACTTGTTCAAATATTTGTTTTAGGGTACATTGGATTTTTTGGAACCATGCACTGTATTTAGGTTCTTTCCGAAGGGAAGGAGAGATAGTTTAGCAAAGGAAACGTCGAAGTCGTAATATAATTAACCCTTTCTGAACTAAAAGCCAGAACCATGTTGGATTTTTTTTTGTTTTTGTCTTGTGCTTAAGCTGAGAAACTAAACGGAAACAGCAAAAACATCTTAAACTTCAATAAATGGACAACGTCAAGATAAAACATGCAAAGTAATTAAAGCTTATGAGCATCTATTTTTGGTCCATGTAGATAACAGTATGTTATGCGATGCCACAAGCCTTAAAAGCAACTGTTCAAGCAATACTAAATGCTGTTGGAAAGAAAAGTCATCCCCTGCGGTTTTTTGTCCAAAAGGTATGTTAAAAATAGACCTCTGAAATAGTGGTCATTAAAAAGATGTTAACCAAATACCATATTTTCCCATTAGGGAGCAAAATTGTAATTTTTTTTACTGAATTGACATCACAAATCTGGCAACCTCATCAAAAAAGGCTAACGTGAACCAGCAATTTAAACAAATGTGAGACTTACATTGCTTTTAGAGCTGTAGACTTTCAGGTTAACTCATTTCAGTGAGCAGCAGTGTTGGCTTGGTTGAAGGATTCATGGAGCATTATTTATATTTAAACTGTTCCTAACATAATGTGCTTGAACCTCCATATTGAGTAATATTTAACACTTTGTCATTGTTAGAAATGATTACATTTTTATGTTATTTAGAGCTTTTTTACTTGTGTGGCTGCAAAATTTAAATGATTTTAAATTAATCAAATGTTTTTTTTTATCGCAGCCATGGCCTAAACTTGCACGTTCTCTCCCCCAGTCTTTAACTACTAGTTAGTTACATGAGCCTTCAATCTACATCTAAAACTAAAGAAACAAACTTCTGACACCAGTTATGTCTTTGCTGGGTGACAACATTTGGTGTAAGAAAACGGTGTTGATTCACCCACTATTGTGTGACAACACTACGCAGTGGCGTGTCATTTAGAGTCAGGATTCTGGGGTGTATGTAGTGAATGACGAAGGGTGAAAGAAGAGTCACAGCTACTCACTTCTTCTGATGATCACTGACTCTGTTTCTCAGGACAGTTACCTGTGACAGATACAACCAGAGATGTCAGGTTTTTTCTGAATCACCATCAACCAAGTCTGCTTCCTTCTCATGCCAATCAAATGCCTGGGAAAGGTGCCAAGGATGAGATACACAGTATAACCAGATGGGCTTGCCAAGTCTGGCCTGGGTGTGGCTGCTAAGGGCGATGTGAGTTATAGTTAAATGGCTTTGTCAACATGCTTTAATGCGTAACCTCAGACTCAACAAAAGACTTATATCCCACCATGGAAGGAACTTTGTCAGGCCTTTTTTTGTTTAGTGGCGGATATGTGGAAGACAGCCTCGATCTGCAAGCCGTACCTCATATTTCTGATGCGCATATCTGTATTGCAGTTCAAATTTCTCCGCCTCCAGTTGGTACATCCACTTCCAGAGTTCGTTGGCCTTCTCTCTGCATGGGACAGCATAAACATGAATAACCAGAAACCAAACAGCCTGTGAGCCAGCAGACTGTGGTTGTGTAGTGCATTTAATACACTATGTTTAAAATGACTAGACTTTATTTGGGTTGAGGCAAGTCTAGTATTTCGGGGAAAGGTCAGCCGTACCTGAGCTTCTCGTCATTCAGGTGATCAATATTTAGCTCTTTGTGGCGTTCACCAAGGATCTTCCTCTTCTTCTCTCGCTCTGTTTGCTTCTTTTGACCTCCTCGTTTGTCTGTCTGTTGATAAGGCAACACAAATGATGTCAGTCAGGTGAAATTCACTCTTAAAAATAAAGTGCTGTTTGGAGTGATGGCTTATAAGTGACACTTTTGGTTCACTAAAGAACCATTTTGTGGGAGGTTTCCATCAAATTGTTTTTCTTATTTGTTATTCTAAAGGTGATTATTTATTTATTTATTTATGTTTGCATTGTTCCTTGACATTACCCTTTGCATGTATCCAGTGAACTGTAAACTGGTGAGGACTTTCTTTTTCTTGGCATCATCATCTGCTTTCTTCTTTGCTTCTTCCTCCTCCTTCCGGGCCTTTTCTTCCTAAACAAAGGAAAACACTTCAGTTTTCCAAAAAAATACCCTTGTCAGTTGACTCGATCTGCACAAAATGACTCACCGCCAACTTGTTTTGCCGCTCTCTTTCTTTCTCGGTGCGGATTCGCATCTGTTCTGCTCTCTCTGATCGTCTTTTTTCCTAATTTTCAGAAAGGAAAATCAGATGACACAGTTTAAGCATAATTCAAAAGGAATCCCATTTTTTTTCCCTGAGACTTACAAACATACAACAATTTCATAACATTTTGATCCACCCTGTACTTCTTCATGTTTTGCTTCCATGTATTTTTGATGTATTGTTGAAGAACAGTTCTCCAGATCTTCCTGAAGGACAGTGTTTCTGTCTCTCATTTTCAGTCCAGTCTCTGTACCTGAGCAGTTTGATTGTTTCTTGTTGGTTAATCCACACAGAGATCTATGTCTGAACTTAAGACATGAAGCAGTGAAGAAACAGGAGCAGATGATTCCAGATGATCAGCTGATTAGTTTATTGCTGATGTGTTTGGAACCCCTTTATCTAGAACCTTGCATCAGGCTAGGCGCTTTTCAGGCTGGAGCACTAAAACATTCCCATGTTCCCATTTTATGTTTTTATATGTTGATGATTTGTAAAAAATTGTAATAATAAAAAAAGCATCCTTTAAAATGTCTTGTATGTACCCCTCTTCTGTGAATCGGTTCTAACAATATGTATTAAGCAAAAACATTCTCAAATCTATTGTGTAACAATGTGCCAGTCATCGAGCAGTGTATTTATAGCCATTTCACATATAAACTGCCTGTGATGTTGCTTGTGGAGGCATGAAATGCTTTAGAGGTCTGGTTCCATTCACCTCCACTGTCAACTTTCCTGACTTTAAAAAGTGCCTCTATAACTGAACTCTATAAGTAAACTCTATAACTGTTTGATGTTTGATTTTGCATCAAACCATTGGGGATAAAGATTAAATTCCACATTGCAATTGTAAAATGTTCAACTGTGTTTATGACTCACAATTCGGCTGGTAAGGGCAATGAGCTCCTCTTCCTCTTTCTTTCGGCTCTCAAAGTGAGCCTCAATCAGAGACTGGAGCTCATTCAGGTCCTTCTCCATGCGCTTACGGTGGATGTCCTGCACAACAAAGGTCTTTTTGTTACTTGTCAAAGTCTGCTCAATGATAGATATGTTTATTGTTTAAACTATATCAGTGAACAATTCCAGTCCTGGATGGTCCATACAGCATAAAGTGGTGATTTCCCTGTTCAAACACACCTGGCACACCTTGCCAGATTTGTTGGGTGTGTTTGTAGGTGAACTACCAAACGGTGAAGCCCTTCAGGAAAGGAGCTGCACAGCCCTGCTTCGGCTGTTATCATGTGTAACCAAACAAATGTGTAAACCGGACTCACATCAAAGTCAACTTTTTCCCCATCAGGAATTTTGGGAGGTACCAAAGCAGGTAGAAAAGACCTGGAGGAAGGCATTAATAAAGCAGTGTTCTTTAATAATTAGTGTGTATGAATTAATATTAACATTAATATAATATGTGACAACTTTACTCACTTTGGTTTTGGTTTTGTCTCTTCTGTCCAACCCAATAATAATGAAAGAAAAAAGGAAAATACAAAATATGAAAACACTGTTACTAGAAAGAGGAAGTCTAGCAGATCTTATTCCACGTTCACCCTTCATTTGGAAACAATAAGGAGTCAAACAGTACCTTCAATCTCAGGTAACACAATTATGATAACTGCATGAAAAAAGGTGTGGAATTTGTATTCTTCTCTTACCTTCCTCCCCATGTTCTAGAGCCCCACCTACGGAAGGAAAAAAGGTCAAAGGGCTCCATTTAATGTCAACATTGCTATGTAAAGGCAAGACCAGACACAAGCCCGATACAGAAGCAGGATAATGGTGTGATGAGCCCAAAGGCACATTGCTAGTCTTCAGTGGAAAAATGTTTCAGCCAAGGTCACTAATGGAGTCATTTTTAAAGACAATGCTAGAAGTAAGTTGTTTTCAGTCCGGAGGTCATGACCCACGGTTTAGAGACAATTATAGGAACTGGCAGGTGGTGAGGCAGGTAGATCAGTCCATTTACTTTGTTTCATTCAAGACACTTTGTCTGTGCATTTTAGACATTTTTAATAAATAACACTAAACAGCCCACCCTGCTGTAACTACACTTTACCTCTAAAACAATCTTTTAATTATGCATCATTTTTGCATTCATTTGGGAATCCAATCAAAATAGTTTTTCCTGAGCCGTCTGTTATGAAATTGTTTCAGTTTCAGCCGTCTGTTATGAAATTGTTTCAATTGTGACCCTCATTCCTCTGTGACTCTCATCTCTCAACATCCATGGCTGCTGCGGAAGAGTGCAAAGATTTATTTTACCCTCAGGGATTAACAAAGTATCTTCAATAAAAAGAAAGCGACACGGATCAGAGCAGTGTGGTATATTATGAATCTAGCAGACATTATTAGTTGTTTCACTAAATATTAATGGTATAAATGACCATTTATGATCTAAATCAAGGATAAAAAAGCCAAAAGCCAAGTAAAATTCTTACTTTATCATTATCTCATAATGTCTGCTCCACAATCTCACGATATGTAAAAGTTTAGGTCAATGTATTATGATCCATCCATTTTCTGCCGCTTGTCCCAGACGGGGTCGCGGGGGAGTGCCGGTGTCCAACCCAGCGCACACAGGGCGAGGACGGGGGACGCACCCTGGACAGGTCGCCAGCCCATCACAGGGAGGAGCGGGACGGGGACGGCACCTTGCTCAAGGGCACCTCAGGGCAACCCACTGGGAAGGGGTTCGAACCCCCGATCCGCCGATCACGTGGCCAACACCCTACCCACTAGGCCACCGCTGCCCCATGTATTATGATGATGATGATTATTATTATTATTACTGTTATTATTATTTTGTTGTTGTTATTGTTATTGTTATTATATATCCTGCTGCTCCATTGCAGTTATTGATGGAAAAGAATAATATTGAGTAAAAATGAGCAGAAAGCTTAAGGATTGTGTGAACTGGGTGAGTGTAACAAAGGGTTACAAAGTTTGAACAGGCCCATGGTAGCTTAAAAAAACAGAAAGCTGAAGAATGGCCTGTCAAAAACGATGTTTGGCAATCGTTCTAACCATGAGGTTAAGAATGTGACACTTTTTAGGCCATTGTGGAGCAAAACAACAACCCGTCAGGATGATGATACTGACATTGATTAGCTAAGAGTAACCACTATGACTCTGAAAGCTGAATTTTTGCTTTTCGTTTTACCTGTTTCCTGTCCACTCTCCTCTTGGCCTTTTAATAAGACACACAAAAAGCACACATACAACGCTTCCCCTGCAGGTTACAGAGAACACGTCTTTATCTGCAGGCTACATGATATTGCTATTTACAAGACGACAGTCTGAAATAATTAACGACTTGCTGAATAGCTTTCCTTTCTGTTTTTCTGCTTTTCTCTTGTTTCCTTTCTTTTGCCTCTGGCTCTGAGGCACGTTTAATCTGACTTTAACAGTGGTATGAGGAAAGTAAAGAAGGTATCAGCAAGGGCGGAAAGATGATAAATAAAACAGACAGATATCTCAATCAGCTGTACATCATCCAGTATTGTTTATACAACATCCTAAACAATAATCACATTTAACATTTCTAATTTAAATGCATTTACTATTACATTTTTTTTTCTTTTACATTTTATTTATTTATTTATTTATATTCGCACATGTTTTTTATGCATTTAAAACAGGGGTCCCAGTCCTAATGACCCCAGTCTGTGCACATTTTTGTGCTTTTGTTCCCACGTAGTACCCTTAATTAACTTATTCAGTGGCGTATCACACACTGTGTATCGAGAAATGAATGAGATATTTGTAGCATCACAAAAACAGTGAATTCAGCGTGATAAATTCGCAAATGTAGTTTGTATGAAGTGGGAAGTAAATGTTCCATTTTTACATTTTCATATTTATATCAACCACACTGACCAACAAAATGGTGCTATGATTAGTATCAAAAATAGAAAATGTAAAGGCATAGGGTGGTCAGAAGTGGGACTGGGAATGTCTGATTTAGATGTTTCACAGGTTTATAACCACTCAGTCCTGTATTTAGTTTCTGCCATCATATGAACACCATCGACTTTGCCCCATTAGACAGGTTAGAGCCTGCATGTCTCATAGTCCATTCCAATAGAATGAGGTATCTAAAAACGCATCACCTGTAGCAATCAAGTGTAACCCGGTGTTACAAAATGAGAACGGATTATTAATAAATCAATCAATTCTTAATGTTGGTCTTGGACCATTCCAAGAGTTGTTCTTGTATTTCATCCAATGCATCCCTGTAAATTTCCATCTGTCTGATCAAGTTGTAAAGTTGACAGGCATACTTAACATTAGCTAAAACACAAGCGACACCAGTTTACTTACTGATAAATGTATGAAATCATTGTTTTTAAAAAGTGACTGTAATATGATGCTGATGTTATTATATATTAATATAGATAAAAAATTAAAGCTAGTCTTTTATTTTGAAATAGGATATTACCATCATATTAGCATCATCATAAACATCATATTTATATGTTTATTTCTTATATATGATTGAGAACAGGGATATATATTTTAACAGTCAGTTTGAACAGTCTTTAAGTTGTTTGATACACAAATTTTACTGATAAATAATTTAATTGTATATAATTTAATACTTGTTGTTATTTTTTGTTGTTTCAAAAATAAATTTCCCCCCATTAATAAGTAAATATTCTGTTCTATTCTTAAATTTTTTCTCTCTCTCTCTCTCTCTCTCTCTCTCTCTCTCTCTCTCTCTCTATATATATATATATATATATATATATATATATACATATATATATACACACACATATATATATATATATACACATATACACTATATATATATATATATGGTATTAATATTATAGTTATCATGAAGTATTAATGAATAGCTAAAGCATCTATACCTTCCTCCAACTCCTCCTCTACCTCCTGCTCCTCCTCCTCCACCTCCTCCTCTTTCTCCTCCACAAACTCCTCTGTGCAAAGAAGCAGACAGCATGGTCAGATGGCAATCATCCACTAGGGAATGATGGCATCCTGCTCACACAGATAAATCACAGCAGACATGCACACAAATATACAAAGTCTGACCCTTCACAGTCATGCAGATGGGCTCATACAGCTCTTGTGAGGGAATGGGCAAAAGCAGAGTATCGGTCGATCACTTGCGTTAGGCCTCTGTGCACCACCAGACTGTACTGCCAGATCCTAAGACACTCCTCCAGCCACAATCAGACTAGCATGAGGCCAAAAGTCTGAAAGCTTTTATTTGAGGAAGAAACCTGAGCTGGTCTACGGGGAGCTGAAAGCAGGAGACAGAGTGAGATTTGCATTGTGTGTGTGCAACAGCAGCTCCTTTCTGAAAGTCCCACAGATAGTCACTTGCTCCTACAATACAGCTTTTCTCACCACTAACCAGGGAAGAATGAATGCACTTACACTCACATTTTCCCTTTTAGCAACACGAAAAAAGCGCCTGATAAAGCAGTGGTGTTTGCATTTGTTATTTACAGATAAGTGACTAAATGCATGAGGTAGAGAGGAAAGGAGTTCGGCACTATTCCTCTGAATCTTTGCTGTGGAGACTGTGGTGGGCCAAGAGGCTTATTTTCAGCACCCTTTAGTTTGTTTTTTTTTCTTTCCCAAAAGTTACTCAGTATCTCAGAGTACTGGTTTGAAGCTCTTGACATTTCAATTTGACACCAAAAAAAAAAAATGATGCCAATGCTTACATTATATAATATGTCTGCAAAGAAAGTCATGTTTTTGGGAAAAGAACTCATTTTGCAACATAGTAGCTCCATATTTTTAGTAAATGCTATAGATTCTGTATCAGAATTTGTTCTGCTGTACTTGGGTGGAAATTCCTTCCTTTCTGTTTTACCAACAAAGAGCACAACAAACTGACATACTGCTCGTGTTGGTGCAACGTGCCGCACCTGTGTTTGTTTCAGTGCCAGAACCTCCAGGAGTTCCTGGCTGGGGCTAAGCGGGCGTTGCCAAAACAGTACCACACCCATCCCAGTGAGATTTTCTTAACAGACGTTATAGTGACTGTAGCCTGCATTTGGGTGCGGCCCATTTCATTACTGAAGCTTTCTGTTGTGGCAGGACCATGAGACGGCCTGCCAGTAAAAGTAATCCTATATTTGTGTGTCAGTGTTTCGATTTCTAGTCAGTCCTCAGCAGCTGAATGTACTGGAGGCAAACCTTACAATAACTTAGCACAATAGTGATTTACTTAATGGCTTTGAAAGTTCAAAAACACTGTTCAGCTTGTGTAACAGTAAATTAAAAGCAGTGTTGTGGCATCAGTAGGGTGAATTTTGAAAATTGGTTAGTTTAAACACATGCAGCACGGCCTTTCCCTTTTATTCGTAAGTGACACTGCAGTGACTTACCCTCCTGTTCCCAGAAGATAAGAAACAAAGGAGAATACATGCTTCAGACGCCAGCTTTAGTTTGACTTTAGAGCAATAGGCCTAGTCGAAATGACTTCAAATCGTTATAATATGGACAATATAAATTTGACAAAAAGAAGAAAGACTGTTATCATGATCTAATATTAAAATGAATTACAATGGATGTTGACTCTGATATATCTGGCATATATTACGTAAAATGTATGTACAACATTAAAATGATGAAAATTTTTTATCTGCTATAAGGGCAGTATTAAAATAGATTTGAAAAAAGTACTTACTCATATTCAACTTCTTCTGTGTCTGACATGTTTGCGTTGAGACCTGTCTCATGTAGAGGTGAGAAGTTTGTTTTTTTCACAGCTTTTGATATTATGTCATATTATAGCCTGCCATTTGATTTTTCATTTCGTGCAAAAATATGATAAAAAAAGGAGAAGGCAAAGAAAAAAAAAAGAAATGTAGTATGTAGTTTTACTTGCCTTTATGTTCTGGAGCTTGCTGTATCTCTCAGGAGGTTTCTTGTTCCCGTGTCCAAACTCAGTGGTTTTTAAACTGTCCTTTATCATCTGACTAACTATAGGACCATATCTCCATACTCGCTTTAGAACGGAACAATGGGTGGGAACACATTCTCGGTGGCGATCCATTGTGGCTATTTATACATCTTATGCCCAGCTGGCCAGTGCTTAGCTAATCCTCCCAGCATGGATCACTGTCTCAGCTATGCCATCAAGAGGGTTAGGCGTGAAGATATGTAGGGTGCGGGTGGAGGGGGGTCTCGTGTAGATAGTGTAAATCAGCCACTCTGGAGGGTTGATAAAAGGGAGTCTGTGAGATTGAGAGCTTTGGCCATGTGGCCTTCTGATGCCTCCGGACATCTCTGACCTTTGACCCTGTATGCAGTGGTGATGATTGACAGCTTCCAGGACAGTTTGTAAACAAGAATACCTGCATGTTCTGCGAGTACTGCAAGTACCGTGGTACTGTGACACTGTTTCCCAAAATCTGTACAATAATAATATTGTAATAGTATATAATATAGTAATAGAATAAAAATAATGCCATAAAGGACAACGAGAAATACATTTTTGAAAGAAAATGCTAAGTGTTACTGTCTGGCTAAAACGATTCTCAAGCAGTTGCTATGGTTATTGAAAGCAAAGGTGTTGCTAGGTGGTTACTGTGGAGTTTCCAGTGTTTTCTAGGATGTTACTTGTAATAACTATATAATGAATAACAATAAAACTAAATATTTTTATTATTATTATTATAAACAGAGCAAAATAAAAATATAGAATACATTGTAAAATGCACTTTCTCTTTCATTCTTTCCTTCTTTACTTCCGGTCTTGACCAGAGGAGGATGGTGGGTTCCTCTTGAGTCTTGGTTCCTCCTAAGGTTTCTTCCTCATGTTTAGGGAGTTTTGCCTCTGTCGCCCTCGGCTTACTCCAACTGGGGCTCGGACCCGGTTTCTGCAAAGCTTCTTTGTGACAACAACAGTTGTAAAGCGCTATATAAATAAAGTTGACTTGACTACAATATTTTTCTGGACACACTAGTCATTCTTATTATCATCAGAATGCATTTATGGTAATTTACAGGTAAAAAAAAAAAAAAGAAGAACAAGGGACTGAAAAATGTACTAAATAAAAAAAGAAATGAAATTGAAAATGAAATGAAATTGAAATGAAAATAATAAATAAAAATGCAATAAATGAAATAAAAAACTATTATTTCCAAAAAGATATTCCAACCCAAAAAAGTACTCAGAAAATCAGTTTTAAATCAAGTTTTTTTCATGTCACTATTTCCACCATTTATTCCAGTTCAAGTCTAATGAGCTTTCCATTCAGGTTAAGCTGCAGCAAAATCCTTTAGAGCTTGGTGCTCCATTCGCTGTGTAGGTTGACACCATGGCAGGCTTTGCACCCTCCAACAATGTGCCCTTGTAAGTCACTAATGTGGAATGGTTCTTGTTGTCATCATGGCTGGTGAAAAGTGTCAACAGGGGCCTTTATCAGTGTGACAGATCTTCTAATACCCTGCGCATTGTCTGTTAAAAACCTCACTGTGGTTTGAAGATTGAAACTCCTCCATGATTGTAAGGGAATGACATTTTGATCCTTTAAAGAGTGAACAGTACCTAATCATCCAACTCATGAAGAAATACTCCATTCTCAAACAGTAAAAAGATTCAGATATAGTGGAACCTTAATGGAAAATTTCACCAGAATTGTTTACAATGGCAATGGCGAGTGGAATCAGATCTCTAAAACTAAATGAAACATGCTGTCTGGTGGCTATTTGAGACACAACATTAAGTTAAGAAGATTTTATAGTTTTTGTAGATTTTACAGTTTGGAAACAAAGTTATAGATGGTTTGGTTTGGACATGTCCAGAAGAGAGACGAGGATTATATCGGGAGGAGGATGTTGAAGATGGAGCTGCCAGGAAAGAGGAGAAGAGGAAGACCAAAGAGGAGGTTTATGGATGTGGTGAGAGAGGACATGCAGGTGCTGGTCTGAAGGAGGAAGATGCAGAGGACAGGAAGAAATGAAGACAGTTGATCTGCTGTGGTGACGCCTAAACGGGAGCAGCTGAAAGAAGAAGAAGAAGAAGAAGAAGAAGAAGAAGAAGAAGAAGAAGAAGAAGTTAAGACTTTCTGTTACAGTTTCTTTAGTTCTTGGTATTTCCTGAGTAACATGGGTTGCAAACACTTAATCTGAACTACACTGAAATTTCCAAGAGGTTCTAGCTATTAACTGGGTACTGTGTGTAACGCCTGTGTGGTGTGGATAGGACGTCATCAGGGATCAGGAACTTTACTTTTACTATTCTTCATGATTTACCAAACAAAGCACAAGGGGCTAAAAAAACAATGTTAACTGTAAGGCCTCGCCTCTGTGAATGAGCCGCGCTCTGTTCTGACTCATTGGGCTTAAACAGCAGCACCAGTGGAGCGTACCTGAGCCCCCATGAGCCCAGGTGTGCTCAGTCAGAACCGAGCTCCCTCTGCCGTAACCTAACCGTGAAATTGTGTGATTATTTTGCTTCAGACTGCGATGAATACCAAGACTCTGTAAATATGAGACAATACAATTCAAATTTAGTGTGAGTTTAATATTTATTAGTTTAATATCTTGATCAGATATTTCAGTGTTAATATTCTTTCAGCCAAAATAAAAAATGGAATTTACCATTTAAAATGTCCAAGGGACCATAATAGAAGGCATTACCATGAAAAACAGTGGAATTCTTCTTTATGGATGATTTATAAATGAGTAGCGTAGCTACCTGTATGTCTCAGTGCACACTTTTGTAAATTCCAGTTTCTTCAGCTGTAAAATAGACAGAGTGTCTTTAAAAAGATAAACACGCTTCTGTCAGGCAGTGCTGTCACCTAATCTTGTCAGTAAGTGTCAGTTTCTTTGTCAGTCTAGACAACAATAAATGTCTGTTAGGCAATCACCTCCCACCCTGACTCTTAAATATACCACTGTTACCTCCCTCCCTGACTCTTAACTATACTACTGTCACCTCCCTCCCTGACTCCTAACTATACTGCTGTCATCTCCCACCCTGACTCTTAACTATACTACTGTAACCTCCCACCCTGACTCTTAACTATTCTGCTGTCATCTCCACCCTGACCTTAACTATACTACTGTCACCTCCTGACTCTTTAACTATACTACTGTCACCCCTCCCTGACTCTGTTATACTGCTGCCAACTCCCACCCTGACTTCTTAACTACTCACTGTAACCCCACCCGACTTTAACTATACTGGCTGTCATCTCCCAATCTCTGACTTCTTAACTATACTACTGTCACCTCCTCCTGACTCTTAACCATACTGCTGTCATCTCCACCCTGACTCTTAACTATACTACTGTAACCTCCTCCTGGACTCCTTAACTATACTGCTGTCATCTCCCACCCTGACTCTTAACTATACTACTGTAACCTCCCACCCTGACTCTTAACTATACTACTGTCATCTCCCCCCTGACTCTTAACTATACTACTGTAACCTCCCACCCTGACTCTTAACTATACTACTGTAACCCCTCCCTCCCTGACTCTTAACTATACTGCTGTCATCTCCCTCCCAATTCTGACTCTAACTATACTACTGTAACCTCCCACCCTGACTCTTAACTATACTACTGTCACCTCCCTCCCTGACTCTTAACTATACTGCTGTCATCTCCCACCCTGACTTCTTAACTATACCACTGTAACTCCTCCCACCCTGACTCTAACTATACTGCTGTCATCTCCTGTACCCTGGACTCTAACAATACTACTGTAATCCCCCCACCCTGACTCTTAACTATACTACTGCACCCCACCCTGACTCTTAACTTTACTGCTGTCATCTCCCACCCTGACTCTTAACTATACTACTGTAACCTCCCACCCTGACTCTTAACTATACTGCTGTCATCTCCCACCCTGACTCTTAACTATACTACTGTCACCTCCCTGACTCCAATTCATACTACTGTCAGCCCCACCCTGACTCTAAACTATACTCACTGTCACCCCACCCTGACTCTAACTATACTACTGTCAGCTCCCACCTCCTGACTCTAACTATACTCACTGTCAGCTCCTCACCCTGACTCTTAATCATACTACTGGTCAGGCCCCACCCCGACTCTAACCACTACTGTCAGCTCCCACCCTGACTCTAAACTATACTACTGTAACCTCCCACCCTGACTCTAAACTATACTACTGTAACCTCCCACCCTGACTCTTAACTATACTACTGTAACCTCCCACCCTGACTCTTAAATATACCACTGTCACCTCCCACCCTGACTCTTAACTATACTACTGTTACCTCCCACCCTGACTCTAAACTATACTACTGTCAGCTCCCACCCTGACTCTAAACTATACTGCTGTCACATTTCTTTCTTTATGTGTTCTTTCTTTAACATTTAATAAATTATTTATAGTTTTTGAAAAACATTTTTAGAGACATAAAGTCATCACTAGACACCGATTTTCAGGCTATCATACCTTTAACATACTAAACATTCAGTCTGCAGTGTCTGACCCAGAGACTGCAGCTCAGAATGTAAATGTTAATTATCACCTTTAATTGCGGGCTCAATAACAAAGAAATGTGTCATAACTGTGTCAGAATGTTAATGTTTAAAGACTAAGTTAATTAGTAATGAGTAAAAAAAACATGTTATTTAAGTTCTGTGAAGTTTACTTCATATGTATCAGTTACATTACCAGTAAATCTATACATGTTTTTCGATAAACTCAGTGAGTTTATTTCAATACTAAATTAACAGCATCTGGGCCATTTTCATTCATTATAATTAATTAATAAAAAAATAGAAATTAATAAAAAAGACGATGATGATGATTATGATGATGATTATTATTACTATTAGCAGCAGCAACAGCAGCAGCAGCAGCAATAAAGCAATAATAATAATAACGATGATGATAACAACAACAATATTGCTACTACTACTACTACTACTACTACTACTACTGCTGCTACTACTACTACTACTACTACTACTATCATTACTACTACTGCTAATACTACGCTACTACTACTACCACCACTACCACCACCACCACCACCACCGGGCCGCTACCACTACCACCACCACCACCACCACCACCACCAACACCACCACCGCCACCACCACCACCACCACCACCATCACCACCACCACGGCCACCACTCACCACCACCACCACCACCACCACCACCACCGGCCGCCACCACCACCACCACCACCACCACCACCACCACTGGCCACCACACCACTCACTCACCACCACCACCACCACCACCGCACCACCTCCACCACCACCACCGCCACCACCACCACCACCGCCGGCCGCCACCACCACCACTACTGCCACTACCATCAATACCACCGGCCACTACCACTGCCGCCACTACCACAACACCACTACCACTACCGCCACCGCCACCACTCACACTACCACCACCACACTGCCACTACCATCAGCACCACCGGCCGCCGCCACCATCACCACCACCACTACCACCACCACCGCCAATACCACCACCACCACCGCCACCACCACCGCCACCACCACCGCTTCACCACCACTCAAACCACGCCGCCGCCACCACCACCACCACCGTCACCACCACCACCACCACCGCCACCACCACCACCACCACCGGCCAATACCACCACCACTACCGCTGCCATCACCACCATCACCACCGCTACCGCCACCGCCACTACCACTACCACCACTACCACACCACCACCACTACCACCACCACCGCGATTACCACTACCACCACCACCACCGCCACTACTCACCAGCACCACCGCCGCCGCTACTTCACCACTCACCACCACCACCACCGCCGTCATCATCACTCATCACCATCGCCACCACCATCACCACCACCACCACCACCGGCACCACTCACTACCATTACCACCGCGCTACCACCACCACCGCCACCATCACCACCACCACACCATGTTACAATCCAGCGCCACATCCCAGCCTCGCCAAAAATAAAAATGGAATTTACTCATTTAAATGTGTCCAAGGGACCATAATAGAAGGCATTACCATGAAAAACTGTGAATTTCTTCTTTATGGATGATTTAAAAATGAGTAGCGTAGCTACCTGTATGTCTCAGTGCACACTTTTGTAAATTCCAGTTTCTTCAGCTGTAAAATAGACAGAGTGTCTTTAAAAAGATAAACACGCTGTCAGGCAGTAAAGCTGTCACCTAATTTGTCAGTAAGTGTCGTTTCTTTTGTCAGTCTAGACAACAATAAATGTCTGTTAGGCAATCACATCCACCCTCTGACTCTTAAATATACCACTGTTACCTCCTCCCTGACTCTTAACTATACTACTGTCACCTCCCACCCTGACTCTTAACTATACTACTGTCACCTCCCACCCTGACTCTAAACTATACTACTGTCACCTCCCACCCTGACTCTAAACTATACTACTGTCAGCTCCCACCCTGACTCTAAACTATACTACTGTCATCTTCCACCCTGACTCTAAATTATACTACTGTCACTTCTGGCCCTGTCTCTTAACTATACTACTGTCACATTTCTTTCTTTATGTGTTCTTCTTAACATATATAATAAATTATTTATAGTTTTTGAAAAACATTTTTAGAGACATAAAGTCATCAATAGACACCGATTTTCAGGCTATCATACCTTTAACATACTAAACATTCAGTCTGCAGTGTCTGACCCAGAGACTGCAGCTCAGAATGTAAATGTTAATTATCACCTTTAATTGCGGGCGCAATAACAAAGAAATGTGTCATAACTGTGTCAGAATGTTAATGTTTAAAGACCAAGTTAATTAGTAATTAGTAAAAAAAACATGTTATTTAAGTTCCTCTAGGAAGTTTACTGTATGTATCACTACATTACTTCAGTAAAATCATACATGTTTCTTCGATAAACTCAGTGAGTTTATTTCCAATACTAAATTAACAGCATCTGTGGCCATTTTCATTCATTATAATTAATTAATAAAAATAGAAATTAATAAAAAAAGACGATGATGATGATTATGATAGATGATTATTATTACTATTAGCAGCAGCAAACAGCAGCAGCAGCAGCAATGTGCCAATAATAATAATGATGATGATAACAACAACAACATTGCAACCACACACACTACTACCACTACCGCCGCCAATACCACCACCACTAATACCACCACTACTACCACTACCACCACCACCACCGCTGCCACTACCACTACCACCACCACCGCTGCCACCACCACCGCTAACACCACCACCACCACCGCCACCACCACCAACACCACCGCCGCCGCCACCACCACCACCACCACCACCACCACCACCGCCGGGCCAACACTCACCACCACCACCACCACCACCACCGCCGCCACCACCACCACCACCACCACCACCACCACCACCACCGCCATCACCACCACCACCACCGCCACTACCACCATCACTACCACCGCCGCTACCACTACCACCACCACCACCACCGCTGCCGCCACCACCACCACCACCACCATCACCGCCGCCAATACCACGCCACTACCACCACCACCACCACCACCACCACAGCCCCACCATCACCACTACCACCATCACCACTACCACCACCACCCCCACCGCCAACACCACCACCACCACCACCACCACCACCACCAATACGCACCACCACCACCACCGCCACCACCATCAACACCACCGCCGCCGCCGCCAGCCAACACCACCACCGCCACCACCATCACCACCACCACCGCCGCCGCCAACCACCATCAGTTACTAATACCGCTACTACTATTAGCACACGCTGCTACTACTACTACTACCACCACTACCACTACTACTACCACTACTACCGCCACTACCACTGCCACTACCACTAATCCCACCGGCCGCCGCTGCCATCACCACCACTGGTCATCGCTACCACCACCAATGCCACCGCCGCTGCCGCTACCGTCACCACTGCCAACACCACGCGACCGGCTGCCACTACCACCAACACCACCGCCACCACCACCGCCACCGCCACCACCACCACCACCACCACCACCACCACTGCCGCTACCACCACCACCACCACCACCACCACCACCGCCACCGGCTAACACTCACCACCACCACCACGCCACACACTACTACCACCGCTACCACCACTACCACCGCCGCCACTACCAATACCACCGCTACCACCACCACTACCGCCACCACCACTACCACCACCACCACCACCACCACCACCACCACCACCACCACCAATCGCCAATACCACCACCACCACCACCACCGCCACCACCACCAGCACCACCTGGGCCGCCACCACCACCACCACCACCACCACCACCGCCTGGCCGCCGCCACCACCACCAACACCACCGCCACCACCACCACCACCACCACCACCACCACCGGCGTACCACCACCACCACCACCACCACCGCCACCACTCTCACCACCTAGTACTACTGCTGCTACTACTACTACTGCTACTATTACTACTACTACAATTAATAATAATAAATACTGGGGGGTGGTGGTGGTCTAGTGGTAGGGTACTTGCCTATGGACCTCTGGATCAAGAGGTACCCGGTTTGAATCCCACCTCTAGCACTACCACCACTGGGTCCCTGGAGCAAGACCCTTAACCCTGAGTTGCTCCAGGGGACTGTCCTGTAACAGGACACGAAGTCTTTCCTGGATAAAGCTGCCTGCTAAATGTCATAGAAATGTAAATGTGTACTACTGCTACTACTTTTATTATTATTAATACTACTACTACTAATACTACTACTACTACTAATAACATTAATAATAATAATAATAACGGCAACAACACTACTACTATTAATAATAATAATAATAATAATAATAATAATGATAACAACAATACTACTACTACTACTACTAATACTAATACTACTACTATTATTATTAATACTACTACTACTACTAATACTACTACTAATAATAATAATAATAATAATAACAACAACAATACTACTACTGCAGTGAAAGTGACTATTCTTGTCATTGCAAGGTCAGCACAGCACACAGTGAACCAAAACTAAATTGACTCTGCATTTAACCCATGTTAAACACCCTTGCAGCCATGAAATGCTGGGGAGCAGGACGGGGGCAGTGCCTGCTCAAGGGTATCTCAGGGCAACCTGACTGGTAAGGGGTTTGAACCCACAGTCTTCCGATTCTGAGGCCAACTCCCTAACCACTAGGCCACCCCATACACTACTACTACTACTGCTACTGCTACTGCTACTGCTAATAATAATAATATATCCAAAACTAGGGGTAAAAAAAAAACATGTTAATAGTAGCCTTAACAAAACAATAAAGCCAAGTGATACACAAAAGGGTAATAAAATGATACGACTAGAAGAAACGGCCCTTTGAAATGAAACCCATAAAAGATCAAAAGGAATTAAACGTATTGAGAAAGCAGTCAAAACATGCAACTAAAACAGTGAAGTGAAATAAGGAGCTAAACAAGTTTAATGCCAGCAAAAGTCCTAATACTGACCAAAGAAAGTTTGAAAACCTTGAATGACATGAACTGAGTAAAGACTGCAAGTGACTTCATTTCACTTCTGGTCCCTCGGCTGGGTTAAAACAGATTTAACCTTTTGGGGTAGATTTACTTTTATCTTGACAAAAGCACTGTGTATGCGAATTACGAAAAAGTTACTTAAGAGGTTTTGGCAAAGTCTGTTCTTCACAGGGAGCCAAGTTTCACTGGATCATAACTTCACTGATGTGAAAGTTAAGTTGCTCATCCAGCCTTATCCAGCCTTACCCATGGGGTAAATGAGGACCTATGTAAGCAATGACTGTCTGGATACTGGATTTTATTATAAAGTTAAAAGATTTAAATGAGATCATCTGTTAAACAGCACAAAACTGCAAAACTAATTTGTCATTTTGAAGTTGCAGTTAACAGGTTTGTAGGTTTGTAGCAATGTCATCTCTTCAGCATAAACGTGCATTTTTCAGTCTATTACAAGGGAGAGACTATCATCGCTACTAACAGCAACAAAACTGGACTTAAAGATAGAACCATTGAAACCACATTTTGTTCTTTAATAGCAGATTTAGAGATTCTCAAGGACACATTGTCCCCTGATGAGGCTGTTGTGAAACCATTAAGCAGAATCATAGTCAAAGCCAATATTTCGTAATGTATTCTGAGCAGATAGAGTTGTATTGAAAGCATTATATAAGTGCACCCCTCTGTCTCTGGCAGTAACACGATCCTTTAAAATCAGGGTAGGAACTGTGGCAGTGCTGTGCCTTTCATTGCTATCGCTCTGGTTTATAACGTACCACACCCTTCCTGCAGTGAAATGCAAAACAAGAACTGATCTGATTTTATGAAGATCATTTTTGTAAAATATTAAAAACTCAATTGTCAGTGTTCAGTTAATCATTTCTTTCTATTTTCTTTCTTTCTTTCTTTGTCATGGCACTAGTTTTACTGTCTTACCCTGGTGGGCTATGATGTAAATATTGTTTTTTAGGAACTTTGTTACACTCTCTAATCAATGTATGAAAATATTCAGCTCATTTATATTATCTTATACATTTATTTTAGTTCCGTATTGAACAGTTATTTTATAATGTTATTTCATATTATTTACCTTAATGTGCATTGAGCACATTTCCGCATATTATAAGGCACAATTATTTAATGTAACCTACTGGTTACAAATAAATAATTATTATATAATATATAATCTATTATATTAAATAAATAGAAGATTTTATTATCTCTCTCTTTCTCTTTCTTTTGCACTTAAAAAAAAATCTACAACTAAAAAAGTGATTACATTTTTAAATTGAAGCAAATATTTATTTGACACTGACCATTTTAAGGAATACAAAGCAAACTTCTTTTGAGATTCTTCACTTTAACCAAAGTGTATATTTAGGTTCTCTGATCTGCTGATGGGGATCATTTAATACAGTGTGGAATAAAAAGCTTTGTATTAAATGAGAAAAGACGTGGTGTGTTCTTTTCTGAGGGCACTATTGATAATTCATTTTTAAAGGTAATCAGTTAATAAATTTGGTCTAACTGTTATTATCTTCTTAGAATTTTATTCATGCAAACACACAAAAATATGAAATGAGAAATCTGAGCCGTTCATCAGAATCACTTCACGTCTGCGCTTGTAACGGCAGGAAAATCAGGTGTAAATGGAGACGAAGCTATAGCCTCAGAGATGCAGCATTAAAAATGTAGTTCTTCAGTATAATTCCCACCCTGCAACGCTTCAACGGTTTTGGATGGAAAAGTTCCAGGCCAATGAGATCTTTACTGTTAGTACTGTGGCACCAGCCTTAATTGTGAACAACACCTTTAATTACCTTTAAATCCATCCTCAATTAAAAGCACTGTCACTTTCTTAAATAAAGGGAAGACTCAAATTAAAGTACCATCTCAAAGCTTTAGCAGACATACGAAAGCAGGAAGGGATTCACTTCAGTGGGACGACCTCCAGCATCCAGCACGCATCAGTATAGGTTCTGATGTTTGTTAGATTATATTTGTCTAAACAGCATGAAATTCAACACAAGAAAGGCATTTATAGGAAAGTTAATGAGTAAAATGTAAGTGAGATTAACCTGATTCGTTGATTGCTTTTTTTATTTGTGAAATTATTTTTAAATGTATTTAATTTATAATAATTATTAAAAAATTCTAAAAAAAAAAATATATATATATATATATATATATATATATATATATATATATATATTCTTAATGTAAAACATTTTCATAAATGTATTAATATTGTGTGTGTGTGTGAGTGAAGGTTACTCTTTATTTCCTTTACTTTTACTTTTTTACTTTTTACTGCACTTCTTGTGAAAAGGTGTGTCCATACAAATCTGAGGCGATGTTACTTCAGCGGGAACTGCATGTGAACACTGCCACCTCGCAACACACAGCTGTAACAGCATCTGTTCAGGTTCCACAGGGTGGTCCCTCCTGAGAACCTCTAGTAAGTGTTGATAATTCCACCATATTTCATTGCAGTAACGTTTATTCAGTTTCGCTGACTCCATACACCCACGCCTGCCTCCAGACTGCTTACTTGTTCTACTTTAAAACATTAGGTCATTGAATTACATTTTAATTTAGTAATCTGCGCACTGTCCCCTGGCTAACAAATTTTTTGAGGTACAAAACTGGACCGCACTGATCATGTTGTGCTTTTGAGGGTATCATTGAATTGTCTGTAGAAAACCCTGCACTGTACATTTCTGTGATGGTGTTAATCTGCTCTTGTAAAATGACATTTTATGACATATGTTCTCTTAGATATTTCAAGCAGCATTAAAATCAGTAGCTATAACCAGATATGTCAGGTTAAATTGCCAAAGAATTTGACAAATTAATGAAAGTCTGAGATTTGAATGGAAACACACTGGGGGTTTTATTTTATAGAAAATATTTTATTGAGGAGGTCAAACAGGTAAAACTTTATCTTTAACTTTAGCAAATTAGTGGCAAAAGCATTTTCATAGAGTCTCACTGAATGGGAAGAGCATTGTGTCCATTTGACTGATCCTCAGAAAACTGTCTGGAGAACAAACTGACCAAAAATAATTTCAAATAAGCTTAGACTAACTTTATATATCTTTGCAAAACGTACATATTTGTGAACATAAACATGTTTGCTTCTTCAGCAGTATGGCTGTTCAGTCTGCTTGGCTTGAATCTGCAGAAGTCAGGATAGTCGCCTCCTCGGTCTCCTGCTAAAGGCCTGTTAAAAGAAAGTTGTTCACGAAGACATTGTTTACTGAAGGGGGTCAAAGTGTTGTGGAAAAAGTGCAAAAATGTATTAAAAAAAATACAGCACTGCGCAAAGGTTTTAGGCTACATGATTTTAAAGGTTTTTCTTTACTTAAGAACACTAATGTAAATGAACAGAAAAAATACAAAATACAAATCCATAAAGTGCGTAATGATTTGTTCTCTTATTTGTTTAATTGTCCTCTGGGACAATCCCAGTATAATTAGAGGTTCCTGTTATTCCTAGCTTGGTGAATCAGTGCTCCATTAGGCTAAATCTGGTGTGCTGCTGATGGAAGTGTTGAGTTCACTGCCTGATGACTCAGTGAATCAAGGAGAAACCTGAAGAAGTCTGTCGCTGACAAGAGACCCCAGTAAACCACAAGAGAGAGCAGGGGATGGTGCCTTTAAGAAGTGTTCACCAGAGTAATCTAGGGGTCTAGGACTCAAACCAGTGACCTTTCTGGTCATGGAGTCTGTGCTGGTTGTGAATAAGCAGCTGGTTTCTCTCTGTTAAAGAGGAAGAGATTACAGGTATTTTAGGGGTGTGTTTTTTCAATGTTATTGACAGGTTTGATTTTTTTGGTCCTAATAATCAGAGCTGGCCCCTGTGAATCTCATGCCCTCTCATGCACTCTGGCCTGTGGACACTCTTTGTGTGCTGAGTTAAGTGAAAGTGAAAGTGACCACCCTCGTCATTGTGAAACATGGCACAGCACACAGTGAAACACAACCAAATGCGACCTCTGCATTTAACCCACACACTCACACACTTGCAGCAGGGGGCAGCTATTGAAAGCACCCGGGGAGCAGTGATTGGGATGATAACTCGCTCAAGGCTACCTCAGGGCAACCTACTGGTAAGGGATTCGTACCCACAGTTTTCCGATCCTGGGCCTAGCGCCTAAACACAAGGCCACTGCTGCCCCAGTTTTTAGGTGATGTCCTTGAAGTGGCACCATTATTATATAGTATAGGTATATTTGTGTTTATTTAAAAAAAAAGAAAAAACAAAGCTCATCCTTTTCAAGTGTGGAAACTTTAGCTACTTAGGTTCTCTAGTGAAGAGTTGAAGTGTGAAGTGTTTATTTCTGCTCTTTTTGGTTTATTCATGTGGGATTTAGGTTTGTAAGATTATAGATATAGATGTAGATATAGATATAGACACATAGGATTAAGGTTAAATGGTAAAACTGGGCCTAGGGTCTAAGTCTGACTGATGGTGTAACTGTGAACTTAAAGCTACAGGGTTTGTGGAGCGCTCACTCATTCACTGCGTAGGTCCTTTAGCAGCATCAAACATTTTCTTGCGGCCCTCCATTCCAGACATGGCCTCCACGTTCTTCCTCCAGTCGCTAACCTCCACTGTCTTTTCCTACACACACACACACACACACACACACACACACACACACACACACACACACACACACAGGCCAAGCTTAGGAAAGTAACTTGTTTACATGACGCTGCTGTCTGACCTTCCCGACTGCATGTTGTGTTCAGTTACAGGTACCGACCTTCTCTGTGTCCTCTTTCTTGACCGATTTGAGGTTTGCTCTCAGGTCCAGAGACACCTTGTGTTTGGAGCCCAAGAGTGAGCGCAGGATGGCATCTGCTGACACCCTCACCCTCCTCAGGTTAGGCCTCTTGAATTTTCCCCTCAGGTCCAACACTTTGATGTTCAGATCTTTTATCTACACAGAGACACAGCAGTGTTTAAGTGGCGGTTTTGTGACGGCACCTAATGCAGAGTTAAATGTAACAGGGCTGCTTTATGCTGATAAACAGCTTAAGGTCAATCACGCTTGTGGTTTTCACATTCCTGTGGTCCTAACATCTGCACATTCTAACAGTAATCAGGCAGATGTTTCTCAGGATTTAACCAGAGGATCCTTTTTTTTGTACCATAAAGGTTAAAATTTTTATCATGTTGCATTCAGAAGAAATCTTATAATGTATAAATACATTTAAAGAACTTTCTATACACAGATTTACCAAACAAAATGTTATTAAAATTTCCCCTGATTAGCTTTATTTATTTAGGTAGGAAGCCTTGTCTGGTCCAAACACGATGGGATTATAATGAATTATTGATTTGTTTATATATATACAGTACTGTGGAAACGTTTTAGGCAGGTGTGGAAAAAATGCTGTAAACAAAGAATTCTTTCAGAAATATAAATAGTGTTTGTCTATTTTTATCAAGGGGCAGCGGTGGCCTAGTGGTTAGGGCGTTGATCGGAGGATCGGGGTTCGAACCCCTTCCCAATAGGTTGCCCTGATGTACCCTTGAGCAAGGTGCCGTCCCCGTCCCGCTCCTCCCTGCGATGGGCTGGCGACCTGTCCAGGGTGTGTCCCCCGTCCTTCGCCCTGTGTGAGTTGGGATGGACTCCAGCACTCCCCTGCGACCCCGCTTGGGACAAGCGGCAGAAAATGACTGACTGACTATTTATATCAATTTGCAAAATGCAAAGTGAGCGAACAAAAGAAAAATCTAAATCAGATCAATATTTGGTGTTTCTACCTTTTGCCTTCAGACCAGCATCAGTTCTTCTGGCCCCCACAGAGCCCTGATCTCAACATCATCCAGTGTGTCTGGATTACATGAAGAGACAGAAGGATGTGAGGAAGCCTACATCCACAGAAGATCTGTGGGTAGTTCTCCAAGATGTTTGGAACAACTTACCAGCTGAGTTCCTTCAAAAACTGTGTGCAAGTGTACCTAGAAGAATTGATGCTGTTTTGAAGGTGAAGGGTGGTCGCACCAAATATTGATTTGATTTAGATTCTCTTTTGTTCATTCACTGCATTTTGTTGATTGATGAAAATAAATGATTAACACTTTTTGAAAGCATTCTTTGTTTAAAGATTTTTTCCACAGCTGCTTAAAACTTTTGCACAGTACTGTCTATAACTCACATGCTCATTTATGCTCATGTATTTGACCAAAAACAATCTCTCTGCCTATGATTTATCTTGTATGGGAGCTAAATAGGCCTGCAGAAGCGGGTTTGACCTCTCGGGTGTTGTGTAGCACTTTGGCTTCAATGTCGTAACGCTCTTCATCCACCACGTCTATCTTGGCATGAAGCTCTCGACACAGTTCCTGTGAGCGATAAGAAAACCACATGCGTCACTATTCTATTGATTCAGTTCTGTGATGACTGATAAGTGAAATAATAAATTAAAAGTATCAAATAGGGCTCTTTTAATGAAGATTATTTTTTGTAATTGAAACAATTTCCTTTAATTTTATCTTTTGTGGTTATTTGTGAGTCTTACTCTATCCTAAATCACATCACAAATTTGCAACACCTCAACGGAGAGCTGGATGTGCTCTCAGTGTGCTGTGAAATGTGTATATTTCTTAAAAACCATTATGGTGGCTATTTGTTTTTTTTTTTTTTGCAATTTTAACCTTGCTACTCCTGTTCTAAACTAAAAAAGCAATTTTTTCACTCCTTCCTTGTATTGTTGGGTGTCTGTAAGTAAAAGCTATAAATTTTAAATTGGACCATCCCAATTATCCCCCCCACCTCTGTGTGTGAGAATGACAATACCTGGAGCTCTGCAAAGGACATCCCGCTGGTCTGTAAGGGAGGGGCTTTCTCATCCAGATACCTCTGCTTCTCCTCCTCCTTATCTATCAGCTCCTGCTCCAACTCCTCTTTGGCTTTAGCAACCATCAGACTCTTTTCCCCCCAAACACACACACACACACACACACACACACACACACACACACACACACACACGCAACATGCTTCATCTAGACGCTGTACAGTCTTGGTGAGTGACTTATTAAATCTATTTTCTCCTACTTTTACAGATGCCTGTTGAGTTTATGTGGCATAAAATATAAATAAAAGGACTCCTTGGTCTACATACCTTTAGCATCAGCTTGCGGGAGGCTGAAATCTTGGACTTTTTCTAGTGAATTTCAACAAATACACATTAATATGTCATATACTTGACCTGACCAGCATCACGACTTGGATATTGGTTAAATATATGATGAAAGTGAAGTGAGGATACAGATTTAACACGATATAATCTGATATGCTAAATCATCTCCTTATATACCTTTTCTTTCAAACTACTTTTCATTATAACTCTCAGGCGTTCCTGTGATGCATCCTTAACTAGGATCGTTCTAAACTGGGTCTTAATCTTCATTTGCATTCCTGCATTGCTCTGGTTCACTCTTGCCTTTCAATGTACAAACAAGACTGTTTACCTTCCGTGAGTTTTAAACTACACTATATTTACCTTCCCAGGGGATGCAGTAAATTTGTATTTTGGCAAAATTGAAACAAAACAAATAAATCAAATATAGAGACTAGAGTCAAACAAGGGGTGTAGAGTCAACGCAGCTTTAATGTATACAATATAATTAGAGTACCACACAGTGACAACCCTAAAAGGAGTTTTCAGCATCCTATAACACTTAAAAATGTGTAAAAGTTTAAATAGCAGTGATTCTAAAGGCTACGTACATTATTTTAAGGATTGTTGGTACTTACCTCTTGCCTGCAAAGTAAAAAAGGAATAAAACTGAGTATGTTGATATAAGAAGAAATTGGTATTCATTGAGCATTTTTTAAAAACCTTTTACTACTTGTTTAAAACTATTGTTTAGTTTTTAATTGTTACTGTAGATTTCAGATGTAATAGTTTTTAAATTAGCATAAAACACTCTCTATTAACACTGGGCAGCAATTCTAAGAATAGATCTCGTTTGTCGAGAGAGCCACCAGAGCAAGAGGAGCTGGAAAACCAAAAAAACACAATCTACTCACTCTGGCATCTTTACAATGTGGATTCAACCTAGAGGACAAAAATAAAGGCTTTTGTTTCTGAAGTCCAGGACCACAGAGAGTGCTTACTGCTTCAGATGCACAGACCTTTTCACACAGAAAGAGATCATGTTTCACTCACTCACGTTCCCAAAATGAGGCACTGAGTGCTAACAAGTTAACGCCAATTCCATGCTCTTAAATGCTACTAAGACATGCTGAACAAGTTCCAAGTGTCTCATTAAGCTTGCATTTTACATTAAGTCTTCTTCAAGTTTTCAGTGTAAGTGTGGCTGTCGTGAGTTAATTGGTGTTGCTCTGGCATTGTCCGTTGGGGCATTAAGTCATTATTACAGGTAGAATAATGTCATCAGTGCAGTGTTTTTTATTAGGGATTTTACACATGATTTAAAACTGTGAACTGAGCTGAGACCCAGTTCCCCATCATACCAGTGAAGACTGAGAGGAGATCTAACACAGCTTCAAGATGGTCTGCTGTCCATCTGTGGGGTACTTTGATGTGATGAAACTTAACATACAAACACCCCCCACAGAAACACTGTCCAAGTTAACCCCCTAAAAAGAAAGTGTTGGCAGACATGGAGTGTGGTGGGGGATAATGGCATGCCAAGTATTTCAGACAGATAACAATCCGGCTTTCTCCAGCCCATTTCCATCAGTGGTGGGCCACAAATAGACCCGCATCAGCCCTGCTGTTAAAGAGCCATAAACCTTTAGAGAGTTTTCAGAGAACTCAGTTTTTGTCAGCATAAGATGCCCATAGTTGTGAATAAGCTACTAAATATGATAAAAAATTTTTTTTAAAAATAGCAATAAAAAAGTGTGGGAATATGTTTTCATCTTCAGAATTGCATAAAATGTGTTGCGAGTTTAAGGCAAAGTTTGGAATGGAGGAGTTTAGCACTGCATTTAATCTGAGACAAGAATAAACACAAAAGATGAACTGAGGTTTAATTTCTAAATCTCACACCACACTGACAGGTATTTGATCAAGAAGCAAAATGTACCAACAATGGAAGAAACTACAAAGGAAATGAACGGCAATTATTTCTAAGTGGGTTAAAAAAAGTTTGGATCTGTTCAAGTTTAAAAAGTGTGGTCTTACCTCTGAACGTGGTGTTAGTTAGCGAGTGATGCAGCTCAGAATGATGCTCTGGAACAATGTCTCCTTTTAAGCCAACCTCTTATTGTTCTCCCCTTGCTTGTTACTGGGTGATATTAATAGACATACACACACTCACACACACACACAAACACACACACAAACTCTTATCCAGCTTTTTTTCTCTTTGGTGTGGGCAGCCCATGGTCAGTGTCTGCAGGATCACTCTGTCTGTCAGCTGGCACCTAATTTAGCATCTGTTCAAATGTAAGAAATGTCCAAAACAAGCAGCTTTTAAAGGGAATGATAAAACTTCAGTATTATCATTAGTACATCTTTTATATCTGTGTCTTCAAGCGACGTGCAAATAGTTTTTAGTGGAGAACCCTACTCTTAAAAAATGTACTAATGTATGCAACTACCTGTCCCGTCTGACAGTTAAGTGAAAAAAGTGAAAGTGACAACCCTTGTCATTGCGAGGTCACAGCACAGCACACCACACCACAACAAAACTGGACCTCTGCATTTAACCCATGCACACAAACACTATGCAGCAGTGGGCAGCTATTGAAAGCGCCCGGGGAGCAGTGATGGGGACAGTACCTTGCTCAAGGGTACCTCAGGGCAACCTACTGGGGAAGGGAATCAAACCCACAACCTTCCAATGCGAAGGCAACTCCCTAACCACTAGACCACCGCTGCCCCTACTCAGTTGCTACTCAGGTACAAAATAAGGAAAAAAATGATGGACAGCTGAGCATCACACCTACATGAGCTTGTTGAACATCACTTCCAAAGTCCTTTTCCAGCTATAACAGCTTCCACTTTTCTGGGAAGGCTTTTCATGAGATTTTGACATTTGTCTCTGGCAATCTGTGCCAATTCAGTCAAAACTACATTATTGAGGTTGGGCACGGATGCTATGGAAGACCTGGCTTCCAATCAATGTGGCAGTTCATGAGTTGGGATCAGGGCTTTCTCCAGGCCACTCTTTTCTTTCTCACTGAATTTGTCGAGGCATGTTTTATTTAACTTCATTTGTTGGGACCTAAGTGTCACATTAAAGCTATCTTCCAATAGATTTCAGGAAACCAATCCAAACCCTGAAATCAGCCCCAGATCCTTACCCCACCTCCACCAAACTGCACTGTGGCAGGTTGCTTTCTTCTTGTATTCACCAAACACAAATTGCAAGTGAAAGTGACTATTTATCATTATGAAAACCCGCAAGGCACTCAGTGAACCACAATGCAATGCATCCTCAGCGTTTAACCCATATACACTGTGCAGCGGTGGACAACCATATCCAGCGCATGGGGAGCTGTGATGGGTATGATACCTTTCCAGGGCAATCTACTGGTTCAAACTTCCCATCTTGGGGTGTAGTCCCTAACCACTAAGCCACCGCTGCCCTTATATTCATTGCTTCACGTTTCCAGTCTAGTTGGCGCATGCTTTGCACCATTCCAGCTAATGCATAGCATTGCACTTAGGCTTGCATGCAGCTGCTCTGCCAGATATTTCTGATATTCGTTTAATAAAACTCCCAATGCACAGGCTTTGAACTGGAACTTAGACTGTATGCAACAGACTTTGCACAGATTCTGCTCAGTATGCGTTTCTTCACTCGGTGGCCCCACTCTTTTAATTTTTGTGGTGTACTGATTTATAACCATTGAGCCATTGCTGTTATAGATACTCCCATTTGACATTAACAGCTCTAACAATTAACTGCAAGATGCCATGTCTGGTTGAAATGGTCTTTTATATGCAGACAATAAAAAACTGATCACATGTCCTGATGTTCGGTACAACATAAGATGGTTCTTCTTTATTTCAGCTGTGGTTGCACAACTATATGTTTATACCACTTGTAACTTTCTTGTAACATTTATACACCATGGATTTATTAATTCCGGGTAAAGGATAATTGGTTAAAATCCCAATGTTAATTACATTTATTACAGCAGTGGGGCAATGGTGGACTAGTGTTTAGGGAGTTGGCCCCAGGATAGGCAGGTCATGGTTTGAATCCCAAAACCAGATTAAATGTGGAGACGAAGATCATATGTGGAGACTAAGCACTGTTATGAGTCACTCTGAATAAGAGCGTCTGCTAAATGCTGTAAATGTAAATGTAAACCAGTAGGTTACCCTTGAGCAAGGTATCGTCCCCATCACTGCTCATTGGGCACTTTAAATAGCTGCCCCCTCTTGCACGGTGTGTGGGTGAAAGGCAGAGGTTGAAGTACGCTGTGTCTCACTGTGTGCTGTGCTGTTTCCCAATGACAAAAAATAGTCACTTTCACTTTACAAATATTAAATGGGCTTCACTGTTAACCTGAGCATTGGTTGATGGCTGGAGAATGCATAGTTCTTATGGAGATGCCCAAGGAGTCACTAGTAATGACTTTGCTATTAGAAATGCACACCATCTCCCTGACCCTGTGCAGCCCTGCCTCTGATTAATACATTAACTGCAGACAGCTCTAATCTCACTGCCTTGATGAAAGGAATGTAATATACCCCATCCACTGGCCTGGCTAAACATAGAGCATTGTGCCAGCTGATGCTGCCACTCGTGTCTTCTTTTAAGGGCTTGCAGATGTCTGAGTCTTTCGAGCTTCAATGCTGAAGAAAAGGGCATGAATTTGATTATTAGTCTGTAAATTAACTTCCACCGTTTCCATCAGTACTGCACATCAGAGCTTCTGTTAACAGTTTCAAACAGGAACATGGTATTGTGCATTTGTGTGTGTTCGTGTTTCTGGGTATTGTTTCCTCCACTAGAAATCAAGGATTATCTGGGTGATTATCAGGTCATGTCAAATCTCTCTTGGCCCCTGCACTCAGGTTGGCATTGGTATTAATCTTGCTTTGGACGTGAGTGGGTAATGGAACATGACTCATCCCCACTTGCTGTGCCAGTAGGCCCTCTCTTGGATGTTCCCAGCTAAAGAGAGATCGAGAAAGACACCCCAGTTGTGAGAAACACCTGTTAAGTTCACTGCAGTGCTGTTGCCTGTTGGTAGTTTTGGCCAATGCAACTCAAAGGAGGTTTGATGGAAAATCATATTTATTCACTAAATGTATTTTATCTGCCAAAACATGTTTGCAGTCTTACATTTGCTTGTATAATTTAGCATATTAAACAAATATTTGTTTTTGTGCATGTTTTGACTTTTGCATGCTTTTATGTGGGTAAAAACTATGTGTACCTATGCTGACCCTATTTGTCCCTCATGGGCCAATGTAGTCTGAAGGTCTGAGCAATAATGAATTTTATTGCAATATTGCAATTTGAGTGCAGTTTTTCAACTTGTAGCAGCTGCAACTTCTGTGTTATTCTACGTATTCAATAAGCTAATGGTTAAACAAGGTTTTATTGCATTTTAATTAGAACAGATTATTTGCCCCGCTTGCACAATGTGATTGAAGAAATAACTTTAGTGTTTCATATCTGCTTATGTACATATTTGTCACCGTGATGTTTATTCAGCTGTGTTTTGTGCAATGTTAGCTGTGCATTATGGAATGGGGTTTAGATTAATCACTGAAGAATCTGACATGCAGTTTTAACATTTCTGATACAGTCTCCTTAAAGATTTTAGGTGCTGCATCAGTGCCTAGGGTATTGCAATGCAGCAGCAAACAGAAGATGCTTTTCCACCGGTCAAGTCTCTCTTTTAGGACTTTTTTTTTTGTTGCTACAAAGCAAACAAGTAATGAAAGCCAGTGGCTGTTCTTTAGCATCATGCCTGCTTCATCCTCAAACTGTGCTGAGTAGTCAACCAATCTTGCTCACTGGTGGTAGTGCCAGAGGTGGGATTTGAACCTGGGACCTCTTGAGCCATTAGTCCATAGGCAAGCACCATACAACTAGATCACCGCCACCCACATTTTAGTGAGTCACACTTGATTCAACTCACCTGTTAATTGCTAGCTTTAGTGGGTGTGTTTGAGTAGCGCTGCCAAACTGTACTGAACACCAGCCAACTGGACCACGGTTTGCACACATCTGTTCTAGTCATTCGTTAACGGCTGGTTGTTTTTAAAGACTGAAGACTATTTTGCTGCCTTTTTTTCTCTGAAAGAGAGAGAAGCTCACACAACCTGCCCATTTATCGCAGCCTTTGAATGAAAGTTATATCCACAAGTGGGCAACGTATCAAAGGAAATCAAAGGTAAAGCACACAGCCTAGATTGTTTAGTCAGATTAAATATAAAGGAGATTTTAATCTGAGGGTCCAGGGTTCAAGTCCCTGTTCAGGTGATCAGACAACTTGCTAGGCAGTGACGGTCTAGTGGTTTGGGACTTAAACCTAAGGAGGATTGTGGGCTTAAATCCTGGACCAGTAGGTTGCAGCGAAGTACCCTTGAGCCAGGTACTGTGCCCGGCACTGCTCCCCGAGGCTGGATGTACATGTGCCCACTGCTACACTTTTTTGGATGGGTTAAACCAGAGGCAGCATTTCAGTACGAGTATTGTGCTGTGGTATGTTCACAGTGACAAATGGTCAGTTTTGCAGTGTTTGTAAAGTGTTGGGACATCCAGAAAGGCTTCAAAGCATGTGTGTAATGTTCAGATATCACTGTTATTGAAGAGCGCCTAAGTGGACCAAACCAAGTGCTGGAAAAGTGTGGGATATTAGCATCTTACTTGAATGCATGATATACTTCTTTATGGCACCAGCACTCTTCATTGCTGAGTCCTGTAGACTGTAGATATCCACACTAATGTCATTTTTTATATATGGGACTAGGATTAACATCCAGGGCCCTGTGACTTAGTGAGCCAGCCTGCCAACCCTCTCTGCTCAAGCTTGTGGCATGAACACGGTTGTGCTTCTTTGTCTCACTATTTCCGAACTGTAAAGTTAATTTATTTTTAGCTTAAACTCTCTCATGAGTCAGCAAGGTCAAATTGTTTCAGTGTCCTCTTGCTAATTAATAGCATTTACAGCAGAATGCTGACCATTGCTGCATGTTAAATTAGGAGTCCTTTCATTCACACTATGAAGAACCCTCTGTACCTACTTTGACTTTATTGTACACGAGTGATGGTAATGATTTATTTATAGTGGAGTAAACTTATGTGTAAAAACCAACATGAGCTCTGCATTCACAGAAGAGTTTGTCATGGCGCCCTCTGGTGGCAAAACAGCAGATTTTTAATGGAGACAAACTATGCTTTTGTGACTTCTCCCATCTTTAAATTTCAGAGGTTATTTTAACTTCACTCACTAAGCACCAGGGGCTGGAAAAAAATTGTTTGGGGCCCAAAGGTGGCTTAGTGTTTATGGACTAGGTCCCAGGGTTGGAAGGTCAATAGGAAGGTTTGAATCCGAGACCAGTAGGTTGCCCTGAGTAAGGTACTGTCCATTTCACTGCTCCCTGGGCGCTTTAAATAGCTGTACCCTGCTGCATGGTGTGCATGGGCGAAAAGAAGAAGTTGCATTTTGTTGTGTTTTTGTTTCACTGCGTTGCGCCTTGTTTCACAATGACGAATAGTCACTTTCACTTTTTCACTTGTTAGTCTTCTTCTTCTTCTTTTTCTTTCGGCTGCTCCCGTTTAGGGGTCGCCACAGCGGATCAACTGTCTCCATTTCTTCCTGTCTTTTGCATCTTCCTGCTTCAACCCGACCACCTGCATGTCCTCTCTCACCACGTCCATAAACCTCCTCTTTGGTCTTCCTCTTCTCCTCTTTCCTGGCAGCTCCATCCTCAACATCCTCCTTCCAATATAATCATCATCTCTCCTCTGCACATGGCCAAACCAACGCAACCTTGCTTCTCTAACTTTGTCTCCAAGACGTCTACCCTGAGCTGTTCCTCTAATATACTCATTTCTAATCCTGTCCATCCTCATCACACCCAACGAAAATCTCAGCATCTTTAACTCTGACACCTCCAGCTCCGCCTCCTGCCTTTTCGTCAGTGCCACCGTCTCCAACCCATACAACATAGCTGGTCTCACTACTGTCCTGTAAACCTTCCCTTTTACTCTAGCTGGTACGCGTCTGTCACAGATCACTCCAGCCACTCTTCTCCACCCATTCCAACCAGCCTGCACTCTCTTCTTCACCTCTCTTCCACACTCGCCGTTACACTGAACTGTTGATCCCAAGTATTTAAACTCCTCCACCTTTGTTACCTCCACTCCCTGCATCCTAACCACTCCACTTTCCTCCCTTTCATTCACACTCATGTATTCTGTCTTTGCCCTACTCACTTTCATTCCTCTGCACTCCAGAGCATATCTCCATCTCTCCAGGTTCTCCTCAAGCTGCTCCCTACTCTCACTACAGATCACAATATCATCAGCAAACATCATCGTCCACGGAGACTCCTGTCTAACCTCGTCCGTCAACCTGTCCATTACTACTGCAAACAAGAATGGGCTCAGTGCTGATCCTTGATGTAATCCAACCTCTACTTTAAATGCATCCGTCACTCCCACTGCAGATCTCACCACTGTTACACTGCCCTCATACATATCCTGAACCACTCTCACATACTTCTCTGTAACACCAGACTTCCTCATACAAAAACTTTTTCACTTGTTAGTATTTAGGCAAAAAAGATGCAGAAACAGGTTGCGGGTTCCAGTCCCAGACCTTGAGCTAAACCATGAGCAAAGTACCGTGCTCAGCGCTGGATATGGCTTCCCACTGCTGGTGTGTGTGTGGGTTAAATGAAGAGAAACATTTGGTTGCGGTTTACTGTGTGCTGTGTTTCACAATGACAAATAGCCCCTTTACTTTTTTTCTCTTCATACTGCTTACACAGGAATTTGCAAATGAATCACAGAGTCTCTCCCTCTAGATCAGTGTTTTCGTAAGTGTTTGATGAATTGAGATGCTAATGTGATCCATGAGTCTTTAATCACTTGATGCTGATCCACCAGTGTGTTGATAAATGTATTGCATAAATGCAGTATATGGCAGTGTTATCACTAGGCTTTCTTCTGGATCGTGCGTCCCAAGTGTCCTGCCAGCAGTGTGCAGCTGTCTTTATGTCAACATGGTCCTGGCCAGGGCCGTATCAGGCTCGGACAGATACACAGCCCTTGTTTGTTTCCGACACTTTGAGCTGTTTGATGTCTTAGTGATGTCAGATGTAAACAAACGATTCATCTCATTGGATGAGCTACTAATGCAATGTTTATCTGGCCTCCACGCATGAAGCATTGCAGTCTAAAAACACGGTTTTGCTTTATGCACAAAAAAAACCTCCACAAAAACGATATTCAAAATATTCTCCATCTAGTGTTGTTTGCAGCCCTACTGATCGTGTGATTCTGTCAGGTGGTCTCTGGATTTCCAACCAGTAACACAATTCACTGCTGCTTAAGTGGAGCGAGAAAGTTTATTTTATACTGTAATAAATTAGCTATTTTTTGTAGTAACAATTTTTCAATTATTATTTCAAGAGTAAAATATAAATCCCAGATAGTGTTATAAAACAAAAGTAAAATGGATTAAATGTCAATTAATGAATTAATTGAATAGCTAACATGGAAGGTGTTGCCATACTTTTCTGGGACTTGGTCCATGCATGATTTTATGCCAGTTTTTAACATTCAAAAAGCAACTTTGTGTTTATGATTTGTGCATTTAAGACTGTGAGAAGTGTGGAAGCTGAATCAGAGTGCTTGGGTCGTCTTTGGTCCGCTGCTCTACTGGGCATGGGCAAGAGCTCCTGCTCCCTGGCCAAATCCAAAACCCTTTGGCCCAAAGTTCTTAGCATAGCACCCTGTGGATCCAAATCAAAAAAGAGTTAAACGTTACAAATATTTCAAAATCTTAAAGTGTCCATATCTTGCCCTTTTTTCTTGTAACATCTTGTAATGTAACATGTGTTTTTTATGTATCAAACAAGTTTCACATTGTTTCTTTCACTCCCTTTTTCTAAGTCCATTTATGGAAATAAAGCTGCAAAACAGCCCATGAAAACCATCACTTTCTTGGCCTAAAGCAGCTTAGTCCCACCCAGCCGCAAAAACAAAGCATGTTTCAGCCTGCTTTTTAAATGAGGCGCAATACAGGGCAGCCAATCAGAATAGATTTCTGTCATTCAGAGACATAGGGGCATGAGAACAGCCAGTTTAGTTGTTAGGCAGTGTTTCTGACTGTGTTTCTGACACTCTAATGCCTTAGTGGGTGCGCAGGACAAAAACTGTAATGGTGGAAATTAAAAATACTATTTTTTAATCTAAAATAAACTGTTTGAAGAGGAGTGGTGGTAAGTTGGCCAACAACGTTGGTTTCTTTTCTTTGACAAAACTTAGACTAAATACAGTCAAAGTCTGGACACTAGTGAGAGAGGGTTGAGACTTAAACTGTTTTTAGTTGCACCCACAGCCTCAAAGCTGAGGAGTGGGGCTTTATCATGGTTAGGTGGAAGAAAGGGGTGAGTTACCCAAAAGATCAGTCATCTCTAGTCTAAGGGCTACATAGAGTTAGAAAAATGATCATTTAGAAATGAATTTAGATTGAATCCATATGAACATGTTAATAAACCACTTAACAGTTTAAACCTTTTAGTGCCTGTATCACACACTGATGTCCAGATGCAGATCTAATAGAATAAGTTATGAATGTCCAGACATTGGCCATAAGAGCTTATCCTTGTTATCGTCTGCTTTTCTCAGTAAGGTGGTGAAACCAAGGGTTCTGACCTTTGCAGTAGACTTCCCCATCTTTATCAGCTACGGTGGTGGACTCCAGACTCTTCCCACACTTAGCACACCTAAAGCAGCTCTTATGCCATGGCTATAAGGAGACATAGACACAAAGGAAGACCATCTTTAATGTGTGATATTTTTCAGTCATTACTGAATGTCAGATTTTTCTCCATTCACTTCCTTTTTATCTTTTTTGGGAAGCCAGACTATAAAAAAGAAGGTGGGGGGGGGGGGGGGGGGGTGAATGCGGGAAAAATGATATTGCTTTAATATTGGAG
>CM029366.1:29642262-29667475 GCA_017165825.1 Hepsetus odoe | reverse complement strand
TATTGCTTTAATATTGGAGACACCCTTGGCATTAAAGATGCTCAGTACAAAGAAGATACTGCATGGGGAAGTCCTTGGGAAAGAATATACTTACATTACCAGCTCCCACCACTTTTTCAGCTGCATAAACAGCTTTGCCACAGCGAGGGCACACCTCTGAACCGCCAAACTTCTGCGCATACTTGGAGGCATTGGGATTGTTGGTTGGATGATGAAGTGATTGCCTGCATGAGAAACATGTTCCGTATATATTATCTTTTTGTGGGCTCATTAATTAAAATCAAATATTGGACCAACAGTGGTGCAGTGGAGGCGATGTTCGAGAAGCAGGGTTGTGTTAGTTCAGACATGTCCAGAGCAGAGACGAGAATTGTTGAGGATGGAGCTGCCAGGAAAGAGGAAAATAGGAAGACCAAAGAGGAGTTTTTTGGATGTAGTGAGAGAGGATGTGCAGGTGGTGAGTCTGAAGGAGGAAGATGCAGAGGACCGGAAGAAATGGAAATGGATGATCCGCTGTGGTGACCCCTAAGCAGGAGCAGCCGAAAGAAGAAGAAGAAGAAGAAGAAGAAGAAGAAGAAGAAGAAGAAGAAGAAGAAGAAGAAAAAGGGGAGGAAGAAGAGGTACTGTGGTTAGCAACTGCACATCCCAAAGTGTCCCCTCGGTGTGACTGTGTCTGCCCTGCAATGAACTGGAAACCTGGCCATGTTGTTTCTCTGCTTTTGTCAAATGGTTAGGTTTTTTTGGTTAGGTACCGGCACCTCTTATGACCCTGGTTAGAATCAGTGGCTAAAGTAGATGGCTTGATGGATGGATGAATGGATGAATGGTTGGATGGGTGGAAGGATGGATGAAGATAGATAGTGTTGCAGATAGATTCATAGATTCATTACTCATATTTTTGCTCCTTTCTATCCATGGTGCATATATATATATATATATATATATATATATATATATATATATATAAATTATACAGTCTGTCAAATAAAAACTACATGTTTTCTTCTGGCCTCAAAAGCAGCTGTGTTTATGTTTGAAATTGGTTTCTTTATTTTTGTGTAGAGGATACAAGACGAATGCATCTAATGAGTAAAGCCTGAAGTTTATGAAATCCTGTATGAATTAGTATTGTGAGAACTGAATGCCTGAATAATCCCACATCAGCCTCAAACCACATTATTTTGTTGAGTAATCTCAAAAAGTCCCATATTTGGAACATTGTTTGACCAAAGTGCACTACTATGTTCAAAACAGTTGCAGCAGCCTGGGTGCTTTTCAATTCCTTTTACTTTTGTAGAAAATGGAATTAACTAAAGTGTTTAGAAACCTCATAGGCAAATATGTTTGAAATTTTGTCCTGGAGTGAGGTGCAAATGGGTTTGCTGATTGCATGGTGCTCATTCGTGGAGTTACATTTTTTTAAAAGTATTTAGTGGAGTAGAAATCTTCTAGCTCCAATGCAGACCTAAAGAAGACAACTTCACGTAGATTGTCTTAGCTGATCGACTACATTTGGGATAGAATGTAGTGTTCGTTTTTTTTCCACAAAGAAGGACAATACTGAACCAAACATACTGATACAAACTAATTCAGACATAGTCCTCAATCCTGTTTTTTCTTTTTCCATTCATCTATCCCTCTTTCTGTTGGAAACCACTACTTAAGTTACAGCTTTCAGAGTTTCCATACAGCATGCAGAGCCTCTACTTACTCCACTGGTTTAATGCCCAGTGCTTCACCCGTGTCCATGCTCAAGGTCCCTGCACCACCTCCAAAGCCGTAGCCTTTTGGACCATATTTCTTGCCATAGCAGGACTTGCAGTAGATCTCGTCCACGTGTACTGCCACTGTGGTGCTGTCCAAGTTCTTTTTGCACACCACTGTGAGGAAACGAGGAGGAAACATTTCACTGGTGAGATACATCCTGCAAAGTCTCTTAAGGTATTTTTTTAAGGTTTTAAAATAAACTGGAAAAAGTGGAATGCTGTTGGTTCATGAAGTATTCAGTTTAGGAACGAACAAGCTATAATTACCTTTAACTTTCTAGCAGTGTAATGTCAGGATCCTATTTCCATGTGTTTCTAGTATTGTACTCTGCTTTCATTTTCAGCCTTTGTCTAATCTTTGCCCAGTCTGTGTGGAAGGCTTAAAGCTCAGCCTGTTTGTTTCTTTTATGTCTGCTACGTGCTCTCCTTTCTCTGCTGTATCCACTATTCAGTCAGAACCCTTCTCTCAGAAACTTGCCTGGTTTTTATCATTTCCTGAAAGTACTGGAAATGCTCGGTACTATGATGACCCCAGTTCAGCAACAGGATAGTTTTATCCTGGACACCTTGGTTGTACTTGTTTATACAGATCCACACGCATGCTCTCATCTGTTGGCCTGAGTGTCAGAGTGAAGCACACTCTGGAGTCCCATATAAGGTAGAGCCCACCACTATGACGTTCATTTACTGAGCTCCTAATATGGGCATGCTTGTTAAAGTGGAAACGTTTTAGATGCTTTTCATTCTGCGACCAAAAAGAAGCCAAAGCATGGCATCTCTCGGTTAGAATATGCCAAGTTGATTCTGCTGCTGTCAGAGTTTCAGAAATAGATCAGTCTGGTAGCTGATTGAAGAGCACTAATGCCTTGGTTTGAAGCAAAAACGCTGTTATTGCTGGTAACTTACTGCACAGAAAGCAGGACTTGTGGAAATACTTTCCCTCGCATTGGACTTCCTCTGCAAAGTACACAGTCTTCTGGCAGCAGCCACACCTGTTTCCTCCACCAAGAGGCATCCTGAACACACCATTTACAAGCACAACACTCCTTATATATAGCAAAGAGTTGATAAGATAATCGATGCTCCGGCACTTTTCAAGTTTCTATCTATATGCAGTGGTCGGTTTACATGAGTAGTAATTATGATGTTACTGTGTTTAATAAAGAAACCTCATTGACTTTAAACTCTACAATAGTCTATATTTGTCTACAATAGTTAAGAGACACTTGGGCAAATGATTGTTTTCGTTGCAGTGTGGCACACGGTTTAAAAATGTTGTGTAGTACTCTTAAATCTTCCTGGTGCCATGAAACAGGAAGAAAACAGCACTTTTCTCGAGAGAACTGATGGTATCTTGTTGTGGCCCACAGTGATAATTCTGCCATTTTAACTCACAATATAGTAAACAGGAAGGGAAGGGACTTGCAGAATGTTATGCAACATCCATAAACTCACACGTTAGACTAGGCTTAAGTATGTGAAGCGTGAGTATCACTTACCTGTAGTTTGTGTGTAGTGAGCTCTTAGGGATGCAGCTGAGGGACAGTTGTCTCCAGCAGAGAAGAGTCCCCACTAATATCAAGCATGAGACGATCAGAGAGGGAAAGAGTGGGTGGGACAGTGGAAACTGCGGGGAGTGAGAGCGGGAGGGAGGGCAACTCCCCTAAATGACGCAAATTTTTGTCATTCCTAGCTTTCATCTGGTTCTTTTCAGAGCCCAGTTAAACACAACTATGCAGTTTTGTTTATTTTTACCCAAACTAACTCTTTATTCTACAGGCTTAATATTCTGTAACCACTATAAATAACTCGGTAAGTTGAATTCAAACTAATTTATATAATGTGTCATTTTTAAGGGACTCAAACTAGTTTTACATTTGTGTTGAATGAACATCACTGCATACTTTATTTTTGCCTGTTTCACTTTTAACGTTTGCTGGAATTTACATTTTTCATGTAATAATTATACAGTTTGGAGAATATTCCACCCAGAAGTAAACAGGAATTCTACTACTTTAATGCTCTGTTTAGAGTGTGTACCAAGTCTGTTCACACTGGCCCTCTGAAGTGTTTTATTTACTGAAAAACCATATCTTACATGAAATGATTCTAAATACGCTGGCTGATGACGGAGACGTTGATTGATTAGTAATTGAGTAGTTCTGAGATTCTGAACAAAAGCATCATCTGCATTCAGGGCAATTTAAGGCAATTGTGACCTTTGTGAACCACATGTTTGCCATCATTCAGGTGAAATATAAAAAATCAGCGTAAAATTACATGTTACATATGAAAACTGTGGTATTGGATAGTAAATAAAATGATCACATTAAAGCTGTAGATTTTGAGGCCCCTAGACCACCACTACTGTAAAACACTCCAAACCCCTAATTTTCTCTACAATGGAATATTTCCACTCTGAAACCACTCTGAATGTATTTATTTCAACAATTTATATCAACAATGTAAACATGCAGAAATTTGGAGAAATGAAAGTGACAAGTGAGTGGAATTCCCCTTTACCACCCCTTGTACTACCAGAGCTTTCATAGTCTGTGATCTGATCTAGTTCCACCAAAGGACGTCCTGCACTGTTAGTGCTGATAACAATAGCAGTGGTGGAGGTTTGGCTGTATTTCCATAAAAGGTGTTTGTTATGATAAACCAAGCCAGTGTGAGTCCATGTCCCAGTCTTTCACTCTCTCCACAGAACAGATACTATCTGCTCCAGTTACGTGGAGTCAAGCATTTCGTTTGTGCTTCAACACAGAGGAACTGATTTAGGATATTTATCTGTAAAGTACACTTGCCTTTGTAAGGAAGTCTGAACATATTTACTTTTTTGACTAGACTCTGATTCAGGTTTGTAGCCATCACTATCAGGTGTAAGAAATCAGGCTTACAACCATGTATCTCCAACAGACCTTTACATTTATGGCATTTAGCAGACGCTCTTATCCAGGGCGACTACCATTTCCTGATTACAGGGACAGTCTCCCCTGGAGCAACTCGCAGTTAAGGGTTTTACTCAGGAACCCAATGGTGGTGGTGCTGGAGGTGGGATTCAAACCTGAGACCTCTTAATCCATAGGCGAGTGGATACCACTAGACCACCTTCACCCCCATACAAACACTGGCAGTAGGATGAAAGTTTAGATCCCAGCGATTTTCAACATGTTATGCTTAGATGCCTTATTTTGTATAGAGAGTTCCTCTGCATAAAGTGCCAGAATCCTTCCTTCTGGAGATCTAAGCGAAGTTTTTTTCAGTCAGCCTCTGGTTCAGGACCCTTCTATTCACTTGTAGCAACTCGGCCAGTTCTGCACTCTTGCAGATGAAGGAAAAGTTGGCAGACAGTATTACATAATCAGCATTTAAACTAGAATTATATTTTTGGTTGGATTCCCGGCAACAACTCGTGAGCTACATGACATTTAATGGCTTAATAAACCAATGAACTGAATAAATGTGCTTTATTTATTTCTTGCCACCAAAGAGAAACACTGTAGAAATCGATCAGGTCAGAATGTATGTGATGTGATGATACATAAGTGATTATATATTTCGGATTAAACGCATCATCATGGAGTTCTCTAGGCTCAACTTTACCTTGAAAAACTATATTGTTTGGGTTCAAGTTCACTTATATTGTAAAATATTTTTTTAATATTGTTTGCTTCCAGACTTTTGGCCTGCAGTGTATTTCTGACTGGTGTAAACTGTAGAGTGTACAGCAGCTTCAGTCTTTCACTGAGATTTTAAATAAAACTCTTTCAGAAGAAGCTGGAAGTTTTTCTCGGAGTTGGTCTCCATACAGCTCGTGCTCTTTCATTAGGATGCCTTGAAATGTCAGAAGTGAGCTGCAGTAATGTGCCTTTAGACCTCTGCCCTGCTTTTATAAATAAATCAACATGTAGAGACTCTGTGCCTCTGAGACTAAACGGACTCTGTGTTTGAAGTGCTGTTACCAGAGGGGTGGGCGCTCTACAGAGAGGAAGGTCATATTCATATCTGTCGGAATTCATAATATACAAGAACCTTCATGCCTGAATAAAAAATTTTGCATTTTATGCTGTTGACAGGTAACCATGCCCACAAATCAATCAAAAAAAATTATGGACAGGTTTTATTTCTGTTTATTTCTTGCAGAAATAAAGGGGTGTTTTTTATTTAGATTCAGATTTAGTTTAAAGCTAATGTAAGGGCCGAGCACAAAGTTCAGACACAGTCAGACAAGTCTTCTGGTACATCCTCAGCTTTCAATATCTGCATCCATCAGGCTGAGCTTCACCTTCTCCTGTAGTGCTTATTCTGACACTGTGGCTGAACTGTTATCTAACTTTACATGCCCCTTAAAAGATAACAGTGTGTCAAGATTTTTTTAGATTTCAGAACAAACTGAAGAGGTCTGAGACCGTTTGCATGGAAGCCCAGTGCTAACTGGTCTAAACCAATAGCTCCAAATCTCCAAAACTAAGGAAGCAAACTTCTCTCTGCAAAAATATAAATAAAAAAGGGATCCCGTATCAGTCCAATGCATCTTTTTTTTTTTTTCTCTGACAAGACTTCATTGTATTCAAAGGACACAGAGATTTTAAGACGTTAGACCTTGTTATTCATTTATCGTATTTATATTTATGATAGATATGTGCTGATGAAATTGAAGCCCAAACCCAACTGGGCCTGGGTGCTACTGCTAAACTTGAAACCAGTGCCCTGAAAAGTCCATCATCAGTTCATCACAAGGCAGAGACATCGACAACCCAATAATGCACAGAGACAGATTAAGGGTTTAGTTTCTCTAGTTCGCTGTTTAGTATCTCTTGTCTGCTTGACCTGCATGTCTTTGGACGATGGGAGAAAAACAGAAGCTACTATGGTCGCCCCGGCTGAAAATCAAACCCAGGACTTTTCTATTGCAGGGCCACAGCTATAATCACTGTGCTGAAGCTAGTGCAAAATATTTAAATGCAGCATTTGAAACATTCAGTTTTTGTGCTCCGTAATAAAACTAAACGACTCAATATTAGTTCATTTCTCTCTGCGTCTATGCCGGTAATGTTCTGAGATGGAACTTTTTCTAAGCTGAGTGAAAAAATGAACATTTTAGTAATTACCTACATACAGTGTGACTTTTAGCACAGTGCTGGAGAAATCCCTTCATACTGGTTAACCTGACTTTAGCACATTTCCTTTTTAACACTTGGTAATGAAAATATTTTGGCATTTCAGGTCTTTGGCATCTGGTCATTCATTTTTACACTGGCAGAAAAAAAGCCTTTAAAGCAGCAGTAAAATAGAATTATAACTTTTAAAGCTCTAAAAGTTCTTCTCATGAATTTGTTCTTTTTTTGGTCTTTTTGGCCTTGAACTGTTGACACAATGTAAAGAGCAGCTGGTGTTTTCTCAAAATGAGGTTTTGTTCTGATGATGACAATATTGTATGTAGAGGATAATAATTGCAGATTTCATTTTACTATTTGGTCATGTGTGTACAACAATTTGTTATAAATCTAATAAGCAATGTAAATATCTCGCAAATTGTTAATAGTTCTGGCAAACTTTCAAGCAGCTTATTGCCCTTCACATCCTCAGCTACCCCAGAATAACATCTGTATACTTGATACATGCTGGGCGTCTGACCACTTCCTCCGATCGAACAGAGATGGGGGCCTGAAACCTAAGTCTGGAGACTGAACAGAGACAGAAAGACACAGTGCTTATGTTAGAGAGAGAGAGAGAGAGAGAGAGAGAGAGAGAGAGAGAGATGGAGAAAACAAGAGAGGAATAAAGGGGGGAAAAAAGAGAAAAAGAGGACAAAAAAGAAAAACAACGGTAACAAAATAACCACAGAGCCGACACACACGGCGTAACAGTCACACGACGACAGAAGCCACGGAGAAGAGCCGACCACAGACTAATGGAAAAATTTGGGAAGGAAAAAATAACTAGGTCCAAATCAAAGGAGCCCAGGCAACTGTCACTGAGCGATGGTCACAGGGGAGAACAACAAAAAGAGCCAATGGACTCTTCACTTTTTCATCACAATGATTTAAACAGGAGGGAAGGGGGGGGGGGGGGGGGTGAAATGAGGGGCTTTCAGTTAACCGTTCTGAATGACAACAGCAAGCGNGAGAGAGAGAGAGAGAGAGAGAGAGAGAGAGAGAGAGAGAGAGAGAGAGAGAGAAAGAAGCCTATTTTTAGTGCTCTATGGACAACACACACAGGCCACTGTCTTTTCAGGCTCAACCAGCATCTACATTTGGGTGTGTGCATGGGTGGCCTATGAGCTGATTTTGTTCATGAAGAAGGATGAGAGACAGATTTCAGCAGAACTAAAGAAAGAAGATGAAGATGATGTCATTGATTTCATAGTTCATTCCTTTTAAACCAGAAATTCTTCTGGCTGGATGCTGGCACAGAAAAGAGACCAAACTGTGAGTACATCTCTTCTTTTCACCTTGCAGGCCATAAATGTCTCTATTTATGATAAGTGGATAGTTTACAGTATTGGATCGATCTGTGGATCCATTAATTTCAGAAATCATAATGATTGCAAGGTGTTTTCGAATATATTTATGTATGTATATAAAGATTTGCTTAAGAAATGGAGCTGCCTCTGAATGACGAACTAATAAATGAAGTCAGGTCACAGGCTACATAATGCACTTTTTACTCTGGTTGTAATGGTGCAATCCCGGAAGCTGCAAAGAGCATTTTTCTTCATTTACTGCGTTTTCGTGTCTCCACAAGCCTACTCTCAAGATGGCTTTAGAATGGGGGCTAATGGGCAAACTTGATTTGCTTCATGTATGAGGGTCACTTGCATGTCAGCCAATCAGCTCCCTCTGCTAAATGCTTTCTTCAGCGTGCAGGAACTTGATTCTATGTGGAGTTCCAGAGCATGACCAGAAGGAGGCACACTTGGCTACACATGTCCTGTTGTGCCTTTAGCAAGGCTCCACCCTTTCCCAGCTCCTTCTCCTCAGATGCTGGATAGGGATTGATTTATTACCACTAGATTTACTCATACATTCACTCATTCCCTCCAGCTGGAACAAAATTAATTGGTTCTGCATGTACCCTTCACAAAGCACAATATTATGACTTGTTCAGGACATGATGTCTCTCAGCCATGTGGACATTTTCATGCCATGCAAGATTTCATTGCTGTTCTCATCAGGCTCATGAGTTGAGTACCACTTTTATCCATCTTCATAGATGGATGCATATATATATCTTCTTCCATATTTCATAGAACTAGACTGATCAAGATTAGATGAAGGAAGCTTCCATAATGTTCAGTTAGATTAAGACTCAACCCTGCCTCTGCCTGTTGTTTTCCTTCATTTATCACTTCTTTTAACTGGCTGGGATGGCTGTTCTGAAGTGATAGTTTGTTTATAGATAACAGATTGTTAAACAGAATCTGGAACCACATGAGGAAGTCTAGTAACAAGGTTAAAAAGTTCCATCATGAAATACTTCTTCTTTCAGCCGCTCTGAGGCTCGACAGTGAATCATCCTTTTTCGTTTCTTCTTTTCGTCAGCACCACAGCCTATCTCACTACCATCTTGTAAACCTTCCCTTTGATGAAATGCAAAATCTTTTTTTTTGATGTAAACATCTATAATCTTCAGTGAAGACTCTCTGAGTCCATACAGCAAACTGATGGCGAAAAATGGCTTGTTTTGATTTGTTGTTTTTGGCACAAGGAATTTAAATACTCGGGATCAACAGTTCAGAGTAACAGCGAGTGTGGAAGAGAGGTGAAGAAGAGAGTGCAGGCAGGTTGGAATGGGTGGAGAAGAGTGGCTGGAGTGATCTGTTACAGACGGGGACCAGTGATAGTGAAAGGAAAGGTATATAGGATGCGAGTGAGACCAGCCATGCTATACTGGTTGGGGACAGTGACACTGATGAAAGACAGGAGGCGGAGCTTAAAGATGCTGCGATTTCTGTTGGGTGTGACGAGGATGGACAGGATTAGAATTAGTATATTAGAGGGACAGCTCAGGCTGGATGTTTCGGAGCCAAAGTTAGAGAAGCTAGGTTGCATTGGTTTGGACGTGTCCAGAGGAGAGACGGAAGGAGGATGTTGAGGATGAAGCTGCCAGGAAAGAGGAAAAGAGGAATACCAAAGAGGAGGTTTATGGATGTGGTGAAAGAAGACATGCTTGCAGGAAATGATACATACTAGCAAAAAAATATATTAACATGTCTGTTAAACTTACACATTTAAAGTGCTTCTATTTTTAGAAATCATTTTCAAAATCTTTACATTGTAAAATTATGCAATTTATGTTTTATCTAAAAAACAAACAAACAAACAAACAAAACTCCCAGAAGCCTGGAAGATTAAGTGAGACAGTGATAACAAAAAGGTGGGAGAAGGTGTTATACTAGGTGCCATCTTTCTGGAACCGCTCATTCTGTGAACATTAACACCACTCCGCAGAGTGGTGTCAGAGAAAGAAGGAAGAGAGCGAAAGAGAGACGGCTGTGAATAAGTATTGCAGTGACTGTAATTAGAAGCGTTGGCACTGTTGGAAGTTACAGGCTGCATCTCTTAACCGTGTGAAAGTAAGTCGAGGAGCCCTACAGCTAAGCCCACTGTCTGAGTCCAAAGACTTAACTGAAAGCAGTATGAAGTGTAAACTGAATAATAGATGATAAGAATATTATGATGTATTCCTTCTTTTCTGGCCCTCGGATGGGTGCAGAGGTCTCCTCTGGGAGATGATGGATGATGTTTTTGATGTTTTCAGCAGCTTCACACTGTATTTGAGATCTCTCTGAGTGGCAAAGGTGAGTTAAAGGAACACCTCTGTATATTTTGATGCTCCAGCCTTATAGAGCTGTGTGGGACAGGTAGAGGTCCTGGAGTGAGCTTGCCTGTCCAGCAGTAATGGAGCTCAATAGATGCATGCCTCAGCTTGAGGTCTAGGTAAAAATATCCATCTGAGTTGAAACCCTGCCAGCGAGTCCATTTGCTGGCTGAGAAAATCGGCATTTCAGACTTGAGCACAGTAGGAGTATTTTTTTTAAAGAGGCCAGTTCCTGCTGATCTCCACACAGGGAAGTGAGGTGGAAGCTTTGCTTCTAAAGAGCTGCAGGCTGCACTGATAGGGATGTTGAAATGCCATTTAATGGGACATAGACTGCACTCAGTATGTGAGTTGTGATCTGGGCTCCCTTTTTTTGTCCTCATCTCAGACTGGAGTGTATGCTGCGAGCCCGTCTGCAGAGGCTGCTGAAGTGACGGATCTGTGACTCCTTTGCATGTGTCAGCATCTTCCCTGACTCTCTAGCTGCTCCTCCCTTCATAGTGAGTATATGATGATTCATTCTGCGAGTGGACCAGCCGGGGTTTATAGGTTTCGGTGGGCTGATGCATGTCTGCAATGAGGTAATGAATGCAGGCTGTTTAGGGATGTTTATCTCTGACCTTATAGTGATCTGATTCAAATATGGTTCTTTTGGAAATGATTCAGTGCATTACGAAATCTCATCTTTCACTGCAGTTGGAATGACTTACTTTGATTTGTTTGCGAATTATTCGTTAAGGTGTGCTGACTTTGCAACAGAATTTACTCAACTTTCAGCACATAACCTTATATCTCCATGTTTCACGGAATTTATAAACCTATAACTTTGACTCACGTTTAGATATTATATTCAATATTAATAATATGCTGCAATAATTAATTTTAGATTTTCTTTTTTTGTTAAATGATCTGCATCATGGTTTAATTGTCCCTTTTTTGTAAGATATTAAGTGCATTTATTTAATAATGATTTTATTCGATCATTGTAGAATTATCCAAAGCTGTTGGAAGAATCTAAAATGTGCTCAGTGCAAAAGTAAAAATGTTTTATTATTTTTTTCCTAAAATTGTAAACCAGGCCAATAAATCGAAATTATAGACTCACATTCCTCGGGAGATTCTACGTTTAATGTTGTTTCCTAAAGGAGATCCCAGATGGTCCACATTTTTCCTCTATTTTGAGTGTTTTGAGTTAGGCTGCAGCCAAACTTTTAACCATGTGACAGTAGAATTGTTTGAGACCCACAGTGTTAAATAATTATCTATATGTATATAAACACACACACACACACACACACACACACACACACACACACACACACATTTTGCTTTAGTAAAAGTGAAAGTGACTATTCTTGTCCTTGCGAGGTCACAGCACAGCACACAGTGAACCACAACGAAATTAGGCCTCTGCATTTAACCCATGCAAACAGCATGCAGCAGTGGGCAGTTATGAAAGTGCCCAGAGAGCAGTGACGGGGACGGTACCTTGCTCAAGGGTACCTCAGGGCAACCTACCGGTAAGGGAATCAAACCCACAATCCAGGGCCAACTACCTATCCACTAGGCCACCACTGCACAATTTAGTAAATGTGTATGAAAGGGGAAAACTGTGCTGACGCTGGTCTTTGAGACTCATTTGGAGTAATTCTGAAAAATGACTCTGGCCATGTAAAACAATGTAAGTGAGGATTTAACTTGTGTAAGGAAAAAAAAATTCCAGAACATGACAGGGTGTCAAAAAAAGGACAAAGTGTCTGCTCTGGAGTGATCATGGATAAAACATGCAGTCATGTGCATCCTTCTTGCTGGTCACAAGGCAGTAATGTGATGGTGCTGAGACTGATCTGGAGTCAGGCTGCGGCAAAGCTCTTCTGCTTCTGCCAGCACACTGGGCTTCTGTATTGAATTAGAAGCTTTGGAACAGACAAGTATCTGAATATAGTAGAAACAGCAATGCAGGAATCAAAACAGGGTTTTGTTTAGTGTAGGTTCTATGTGATTAAGAGATTACACTCTAAAATAATTTAAAAAAAAAGATTTTCGCAAATCATCCTTAATCAAGTCTGTTTAATTCTACATTATATAAATGTTACATGTAAGGCTTTCCTTTTGAGATTGTTGTGAGAATAATTTCAGATTATTTAACTTCTTTCTAGGTAATGTAGTTAATTCCTTTGATCAAGAAATTTCAACGTATTAAATTTATTACTAGGAAATAATGTTGCCTGTTTTAAACATTGTTTTTTGAAGAATGATCGACATTTTGCCTTGAAATGAGCAAAATCATTTGCCAGAATAAGAAACTTCCAAGGTAATATCCCAGCTGACATGCTGGTAAAGCTACAGGCAGGAAAAGCATGAAGTAAGATTTCAGTAAGGGAGCCTGCTTCTTCTTTTGCCTGCTTCTAGACTGAACAAAGGCACAGCATTGAAAAAAACATTAAAAAACTCAGACAGAATCCAAGAAATGTAGTGCAAGCAGGTCAAAATTAAGGGGCAAATAAGAACATCCAAAACAAACAAAAAAAAGGATGAGAACAAACAGCAAACGCTCAGAATCTCTGCACTAATCACAAGAGTCTTCGCAACATGACTCACCTAAACAAAGCAGAATACCCAGCCCTATTGGTTTCAGCTGCCGCCCACATTACCAAAGGGTGGCATGTTCACAGTAGCCTGGTGAGTCCAAATGGAGTCTAATGGCAGGAAGTGTGGCTGCTGCTGAAAGTCCTCTATCAGACCTGAGTCCAAGATTTCGGCTACCGGAACCCAGCATTTCCCTTCAGGACCTTAGTCCTCCAAGTTCATCAGATACTAGAGCCCTACACACTGCTTTGAGCTCAGAATGTACACTGGAGCCCCGTCTCTTCTTTTGCAGGAGGTGGCTCAGCTTCCACCAGTGGTACTAGATTCACAAGCCTTGAGGAAAGAACCATGAAAATACATATATGATACGTAATGCTATCTTGGCAACACCTTATAAGCTACGATGGTAGCGTTCTCAACTTATAGGGCAAGGCAACTTTAAGGTTCTGGAGGATAACCACATTCAATTACCTGGTCAAAGTTTACAATAACAATCAGCTTGGTCCTGCTGCCTTATATGGCCTCCTCAGTGTGGGCATGGGCATTCTCCCATATCTTCTCTGCTCTGATTGGATGGCATTCCATGGGATGGCATTCTATGGGACATATGGGGCTGATAACCTACACCTTATTTAAAAAGGGTTTTATGTGATGGAAAAGACTTTTATCTGACTGGGCATAACATTGGTTAATGTGGAGAACTGTGGCTGCAGTTAATGTGTTGGGTCATGTGGGTGGGATAAATCAGGACAATATATTATGTGTAATCTAACAGTGTACTGTGTAAAATGGCTGGTGTCATGGGTAAAAAAAGGTGTTTTACTGCACAGCAAGTAGCAGATATCTTCAGTCGCGATGATTTTACAGATGACAAAAGTGAGATAGATATTGATGATGATGCCAGTGATAGTGATATTCTGCATGAAGAAGCAAATGACATTCAGTCTGCTGATGACAGATGCTCTGATAGTGCCACCGTTGCTAATGGTAGTGATGTCGAAAGGGAAACTGACACTGAGCCAGCTGAATGGGAAAAGTTGTCCAATTTGGTTTTACCCAGTTACTTTGCATTCACAGGGCAAAACATTGGCATACAGTTGCATGGATCAGATATACCTGACAGCACCTTTATGTAGACTTTAGCTACAACTATATATTACAGTTTACAAGAATTGTTGTGCATTGTGTCCAGGACGTATTTACTTGTGTGGTATAATAAGTACACATTTATCTGTATTTTTAGCAATTTTATTCCGATCTGGCTACAGCGACATGAACATTTTATTTGAGGGGTAAGGGTTAAGGATGCAGACATTGTTTCTGACATTTAGAAGATAGGGTCATGTTCCTGGGTTAGGTTGTGGCTCAGGTTCAGGCCCAGAATATTCTGGTATATTGAAGATATAAGAAATAAGAGCAAAAATTGCTTGATATAATGTTCCTACAGTGATAGTTTCTGTTCTTTAAGTAATATAACCCCCCTCAACTGGTCTACCATCTGATGCAAAAAGTGCCATAGCAGGCTGTAATGTGGTGATTGCAACACCACATGATACTGTTTATGTCTTATCCATGATGTTGCTTGGGAATCTATGAGGGCGGAAATCACAGCAGACACAGGATGTTTCTTTATAGGCTTTGGCACACTGAATGGCTTGGTTGTGCAAGAAGAGGTTAAGCTTGCCCTGGGACTTGGTGTGTCTCCCTTTTTATGAGGGCAAGGACAGGTGGGGTGTTGGGCTATGAGATGACCCACCTCCCTGCAGTAGCAACACAGTCCAGCTGAATTCTCTCCACATCAGACAGGCGTGTGGTACCCATTTCCATGGCTTCTGGCTCAGATTCAGCAGCAGGAAATGGCATAACTTAAGGGGAACACATTTGCCATACTGATGACTTCCAGTGAAAGCTGATTGTCTCAACATGTCTCAACAGTTGATTGTCTCCTTTCGTAGCCCTTTTTTTTTAACCCTTCATGGAAGATAGTAAAAAAGCTGAATCATTCCAACCTCTAGCTGCTGCAAGTGTGCAATTGTTTCTTTATCATCCTTATTGTTAGGGGTATGATCCAAATTTGCCATGAACTTCTCATTCAGAGAAGACCAATCCAGAGCCTTATCTATACACAGTAAGACTGTCATAGTTTTCAATGCTGCACATTGTTTTTGTGATTTAGTACAGTTTTATCAAAGCCTTGTGCAATGTTCCTGGAGCTTCACATCATTCCAAGATGTAGGAACCTGGTCAGGGAAACTGACTGTAGTGCTGAGAATTCTTGATCATATCTTCTGGGCTGACACTAGATTCCAGAAAGAATGGGATCACATGGAGTTTTGAGCAAATTTGTAATCTGTAAAATATTCGACATTTTAATGTAGGATTATGGGGCACTGGTGGCCTAGTGGTTAGGGAGTTGGCCCCAGGATCAAATCCCAGACCCCCGAGGTACCTTTGAGCAAGGTACCATCCCCGTCACTGCTCCCCGGGTGCTTTCAATAGCTGCCCCCTGCTGCACGGCGTAAATGGGTTAAATGCAGAGGCCTAATTTCATTGTGGTTCACTGTGTGCTGTGCTGTGTGCTTACAATGACAAGAATAGTCACTTAATAGGAAAATTTTCATTTTTTTTTCAAAACCAAACACTGAAGGACTATAACAGTGACCTGTGTACATTGCAAGGCTGGAAAAAATATTTTGAGCCTTTTTTAGGGAAAAAAAGGAAATGGTCAGGCTTATAACAGGACTGGTATTATGTGACAGGAAATAACATCCTGGGTTTGTTTCAAAGTTGGCCACCAAGTGGACATATAAGGACATTATTTTCAATAAAGATTTTGTTACCTTTGCTATCTATCTATCCTTACAGGAATAAATGTGTTACATGCGATGCAAATTCAGGTAGTTTTAGTACAAATTCCTAAATGTCTTATGTAGATGATAATCATAGGAATCCCCAACATTTGGTTCATATTGGTCCATTTTGATCAAATGAATACATGATTAAATAAATAAAATGAATAATGTCTTAATGCTATTAAAACACATTTAAAAATATTTACTATATTGGTTAGCTTTAATATGCCAAGATAGTGAACTGTAGCTTTTTAGTGCACCCATATTAGCTCACCCCAAAGACTTGTGAGCTTTCTGGTTACTGGAAACATTGTCTGAGCTTTCTGACTGGGATTATCTTGTTCTTCAAACTCATATTAAACCACTATCTCAAAATATGACTGCTAATGTTCACACATGGAGCTAACGTTCCTCCTCAGAGCTATTGTTCCTCCTCGGAGCTAATGTTAACCCTTGGAGACACTTCTGGTTGTGGAAGCATTCTCTTCAAGTGTGTAGCTCATTAAATCAGCTCAAATTCAGTGCTGTCTAATTGTGAAGTTGCCTTTCTACACATGCTGCATGATTTCCCTCGTATGACTGCTGAAAGCCATTCGGGCACTGATCCTAATGCTAGGAGAAACTAATAAGCCAGCCAGATCAAGCTTAGCCAGCCCTCGGCAGGCCGCAGTGCATGATTTGATCAGAAATATGATGAGCACAGGGCAAAATTTTCAAAAGCACCCCATCCCCCAAACTATGAAAGCAACACACACTGTGATTTACTGTCCATGAATCATCAGACAGACTCAAGCATTTGTTCTAGACACTGTGACACATTATTTTTCTTCAGACAAATAATGTCCTATGCTTTTGTGGAACGTTGCCAGGGAACATATATTGTCCCAGACATATTAGGAGGTGTGTGAAGTCATGTTGAGTGTTGTAGAAGTATCGGAAAAAGAAGGCATGGGTGTGTATCACAGGACTTTTCCATGAACAGCTGACCACTCGTACGGTGGAGAATATCATAGGTTTTGTCCAGCAGAGAACAGAAATAGAGGCAACCCATGCATTATGGCTACCAGCAGTGGTGAGGTTTGTTTAATTTAAGACGAAAGGGTTTTTGAAAGTTCAAAGAGGTCATGATGCCTTATTGTACAACCACATTTCTTTGAAATGAAGAGTCAATCACCTCTGTTTCTGGAGCCTTTTCAAGAAAAATGAGCTTTTGGAAAGTGCAGCAGTCAGTCAGTTACATTTCTTCATGTTTCGCAACGCAAAGGGAAGTTTCTGTTCCTGATTTGTTCTGTCCTTACTTGTTCTTATTCCAGTGTATTTTAATGAAGTCTAAGCTGGGGTAAGTCCAGTCCTAGTTGTTTTGACAATGACACATTTATAAGGGACATTTCTTACATTTTTGTTTTGTTTTACATGATATCGTTTTTAGGTCCATTTATAACACTTGTTTGGCCATTAACAGCTTTGATCATTTTCCCATCATATTCCAAATTAAACATATTGTCACTGTTGCTAACTGATATAAAGGCTTTTCTGATTGGCTGTCTTATAATCAGCTCCATTCACAAAGCAGTTTAGGAAAGACTTCTTTTAACCCCATTGCGATTTGGGGGTAGGGGGATTAAATTAAATTAGATTGCATTAGATTAGATTAGATTAGATTTAACTTTAATAACATTGTGTGGATTACAAAGCAAATTAAATGCAGTTAGTATCTAAGCAGACGTGCAAAATAATAGTATTATTTTCAGATAAGTGAAGCATGATGGATGCTGTATCCTTAGTGTTATTAGCAGTGGCAAGCAACATTTATACAAAATGTAATGTTTCTAAAATGAATTAAATATGTTATGCACTGCCTTGCATTGAGTTGATGTGGATATTTAAAGTATTCCTTGATCAGTATGGAACAAAGTGGTGATGTAGAATATACATATATACGTATGTACATAAACATTTGCACACACAACAGAGGAGCAAATCAAAAAGTACTGAGACAGCAAAGTAATGAGTGCAATAATGCTCAGCGCTGATGTGTGGATTTCACCAGGGACACTGTTTCAGGAAAAAAAGCTTTTCCTGAGGAAGCTCTTCCTGTAACGCCTGCCGGATGGGAGGAGAGTAAAAAGTCCTTGTTTGGGGTTGGATGTATCCTTGATGATGCTTTTCACACTGCCCAGGCAGAGTTTAAGATAAATGTTCTCAGTTTGGGTGCCTATGGGTAAAAATGCTTTGGTGTCGTGGCAGTACAGCTGTGGATCAACTTTCTTAAAGCAATGATTCAGCTTTCTGAGGAGGAGTTCAGAACCAGAATGTCAAGGGTGTGAATGCCAAGGACTTTAATGTTTGATACACACTCTGTTACAACATCGTTGATGTGAATAAGGGTGTGTGCTTGGCTCAGAGCTCACCTAAAGCCCAAAATGTCTTCCTTGCTGTTTAGCATTCAAACTGATGTGGTCCAGTGTCATGGGCAGACAAGAACTTACATGTGATGGAACCAGTCTGTCAAGGAATTTTGCAAAGCTGGGAGTGAGAGCAACTGAATGGAAGTCATTCAGCAGTGGAGTGCTTTGGCACTGACACAAAAATAATGGCACTGAAACTTGTAGGGACAACTGCCAGCACCAGGCATGGATTAAAAAATCTTATTACTGGAGCCAGTCAGAAAGGTAAAGCTGAAATGGGGACACAGCGCTGTTTGGTTTGAAGACTGTATGCCTTGCATCGAGGGTTTAAGAAGCTGGCGCAGTCTATAATCCTCTGTTTGTATGTGTGTTTAGCTGATTTGTGAGCCATTTGGTCTCCAGACCTGATTTCTCCATCTCTGCCTTTGAACAAGAAGAGAACTTCTCTGTTCATCGTTCTGATTGGAGAAAGCTTTGGTTTGCTTTTAGGTCGTCAGTTTGTCCACACACTTCTTGAATGTGATCCAAGATGGAGTTTGCATATGATTCAATGTTAATCTAAGGGTTTGTGGTGGCATGGACACACAATACATAGTCTGGGTGCTGGAATCGGTGCTGACGAGCTGAGTCAGCACCCTCCAACCAGATCTTGATGGTTGACTGGCCTGTATATGGGAAGCAGTGAGTTGACCGCAGATCTGCGGTGTCCTTTCTAACTATGAGGGCAGTTTGTTTGGCTTGATTGGATAATCCAAAACTATAGGATAGTCCAAAATATTTGAGGCACAGCTAGTGATTTTCCAAAAGTGGCTGGATTAAAAAAAATACATTTGCAATTTTTGGCAAAATCTGGTAAGTCTTGGGAATGACTCTTTTTGGGACATCGCAAACACAATGACCATGAACTGAACTGGATGTTTTGAAACTTTCACAGGTTTAACAATAAACATTAAACTCATTTTATTAAAAGATGAGTAAATTTCAGATTTTCATGACACGGGCCCTTTGCAGTTTGCCAAGTGTAGTGGGTCATTTAATCTGTTTTATTTTCTACCCCTCAGATTATCTTAAATCTTATCTTTACCATCTTTATTACTTTGACTTTAAATCAGCTAAATTCGGCATGAAGCATTTTCTCAGGTACTTAGTCATACTGATTAAAATGTTATCAGCTGAACGGCTTGAAGGCAAAAAAAACAACTTTAGGATGTGCATTTCAGAGAGCCTAACTTATTTCCTTCCTTTAAATCCAAAATAAGACCCTGCTTGTCAAATGATTCACTGTGAGGAAGAGTAGCTGAGCGGATGTGCCTAATGCTATTGACTAATCTCCATCAGGGAGGCCCATTTACACCCTCGTTGCTGAAATTTGGGAATAATCCTGAATACAGCCTGCTCTATTTAACTCAGCTGTTCTCATTGCTATTCCTTCTTTGATCCACAGTTGTTACTGTTGGTGTTCAATGAACTACAGAGTGGTTTAGCATTCGTAAAATCTCTTCTTATGAAAGTTAGCAGTCTTCTCTGCTTCTTCTATTGACCTACTTCCTCTCCTGCTTACCCTCGCCTCTGAATATATACCGCCTACACTCAGCAGCATCAGAGCACTAACATAACAGCCCACTGGTGCAGTTTATTTCAGGTTCATTCAGTCTATGCTTTAAATCTGAACCGTGTCACTTACATAAAGGCTGTGACTTGAGGCTTCCTTGTAGCAAGAGAATGTAGATTTCATGTTGGGGTTTTATAGTTGAGTTGTCATCTGTCCTCTTTACACCCGTGTTTGTAAAAGACAGGCATTGCTGAACATCTATAAACACATGTGTATTACTAGTCTTACCAGACACTATTTTATCTGCTCAGGGTAAACGTTCTGAAAGGCCATAGATGCTACTTTACACATGACTTTCCAAGCTTGTGGCTCTTAAGTTGAGAAAATTGTTTGTGTGAGCTTGATTGTCTCATTTGTAATTTGAAAGGACTGGAGCCACCAATCTGAAATGTAAGATGTTTACTTGGGTTTGTAGGAGGACTCGAAACTGGTTAAGAAACTCATAGAAATATCACCAACTCTCATCTCCTAAGTATGATCTAAATGCGACACTTTACCAATGACACGTAGACTTGATAACGCTCTTTTATTTCTGCGCCAACTGTTTGGCATGTGTTGAACAGCTTGTACTTATATTTGTGTAGTGTGTGTGTCTGTATATATTGCACTGCTGTGCTATTTGTTGAGTGTTGAATGTCAAGCAAGAATTTAATTGTACTTGTTCCGGGACACGCGACAATACATCTTCCAGAAGCTTGAAAATCTTAAAATCAAGGCTGCTGTTTTAAGATATTTGAATCAGAAAACTGTCCTAAACCCACCCCCTCACCAGGTAAGAGAACAACTATATTTGAAGACTAACCATCTGCTTTGTCAGCATTTTATGCGGTCTTTGTGGCCCTCATCTAAATATTACACTTTGACTCCAAGACAAAACGTTTGGCCACCGCTGCTCTTCATGATATTTCTCAACAGTTTTGTGGTTTCCAGTTGCCTAGGCCTCCGTATAAAACAGTGCCTCAAAGCTTAAAGGGGAATGTCACATGACTCCTTCGAGACATGTGAACCTCCACTGCATCGTTTTAAATTGTAATTAACACAAGATTGGACAACTCAGCTGGCTTGTTAGAGAACACTAACCACCAATTCAGATGCCTGTGCTGGTCATTTGAGCAGATGTGGTGAGAATGAGGGCCCTCCTACTTACTCAGAGATAGCAGGCCAAGTATGCTGTCTGAGACCCCTGGGCACAGATGCTTGTGGCATCACTGGGTATCAAACATGCGATTTCCTGGTGACAGGCACTATTTATGTCCACACTATTCAGGACACACACTTGCCAGACTGTTCATTACTTCAAATGCTGCACTTCCTGATACATTAACAAATATCTTTCCTGTACATCATGGATTATGCCTCATCCCTCTGCATCATTTTGAGTAGTTGGTATATTTTTGGTAGTATTCAGTAATGTTTTAGTAAATAAAAATGTTTTTACGTGATTGAAAAGCAAAAAGATGTTATTGGTATGTGTGTGTGTGGGTGTGTGTGTGTGTGTGTGTGTGTGTGTGTGTGTGTGTGTGTGGTTAGAAGTGATTGCTACCATAATTACACAATAACAAATGAGCTTCATTGTTGTTAAACTGAACAGTTAAAGTGTAAAAAACATGACTGATTGACCAAAAAAAGATTTTCAAAATATCTTCTTCTGTAAGTTCAAATTGTATTCTAAATAAGAGTGAGAAGTAACTGTAATTGAGTAAAAGTGTCAAGATCTTCAGTTCAAGGTGAAGCACAGCAATAACATGCAGTGATTCGAGGCAGTTTATAAGCTGCCAGAATATGCAGTTTTCTGGAGGGGAAGAAGGTCTAGGTCACCACTTCTGATGGGGTGGTGGTCTAGTGGTAGGATACTTGCCTATGGACCTATAGCTCAAGAGGTTCCAGGTTCCAATCCCACCTCTGGCACTACCAACACTGAGTCCCTGAGCAAGACCCTTAACCCTGAATTGCTCCAGAGGGACTGTCCCTGTAATCAGGACATGGAAGTCGCTCTGGATAAGAGTGTCTGCTAAATGCCGTAAATGTAAATGTAAGGTCATGACTTCTAAAATTCACTCTCTTTGTCTTTTCCGCAGTTAGATTGAACTTGTTGCTTAGCACCTGTTCTTGGGCTGTGTCAAAGGACCAGCACTGCAGATGGATACTAACATGCCAACACATGCCATGGCTCACATGGTCCATGTTAATTAGCGCGGTGCCCGGGGCGTCTAACACTAACAAAACATTGGCATCATAGTCAAAATATCAGGGCTGGCAGGGGTTGTACACAGGTCTGTTATTATGGGTAATTAGTGCAGACCTGTAATGTCATTTTGGTTTTCTTCCCCCTAAAGTGCTTTAGGCTGGACTCACCTCCCCCTCACCTGGGACAGAATGATTTCAGCTGGTCTTAACTTGTGGCTTAATGAATGCTTGCTGGAATGTCTACTTTTGTTCAGAAGTGAAAAGTGACAGATGAGGTTCTAACCAACCTCCAACACATACTCAAAGTAACGTCAACAGAGCCTTCTAATAATGCGTTCTAATAAGTCTTTCTTGGGGGGACTGGGACCTCTAATTTAAGACCAGTGTTCTGGGACCAGTGAATGTCAGCTTTCTCGCAACCGAAGAAAGTAACGCTTTTTGAAAAACAAAAAGAAAGTCAGTTGGGTAATATTTCAGTCTGTAGTGGTTGTGAGTCTGAACTCTCTTTTTTTTTGTATCACACTCTCAGCCTGGTGAAATCCTAGTCCCAGTGCAGCACTTGGCATTTGAAATTTTTTAAGCAAATGTCAAGATTTCAGGCAAATCATATCGAAACATTGCACCAAACTTCTTAACTTTTTAATACTTGGCATAAAAAAACTATATTTTCACTGGCACTCTCAAAAGCTGCCCCCTGCTGCACGTGTGTCTATGGGTGAAACGCAGAGGTTGAATTTTGTTTTGTTGTGCTGCGTTTCACAATGACAAGGGTAGTCACTTTCACTTTTTTCACTTTCAATATTCGGTTACTGAGATGATTAAGTTCTCAAAATACAAAAGTAACATCCAATCGATAATTCAACAAAGATTTTGCAAAACGGTCTTCAAGGAGGAAAAAATGTTGCAGCCTAGTTCTGGTCCCCCAAGACTTAAAACAGGGCAGGTACTTTTGAGAGGGAGGAGCCACTTCAAGTGCTACCATTACTACTGGAAGGAGTCCAGAGAGACTAGGGGCCAGGTAGATGAGACCGAATATGAAACAAAATGATTGTGCTGGATGTGGGTGGTGCTGAGCCTTTATTAAAGTTGCTACCATAATACAGTTGGGCTAAAGTCGATGTCAGTTGACTAACCATATTTCTGCTGAATTATGACATGAGTCCCCAGCAAAAGACTCAAAATACATGTTGTTTGACATCTCCGGTCTCTAATGGCTTAATGCAGGCAACCTTTCAATTCTCTGACCAGCACACAGTCCAAACCAGGCAGCAAGTCTAATCCAACATCTGCTGCTGCAGCTAAGCCTGCTTCCTCGAGTCAGTCAAAGGGCAAATTAAGCAGTGATTTGAATGCCAACTAAAAGGCTCAGAGGTGAACGGAGGGTAAAGGACAGAGAATGGTTTTCAAATCATAGTTGGGGAAATGTCTCTTCATCTTGCACTCCTTGATGAGACAGATAATCAATCTTTTTTTTTACTGTATCTTTTTACTGTCCCTGCACTCCATGCAGAAACACTCCTAACGAGTTCAATGTGAACAATACTTCTGAAATACTTTAGAAGTGTGGCTCTTCCATACATGGTAGTAATTTGCTTTCATGCTGTTGAAGAATACTTTGGTGAAAAATCTCATTTGCACAATTTAGTTAATGAACCAAGACATGTTTGGAGTTCAGATTTTGTGTCTAGAACAGCCACTAGGGCAACAGTTCAATCTAGAAGTTAGTCCTAACACCAAAGCTAATCATGCAGCTGCAGTTTTATACTAAAGGAGCAATATCTGGACCATAGAACATCTTGGGGATGCAAGAACATGTGTAAATTATATTTTTGGCTAAACTAGTGCTATATTTAATGTAATACTATTAAAAATAGGTCAGGGGGATTACACAGTGAGATTTATCCAATAGCCTCCCCACTGCTCTTCTCCTGACGTTCCTGATGACAGTCAGTCTCCTGCAGCCTCTTGTTAACCCAGACACTTCTGTGCATCATTTTTCATGCAACGGAATGGACCCTTTACATTCCTGCGGGAGGGACGATCAGCGTGTTTTAATTGCGTTAGTTGTAGGACAGACTGGTTGGCTGAAGTGAATGGAGGTGGAATTGGATTAGGAATGACTGGTTCTGGGAAGCATGCCTTGAGAGAGAGCGAGAGAGAGAGGAAAGGGGGAAGAAGAGAAAGAGTGCGTGATGATAAAATCTGGTCTAAGTTAAATCTGCTTGTGTCCACAACCTTCAGACAATACTGATGATGTCATACTTCAGGGCTGACTAAAGAAAGGATCATCCTGTATCACAGAGTGAATTCATAATATCTTTCCTAAAGCATCTGTTAAACAAATAAAGGAAATTTGAAAATTTTCACCCAGAATCACTTTATGTCACATGGATTTTCATACCAGTCTCTGCTAACACCCCCAGATGGTCCTCATTTCTGCTCAATCCCTAAATGTTACATGTGAGGTTCTTTGCATTTGCTTCTCTGGAAATTTGAGAACCGCTGACTGAGGTCTACTTCTTTTTCACTGGAACTTTTAGGCTCATGTAGTGAACAAGTAATGGTGTACACCCCATCAGTAAACACACTGCACAGCTAAATCAGCGCCCTGTATCAAGCTGATAAGTATGTTATAACAGGCTTACTTATGTTGTACTGTGATCACCAAGCCAAAGCAGTGCTACTTTTCCTTGAAGGTTATGGGCAAAGGTTGAGGCTGATTTTTCCAAAAGGAAAATGCTTACAAATTATAATGGCAGATGAAAATCTGCACAGTGTAAAAAAAAAAGTCACACTTTGGCCATGAATGTCGTTGTGATTAGATCTGGCACCACACGACTGTCTTCATCATTCAGAGATGTGCTTCCACTCCCTGCTTATCAGCCAGCGGCCTCTCTCTCGTTCTCTCGCTCTCTCTCTCTCTCTCTCTCTCTCTCTCTCTCTCTCTCTCTCTCTCTCTCTCTCTCTCTC
>CM029366.1:29523008-29641871 GCA_017165825.1 Hepsetus odoe | reverse complement strand
CTCTCTCTCTCTCTCTCTCTCTCTCTCTCTCTCTCTCTCTCTCTCTCTCTCTGAGTTCAATACTAATGCTAAAAGCTCAGTGCCAGTCTCTCTCTCTTTGGCCACTTACCCAGAATCCGCTTGCTTACTGAGCAAAATTGCAGTGTCATGAGAAGCCATTCAGGCGACCTTTGCAGTCTGTCCTGATGTCTTGACTTCAGTTCTCAAGACCTGGATACAGTCTGAGCTGTTGAGAAATGCTTAATGATGTAGTTTTTACAAAAACCTCTGGCTGAATATTGATTAATAGTTTTCCGATGAGCCTCACAGACTTGGCTCTAAACTAAAGAAGCAAAATTTGTTCCCCTTGGCTTCGACTGCATCTGTAATAAGTGGAAAATCAAGCAGATTTGATTTTTACTAAACTGTTCCTTTAAATACGTGTACAGCAGAAAACCAAATACAGTGGTGCTGTAAAACTGGTGAACCGGGTACATTTCTCTACGTGACAAAACATGACTAGAAATATAACTTTATCAGGAATTCACACAATGGCTAAAAGTAGATCAAGTGAAAGATATTTGATTAGCTGTTAAATTAGAGTCAGGTATTTCGATCAATGGTAGATCATTCAGGTGTGAGAAGATGTTTTAGTTAAAGAACAGGACTCTATGAGCATCTGATCTTAACAACACGTTTTTTGTAAAGGTACTGAACAGAACTAAAAGAGTGGTTGCTGCTCTTCAACTCAGAGTTCACCAATCCACAGTGACACACAGTATACAAGTATGGGGAACTTAAGACCACTGTTACCCTTCCAGGAAGTGATAGACCAACAAAGATCACTCCAAGAGCAAGGGCAATAATAGTTTATGAGGCCAAAAGAGCCCAGGTTAACTACCATGCAATTACAGGCCTCTCTCACAATAACTAATGTAAGTCCATCATTAGGATAATGCTTAGGAACAATGATGCTAATGGCAGGATTTCAAGGAGGAAGTCTTTACACAACAAAGAGAACATCCCTGCTCGTCTACAGTTTGCTTTGAGTGAGAAGAGCATTGGGTTTGGAGAAAGGAAACACTACCTTCCAGCATTAGAACCTCATCCTATCTGGGAAATATGGTGGGGGCAGTATCGAGGTTCCAGCATTAGAACCTCATCCTATCTGGGAAATATGGTGGGGGCAGTATCGAGGTTTGGGACTTTTTTTGCTACAACTTGGCCAGGAGGGATCATCATCCCTGATAGACCATTGATTTCTAAACAATAAATGGAAAAGATAACATCTGCTTATTCACTCAGTCTGAAGATAAAGCTGTTCAATACAGCAGAATGGTCTAAAATTCATCCAGTTCAGCAATTCAGTATGTTGTCATTTAGTGTATTTCTGATGAGCGTAATATGAAGTGGCATCAGACTGTGGACAAAGAGAACAAAACCATGAAACATGACAACATTGTCACTTGTGCAGGCTGTTTCAGCAGGGAGGGGTTTGGGAATGATAGGAAACTGAGGAGACAGAACAGGGTTTCACCGACTGGGTTTTATTCACAATTTATTGTGACATTTGTAAGTCAGCGGGGCCAAACTTCGGTCCTGGAGTCCAGTGTCCAGCACATTTGGATGATTTCCCTGCTCTGAGGAGGGGTCTACCAACGTGTGCTGTACACCGGCCCTCTAAGCCCCTTATGTAGGCCTTGTTTGGGTAAGTATGGATTGTTGTGCCTTTCATTTGGAACTATATTTTCCATGTTCTCATAGTGGCTTTGCAAAGTCATCTTGGATTTGTTTGTTCGGACACAATCCTTGTTTATCCCGGAGTTTGATCTTTTATTCACATCAGACCTGTTTTGCTGGTGTATGTAGATGGCATGACCACTAGATTACATGAACTAATCGAAGTGGACCTGCTATATTTACTGTTCTGATTACAGAAAGAGTTGTAAATAAAATGAAACTCAATCCAACTGTTTAAAGCAGAATCGTATGAATATAGCACAGCCTGAAAGCCTGTTGTGGGTAAAGGCGGTTCGTGCCAGTCACTGTGAGGCAGGGGCATGTGGGATGGCAGACAGGGCTTGTTGAGCCTGCAGAGGGTGTCAATTGGTGCCAGGCTGTCAGAGGACCTCTGCTCATGCCCCTCTGCAGAGCAACAGCAGACATGGCACTTAAAAGCATACTGCTTCTTAATACTGCTGCATTTGTTTTAAACATATTTACGTCCTATTAAAAATAATGGGATAGAAATCATTCAGAGGGATTTGTTGTGTTTCACTCTATGCTGTGTGACAAATAGTCACTTCATTTTGCCATTTTATTAACTATATCAATCCTCTCAAGAACCTATATGTAGTTTTACATGAATGTTGATGATGATTAAATAGTGGCAAATTCGAAATAGTACATCAGCAGTACATTTTATTTCCTTTATATTATTTAAAAACCTGCTTGGTTAAGTCACTGCACTGAATCCACTACCCAAATCACTTGTGCTGGGTTAACAAACAATGCAGAGACACTGTTGAACTACAGTTTTTACTTTTAAACTTTAAAGCTATATTCTCATGTAGTTGATTAGATGGGAAATCTTTATATATACAGTACTGTGAAAAAGTTTTAGGCAGGTGTGGAAGAAATGCTGTAAACACAGAATGCTTTCAGAAATGGAAGTGTTAATCATTTATTTTCATCAATCAACAAAATGCAGTGAATGAACAAAAGAGAAATCTAAATCAAATCAGTATTTGGTGTGACCACCCTTTGCCTTCAAAACAGCATCAATTCTTCTAGGTACACTTGCACACAGTTGTTGAAGGAACTCGGCTGGTCGGTTGTTCCAAACATGACTGTGTTTCTCCTCCATGTGACATTGATGATCATCAGTACCTGTTTGGTAAAACTGGTTGATCAGACACCGACTATAATCCTACAGAATCCCTGACTTTGTACAAGTGTACCTAGAAGAACTGATGCTGGTTTGAAGGCAAAAGGTAGTAACACCAAATATTGATTTGATTTAGATTTTTCTTTTGTTCGCTCACTTTGCATTTTGTAAATTGATAAAAATTAACAATTGTTATTTATATTTCTGAAAGCATTCTTTGTTTACAGCATTTTTTCACACCTGCCTAAAACTTTTGCACAGTACTGTGTGTGTATAGTTTTCAAAGAAAATGAAAAGTCAAACTAGAGACAATGTGCTAAAGTGTATTTAAAGTGTATATATATTTATTTATAAGTGTATATAAAGTGTATAAAATAAAAATAGAAAATTAGAATAATAGATAGGAATACTAAAGATGGAGATGACATTAATCAGTTAATGGGACATCATTCAATTCCTCCAGTCTTTGTGAGTCTTATGGGGTGTAAGGAGGCTTATCAAAGTTGCCTAAAAACTAAAGCAAAACCTGTTAGATACTTTAGATAGATACGACTTTAGGGATCGCAGGACTGACATTTCATCTCCAAGAGAGCTGACTAAACTTAGCATGAGCAACACTCTTCTCAGCATACATTAGATCACTGGAAATGCTGGAAGAAATACAGAAAAAAAGAGCTTTAAAAAGCTAAAAAAAAAACTAAATAAATTAAAAAGTACTAAAAATTAAAAACATAAAAAATGAATTAAAAATAAAATGTAACATTAAAAAAAGGTTTGAACAAATAGAATGGAAATAAAAGACAAATACAAAAAAGCTTTTTGTCCACACGGCCATGGTTAGTACTTAACAAAACTCGGAACTGGGCCAGCACATCAAGCAGACACGGTTATCATTTTCTAAATTATAGGACTGTGGCACCTCTTTTTCCAGAGTCAATGGATGTTAACATTCCTTGAATGGTTTGCTGCCTATGTTATCCTCCTAGACCAGCACTATAATTTAGCAAATGTTGACAGTGTTAACATGATCTGTTGGTCAAATTCCTCCTTGCGTTAATCACTAACAGTGACTGGATTGTGGTTCCTCACAGTTTAATGAGCAATTGTTGGGAAAATTGTGACTAAAAAGCTCATCTTGCCAGCTGCTGGGTCAAAGCTTTTTGTGTTAAATTAGTAGACTCAGTAAGTAGACTTAGTTTACAATACTGGTAATACATTTTTATAATTGTATTTCAATAATATCAAGAACAGCTTAACTCCAGCTGCTGGGAAACATGTGAAAGCTTCTCTGAATACAGTTGCTTACATTTTGAGGGATAATTTCTCAGACTCAGATATTGCTCACTCTTCTCTCCCACGGATTGTTGATCTCCAGGATGTGTGGTGACGCCTGACTCCTTCCTCCCAGACTCCTGATCATAGAGGGCTCAGGCATCACCAGATTATCTACCAACAGATGATCTATTGATTGGACAGTTGGAGTGTTTTTGCGCCTCCCAGCAGCTGTGAAATTACAGAAAGAAAGGATGATAATGCTTTTTATTTTCTAAAACTTCACTGCCTGAGTGCCTGTTCCTATTTGAGCAGAGGTCCCACTGTGCTCAGCAAGTCTTGGAAATTGTTGCAACTTTATAATTCTTCAATTTAGCAACTGTCTCAGTGACTTTATGTGACAATTCACAGTGTTGCCGCATTTTCAGAGTGCAGCGGGTTTTACTGGTAGTTCAGGTTCAGCTAAAGAGATGGTGGTTGGAGTGGGGGTAAGATGTGATGGGGGCTGATAAATGAACTACTTTGCTGAGAGTTGTTCAGAGTGGTTTGTACAGGGATATGTAAACACTGAAGTGTGATTCACTGTGGAGAACATTTAGGTCCAGCTGCTGTGTACTCTATTGAAATTTTAAAATGTTGATACTGAAAAAATAAATAATGCTCATAATTTGTTTTTATTAGGACGGCATTGCAAGTGTTCTTTCCTTGCAGCCTCATTCTACAGTGACAGAGAAACGACCCACAGTGTAGGTAACACCACTGGTCTCAGCTTAGATTCTGTAGAGATTTACACTGGAGAACAGAACTAGGAGAAAACTGCAGACTCCACTAGATCCGCAAACTCATCCATTCATAATGTTTTAGGGGCCTCCAAAGTTCTCTAGGTTGACCATTTTGATGCCAAATTGCAGAAAGTAAAGGAGGTCTCATGTTCCCGTAGCAGATATCTTCTGTTCTCGGGGCAGCGGTGACCTAGTGGTTAGGGACTGGGTCCCAGGATCATAAAGGTCATGGGTTTGAATCCTGGACCAGTAGGTTGCCCTGAGGTACCCTTGAGCAAGGTACCATCCCCTTCACTGCTCCCCAGGCACTGGATATAGCTGCTCCCTGCTGCACGGTGTGTATGGGTGAAATGCAGATGGTGCATTTCGTTGTATGTCACAGTGTGCTGTGCGGTGTTTCACAATGACAAATAGTCACTTTCACTTAAGCCTTTTCATAAGCAGCTTTAAAGATAATTGTGCATGTGATTTTTATTAGAACGCATCTCTGTTGGTAGGTTTATTGGATGTCAGTCATTATATTTATGATCATCTAAAGATACGTCTGTTTTCTGTCGTTTTATTAAGTTTCCATTAGGCTTTTTACAATAAGCGCAATCTAGTACTGCTTTGTTTTACAGCATTAACTGGCAGTAAAAACATATTAAGATGGTAAGTTTGCTCAGAATGTCTTCCTTACTGAGCCCTCAGAGTGACATCAGCACCTGTCGCTGCCTATTGAGCTCCATTCTGTGTAAGAATTCAGATTTACCCCACTGTGTTGAGTCCAGTACAGTTGATCCCCAAATGTACTGACCACACACATCAACGTGGGAAAGATGTTTATTGTTTTATGTGCTCTGTTGAACTGTGGTATGCCCTCACGCCACTTTACCACATGCACCAATGGATCAGTTCCACTGTAGCAAAAAACATGTGAATGAATTTGGTGCTCGGTCCAGTTACTCATGTTGTACAGCCTGGAACGCAGGGAGAAAAACAATTTTTACCTCTTAATCTGTTCTACTCCTTTAATATTGTGCTTTTTGAGTAATGTCATTGCAGTTATTTTTATATGTAATTTAAAACGTAAAATAAGAAAAAAAAAACATTCATCTAGCAATGTGCCATAGGTACAGTTCAATAAGCTCAAACTTCACATGCCTATCCACTTTACTACAGTCAACATGGACATGCACACATACCAGCCACCCTGGCTGATTTTAACCTGTAAAAAAAAAAAATAATAATAATAATAATAATAATTATACAAATTTTGATTTTATAGATTAAAATGGGAGCTACTTTGTTAACATTTCTAATAAAATAGCCTCCAAAATCATTTAAATACATCCTAAAAACAATTCCAAACTTTATAAAGAGATACAAAATCACAATGTTGCCAAACACTGCAGGCAGCCAACAATTTAGACAACAGTTTCTGATTTAACACACCGCTTCAGGAGAAGCAGTGCTAGAATAAGCTCAGTAACTCTTTGTTTGGAGGTTCCACTGAAGATACTTTATAGATGCTCACTTTGTAATGAACTAACATTCAGATTGATGTCTTCAAATGCAAATTAAAGTTAAATATTTTGTTCTTTTAAATATATCGATTTCCTAACCTTAACCCAAAACTTATTTCTAATATTACTTCTAACCGGTGCAACGGTGGCCTAGTGGTTACGGAGTTGGCACCAGGATCAGAAGGTCTTGGGTTCGACTCCCAGACCAGTAGGTTGCCCTTGAGCAAGGTACTGTCCCTATCACTGCCTCCTGGGTGCTGGATATAGCTGTCCCCTGCTGCACGTGTGTGAGCGGGTAAAATTTAGAAAATTTAGAAATTCTAATTCCGTTGTGTTTCACTGTGTACTGTGCTGTGTTTCACAATGAAAAGAATAGTCACTTTCACTAATCCTAATCCCAACCTGACAGCCTAACCTTAGTGCTATTGTTAATCCACTGATCTTCTTTAGTTTAACATAGAACGTACTTAAAATCATTTAACGGGGACCCTTAAAAAGAAAGTTTATCTGTCAGTTTTTGTGGCAATGACCATCACAAATATCCGTCCTCCTTACGTCTGCTTTGTGGATACCGGCTCTGGTTTTATTTGAAACGACTGTCTTTAGCATTAAAGGAGTTTTATTGAATTTCTTCTGTGGATCTTATGTCAATCTGTTGGACATAATTTAGGCGGCAATTTGTTTGCAACAGTATACACCAGGAACCAATTCTAAACTAAAGAAAGAAAGAAAAAAATTGGACCTTTGCTTTAAAGTCAACTTTGTAGAATGTATCATTGGTGACACTTCCTGCCGATCTGGTTAAATTAAAGTGTCACTTTACTTTATTTTCTTTCTAGACTTTTGCCTGCTGATTGTTGAGAACCATGAGTTCTGGACTCAACGTGAAGCCTGTGTCCCAAAACCACAGCAGCTCTGGGATCCCTCTGCCCCGGAATATGAGCACATTCTCCAAACAGAATGCCAGATGCATGAGTAGCAGTCTTGTGGGCCCACCTGGGCATTTTCCGCCAGGTGGACGAATGTCCCCCTTTTCATCGGCCACTTCCAGCCATGCTTCTACAACAAATTCTAAAGATCTGCTGAAGGAGGCATCATCAAGGCTTCAGTATCAACAGCAGAAAACTGCTCAACCCAGGACCTACAGCCATGTCAATGGCACTCGCTCTGCCTACAGCAGCCCACAGGTTCCCAAAAGGAACATGCTCCGCTCCAAGGACACCCTGGACCTCCAGAGGGGCTCAATGCCACATGAAACTCTTGGAGATCTGGTGAGAAACAGCAACAAGAACTGGAAATCTGGTCAAGCCAACTTCAGGAGTCTGGATAATGGTGATGTTCAGCCACCTTCACACTTACAGGGGTTCCAGGCAGGACGAGCTAAGGTGGGTCTGCCTCATCTTAAAACAACCAATGGGAATCTCATATGGGGAAAAGCATCTGGTCCTCAACTGTCCTTGCAAGCAAATAACAAGCAAAGAAGCAAATTTTCAAATGGAGCAACAGCTGAGAAAGAGATCATGTCTCGCAAGCCTTCAGCCCAGAACACCACACCAAGCATCATAAACTCTGGAGGTAGTGAGTCTCCTCGTATGGCTGCAGTAGCACCTTTCAGATTCAGGTATTAATAACTGAGTTCATTCTTAAACAAAGTTCTTTTAACATACAATCAAATCCCCTCTGTAGCATAATCTTGCAGATGTACACAAAATTCTGAACACTCCAGGTCAATTTACAGATTTTGCTATTATTACATATTATATATTTGCATATTACATATTGTACAAATTATATACTGTCCACTACAGATCAATTTTAACAAAATGTTTCTGCTAATTTTAGTACAGAACTTCTGCATGCATATTTACATATTGGACAAAAAATGAACCTCAAAATATAAACTGTGCTATCACGTCACAATAGCTTTCATCTATCAAAATGGGGAACAGTGTGTTATATCTACAGTAGTATCAGTACTGTGGTATCAGCCATAATATACTGAATTTTGTTGCATTTCTGTCCATTTTTATAAACTCTATGTATTAGAGTGTGTCACTATGAGTAGTTATGTGATCCAGGTATGACATTTGCACAATACTATCTTCCATTACTTCTTAAGCACACTTCACTCAAGAACAAGCTCCACACACCATACATGTCTTGGCTATTTGAGTACATCTAGGTTAAAGGGGTAAGTGTGTAAATGTACCCTACTTGTAGTCAATCAGTAACGACATGTTTGGTGTCCATGTTTTCTTCTTTAATATGTTAGCTAACAAAGTATTGGAAACAAACACGTCTGGAAAGAACTGATCATGGATGTTCATGACTTATGTCAGTACCACTACCATTACATTATATAGGGTGCATTAATTTAGTTCACAGTAAGCCATACTGTGTCCTGAACATTGACATGTTGGTCTCACCTTCATGAACAGATGGATGTAGTTTGTGTTGTATTTAAGTAGAACAGATGGGTGACTACTGGTGTCTAGTGTTTGTTAGCAATGCATCTGTTGTGGTTCCAGTTTTAAACTAAAGAAATTTGGGAACCAAAATATCTTGGCTGCTCTGGGATAATCGAATAGTTCTTTAATGGAGCTACTGCTTCAAATAAGACATAAATAACTTAACTCAGTTGCAGGTGTTGTTATCACTCATGAATATTTATTGTGCCGCATGTCTCTCCTCTGCCTCATCCAAAATGTTCAAATAATGTTGGAAAAACAGTTTATTTTCAGCCTATGGTTAACCAAAGAGTATTTCCAACCATGTAGCAGTTGTATTTTTTATGTTTGGACCTGTCTCTCTCTGTCCCCCAGGCTGCAAGTTCAGGAAGACACAGATGTGTCCTCTTTGGACGATGTCAGTGACTGCTCCTCAGACTCTATGGAACTGTGCTGTGAAGATCTGGGTAAGTCTTTTCTCAAAGTGTCCTTAAGTTTCATGGCCAGGATCTTACACTTGCTTTGTGACTCGGGCTTGCTATTAAAGGCCTTCGACTTTGTGGACATAATTCTGGCCTGGCAGAATTAGATGTAATTACTGTCTGGGCAATTGCTAGGTACAAAGAGAACATGCTATTTCGTCTCTGTTTCCACATTCAGAACCCCGCCATGCCCCCGTCAGCAGGCCGGCTTATGCCTGGTTCTTCCTTGATATGTTTTCCATGATCATAGCTTTGCTGTCAGTTAAATGCATAGGTCTAGGGAGTCATGTATCTTGAGGAGTGAGGGCAGTTCAGAAGTTACCTTGGGACTGCTGCATACAGCTGCATTCATGCATACCATTACTCTCCAAACTCAGTGGGTTGTTTTATACATTACACAGACTATTAGAGGCACAGATGGATGGACCATTTCCTCAAATGCTTTTTCTGTCCACAGCCTTTTTACAAAAACGCAAAACAAAATGTGAACCTTTTTTGAGGTTTTCAGACCTAAGGGCAAATGCTAGTGCAGGTAACAACCCCGGGTGGTGCAAATAATGCAGATTTATGGGAAAAGTGATGCATGTTTTCTTTGCATCATGCCAGACCCTCACTCTCAGGTCAGTCTGGCAGGCCACACTGCTTTAAATCTCTTATCTCACTCACCCTACTGACAGATAATGCTGTCCAGACACCTCCTTCAGTTGGGGCCAGCGTCTTGGTGTCTCAAACAGATAGTAGTGCTCCTGAGAGTACAGTGTGGTTCTTTATCAAAGTTTATTTTTGGTGAATAAGTAACATAGACCTGGGGGGTATCTCACAAAGCAGGATTTCTCAGTTTTGCAAGATAATCTAAGCCAAAGGTCAAGCCTGCCCAATAGGAAAAGAGCTGAGAGACAATTCTATTGATAATCCTCCCCTTTGGGCTTAAGTTATCCGTCTAGCTGACCATTCCCGCTTTGTGAAAGACCCCATGGTTTGCCCCCACTAATTTAGGCATGCCATGAGCTTGTAACTGATCTCCAAAGATTGTTCTTTTGGAGGTTGCGCACTGTTGACTGTAAATTGTGGTCAGTTCAGGGTTTATTGGGCTTTCTTAAGACACGTGATACAAAATCTTTTTTGCTATTATATTTGAGAAATAACAACCATTCTGGTTGTTTTTGGTTCATTTATTAATAAAAGGTAAGGGAATCAAGAATGGATGTTAATTTCTCAAATCCTACGATAAAACTTCAAAAGGTGGTTTTCCTTGTTGTTGTTTTTTTTAAATCACACTACAGACACGCTAAAGGGTATAAGTGGGAAAGGTGAAATGGAGGTAGCGATGTGTATCTTTCTTAACATGGCCCAGGGTTTCCTTCTAACAAAGAGATGAATTTTAATCTTCCTATCACCAGTGCCTTGTGGGAGATTCGGAAACACGGCCTTAATTCAGCCAGAAAACCTTTAGCTTTGGGCAAGTGACTTACAAACAACTTATGCCAAGTATGTGACCACTGGGACTACTAATAAAAGAGATGGGAGTAAAATATTGATGGACTCAAGGGTTCGCTGGAAGGCACTGTATTGGAATGTTAAATGTCTGCTTGTTTCATTAGTCTATGTGTAAGGATGTTTCTTGGGAAATTTAATGACCAGACTTTTGGCTTAGACAGCATGGGAAAACAAACTGTGAATAACATGTGCACATGCTCACAGCTTTGTTTTCTCAGACCCCAGACACTCCATTGTCCATTCCCATAGTCCCCAATGTTTCAACATCTATGGTGTAATTCTGCAATACAATAAATCACTCCTGTTGCCAATAAGCGACTGTGTTTTCCTTTACTGTTTTTGTAATTCAACAAATCTCACTATGTGTCCAAAAGTTTGTTGACCCCTGCTAGTTCGGTGTTTCTTATCATGCGTTCATCCACAAGAGTATTATTGAAATTAGGTCCTGATTTTGGATGGTTGGTTTTGGATCACAAATGCCACTCCAGCTCATCCCAAGATTACTTGATGGAGCTTCGTCTTCTAGACAATGCAGTTCCACTGCTCCGCATCACATTAAAAATCCTTCACGCTCAGCAAGGTGCCTTAGTTGGTTCTTTAGTAACGGTATAGAAAAACCATTTAGTTCCCTAAAGAACTTTTCAGTTCATGTAAATAGAATGACCTTTTTTGTAAATGAGGGATTTATACCTTCATCTGTTGTTAAGATTCGTTATTCATTTAAAGGTTATTTTGAGGAAGCAATTTTGTGAATGAGTGTGAAGAATATTTTTTAAGTTGCAAAGGTTTCTGGAAAAGCTTGAATCGATGCATAAATTATGGTCTACCTATTGTAAGCATTTATGCTACAATTTAGCCCACATCAGGTTATTCTCTGATTTCACCTTTATCATGAGTTTTTGTAATTATGAATGAAGTGAATTTCCTAGTGCTCTCACATACACACACACACACACACACACACACACACTGTGGACAATGACCAGTGAATTTGTTCTATGTTTAACCCATCCAACCCATGGAGCCTTGTCCCTTTCTAGGCCACCACTGCCCTTTTCCCACCAAAGCTAGACTGATCAACTAATCTGCAGGAATGGGCTCCAAAAACCTCTAAAGCCAATTCATACACTCTTGTTTTTATGCATAGATTCATCAAAAAGGTGAATACAGTTTTCATGCATTCCTTTAGTCAGTCAGTCATTTTCTGCCACTAGTCCCAAGCAGGGTCACAGGGGAGTGCTGGAGTCCATCCCAGCTCACACAGGGGACACACCTTGGACAGGTCGCCAGCCCATTGCAGGGAGGAGCGTGATGGGGACAGCGCCTTGCTCAAGGGTACCTCAGGGCAACCTATTGGGAAGGAATTCAAACCCCCAATCCTCCGATCATGTAGCCAACGCCCTAACCACTAGGCCACCGCTGCCCCACTATGCATTCCAATTGGACTAATTTACTATAGATTTGGTGGAAATTTTCTTCTCTCTGTTATACTAACAATACATTTTCTGTGTTAGTCACTTATTCTTATTTTTTGACATAATACTTTGGCACAATAAGGTTGGGAAGACTGTCAACAAAAACAAAGTTGTGTTTTTATTACATTCCCAGACTTAGCATTGTCACAGTTTGCCCCCCAGTCTGTAACAATTAACCCCACCCATGGGATAATTTATAACATTTGCACTCACTCTGGTTTCAACTGAACTGGCTGTAAATGGTACTTGGTAGGTTTGGTAGGGTTATAAAACTACAATTATTGACAATAAAATAAAATAAAATAAAAAAGAATTATAAAATGTTGTGCTGTGCCCCCCTATCCCCGTTCATTTTCTTTAAAGGAAAACCCAAAACACAGTTTCCTGATTAAATCTCTCAAATAATAAAAGGTCTAAGTTGACTAATTTCCAGTTAGCGTTGCTTTTTAAAATGTCTGGAGAGTCAAGATATAATCCCAAACGACAGTGGTTAAGCACAGATCTCCTGATCACAGATCACAGATCAAGGCTTGACAGGCTTCCTTGGAGGCCTTTGTGGCTGCAGGGAACAGACACGACAGATGCCAGCTTCTATATCGGGGGGTCAAATTTATGGATCAAGTTTAACCCTCTGGCACTGGTTCCGTGAAGTGAGGTCCCTCAGGGGTTAAGTTTAGGATCCATAAAAATCTGTTCTTTAGACAACTATTTAGAGCCCTATTACTTTCTGATAGTAGCAATAACAGTAATACAATCCACCTTTTGATTAAATCTCATCATTAAATGCAACAGCATGCTGCAACAACAGCACTCTAGCCAGTTTTAACACAACTCTCATTATGAAATGGTATAATTACCGTTTCTCCTCCATCAGAATGTGTCCAAATGTGAATTTCAGCAAGGAAATGGGAACAAATTGGTTTGTGCAATTGTGAAAGGAAATACCAACGATCTGTGTACTGAATCAGGCTAGTTTATAGGTTTCCAGACATCTAAGAATATGCGCTGAGGGGAAAAACTGTAAAGATTCTTAAGTCTGACGTTTTCTTTCCACTTAGTTGTAGTAGTTTCCACTTCATTTCTTTTAAGTGTTTTAATCAGGAAAGATAAAGAAACACAAAGCTACACACATTTTTGGGATTTCCCTCTGCAAAAACCAAATGAAATGTTGGGACGGCCCGTCGTGGTTCTCGTCGGATTTTTTTATTTATCACCATGGTGTAATGGCAGCAACTGAGCAGTCTTAGCCTTGGGGACGCTCACGTGTCCACAGACAGCTGTGCTGCTGGCCAACCGCAGCCTCACAATGGACTCCAGATGTGTGAGAAGCCTCTCTAGAGAAAGGGTGGTCACATCAGACCTTGTGCTGAAGACTTAAAGACAAGAACAAAACCCAGTCCTTCATCCTCTGTGGTGCTATGTAGTGTTGTGGATGTAGATTTTTTTTTTTTTCATAGATTTTGGAGTAAAGCTTCAATTTCAAAAACTCCTACAAAGCATATTATATAAAACCATACATCTCTGACTTTAGGATTTTAGATCTTTTTAATGTTTAAAGAATTGTAACCAAACATTCAAAACATCCCAACTTAAAAATATTAGGGAACCTTTATTTTTTAAGACTATTTTAGTTTTTTTTTTCTTTTTTATGTAATGTTCGCTGCAGGAAGTCCTGCTTTTCACTTACTGATGTCATCAAACATTGCCCATAGCATGGGAAGACCACTCGTGATGAAAGAAGACAAAAGAGGCCATTCTTTTCAGCTCCCTTTCAGCCCTCATCAAATGACTTGTTTGACTTTGGAATTACCCCAGTTGCCCCATGATCAGCATGAGGTTGCCCAAGTGTGTAGAGTCACAGCAGGAGGCCTTAAAGACTTTTCTGAGGACATTGTCCTAAACTGGTCAGCTGCCTCAGGCAAGTTGGGGCGGAGGGGAGCACTCATTCTAGCGCCTCCCAGGTGCCAGCCAGGCCAGTATGCTTTCATTAAGACTTGCGAGAAAGTAGGGCGTTTACAGAAGAAAGAAAGAATGAAAGAAAAGGTAGCATCACAGGCACACTGTTGCCTTGCTCACCATGCTTTGTGCATTGCAGTGCGTTCTGAGACTCAGGAGTCCTAATGCATGTTATGATGAAGGTAGCATGGTTGCCATGGAGACAGCTTTTCCTGCAGAGCGTTGCAGAGTGCTCCACTGAGATATGTGCATGGACTGTCATGAACGGTGGTCTTAGGGATCGTCTCAAAATGTTTCCTCCATTGCACTAAGCATAGATGGTTGTTGTGTGTTTAAGAATTTTCCTCCGCAGTTTCAGCAAGCATGATTTCTGGCTCTGTAGCTCATCTTGGCTGATACAAATGCAGCTTCTGTGTTGTGGTGGGCTGTTGCTTGGTGAGCATTTGACAAAAGTAGTAGTGGACAGCCAGCCTCCAGACCAGCCTATTCTGGTTGTGGACATTAAGAGACTGAGTGCAAGCCAACAAGAGGAATTATGCAGATGAGAGACCTGAACTGAGGTTCAAAGTCTTACTTTGGCAGTCTTGCTTTGTTCTATTACAGCTTTCCACCCACTGGAAATTTAAAACAATATTAATTAAATGGATACTTCACATCCTCTAAACAACTGTTCATCATAGTGTTTAGTTTTTGTGTTCATTTGATTCATTTTTTGTCCCTTAGAGTTGCTTGCGAACTGTCTTCCCCTATTGTCCGTCAATTGTGACCACTGAGAATGCCATGCAGGGGAGGGGGAAGGGAAACAAAGGGGTGGTGAGAAATTGTGGTAAAACGTAATAACTGATGCGCCGGAATGGAGCCAGATCAAAATCAAGCCTTGCACTTTATCATCGCCCCCTTCTTTCTCACTCCTTCTGCTGTGACCAAGTGAAGTGCTGATAAATGTTACATAGAAAGAGCGAGGGGAAGGACGGCGGGTGGAAGGGAGGGAGAGAGAGAGGGAAAAAAGGGGGAGGGATTGTTGTTGCGTCTGCCGCTGCTGTCACTCGGCTGCTGCTCGGCTCAGCAGCAGGAGGGTCGGATGAAGGGAGGAGAGAAATGAGAGAGGGAGAGAGGAGAAGAAAGGGAGAGCCAGGGCAGGAGTGAAGCAGCAGCAGCAGGCAGACAGGAAGGCATAAGGAGGAAGGAGCCAGATAGAACAGGATTAGTATTTTCTTCTCTCCTTCTCAGAGAGAGAGAGAGAGAGCAAGGAGAACCAAAGAAAGAAAGAAAGAGCTGAGCCAGTGAATTCTCCCTGTCCTCTCTCTTCCTCTCCTGCTTGCTGAAGCTGCTCTTAATGCTCTCCCGTAGAGGGAGAGTCTTAGGGGCAGTGTAAGAGGCAGAATAGAGGGTGGGGGGCGGATCAGCAGAGGAAGCAGAAGGCACTCAAGCGTACATCCAAAACGGAGGGCAAAGGAACAGGCATGGCTGCCAAAAGGGGCAAGTCTGGGGTACCACAGAGTGTGGCACGGAGTGAACTTAAGGTTTACCGGACGGGCAGCACAGAAGGACGCATTCCAGTACCCACCAACTTGCGCAAGCAGAGGTCCCTGACCAACCTGGCGGTGCTGACGGATGCTGAGAAAAAGATGCAGCTCTATGAGCCCAAGTGGTGTGATGACATGGGCAAGGCCAGCGCAGGCCACTTGAAGACTGGCAAACCCAAACCTGGAGGAGGAGTAGGGACTGGCGGTACCCAGCTTTCCAGAAACCTGTCCAAGTCGGAGCACTCTCTGTTCCAGGGCAAACCAAAACCCTTCACCCCACTTGCAGCGCCTGGAAAGACCCAGAGTCGCATCCCAAGGAGTCCTTATGCAGAGGTGAAGCCCCTTAGCAAAGCTTCAGATGATGGCAAGTCAGATGATGACATCCTCTCCAGTAAGGCGAAGGCCATCGGGAAAAAGCCCGCAGCTGGGAATCAGGGTGACTCTGAGGCCAAAGGCCAGGGTGAGGAAGGTGGTGATAAAACATTTTTGAAGGTGGATCCTGAGTTGGTGGTCACGGTTCTAGGTGACCTGGAACAGTTGCTCTTCAGTCAGATGCTCGGTGAGTACACCCATGGTGTATTTGTTTAAATACCCCCTTATTATCTGCAGATAATTCCTGATAAAAATGTTCTCAACTGCTAGCCTCAATTGGATGCTTGCACACCCACTTACTTCTGCTGGCAAAGCTATAAGCTGCTGTGTTGTATGAAAGAGGCCACAAGGCTTGGTATGGCTCTCAAAACGTTTTGGGCTGAAAATGCATGTCACACTTTTTACAGCTATTGCCCTTGGAAGGTTTTGCTCTAGTCGATGTCACTGAAAGCAAGAAATCATGACAGATGCATGGCCAGTTATCCACATTGTAGGGCATTGTTCTCAGCGCAGGCACACCATTGCCCCCCTTTTCTCCTTGGACACTCCTCATGGGAAAATTTGTGCCTATAAATTATCTCTGTTCATATCCTGTGCTGTACAGTCATTGGTACTCACTCGAAGGCAGCATTTGGCACACTGATCTTCTTTCTGTTGTCTGCCTACTGCAGTGCATGCGTGGGTGGGTGTGTGTGCTGGTCTTCTGGACCGGTGTTGCTCCACTCTAGACTGTAACGAGGTAATGGCTGCTATTGGAGAATGGCTGGCGAGATGGGAGGAAAATAAACCTGGCCATATTGAATTCATTTTCAGCTCACACTGGGGCTCACACTTAGCCTCCTCTTAGCCCTGTTTATCAATGACCATCGACAGATGGTGCATCCCTGTCTGTGATGTCGAGCATGGGAGAGATGGATGAGCCTGGCTGTCCGTCACCATTACCATCTCTTTTTTTATAAATAATGATTTGAATTCAGGTGTCATCCAGGCGCTCTGTATCAGGGTAATTCACCTCATTGCATTGTTTAGGGGCAGATCAAGTCAGAATTTTCAAGATTTTTTGGATTACTAGTTCGATACTGAGCAGGTTGGTTCAATTTTGCTGCATAGTGTTTAGGAAGCTTCAGTTATATTCTGCAAAGCTTAATGTTTTTTGTCTTTGTCTGGTGAATAAGACACGAGGAGGCTGACATTTATCAGAGATTGCATATTGCTGTAGCTTCTCAAGGCAGATTTAACATCCTTTTTCAAAAAACCTATTGTTCCTTTTATATGCGCATTATGTTTTGCTTTGGGACGCCTTTTCTTATTTGTGGTCAACCCCCAGCTATTTAAATGGCCAATTCCCTGTCCTGGTTTCCCGGGAAGCTTATTTATAAGGGTCCTACATCTACCTAAAGGCCCAGCTTTTCTAGGAGAAGGCACAAATTAGACTCAAGCTCAGTAGTGGGAACCAGAGTACTCTTTTGATATGGAGCAGTTTAACTGGGCTTTAAGTCTACATGCTAACTGGCTAATGTCATTAAACCCTGGAATGGATTCAACACATGAATTCAGGCAAGATAAGTCTCAGGTTATTATCTATATCTATATATCCATTTTCAGTATTCATAACTTAGCACAAGCCAGAGTTAATGAATGATTTCTCTTTTTATGTTCTCTAAATATTCTCTAAAATGTTCACTAAGCACAGAAAGCACATTATTGTAAAAAAGAAAATGAAATCAATAAATATTCAAAATGTCCATTGCCTTAGGTGTAGGATAACTTTTTTGTGAAAAAGTTTTATATACTTCAGTACATTAATAATGGAAAGTTTTAGTGCAAAATAAACCAAAGATCCCATTTGCAATTCAGGAAATCATTTGACTCTCTGTCTCAGAATGTAGTTCATTGATATTAGACATTGAAAGCCTTTTTACTCTTCTTAATGTATGAAGCTCTTCCCAGCTTATATGCATTTCATGGTTCTGTGCCACGTACTGCAGCATAATAGACTCCCTTATGGACTTGTCCAGCTGACCTTGTGTGATGTTGCCCCTGTATGCCAGCAGAAACAGCGTACTTCCTCTTTGGGATAGCGAATGAAACATTGGTTTTCTTTGTGAGTACAGCTGCTATTTTACAGCATAATGCAGCTGGATTGGGATCGGAGCCTATGGGGAAACCCTGCCTTAAATATCTGCACAAGGACAATGGGCTGAATTGAGAAGGAGCCATGAGACACAGAAACGTAATAAGAGCCTGTGGCTGCATTTGGCTCCTTTTGCTTGAATGTGACCTGAACTAATTCAGTGTGCTCTACAAACACCAGGCATTGCTTGACTTTCGTGTTGACCAGTGGTGGTGGTTAACGGCCAGGATGGTTCAAATTCAGTCCCAAGAGTTAGACTTGTAAAATATTCTCTTTAGAGTGGGCACCTCAGGCTTGTTCAAGGTGCAAAATTACTTTTTCAAAATTATTGTAATGACTTAAATAATCTTTAATGTATTGGTCACAGTTATACCATTTTAAATGTATATAGCCACTTATTACAAGCATGCCAGGCATGGTCTGTCATACTGGAAAAAAGGGGAAAGTGCTAGGCAGCAATCTAGTATCTTTAATAGTTAACAAATCAGTCAGGAAGCAAACATGGGACGTATGGACGTAGAGCAGACGAGTCCGGGTTGGTCAAGCAATTCCTTAAGTACCCGGCTGGCCAGGTGTGAGGGACTGGGCTGTGATGAATGGGCGCTGTGGAAGACGTGGTTTAGAATTCCGAAGACTGGGACCGTGGCCATGACTGGGTCATCATGTCCAGATCAAAAATTAGATTCCAAAATAAGTTCATTTAAAAAATCTAAGACAGCATTTATATACTTGTACTATTAAATCCAGAAAGCTTATATGCAAATATATCTGAGCCACTGCTCTAGAAGGCACAGTAACCCAGCTCTGGGATCTTTTCCAGAACTCAATGAACATACTGAGCAGCATAAAGATTGTGTTTTTTTCCATTCTGAATGCAAACCTCACAGTATCTCTTGACCTCAGCTGGAGACGATTTCAAAAGGAAGAAGGACACTTCAGGGCTCAGATACGGAGGAACTATTAGGGAAGTGTAATTAAAGAGGCGCTATCAGGCTAAACCTTTGTGATAGTCACATCGGCATAGAGTGACCTAGTGAGGAGGCAGAAAAAGCTACAATAGGACCACGATACACTTTACTTGAGCCTGTCACTGTCTATGTGAGTGACCTACTTCACCATTCAGGAAGTAAATGTGTCACTCTGGACTGCGTGACCTTGCAGATGAAAAGGAAAGATGGGGGTTGGATCATATATTTCTCAGAACTTTACAGCAATGTGAAGAAGAAAAGCCCACAACTGAGTTCAGCTTACTTTCATTAAGAAAAAGCAGAAAGGATCACATTTATATCCAAGTGTTCTGAAAGAGTTCCTATTTACTATCTTCTATTAACTATCTACTAATCTTTCTACTTCCAGTTGATTTTTTCAGTCTTATAGATTTTTGTTGGCCAGTGCTGTGGACTAATATGTCCAACGTTTAGCTTCATTTCCAGCAGACAGTGTTTATGAATGTCCTAAATAATAATGATAGAAAGGCAGATTTTGGCATGAATTTGTTTCAGATGTTTACAGTGGGCTTTACGAATCCATAGGACAAATCCATTTTAAATTAAATTTGGCATTATTTTCATCATTTAGCTCAAATGGCCTGTGTAAAATCTCCTTAGGAAGGGTTGGCTTCAACACTGGAAGATTGTGAGCTTGATCCCCAGCAATTCCACCTTCATCCTGGCCTGGGAGTTTAAGAGAGCATAGTTACTCTCTCTGGGTGGAAAGAATGGCCGTCGCTCGCCCAGCATCACTCATCATGATGATGGCCAGCTTGGGTGTCTGCGTAATAGATTTTGAGTTAGCGTTCTCCTCCAAGTGTGTTGATTTTTCCAATAGTCTTACGTTAAAAGCAGTTGATGATTTATGAGTGTGTGAAACTCATTTTTAAAAAGAAGCTTTTTGAATTTTTTCCCTATTCCTACCTTTTTATTGCAACTGTAACGTTTTACCGAATTTTAATGAGCTGTCTTGGAGGTTTTGCTCGTCCCAAGTATTGATGAATATTTCAGAGGTTTTGTTTCACTTTGAAGCACAGCTTAGTGCTGATCTTCCTCATTTAAAGTGCTGGGAAAGTACATTTGTTATCCTTGGGCTCCACTGACTCACTTGGTGGATAAATGAACACTGATATCCAAAGGATGTTTGGGTAATTCACATCTTTTTAATAACTTAATCGGGTTGTAATTTGCATCATTTTAAGCAACCTGCTGCTGCGACAACATTTTGTGATGGAAATAGTCCGAAATGACCATTTTGGCATAATTTTCTATGAACTAAATAAAAAAGATAAGAATTAGGCAATGATCATTTTATTAGTCATGTAATAGGCTGCTAATGTTGTAAAACAGTCCTCATTCAGAGTGCTGGAAAAGACTCAGGCATAACTGTAAGCCTGGGTTTAATCAGCTCTTGCAGAGATTAAAAGCTAGTACTGATATTCAGTGGACTAATTAATGACAGTGGTTTTATGTTCCTCACCTAGGATAGCCATGTCTGTTTTTCCTATTTTATACGCTTAAGCACTTCTTTAATTTCTTTCATTATTTAAGCACTCTGAATGGACTTGTTGGTAAATTGTGTTATGTAAATAAGCTTATATGGCCTAAGTACCAACAATCTACTCAAAGCCCACTGTGACTAGGCAGCGGGTGAATTTGGCCGGGTCGGCCAATGGTAAAGAGGGCGCTGCATGTATACGCACCCACTGATTGAAATTTACACTGAAACTAACAGGATATCAATTTCACGCCTGTCATTTGGCAACTGATTGCTGTTTATTGGATAATCCAGAGTCTCGTGTATAGTTTACTTTTTAAGGTGGTCCCTCATGAGAGGTAAAGTTGCTAATTAGGACATATATTAATTCTTCTGCCCCACTGGGAATGGGTTTTGATAGACAGGAGATATCAGTTCTTGCAATAACCCCTTGCAGACTCTCTCTCTCTCTCTCTCTCTCTCTCTCTCTCTCTCTCTCTCTGTCTCTCTCCCTCTCTCTCTCTATGGCTCAGCCCATTCGTTAATAATGTTAGAGCAGGCATCATGCCTAACTGCACCATGGGATTGATTGGACATGCTGATGACATGCTGACCATCCATGTGAACCAGGCTCCTCACTCGATCCCTTTTAAAGCCAACAAACAGAGCAGCACCTTACAACCTTGGAAAAGTAACATGTCTCGTTTGAGGTGTACCTTTCCTTTATTGCTTGTTCTGTTTATTTCCTAAGGACGTGATGGAGTGATTTAGACCCGTTTGGCAGTGCTAATTTTATTGTGCTTCACCATCCTCACCCTCTTACAGGGGAGCACGCTGAAGAGACTGTTAGCTTTGAGAAAGGCTACATGACTAATGGATTGGCAGGATTTTAAATGATTCTTTTGGTGAATAATAATAATAATTTTATGGCCTTTTTTTGTTGCCACTTTTATGGATTGTTCTCCCCATTTATTTCTTCACTGACTTGCGAATCTCTGCATAGGGGACATGACTCCGGATGGGTGAGGGCCTTATTAGCTGCCCCCTTCCAGATGATTACATGTGAATGCTCCACCAGCGAAACCATCATCACCATCAGAATACACCAGTTATGAGACTCTGACTAACTTATAGTGCTGATGTCTGCAAAGAATGACATTTTGGAAATGCCTTGAAAACATTTGAAATATGGTGTTGGTGGGACATTTAGGTGAATTACTTTGAGGGCATTGCTGTGGTCAAATGAACCTAAGAAAAGAGGGACACACAACAAATTTCAAATGCTTCATGTTCTGCAGGACAATGTTAAAGGAAGTCATTTTTGGAGCTTCCTCTTTTGGATTGCACTGAAACTGCCTAACAAGTAACAGACCAGGTTGGGGTGGAAAAGGGCCCAGGACACTGGTCTGTGTCAGATCTCACATTGCTTGACTTTGCTCTACAAAGTGTTGCTGGAAAGTGTAAAGTGTCATCTAAGGTTTGACCTACTGCTGAATTCGTCAACAGAACGCCACACTGCAGCTGCCCAATCAGACATTAGTGGTTTAAATGTCCGATGAGGTTTCACAGACGCTACACCTTCATCTACTGCTAATGCTGAACCTAGCACTGTAATAAACAATAGCACTATAAATATATAGAAATGGTAATAATATTTACACAGGTTTTTATAGACTAAGGTCATAAGGGTTAAGGCTCAGTGCACGCTGATTGCACGCTGATATATGCTGTGCAGTTTTTCCATTAGTGGGGTTTTAAATCTGCACCAAGCAAAATAAACACTTGAAAAATAATACCTGAAGCATCGGCATCATTTGTGTTAGAGTTCATTGAAAAAACTGATTTTCTTTCTTTTTTTTATTTGATCAGGTTTTTATGCAATTGTTTAAAATAAAACAAAAGATTGTTAAAAAGGTTGTGCTGAAAAAAAGGGTGCATGACACTCTGTACTGCACATTCCTGAAGCTTTACAAACATGACTTAAAATAACAGTAATGCAAAAACAGCAAGAGTTTCCTGGGTCTAAGGACTAATTTGGCAAAATGGCAGTGTTCGGTGATGAGATCACATTAACATCAGCAAAGACAGTAACTCAGATAAAGGCCTTCTTACACAAAACCAGCATTACTGCATGTTACTGATTTTGACACTGAGCTGTAAGGAAAGACTCCCACAAAGCCGTGTCTGTCTGTATATCTGTCTGTCTGTCTTTCTGTCTGTCTGTCTATCTATCTATCTATCTATCTATCTATCTATCTATCTATCTATCTATCTATCTATCTATCTATCTATCTATCATGTTTTAAAACAGACAATTGATTTTTCTGCCAGTTTGTCCTGTTAAGATGCAAACAACATTGTCCATCTGCTGCTCTGCATCATTTGTTAGTCTGTTCTTCACCCTGCTCATCAATAGTCAGAAACCCCACAGGACCACCAATGAGGAGGCATTATTTGGGTGGTGGAGTATCCCATCACAGCCATTCCATTGACATGGTAGGGGATATTAGTCCTGAAAAAATATGTGGTTAGTGGTGATCCTTTGGTGGTCCCTTTGCGCTGATGGACAAGGTTGCAGGTGGCGGACAAACTGTGTAGCAGTAGATGAGCTCCAGTAACTGCACTGGTTGTATCTACACTAATTATCCATTAGGGCGGGTCCATTTACCATAGAGATACATCTTGTTGATTGTAGTGCATCTGTTTCTCTTTGTTACTTGTTAACCCCCCCTAGACTCGTTCATGAATTGTTAGGACCCTCACTGGGCAACCAATTATGTATTATTTTTGTATTCTTGAAAGTTTGAATGACCATGGTATTACTTCTGAGAATAGTCCACAAAGCAAAAGCATCTTGGAAACAGCTTCCTGTGCATAAAACTTTTCGATGATGAAGGACTAGAAGGTGACTAACACAAGTGGAACAGAAACAATTAACTTTCATTATTAACTCTAGTCAGGTTGGGTCCTTTAAACAAAGTGGGTAGTAAGTGGCACTGTTAAGTGTGATGCATCCTGCTGGATGCTAGTAAAGAACATCAATGTATGGATTAAAAGAGAATCACCAAATGATGCAGAGAAACAAATGACTACAAACAGTACACCCATGTGGTGTTGCTTAACCCAGAGATGGTACATCAGAACTGATGCCAGCCTTGTACTCTGATGATCTGAATAGCTCTGCGCTCTAATGCTGTAAATGCAGATGTTCTAGTGGATAACAACAGAGACTTGGGAAAGAAAATTAGTTTTGCCCAAAGTCCTGTTATTGTTAGCATGTGGTTTATAATCTGTGTGTGCTGAGGTGCAGGTGGTAGTGTGTGTTACTGAGCTGTTGGTATCATTGGCAGATCGTGAGTCTCAGAGGAAGCGAACTGTTCAGAATGTTCTGGATCTCCGGCAGAACCTGGAGGACACCATGTCAAGCCTGAGAGGAACCCAACTCAGTCATGGGTAAGGCACAAACACACATGCTTACATCTGCCCAAATGTTCCTTTAAAGCACGACCGATTCATTGTAAATGCTCCATAAATCTGCGGGCCAATCTGTTTGGAGACATACGTTTACTGTCCATAGTACAAGTTTTAAAAAAAACAAGATGTGCACACATGCACACACGCAAACAAGATGCTTTAGTACCCAATTCCCCTGCCATGGCTTTTGGGAAAGTTGCCACTTCAGCTGTCCAAACACCTGGCTTCAATTCTTCACAAACACACAAATGCTTCATTTAGTCTGTCCAGCATTCATCTGCAATGAATGTCAGGCCCTCTGACTAAACACACACATATGTTGTGTCTGAGCATATAGGCTCAGTTTCATGGTCATGGATTAAGCCTAGTCTAGGTTTTACTTTGTATGGTCAATGTTGGTTTACTATTTAAAAGCTTTCTTAATCTAAGACGGAGCATTATCTTGGTTTGGGAAACCCATTTTGTTTTCTTAGGGTCTTTTTAGAACTACAGATAAGAGAGACAAGATGGAGAGTGCTAAAATGCTATAGTAAGCATTTGAGAGAGAGAGAGAGAGAGAGAGAGAGAGAGAGAGAGAGAGAGAGAGAGAGAGAACCTGATCAGAGTTCAGGTTTCAGATCTGTGCTATATTGTGTTTGTCTCATGCATCTTCCCTTGTCTCCCACAGCCAGGCTGAATGTGCTTAGTTTAGCAGTATCTCCATGAACAGCATTCTGATCTCTTCAGCAGATTCCCTTGTGTTGGTCCACAGTGAACGCTTAATACTTCAGAGGATTGTAGCTCCACATCATATTCATCTTCCTTCCTGACAGTCAGCTGTAAATGTGAATTAGCTGTCTGCCTAAATGTGAAGTTTACCAATATTTCTTCTGTCATCTTGAAGCTATAGTTCAGCCAAGACAAGTTTGTTGTCAGGAGTTTACAGCTATAATAGAATAAAATAATATGAAGACGAAGGGGCAGCAGTGACCTAGTGGTTAGGGAGTTGGCCCCAGGATCAGAAGGTTGTGGGTTCGAATCCCAGACCAGTAGGTTGCCTGAGGTAGCCTTGAGCAAGGCACTGTCCCCATTACTGCTTCAAGGGTGCCTTCAATATCTGCTGCGTGTGTGTGGGTGAAAAGCAGAGGTTGTGTTTCACTGTGTGCTGTGCTTCACAATGAGGAGTTTTCACTTTCAAGAAGAAGATTCAATTTATACGGCGACATTCTCACCGCTAATGTCACCTAACAGAGTTAATGCAAAACAACAAGAAAGCCCAACCATAACACTTCTCTAGTTTTGACCAGGAGATATGAGGCTGATGTTGATAACAAGGAAAGGAAGAGAAGAGCCTTTTATTCTCTTTGTGCAAACTGAATCTGGGAAGTTCAGTGACAGGGGCAACTCTTCGGTGGAGCGCCCCTCAAGAGCTTCTTAGGTTGATTCTGAGATGGTATGACTTCCTGTTAGCTACATAAAGTGGATAACATTGCATTACAGCCTGGATTTGTCTGTACTTTTTAGATCATGGTATATACTGATAGTGGGTGAGTATAAGCGTTCATAAACCTGTCTAGTAGCTCAATTAAATGAATTGCCCCAGTGCAAAAAAGCAAGCTACATGTACCAAATATCCGTCCATCCATTTTCAAAACCGCTTTTCTGGAACCAGGTCATGTGATAGCTGGCTGAGAGGATTAGCCCAGATGTTCCTTTCCCCAGCTACTTCCACCATCTCCTCCTGGGTGAACCTGAAGTACTGCAGGGCCAGTGGAGATAAATAATCTTCCCTGCTATTCCTGGATCTGCGCCGTGATCTTCTCCTAGTTGGTCGAGCCCTTAACACCTCCACATGCCAAGGAGGCATCCATACTAGAACATCTAGCTGCATAAAGCGTATTTTTCCCTATGGACTAAATTTTATAAAAAGAATTGACATTCATGTTGGCCACTTTACATTCAATATAATTTAGCATGGGGGCAGTGGTGGCCTAGTGGTTAGGGTGTCGGCCACGTGATCGGAGTATTGGGGGTTCGAACCCCTTCCCAATAGGTTGCCCTGAGTTACCCTTGAGAAAGGTGCTGTCCCCGTCCCGCTCCTCCCTGCGATGGGCTGGCGACCTGTCCAGGGTGCGTCCCCCGTCCTCACCCTGTGTGCGCTGGGTTGGGCACCAGCACTCCCCCGCGACCCCGTTTGGGACAAGTGGCAGATAATGGATGGATGGATAATTTAGAATGCTGTGCTTTTCCTTTTTTCTCTGTGAGTTAGTAGTGGCCGGGTGTTTAGGGACATGACCTCAAAATCGGGAGGTTGTGGGTTCAAGCCCCAGATCTGTAGGTTTTTGTGAAGAACCCGTGAGGTATCACTGCTTCCCAGGTGCTGGACTACTTCATTTTGGTGGATGGGCTAAATGCAGAGGGAGCATTTTGTTGTGCTGTGGTGATGACAAATAGGCATTTTCACTTCACTTCTTCAGAAAAAAGAAAAAGTTTTACATTTACACTTCTGGCCTCTTTATTCATCCCTTACTTTCTATCCTTTATTCACCCAAAACCAACTTTCCAAAACAGCTTGTTTAGCACATTTTCCCTGAAAATAAGATTAATTATGGATTATTTTTTGCACATCATACAATTTTGACTTTGAATAACAGACATTTTTCTTCACTTGTTTGTCTTGGCACTGTGTCAGTGGAGCAAAATTTGCTTCCAAGCATTCCGAGAAACCTAGAATTCCAGTATCAATGTTTATCTTTCCCCTAATGCCTAATTTTACTGTGAGTTTCATCTCCATGTGTGTTACCATGTTAGATTCTGGTCCTTGCCGAGCTGCACAGCTTTGATTCCTAATACATGTTCCTTTGGAAACCAAAAAAACAAAAATAGAAGGAAAAAACAACTGACCATTTCCTTCCTCTTTCCATTTCATTTTTTCATCATCTTCTTGCGGAAACACCAAACACATTTTTTATTTTTTGTAAAGGATGCTAGTCAAGGTCTAACATTAAATCCTAAGAGGACCCCAAAACCAAAATCATATTATTTTGTATATAAAAATATGTGTGTACTTAAAAATGGCACAAAAAGCACCACAAAATATATAGAATAGAATAGAATAGAATAATATAAAATTCAGCGTTTGTTTTATGTAAATCCAGTTTGGTTGCAGACAAGAATAAAAAGAAAGCTTTGTATGGTTCTCATGCTGGTAACCTTACAGTAAACAAATAACAATAACAAGTCATTTTGGAACATTTCAAATGGTACATTTATCCTGATAGTTCGACACATGAGGATATTGCTTAATATCATGTAAAAAAATGGATGTACATTTACATTAAATTAAGTTTTTTTCACCTGAGCCAAAACTGGTGTCTTATATTCAACTATACAGGTTTCATTTAACTGGGATCCGGTGAGCTGAGCACACCTGGGCTCATCGTGGTACAGGTGTGCTTCATTTGGAGCTGGCTATTTAAGCCCCAGGGAGTCAGAGCAGGGCGTCAGTCATTGACACGGGTGATCTCCGTTGCAGCGTTGATGTTTTAGTTCCTTGTCATGTTCACTTCTGTTAATTAAGTCCAGTCACAGATCCCTGGCTCAGCATTTACGTCCTACCCGCACCACCCCAGTGTTGCAATGAGCAAATGTGTTTGTTGAGATTGTATCATTGAGTCAGTGAGAACACAGATCCTGTACACGCATCAATCTTAAAGGCATAGTAATTTAAAAAAAAACATTTAGTTGATAAAGAGAGGTTTGAAAATGTACATGTTATGACTGCTATTAACATAAAATCACACAGGTTATAACTGGATGTCAATTATGTGAAGTAGAGAAAGACAGGAAAAGGGAGAGAGAGAGAGAGAGAGAGAGAGTGATGTTGTCTGTTGATATTAATACCACATTTCAGGCTCTGGCAGGATGGCTGCCTCCAGGAAGCATGAATGTTGCATTTCCTTTCCATTAGGAAAGAGAGAGAGAGAGAGAGAGAGAGAGAGAGAGAGAGAGAGAGAGCGAGAGAGAGAGAGAGAGAGAGAGAAATGCATTTTGTCTGAATGTTGCACAAATGTGTGATAAGTCTCTCTTATCAACAATCCAGTCCGTCTTGTAAAGTGGGTGCAGGGGGTCAGAGGAGCGTAACCTCCATACTTCAATTAAGTGTTTAAAACAGTAATCCACACTAGATTTATGCAGTGATGAGAGAATTGACAGAGTGTAGAATTATTTGTAAAACTATTTTTGGTGCCTGAAAGTGTAATATAATTGGTAAAGCACCGGAGACCCAGGCTCAGCCATTTCTTTCATAAGCGTTTCGTCTGACAATAGGCAATAAAATATATGGAAGACAACAAAAGTACGGAACCAGGATTATATCAGAATCATATAAGTCTCTGTAAATTTTTCCCTGAAAAAAAACAGCATTGAACAAATGTTTCAGTTTAACCAATATTCCAAACTAATATTTTAAAAGTCACTTTTATACCCGTTTTTAGCAAACAGAAAAATCTAATACATTGCATCTCTCTTATAAAGCTCTAAGTGTTTATATTAGCATCACTTCTGGTGATGCCAAACATGTAAATGAAAATTTTCAGATCCTTCAAATCCCACATCATTGCACCCCTACCTTATAACCTTAGAATAAAACAGACTGAGTAAGCGTAGAAGTTTATCAGGTCAGCAGACCCCACAGAGTTTATGAATCATCGTGTGGAATTTCAATCCAACTCTGAAATCTATCACCCTCTGCCTTTTCTCTCTTTTCATAAAACAGTTCTACTTTAAAGCGAGGGATGTGATGAACGGTCTGGCGATTTGAGTGCTCTTGGCAACAAAACATACCTCAAACCAACATCAAAAATAAGCCTAGACAATAGATGTGAGTGACTCAGAGGGGAGCCCTTTGGCTCTTCTCGGCTCTCGAGTTGTGAAGTGGTGAAAGGGTTGAACCCTTGAAACAGCAAAAGGAAAATAACCCTGTTTTCTAGGGTTGATGCAGCCAAGCTGGACAGAGGCAAGAAAGTTTTTTCTGAACAAAACTGCTGCTCAATACATCTATAGCAGTATCACATGGCCCATGAGGCATTTGGAGGAAGTTTTGTTTTTTTAATCCTATCCCTGATTGATAAATTATCCACAGTCTGAGTAAAAATAGTTGTCCCTGATGCCCAGGTGGTGCAGGAAGCTCTTGTATTATTCAGATGGACCAGCACATCTGGTTATGTAATCCCCAACCTCCATGGAAAAGTTCCACCAATGACTGGCCTACATCTGCTTGTCACACACACACACACACACACACACCCACACACACACGCACTATATGTCTGCTGGAGCAAAGTTGTCCTGCTGCTTCCATTTCATTTCTCAGAAAAAGAAGTAAAATAATACTTAAAAATTAGAACAATAATAATCAATATTATTTTATGATAGGATGCTAGGATCCATTATTGCAAGGATGATAGGGCCACGTTACGCAATACAGTGGATTTGAAAAAAGATGGATGATCTATTCTTTCTCTTTTCCCTTCCCAATCTATTTCTCTGTCCTCCTGTCTCAGCTGTCTGGACAGTAGTGTGTGCTATGACAGTGACGACACCAATGCCCGCAGCATCTCCAGCCTCTCCAACCGCTCCTCTCCTCTCTCATGGCATCACGGTCAGTCCAGCCCTCGCTTGCAGGCTGGAGACGCCCCCTCCTCCACAGGTGGCGGCTACTCGCTAAATGCCAAGGCCTCGTCCCAATTTACATCCCACACCATGCCTGCCCGATGCTCCAACCGCCTCAGTAGCAACACCACCCGCACTGAGCTCATTGAAGGCCTGGATGTTGGAGACAGTGACTCCAAGTCAGGCTACCTGAGTGATTCGGACCTGCTGTGCAAGAGTCTTAACGACGATGATGATGATGATGATGATGATGATGATAATCTGGCCAATGGGTAAGATCTCAGCCCTGTTCTAAAATGGTCTCGTGTCTGTGCTGCACTAGTAATGAAGGGTTAACAATTATATATCATTTAAATCATTATTGTAAATTTGTAGATAACAGTCAGAAATTCCTTTTTGGTGAACATGGTCCTAATTTTTGCCCTACCTGGTGATTCAAGATGCACTTCCAGTATTATCATTTGCTATAACTTGAGTTCAGCTATAAATAAATGCATACAGAAATAAATATTTTCCATTTTATTGCTGGCTGAAAATCTAAATGATTGTTTTATGCCTTGCAGCTGCTTTTACCCTTAACTGTGTCAGGTCTTTCAAAAAATGGTCTTTATTATGTTAAAGTACACTGTAGTTCAGTAAACCAGTGTGGAGGCCCGAGCTGAGAGAGGCCAGAAGCCCCAGTGTGGTGCAATAAGCTGAATGTAAAAGCACCAGAATAACAGGCATCAAAGTGCAGTGTATCAGAGAGAGCATGCTAATCAGCCTCATTAACAGAGAGGCCTGCGGAGATGACTCCATTAGGAATCAGAGAAGCTCGGCCCCTGGCCATAGATTGCAATGCAATGCCTACTGGGAGAGGGAAATGCACTTACTTTAGCTCTTAACAGACATATTACAGTCTTTGGAGTGGTATGTAATTTTTAAAGAAGCCATGAAATAAGATTCATTATTTAATATTGTTAGAATAAGATGCTGTAAGCATATGGTGTCTTTTAAAATATCCTGTTCATTGTTTTACGCTACCACAAGACTTGCACTCTACTATCCAACTGATCCCAAAAGCACTCTTTTGGGTTTAGGTCAGGACTCTGACCTCTCGATTCCCTTTATGGACCTCACTTTGTGCAGAGGAACACAGAATCTGGCTAGCTAGCTGGAACAAGAAAGGTCCTTCTACTGTTGTCACAGAGTTGGAAGCCTGTAATTGTCTGAAATGCAGTAGCATTAACATTAACATTTCACTGAAACTAACAAAGACCAAAGCCTGAATAACAATCCCATCCTCCCTCAGACTTTGCCAATGACAGTAGGCATTTCTGTAATTAGCTTTCTTCTGGTATCCACCACCATGTATTAAACTGTGAAAGGGAGGCATTCTTCATCCCTCTAGGGAACATGTTTCAAAGTCTGGTGGTGATGTGTTTCAGACCACTCTATCTTATGCTTGCGTCTTAGCCATGGAAACCCATCTCGTGGCATTTGTGCTAATGTTGCTTCAGTTGCAGTTTGGTTTGTATTGTGCTCAGCAGAATGCAGTCCTCCTCAGTGAGTATGTGTGGTCTACAGCTTCATAGATGAGATCATTGTTGCTGCCAGACTCTTCAGTTTTACAATAATGACACTTACAGTTGGCCGGGGCTGATCTAGCAGTGCAGAAGTTTCATAGACGTATGGTAAAAGGTGACATTCTATGATAGAGCCACTTTTAATGTCACTGAGGTCTTCAATATGACCTGTCCCGAGTGAGGTGGTGGTAGCATGGGGTTAGGACAATGAGCTGCAGAGGTTGTGGGATCGAGCTTGGCATCCAGCACTAACATCTGAGATGCAGAACTCTTAACCCAAAGTAGCTTCTGGGCAGCTTTCCCTCTCGGCAGACGATGTACAGCACATCTCTTTGGATTAGAGCTTTTAAAAAATGCTAACTGTAAATGAGTGCCAACATTTTAAATGGTTGGACGTCAGTATTTCTTCAAATCATTTCAGCAAAGCTTGAAAGCTAAAACTTCCAGTTAATAGAATGTATCTGGTGTATAATATTTAAGTGGATATACAAAGGGCTGCAAACCGACTAAGTGGAAGTGTAACTAATGGCAGTTTCAAGTTTGCCTCTCCTTCTGGGTAATGGAGACGCTGTTCATTGCTGCATATTTGGAAGGCAAAAGGATGACCTTGAGCTGTCCTCATTCTGGCTGCAGGAGCCTGGATTAGCAGAGGAAATCGCGGCAGGTGGTTGTACTCAGTTAGGAAGTAATACTGCTCTTTCTCCCTGTGGCCCACTGGAGCTACTCATCAGGATCAGTGGTTTGTCACTGCAGCTCTGTTGTTCATGTTCTGGTGGCTGCAGCTCTGTCTTTGGAAAATAATTAAACTGTCACTGTCTTTCCACCTGTACTGTGTTTCACTCAGCAGTCAGATATTCACACACATGGACACACAGACACACTCACACAGGCGCACATACATACTGAAGCCGAGAATCCAGGGCAGTTCTCTACTGGGGAATGAAAGCGTTTTATCAGAGAAGTTCATACAGTGGGATTTAGAGAGTGCCGCATGATAGCAGGGGATCAGACCCACCCGGAGAGAGGAAGAGAGAAATAGGGTGACAATGGTAAAAGAAGAATAGACAGGAAGGCAAAGGGATAAACAGTCAGAAAGTGGAGCTATTGGATTGGTACTGTATGATGTGGGCCTGCTTTTTTTGTCCTCAAGGATACAGCATTGAGTCATTACACCCACCCTGTTCTCTCATAAATGGGCGGTCACTGTTCATTAAATCACGACAAGTGGATCCTCAGCCGATTTTCCCTCATGACCCTAAGGATCTGCATGTGGGCCTGCCCTTCTCACTCTCATAACCTGCTAACTTATAATATGTAATATATTATAATATAGTATACTGGGTAGATTAAATGAAAGAAAGGGAACACATTTTTTAGAGTGACAGGCAACAATCTTAACGATACAAGGTTCTAGACAAAGCCATTCCAACCACTTAGCATTCAGCATCAGCAGTAAACGAATCACCTGATCATCTGGAATCATCTGCACCTGCTTCTTCACTGCTTCATGTCTTAAGTTAGAAGGTTTGTTCTGCTTGAAGGTTCAGATGTAGATCACTGTGTGGATTAACCAACACAAAACAATCAAATTACTCTGGTACAGAGACTGTACTGAAAATGAGAAACAAAAACTTTGGCCTTCAGGAAACCTGGAGAACTGCACCTCAACAATGCTTTAAAAGATACAAAAATGTTTGACGAAACAAAATATGATGTAACCAAGGACCAAGACTTTTGTGCAGAACTGTCTACTATGTTGAAATGGATTGAACAGAGCCATTATTTTGCACAGCTGCTGAGAGCATCAGCACAAAGATGAACATGCGTGCCTTACCAGGCTAGTCTGGCGGCTAATGTTCAATTTGTTCTTCATATAGTTTCCTAGTTGATTCTATTTTATTAGCCTGTTGACATGTGTGTACGGACATCCATCCAATCCCTTGTGGCCACCCGCAGAACCTCAGGCGTGGTTGCCACGGTGACCATTAGTACCTCGGCGCCACCTGCTGTGTGCCACCTGCTCTCAGGTCAGCCAAGCAGCACAGTTACTTCCAGCCCCCTGCCTGAGCTAAAGCCTTAACTCACCAGTCTACATATTAGTGTTCACATTAGCATTAATACCTGTATCAGTAATCCTTGCTTTCATCATAAAATAGCAGGAATTATTATTGATGAGTTTAAAGTGTGATGGCTTCAGCTGATCCCAATAGCTTTATAATATAGTCCTGCAGATGTTCTGGCAGACTTATGTATGGAACATCTAAAGGAGGAAAGATTAGATTCCATTGATGCTGGTAGATGCAAATTCATTGTGGTTACCTTGGTGATGAGAGGAAATGAAAGGAAAAGGTGAATTTTTGCTTTCAGCTGTACCTTCACCATCCCATAATTGATTTTCTTCTGCTGCTGGAAAATCGCCTCTTCTTTAGTGTGGGTTAGTGCCTGATGCTTCAGCTTCCTGGGTCTAATGTTTAGGGACTGGTAGAAGTGAAGGTCTTTCTTTTAGAGGTTGAGTCTAATAGAAAGGTTGAACTTGTAGTTTTGGGCTTTTTCTTCATACTTTATGTCCAAGCTGTAAAAACGGACAGAAATGACTCTACAGGGAGGTCTGAGATGAGCTGTGGAACATGACTGAATATTGCCCATTTCCATCCCAACGCAGAGTGTGAGTCAGTCATGCACTTGGCAGCCTGCTGATGTTTGCATTCCCCTTGAGTTTTTCAGTCAATAAAAAAAACTTATAGTGGAAAAAAAGTCCTGTGACAGATAAAAAAAAATGATTATTGATTGTTTGCTAGGAAACAATGACATTTAGAGGTCTGACATTTAGAAGCTTCTAGTAAATCAAAATAGCAAAAACAATAAAATGGACAGCAGTGTCAGAAATGGAGGCAGCAGGATGTGGGATGAGTAGGACACAGACTGAACTATTAAATGTAACACAAAACAAGAACTAACCAGAGGGAACTGGACTAAGAACATAAATAACAGGAACTGCAAGAATACTAAACCAAGGCAAAGACAATAGGCAAGGTGACCCAGAACAAGAACAACACAACAGGAGAAACACATACAACAGGAACACAGCACAGAGAGTCAGCAATGACACACTGAAACGGAAAGGGAAACCTGACGCAGGGGGGAAACCTGAATGGACACCCGGTGTGCCGGGACAGGACTGTGGCGAGGCACGGGTATAAACAATATCTAGCACGTGGCCAAACAAAGACACATGGACCCTGGAGATCTGACAAGCAGATTAAGAAAGCAGTTAAAGAAGATGATAACTTTATCGACTGACAATAAGAAAGAACAGAAAACTCAACACTGCTTCCTAGTCTTTAAGAAAACTTCAACATGTGAGAAAACAATTGGGTTTTTAAATATGACTTTAAAATGCCTGTCATGGGAATGAGTTTTTAAAGGAATGGGTGATTATTGGAAAATCTCAGAGCAGCCACTTAAAAAGTCGAGCCTCTTTACCTGAGAGCATGGCATCTAAAACCATCTTAAGCCATCTGCTCAAAGGATCATGGGGCTGGAGAGGTAGATAGGAGGCTAATAGGGTCAGAGATATACCTTGGAGGCATTACAAGGTTTCTAAACAAGCGATAAAACAGCAGCGGTGGCCTAGTGGTTAGGGAGTCAGCCCCGTGTTGGAAGATTGTGGGTTCGAATCCCTCACCAGTAGGTTGCCTGAAGTATCCTTGAGCAAGGTACTGTCACTGCTCCCTGGGCACTTTCAATAGCTACCCCCTGCTGCACGTGTGTGTATGGATGAAACGCAGAGGTTGAATCTTGTGTTGTGCTGTGCTGCATTTCACAGTGACAAGGGTAGTCACTTTCACTTTCAAATACAAAGGTGCTAGACCTGCTAGTCACTAGTCACCTGGTGACCTGCTAGTCACCTGGAGCAACAGCAGGTGTGACAGAGAGTGACAATAGTCACCATGAGCAATGAAAAATGCATAAATGACAGTTTCCAAATCCTGGATCCTGGGATATATCTTTCAGTTGAAAAAAAAAACCCCGCTAACTACATGATTTGTTTTTGGAGCAAGATTTTTGTGTGGTTGTGTACATTAGCTGGCTTTGGGCCAAAGACATTTGCTGTAACTCAACATTCCCAAGCATATTTAACACACATGCTTCTTTTACTATTACAGTATTTTTCCTAGCCCCGGAGGCTTTGCTTAGCACGATGGACGCTAATGAGTTTCTGTTTCATGGACAAAGTCTTCTTGCTCTATATTTCAAAGGCAATGTGTGCTGGACTTCGCAGTCCACTCCTGGAAGCTCTATATGACACAAGCTGATGAAGCTGCTAATGACGAATGATCGAAATGACCTCGTCAAGAGTTTAAACTTGATATTGGAATGTAACATAATGCAAGCTTTTCATCCAAGCACTGTCCTGGTCTTTAATTCCCTCTTCCATTTGAAAAGCCACACTGCTGTGCGATGCTGGCACCTATCAAGTTAAGAAAGCTTTGGCCAAACTTGCGTGTAATATTTACTGAAAATGCCATAAAGTTTCACCCGATTTTGATGAATCTAGACTTTCTAAGCATCACCCTGACGTTAGCAACTAACTGTTTTTATTGAATGATGTAAATGTTTCAGCATGACATCTCTGTTTTGCCACACATAAGAGATAAGAGTGATGTATCACCCAGGCACCCACATGAACCAGCTGGTACTGTTGTATGACAAGTAGCGAAACTACCAGTAGAAAAAAAACAAACGCTAATAGAACCCCTCCTGTTATATCCTTACATTTGAACCAGATACAGCAGCATATTAATCATTTAAGCTCTTTAAAAAGGGTGCCGTTATTTTCCGTCATAAAGGGGTTTTATGCTTGTAGTCACAAGCAAAGCCTATGAAGCATCTGTTGATTTTGGCAGCCCAGAGAAAGCAGTTATTACAGTAATTAAGCTCCATGTTGATCATGAGCATTTCTGCAAGAAGAGCTCTTTATAAGAGGAGTATTAACGTACAGTACCAGACCTTCAGAGGTGACTCACATCATTTTATTCAGGCTTTGCTGGACTCCACCCGAACACAGGGGCTGCTCTGTATCCTGCCTGCCTCTTTTTCCTGTGAAACATTAAACCCTCCCTTTCACACCCTGGCTGTTAGTGTGTACAGAGACACACTCTGTGTACATGCAGAACTTCCCAGACTCAGTAAAAAGAAGATGAACGAGGACTTTTTAGCATTGCTCACATTCTAGACCCTGTTTAAACACACATTTGAATTACTCTGTCAGTTGTGGTTAAGGCATTTGGGCACTTAAAGAGAGCAGAGGTCTGGTGTCTGGTCTGGACACAGCTGTCTGGTGTCTACCTTTCTTCTTCACTGGGAGAGAGGGGTCTGCTTGGTGTTTTTTTGTGTGTGTGTTTGATGGATGGAGTGAGGTAATGCTTTAAACAGAGCATGCAACAATAACAGCCCACCCAGAATCCTCTTTGCTTATCACCGCACAGTGAAGCAGCAACAGATCACAGCCAAACTAAACAATTACATGTGGCAACATGGCATAACGGGGGTGGATGGATGAAATAGATCATGATACATTTACTTGAGCTGAAGTTCTACTGCATCACTCATGAAATCTTACCATGATAATCAGTTATGAAAATAGTTTGTAATTGAAAAATATCTACATAAGGACTTCCTAACACATGCATATGCATTAAATGGCAAGATGGCAAAGTTGATTTATAAAGTGACACTGTATTGACATAAGGAATCTTCATGAATGCATATTGGAAATCAGAATTATATACAGTAGGGGTGATAGCAACCAGAGCCAGCATGATTACATAACAAAAAGTTATTTATACTCTGCTTAGTGCCCAAGATAGAGTTTTATGACAGATTTGGGATGATGTTTGGTGTAACTAATAATAAATATTGATTTAGAGAAACAGTAGGACTGTAACTATTAAGCGCAACCACATGGTTAGTAGAGCCGATGAAATAGACGATGCATAGATGTACCTAATAAAGTGGCTTGTCAGTGCATGATATGATGCTGAAATATGTAACCTGGTGGGATTAATGTGGTCTTTAACAGCAAGCCTCTCTGTAGAGTTTGATCGAATGGGGTGTTAGCGGTTATGGGTAAATGTTAAAGAGATGGTTAAAGAGATGGAAGGCTGGGGAAACATACTGGTCGGAGAAGTAATGGCGGATTGCAGAATGATCCCACCCAGTCTCCCTCTTCCCCTCTCTCTCTCTGTCTCCCCGCTGCAGCAGCATGCCTCTGAACATGCGGCACATGGATCGGGACATGTTGCCATAGCAACCATAGTAACCCCCATCTCCAGTCTGACCCATTGAAAAGCGGTGTGTGTCAGTGTGTTAATGTGTGTGTGTGACTGGAATAGCAAAGATGGAAAATGTCTTCTTGTGAATATGAAATCTTGATAGGAGGTGGGTGTGGGTTGGAATAGTATGATAAGTCCCATTCATTTAGACTTCAGTGTCCTCCCTGATTTTAGTCTCAGACTATCATGCAGTCCGGAGACATAAGGAGAGGATGGGGCAGAATCTGAAGGGGAAATTTAATGGAAATTGTGGAAAAAGTGGATATTCATGGTGCAAAAATCTGATTGGCTGGGCCACATTTGTTTTTAAATGTTTACTAAACAAGCAACACAACTGCACATTTCAGCTGAAATCTTCTATATATACCTCATCCGCAAACAAAGGTTGCTAAGTTTGCAGAACATTGCAGAACTTTGCAGAACTTTGCAGAACATTGCAGGAATCCCATTCATAGTGTTAGGATAGACTGGGTGGAGTGAATACCTGTCCAGAGGTATTTTAATTCAATTTAATTTCATTTTAATAACTTGGGCTAAATACCTTGCTATGAAGATGTCATACAAAATGATGGTGCACATAAGCAAAATTATATATTAACATATATTTCAAGGGTTTAAACTGATAATAATGTGAAAATATTATTTGATAGCAATTGTGATCACTGCTTTTAATCATGTCCACCCACAACAGAGTGTGAATACTGAAAATGACATTAATTTCTAACTTGTTCTGCAACACCTTTGGAGGATTATTTTTTTATTTTATTTTATAGGTAGGTTAGCAGTCTGCTTACATTTTTTGCTCATGTTTAAGCTCTTACATATTAAAATAATGTAAGTTCCTCTGTACGTGCAAACTATCAGCAGGGGAAAGCATCCACAGCTAAAAAGCAAGGTGGCTAAAGACTGAACTTTAACAGCTGCATAAAATGAACAGAATGTTTTCATGCATTATAACAATTAGTTAAAGGTTTGGGAGTGTAAAAACCTCGCCTATTTGAATTCTAATGGTTTATTTTCTCAGAAAACATTTATTTTAAATTACTACAGATAACTGTTATACACTAATTAGTGGTTTTAAGCTTTTCCAAACCTGTCCATTTAGGAACCCTGAGATTACGGTTAAGTATAAATAAAGGCTTCCTGACACCTACATACATCTTTTAGTCATTTTCAGAGGTGGAAAGACATCAAATGTGACTAAAGCAGCTTTTAGGACAATTGGTACTTGTTGGAATAAGCCTTTTATTTCAGTTGTGATGAAAAGTTTAGTAACTAGTCTGGCTAATCAAGCCTCATTACATTAAATCAGGTGTAATGTTGGAGGATTCAGGCCAGGAAAGACTTTTGATCTCTTAAAACCAGCTCGGAACATGTCGTCTACGATTTTAAACCTAAAAAATGCCTTATTGATTACAATTTTTTGAATGCATTTGTATTCATTCTAGGATTTTATAGTGTTTTATTGGCAGGAAAACAAGTATCGTCATGATTAATGTTTCTAAACATTTTCCTTGGATGCATTAGACTTTTGCACAGAATGCTCTGTACATTTGCTTGGTAACTGGAACCTACAGCCTCCAGCCGACCGCCTACATTATTGATAATTAATGAATTTATTTATCCATCATTGAATTAACTTTACTTAAATAAATCCCGTACTCCAGTGCTTTAAAAAGAACTTCTGAGACAGTGAAACATGACCATAACCAAGGTATGCTGAAGTAGTGTACCGTTCATTGATAGTGTACATTCATTGGTGTAATTCTGAATGCATAGCATGTATCGATTAGTTGAATGTGGACTCTGTGCAACATCTTTTGGCAGAAGGACAGTTTGGGGGTGTTTTCCGAGCCTCGCTGTCTACAGGATGCGCCTCATTAAATGCATGTATGGGGCAGTACAGCTAGCAGAGCATGTGGAAATCAGCCGGACACACTCACAGGCTACAAACATCTGGAGAGGAAAGGGGTCCTTGGAGAACATTAACGTGAGACATCCTGTGACGTCCATAGGCACGTTATTCCAGGTGGTTTAGGGGGTTTAGGCATATTAGTTGAATCTGAGACTAGTCAGCATGTTCCAGCTGAGACATGTTTGATGTTATTTTAACTTATGAGGTTCGAAAGACTGTGAAAAATGATTGTAATGTCTTGTTTGATAGACTAGGTCACAGAGTTTTCTGTAGGTACTCCAAACCTGTTCCTGCTGCTTTATCAGCGATGCTATCAGTGCACTTTAGTATACGCAGTTAGAGGATTCATTCACTGGCCTCTTTATTAAAGATGAGTCTGTTTCTGCAATCTAAACAGTTGGAGTCTTGTAACACTGTGCCCTGACCCTGTTTTAATGAGTAATAAATTAATGTATACATAGTTTTATTGTGGCCAGTGATTAAGCAGACTTTAGATCAGCAGTGCTGCACATGTTGTCATCCACCCAACATCAAACAGTGGGAAGTGACACCTTATGACTTTCACCTTCTATGTCTTTTTTTGATAAAGGAACAATCTCAGCAGAGCTGTGACTCTAAAACAGTGGCGCTGGTGGGAATGGAAATGATAGAAATCAAATTTCCTGCTAAGATGATAAATGATTACTGTGATATTTCGTGTTATCCGCCATTTCTTTCCTTCCTTTTTGTCCCAGCTGTGCTCCATCAGGTGTGAGTGCAAGACAGTCATTCTTTAGACAGAAAGACAAAGCCTGGGACCCTGGAGCACTGCTTTGCTTTCACTGGAGGAATGCGTTAGCCTGACGGAGTCATCTTGCAGCGATTTTCCAGCCTAGTGGTTTGCGAGAGAAACACAGACTAAGCTCAGATCCCCGCTCAAGCATACCAACAAAAATCATCATCGGCCTGAGCTGCTGCAGCTCTGTCACTGCCCTGGCCTTGAGCCAGTCCATTTAAAACTGCAGCACACTGGAGCTGATGTTCTTAAGGGAAGCACTACAGAAGTAAAGGTAGGCCTACAGCAAAAAAAAAAAAGTGCAGGATGCAAAGGGTCACAGTCAGCCTAATCCTTATGCCCTCTAATGGGCTGATGCTGTAACTGCATGCACATGTGTGTGTGTGTGTGTGTGTGTGTGTGTGTGTGTGTGTGTGTGTGTTTCATTTATAAAAATTAAAGGGTCGTTTTTTTGGGTTGGTTACTCAGATGGTGGCCTGAGAAAATTCTTATCACTTAGACTTAGTTAATTTAGGCTTTCTCGTCCTCTAGTCACTGCAGGCCACCCAAAGGCAAACACCAAAAGTGAAAGGCATTCGCTGTCCAAGACACACCCAAGAGCTAAATACGGCGGTTATTTAGGATTTTGCGGCCGTGTTTGGACATGCAAAGTACATTTCTCTCATCAGAATCCTTCTGTGAGATCATTTGCTTGTCTTTGATTAAATGAAACTCACTTACACTGGACATGTTTTATTCTGATGTGTGACCTATCAGTAAATGTTATAGCAGTGAGTAATGGGGTTTGGTGTGTGTATGCGGGTGTGGGTGTGTGTACTTGTCTTTTTGTGCTTGCATTGGCCAGATGTCCTTGTAAAAAAAAAATTTTAAAAAACGGGCAGCATTCTTTTTTTTGGGGTCTTTCTTCTAAGGGCACTTTAAAAAAGAAATTGTGCTTTTTATCTGTAAACCTAAAAGTTGCCAAACATTTATTCTTTTGTTTGTGTGGCTAATGCTGGGGTTTGTAGAATTGTAGAATTAGACTTAAGCTGTAGCTTAGGCTTAAGATTAAATTGTGGTCATGGTAATGGCTGGTGTCAGCCTAAGGCCTGAGATGAAAGAGATTTAAGCCTCTACAAGCATTAAAATACAGGATTAGGGTGTGTGTGTGTGTGTGTGTGTCTGTCTGTCTGTCTGTGTGTGTGTGTGTGTGTGTGTGTGTGTGGACATGTTTCTTGCACAACCTGGCTTGGTGAAGTCCACTTGGACTCATATTCTTAGATGTATTTGCTGTTCATTTTCTTGTACTTGTGCTAACTGCATGCGCTGCACCACCCCAGTCCTATAATAACGGGCAGGTTATGTGACATACAGGTTATAAATATGCAGATTCAGACCAAATAAAATGAACGTCTCATCTTTAATGGTTTTCACATCCCATCATTTTCATTACAAGACTTTGAGGAACAAAGCTGGGAGGAACATATGGTGAGCAGCGCCCATGTTTCTCAGTAGCAGCTGAGTGGTGGGCGCAGATAAGTAGAGCGATAAGGACGTCTGGTAGCAGCTTCCTAAAAGCAGAAGAGCAGATAGTGAGAAAGAAAAAGGACGGTGTTTGGAGGAGAGTGTGCTTAAAGACAACCAAAAAAACATTAAAGCAAAGAATCTAGTGTCACTGCCACTACTGCTACTAATACTATCACCAGCACATTTCTATTAGCATTAGAGTTATTATTATTATAAAGATTGCTATTAATCAATAGCATAGTGATTGAAACTATGGCAACCAGCCAGCATAGAACTGTATGTCTACTATTGGCATTAAGAAAGAAAGAAAGGAAGAAATATAAGAATTATAATTAGAAAAGAGCAGTGATTATAAAATATTATAATTATAATAGCAATAATTAAAATTAATGGCTTTAACTATGGTCAGTGAAAAAAAAAGTTTATATAATTGCTAATATTTTCTTGCCAATGTTGCCATTGGTGTTATTGCTATTATTTTTTATTATGATTATTATTATTAGAAGTAATAGTGGTAGTATACTTTCTATTTTGTTAGTGGCATGTATAGTTTAAAGAAACTGCATTTAAGACTCTTAACTGGAGCTGTATTACAGTTAATGCTTTGCTGTAGTTAGAGTTTCTTCAGTTTTGCTAAAGATGTTGCTTCACCCGTCGACTCTTCTGGTCATGACTGTTGCTCAGAGGCCTCCCCACCATTGCTGATCATGAATATCTGCTCCATATTGCAAGAACAGGACAATGTTCGCCCACAGCGTTGGCTGCTTCTTTGGGGGGAATGACTTAGAAAAACATTTCTGGGTCATGGCCATTAATCAGACTGTGTTGTCATGGTGATTTTGAGTGGGTTGTAATACAAGTTAATTACAAACACAGATTAACAGACAAGGCAATAAGCAGTGCACTTGGGTAGATTTTATTTCCCCTACAGATTCTTTGCCTAAATTGTCTATAATTGTATTTGGATGGCCTTGTTTACTAGTCATTTTCAAAAATATCATTTTAATATACATTTATATTGTTAGGCCACAAATGTGTGTTGTCAGAAAATGGCCAGACTTTGTAAAAAAAACAAAAAGCAGTATCAAACTGGTCTGTTGGTGCAATTAAATTTCATTAAACCCATAGGCCCAAAGTCGCTGCTATATATATATGTGTGTGTGTGTGTGTGTGTGTGTGTGTGTGTGTGTGCGTGTGTGTGTGTATGTATATATTAGATATTTCCAGAGTTTCATTAAATGTATGAGATTAATAACATTTAAAATAAATAATGCACACAAAATGCAAAATGTGTTTGCTCTACAATGAGCATTGATTTAAAGGTCATTTTTGCCATGTTTCTGCAAAGACCCCAATATAGCAACAGTTGTTATGAAGGAAACGTATGTATTTACTGCCCTTAGTTGTTGCTTTGATCCAGAGCTACTAAGCTCTAGAGAACACTCAGTAAATATATTCATAACTGGTGCATTTAATCTTAAAATCATTGTTACAGGGAACTTCCGTTCCACCACTAAAACTCCAGGACACAGAAAAATTGTCATGCTTGTCCTTCATGTTTAATGGATTTGAGATCAAGCCAAGCTTGACTCAATGGGGTTTAGGCATGAATCAGGCTTCCACCATTGCCACCAGGAAGGGAGAGCCTGGTCCATTTTTGGCTTTGTCAGAGTTTTAATCTGATGTGGGCATTTACAGGAAGCAAACGGAGGGAACCCAGCAGTGAAGGGACATGAGTGATTTGAAAGTGCAATGCTGTTGCATGCTGGATCACTTGCAAGGGCCAGATGTTGCATATAGGAAGACCAGCCTGGAGTGAGTTGCAGTGAACAAGCTCTGAGCTGACCAGAGACTGAACAAGCAACTTGGTGGCCTCTGTAGAGAGAAAGGGTCAAATCCTCTGGAAGCTGTAGAAGAGAAAACAGGCATGATTGGTTTGCTAAACAAGCTGAGAATGGGCAACTATTAATGCAGTTACCAAGAAAACAGTCTGCTACAGCTGGGTGGAAATTGTGTTCCAAGAATCTATGTACTTTATGTACGTTATCTATGTGCTCCGTGAACCAGTTGCTTTCCCAGTGCTCTCTATAGTAAAATAACACCTCTAGAGTTGCAATGGTGTGTGTGGTTTTGTGACTGTGTTACTCATTGCCTCTCGAAGTGTGTCATTGTCTCCACCCTTCAAGGGCCTCCCTGCTATGGTCTCTTTGCTCAGTGTTGCATGATGGGGGTTCATGTGGCTAAAGAACAGGATGTTTTTGGCCACACACAGAGTGTGTGTTTGTATCAGGCCTGGTCAATGAGGTGCTTTTAGAAAGACAAGGATAGACAGACGAGGGCTTTCTGAAGATGACACATCCGGAGCACTGCAGAGCCCCTGGGTTTTGTAAAGTCTGACACTACAGGTCACGGAAGAAAGCAACCCAAGCAAGTCCCATTTAAAAACATTTGTGCAGTTATTTTATTTGCAATTTAAAAAAAATCCACTCCCTTCCATTTGAATCCCAGATTTCATGCCGTCTGTAAAGGCTCACTCTGGCTAAGCTCTGACTTTCTCATGACGATCACTCATTTCCAGGTTCCCTCTACGCCTCACTTTCATCTGGAGCTCATTCAGTCTACGCTTAAAGTGAACCCTTCCCAGGCCTCGCTGCCGGTCTCTCACAAGGAGGGAGGAAACTCTCCACTTCAAAGATGCACAGTGATGAATGTGTGGAAAGCCTTGCAGTGTTAGGCTACGTGTGGTGTGCGCTATCGTCTGGAAAAGCCATTACATCTCCCTGTTACTGGGCCAGTCTAAATGTTTCACGTGATGACCAAGATTAGAGTTGAGGTGAATGAAAAAATGATGCGTGGTTAAGTGATTAAAGGAAAATGTGTGCAATTGGAAAAATGTGGGTTACTGAAGACTGACAGGGGAGAGTAGATGGGCAGTGTCATTTTGGCAGTGTCTGCTCAAAAATCTTCAGCTGAAAACATGGCACATTTAACAGTCAGAGTTCGTTATGCTTAATGCAGGCTTGCTCGTGTGAAACTGGTCATACCGGATAGTGCAGTGTCTGTGATCCACTGCTAAAAGCATATCTGTCCAATCTGTTCATCTCAACAGGCTTTTGAACAAGATCCCATTTGGCAAGGGGACGCTCTTTGTCTTTGGCTTCGGGAGGTCCAGATTTAAGATTTTGAAAATTGCTCAGTCAGTTATTTGATACTGAAGCTGCCCCACCAGTGGGATTCAGATTTGATGTAGTTAGTGAGAATGGAATACATTACATAAATATAGTGTATATAAAAAATGTATGTGATCCTGGACGGACAGAACTCTTAGGACTTGGAGTGCAATGCAAGTGAGTATGGAGAATATATACTATATTAAGTGTTATTTCATTCAGAAATGACTTCATGTGTCTAGACTGAAATACCGTAAACTAGTCACTAAATTACACAAGCTTTATTCAGTCTTATTGTAGGGTAGTAGTATCATAATAGAGCTGCAATTCTACAAGCATTAAAATACACGTTTGCATATGAGTGTGCGTGTGTGTGTGCATGTGTGTGTGTCTGTGTGCGGCCTGTGTTGTGGTGTATATAGTTTGTACAGTGTATATACTCATTTTAATGCCTTTATCACAATAAGAATCAGATTTATTGTCAATTCCGCACAAGGTGATATTGGTGATCTGCTCTAGAGAGGAATGAAAGTGAGTAGGACAAAGAGAGAATACATGAGTGTGAATGAAAGGGAGAACGGTGGAGTGGTTACGATGCAGGGAGTAGAGGTGACAAAGGTGGAGCAATTTAAACACTTGGGATCCACAGTATATCCCCCTTCTTCAAGGGGGTTGAAGAAGAGTGTTTGTTTATTTAACCAAAGGAGACATCAGCCTGGCTGACTGGGACAGTGGGAGTGGGGATGGGGCGGAAAAAACACCTGCAGATAGATACTCTGAATGGATCAGAAATAATGAAAAATAATGTGATCCAACAGATCTAGGATCATTGAGAACAATCTAACTGATCTGAAATAACAGGACCTGGCACAAGGGAGCCGGTCCAAAAGTAACATCATAAAAAAGGGGGAAAGAGGTACGGCATAAGAGCCACAAAAATAATCTCTCAGTCATTTAATGCATGCAAATAATGTATATATTGTATAAGTGTGTATATATGATGTATGGATTACTATACAGTGTGTGTGTGTGTGTGTGTGTGTATGCGATGACAGTAGGTAATGTAGTGGTGCAGTATGAATCACATGTGTCAGTAACAGTAATAACAGTGGTGCATCATGAATGTGAGTGCTGCAGTGGTGACTGAGTGACTGGGTGAACTGGAGCGGTTGGTTTAGTTTGCCTGCCAGGCGCTTGGTAGCGCTGTATCTGTGCAGTCGCTCTACATCTGGGTGCCATTACGGAGGGAGCGCGCAGGCGGCGTGTGTGTGCGCGCGCGCAGCGCCGCCGGGGGGGTGTGTCTCTGCACACACTCCTCCTCCGGCTCGCGGTGTTTGAATGGATGCGGTTTGGACAGGGAAGGATCTGCAGGCGAGCGCAGAGGCGAGCGCGTGCCGCGCTGTGGAGCGCGAGGGCTGGAACGTGGCGATGAGCGCGCGCGGAGAGCGGCCGCTGAGGGCGAGCAGGAGACCGGCCGCGTGAGTACCGCGGTTTTTTAACCCTCAGACAGAAAAACCTGCAGCCCGCGGGTCACCGAGCTTCTGCACTGTCCTCCGGGGTGAGGGGCTTTGTCCATGTTCACGTCTTCATCGTGTCCAGAGCTGCTGTGGAGGCTTTGAGCCCTCGTGCTGCTAACAGCAGGACAGAAAGTGTCCCCGCGAGGAGAGGACACGGCTTTGGTCTTTAGCCCGGTCACTTTTTGTCTTTTTATCTTCACCTCGTCCGGAAGGTCGTGTTTAAAGGGTTAGGCTGGGCTTTCTGAGAAGGAAAAAAAGGAGAAAAGCCCAACATTGACCCTTTCTTCTTTGGGCACGAGCTCTTTTGGTGTCCATTTAAAGCTGAGTATGAACTTTGGCTGGTTTCTGGTGTCCAGCCCTGTTTCAGCATCAGGAAGCTGCAGACTGCTGCACAGGTAGGTGAGAGCACTCAGCATGGGGACGTGTGTCATCATTATTGTAGGCATTTTTGAGTTTTTGTCTTTTCTTTGCATTTTGCATTTCCTCCCTGCACCCAGTCTGCAGAGATCTCCGAGAATATGAGCTGTTCAGATATCACTCCAAAACTGCAGTGGTTTAGTAATGGTGCTTCTACTCCCAGCATACTGCTACCATGAACTATATTAGAAGCACATGTGTGTATTGCATTTTAATTGAGATTTAGTCACTTCCAAATACGAAGCCCTTCTCCTCTTCCTCTTGCATCGACCCCCTGCAGCGCACGCTCCTTTTGATCAGACCCTTAACCTCTGGCCCGTCCTGCGGACCGCTCGTAAAAACCTCCCCATCGCTCCACCAATCGCAGGTGTTAGGTTGCCTGTTAAAAGCAACATCGCTACTTGTTTCATAGGTTTAGACGTTATGCGGCTCGGGCTTCAAAGGAGGGTGAAAAGTGGCCCTGATTAACTTGAGGTAAGCCAGAGAGAGGAACACAGCATCTAGTCCAAGTCCACGTTCAAGGTCAAGGTGAGGTTGAAGTTAAGCATGCACGACTAATTGGGTAGTAAAGTGCTTCCTCCTTTCTGCGACCGAGGCTGGATGTTTTATTGGATGCAGAGTCACTTCTGGTTCTTGTTCAGCTTTCACTCGAAACCTTGCAGACCTTTGTTTGTTTTAACTGAAGACACGAAGCTCACATCTTTTCTCCTAGTCGGAGAAAATGTAAAGAGCAGCATGCTTGACAGGACGGGGTGTAAACTCAGTCACTGTTGGCATGAAGAATGAAAAGCGGGAGTTGACGCAAAAAAAAGCCCCTGATGCTTTTGGCCTTGGGAGTAGAACTGGGGAGGAGTACCGTGCAGTGTAATAATAACTCCCCTCCCATGACCAATATTTCAAACCCAAACAGCCTTCCCACTCGGAGTCTTTTCTCATTTTTTTTAATCCTAGAACTGGAGCATAAATCAGCCAGCCCACTTGGACCTGGTCCAGTGAAAGCATTGACTTAATTTTCACCCCCTTTTTAAGTCTGGGGTCAGTTACATGCTGACCAGCTCTCTTCCTTTTGCTCGCTCTGTCTGTCAGTCTTTCTCTGTCATTCTGTAACTCTTCTACACACACATCCCTACGGGCTGAAAACACACTCTCTAAATCAGCGCCCCACACACCCTAAGGGCCTATTAAAAGAAATAGCCTCGGTATATCACCAGTCAGCCTCGGTAGTTGTCCACACTTGGGCATTTTCTGGTTGAGTGAGAATAAACATCACAGAGATGTTTTGTGTCTGAACTTTGGATTGCTCATTTCATTACTTCATCAGCTGAGTGGTTATGGTTGAGACCCAAGTTCAGAAGAAGTGGAATTGGAGAGAAATGCGACTCTTTCTAGTTTTGTTCTATCAGGAACAAATGGACCCCTTATGCAAGCCACACCTCAACAAGCGTCCATCTCTTTGTCTTTCTCCTGCATTCGTTTTCCTCCAAAGCAACATGTGGTGGCCTCCTGGCAAACACTGGAAATGTGTTGCGCCGTCTTTCACAGCTGTAAAATGACTAAGTGAGATTTATAGGGTTGTCGCTGAATGTGGAGAAAGCAGTGGTTTACCACTTCGTCTATTGGCCTAAAAAGAAACTGCATGAACCTCTGGAGGATAGCAAATTCAACAGGGAGCAAACCACGGTCCCATCCTGCCCCAGACTCTCATGGAGCTTCGTCTGTTTTATTCAGTCCTCTGGTTTCATCCAGTCAGTCATGCATGCTGAATTGTTGTGAACTGAGATGTATCTTCACGGGGGGGAGGGAAATCTATCTGCTTTATAAGCGCACATCATAAAAAAATGACTGTGATGTTTGAAACTTCATTTATAAAAAAAAATGTGTTTTTTTTTTTAAATCTTGAGCTAATTTCCTTTGGTGTTATTTTTGGATATTTCTTGTGATCTTGGCCTTTATAATATTTAACACAGTGCTGTGATAATATCACTTCCATTCTGAGGACCAGAAACCTGCTGACGCATTGTTTTACAGCCTGGCCGGCTCCAGAGTGCCACCCTTGCATTTCGATTGAGTGTAAAAGGAAACCTCTGTGGAAAGAGCAGGGAAGCAGGGGAGCTGTTTGTTCTTGTGCTGCGGTGTTCAGGAAGCCGTGCAGCTGCCGAGCCCTGTAGGCATTACCCATTCTCTCCCCGGCCCTCGTAACCTGTGATTAACGCAAACTAACCGAGTCTTTAACTCGGCCGTCCAAGATTCACCAAGCTGTTTTTGTCCTCCCCCGACACTCCGGCATGTATAATTCCCTTTTTCCATTGGTGAAGACTCTGCGTAGTCTGTAACCGCTGAGTAATTTAGGCTCTGCAGGAGAGATGGGGTGGAAGTATCCCTGCAATGCTGATTGTTGCCTGCCAATGCCAAGTACAAATGGGAGGCATTTAAAGAAGTAATGAAAAAAGATGTGCGTTCAAATGCAGAACACTCCTTTCTGAAGGAGTGGCTGCTTCTGAGTGCTTTAATCTCGCTGAAAGAGAGCATTGATCTTTCTTGATGAATCAGCAAGGTTGAGGCGATGCGAAACAATAGGTCGTTCGGTGTAAATCTCACAGAGCTCATCTGTTCTTCTCCAACTGTGTTGTTTGTTTGTTGTTTGTCACTCGTGGCTAAAACATCATAAGTGTGACAGATGGAGCAATTAAAATGGCTCTGTCAAAACGAGCGCCTGCCGGGTTGCAGTTCTTTGTGTTCAGCGTTCAGTTCAATGGTTCGAGAGCAGCAGTAGTAATGTGTAGTTTGGTCGGAGTTCATTGATGTGAATTTCTAAGCATGAGGACTGAACATCAGATCACACTTTTGGAGAATTACTGAATACATACCGAAGACGCAAACTAGCTCAAAGAGGAAATGTTCCACTTAACAGGAGCTAAGAAGACCACATAATTAAGGGCCTACCAAAGTTGGTAGATGATGATGAAGAGCCTGAGAAAAAACTTTGCTCAGAAACTTTCTCTCATGAACCTTTAAGGAGCATCAGAGAGCTTAACCATGAAATTGATCTTCTGCTTTTACATTTAAAGCATTTAGCAGCCAGTTTTATCTAGAGGGACTTCCATTTCCTGATAACAGGGAGAGGCTCCCTGGAGCAAGTTGGGGTTAAGGGTCCTGCTCAGGAACCCAGTGGTGGTGGTGCTAAAGGCGGGATTTGAACCTGCGACCTCTTGGTCCAAAGGCGGGCGTCCTACTACTAGACCACCACTGCTGATTGTTAAACTATTAAACTAGCTTGACCTAATTTTGCATTTGCTGTAACTATTCTCCTAGTGGCCTGAACCAGGTGTGTTAGTGTGTCAGTGTGATGGTGAACTGGTGGTGGTTGGCAGCAGCTGTCACTGTGTTTGCCATATCCTCACTCTTTAAATCACCGCCATTGCCACACTCTTGGTCATCCTTCAGACTTTACATGTAGATATTTGTGCAGATTATGGTCCAAGCATCATATGTCTATGATATTGCTACTTGAAGAAATGTGCTATATAATGCTTCGAGTCCACATATATCAGATCAGATTTACACATTTAATGTTTTAGAATTTTTATTATAAATATTAACAGATAAGCATGTATTCATAAACCTAAGCACTGAATGGATATAGATGTAAATCTTAAGAACCTGGTGTCATTATGAAAGATGCTGCTAATGATTGGGAAATTGATGTCCGAAAGAGCACTCTTGAGATGGTGCTGCATCGTGAAAGTGAAAGTGACTACACGTGTCATTGTGAAGCACAGCACAACTCAACGAAATTCAACCCGTGTGTTTCACGCATACACACACGTGCAGCAGAGGGTAGAAAGTGCCTGAGGAGCAGTGACAGGGATGATTCCTTGCTCAAGTGTACCTCAGGGCAACCTACTGGTGAGGGATTCGAACCCACAATCTTCCGATCCAGGGCAGCTCCCTCACCACTAGACCACCCCTGCCCCTTCTTTGACTGTTGTCAAAGAAAACATGAACAGAAAGATGCACCGGGGAATATACAAAACATATACACACTGTGGAATATTACTGAAATCCCAGCACTTTTTAAAAAAAGATACTTTTTCAAATTGCGATTGTAAGGTAAAAATGATTATTCAGTTCATCTAGTTCATCTTTATGTGTGCCAAGTTATGTGAAGTGAAAATATTTACTGGAAGTCTATTAAAAGCAGAAATGTTTAAAAACTTCCCTTTACTTTTTATAATAACTCTAAATCACTGGATCAGCTGTTTTATCGCTGGCGTGCTGGTTATTAATGTATTAATTTGGATAAATACTGGCCTGCGTAATTTTGATCTATATCGTTTATGTTTGTTGGCTCACATGAATGTTTCGGTTTATCCAGACATCTGCACAACACTTGTCAGGAACGGCTCATTTATATTGCATTTTCCTGCAGTTGCACCATTGCAAAGCCAGTCTAGCGATAACATTAATGAACAGTATTGTGCATCTCTGTCTGTTTGAGTGTGTGGCCTGCACATGACCTGGCTGTAACATGGTGGGAATCATGCTGCACTCAGGCGTGGCAGTAGGTGAATCCTGCCAGTCTGATTAGCCACAGTCAGGCTGACCTCTTTCAAAACAGATGGACACCCTACAGGCTGGTGGGCTGAGCCAGCATAGAAAAGTAGCCCAGCTCTGTGCAGCCAGTGATCTTTCCCAGCCATCACAAAGTCATGAGTGTCACTTACCGCATGGTCATTCATGTTTTGCTGTTGTTTGTTGGAAAGGTGCTCTCTGCAATGTCCAAGCTGTTGAACACAAAGATTCATGAGCAGCTTGGTGCTCAGCATGGCTCAAAGACTTTTGGTTGCAGACTAGCTCTGTTTTTCAGTCTTCTCATATGGTGACTCGTCAAGATGCTCACAACATGATGGTTTCCCAAACAGTGTCGCTAGTTTCTAAAATTGGAAACTTTCAGTGCAACAGCAACCTATAGTCCTGTTTGCCTCTTCGTAAGCCTCACAGGCAGTGAACGTTTGGTGCTCATTCAGTCATAATGCATTGTAATAATTTCATTATCTTTGTCTGGTTTTCTTCTTCATTCTATCTGTAGGTGGGATGAGAGTAGCTCCATCAGCAGTGGGTTGAGTGACGGATCTGATAATATAAGTTTAGAGGAGCTGAATGCAAGTTCCTCCCTCAACTCCCTTCCCACCACCCCCGTCGGCTCAAGACGCAACTCTTCTGTAATGGTAAGATCAAACTGTCCTAACGCACAGGCAACCGCTGCCCATCTACACCTAGAGTTCCCTGCTTTAGCGACCTCATGCTACCCACAGCTTGTGCTTTTGCTTAGTGGCAGCTGGTGATTTTAGGCAAGTACACAACATGTCAAGTGAAGCTGGAGAAAACGATGACAAGTTACATTCTGAAATAAATTTGTTTTTCATCGAACACACCTGAATCAACAAACTTAGAAGCTTCTGATATACTGGAAGTATTTCCATGCAAAAATGCACATAAACTGGAATGTCTGACAAACTGGTGTAGGACAACCCCTCATCTATAATGAACCAAAACAAGATTTAGTATCATCATTAACATAAAGGACATTCATTGCACCATCAGCATGCTTTATTGGTAGAAACAATGGGGGTAATTTTACTGTAGGTGTCTTGTCAAACTTCATTTAATGCTAGCCCAAAAGTTCAACACTCTTCTTTACATACAGTGGAACATTAACAAGTGTCAGTTAATGGTGAGTATCTGTTGTTTGGGTTAATGGCTGAAACCCATTTGCATGTTGAGCCAGCAACTGAGGTTTACTGTTCCTGTGATAAGCCAAGTGACAAACATAAAACCAGTAATTCGCTTTAAAAAAGCCCTCAAATGTGGTTTACTTGTGTGAACTACAGTGTTTAAAGTGTCACTTGTTTTGTGAAGTATATGTGAGTTTATGGGTGGAAGCTTGGACCACACACCAAAAATACATTGTTTATGTCTCTGGTGTTCAGCTGCATTCATTCTTTGGTTAGAAATATAACAGGATGACAAGTGAGGATTTCTTCTTAGTTTTATGGTAATTCATGTTAAGATTTTGTGTTGGGCCGCACTGCATTAGAAGTTTGGAATGCGATCTCGGGCTTGGCGGTGTCGCCGAGCATAAAAGTGCAAGATTTGGTGTCTTTATTTTGCAAAATCCTGATGCAATGCACCAGTATGTTTTGGTCAATTTCTGAAAATAAGATGCGCATCCATGACCTGAATCTGTCCTGTGTTTTTGAGGCTCTATTTGTGACTAAGCCCCGCTCCTTCTGAGCCTGTCTAATTTAGTCAAAAATACAAAGTCGTCTTTGGATGCATCGTCCCAGAAGAGCGCAAAAATAACAACCAAAAATCATGCAACACCACCTAACATGCAGCACGGATATATTGCAGTCATTAAACTCCAGGTCAGATAAGGAAGACTGAACTTTGAGAGTTCTGGCTTCAGTTCCCAGCATTTGAATGAAGAGCAGCTGAGTTACAGTCCTATGCAAAGCAGTTCTTTCTGAAATCTTTTCTCTGAAATACTTGTAATTAAGTTGCAAGTGTCGCAGTTCAGGCTCAGCAGTAGCAAGAAGAAATAGAGCCATGTTAATAGGCTTGCTAGGTTGCTATGGCAGCACTGCTTTATTATATGGTGGTTGAGATATGAGATCTTGGGGATGTGTGGTGCTGTTGAATGTGCCATCTGTGCTTTTATAGTGAATTAGGAGGGAGGTTGCCAGCTCTTGGAAAGGCAGTTTACATTTATCCCACCATGTGCTGTTCGACTAGGCTGTACTGTCTACATTGCAACTCTTTGAATCAGACATTATTGGGAGTTTGACATATGCTAATCACGAAGTCATTTAGATCCACACAGAGCAAGTTCGATTATTACTTTTCCAGAATCATTTCATTCCTCAGGCCTTGGAGAGAATTTGGGATGTTTAGGATTGAGCGATTGATTGTTTTATATCCAAATTGCAAATGCAAAAGAGTGCAATTTTCAAAATGGTTTCCAAATCCAGTGCCAGCACATACATCAAGTCATTATGGATAAATTCATCAAATTAAGTGGCCCACTAATTTGACTCCTTTGGGTGTGGAAATACTTTCTCATTTGTTGCATACAGAAATTAGATGCTTGGTTTAACAAACGCCAATATCTTGCCATGACGTTACTGTTCCACAAATAGCACATGGCCAAACAATAAACTACTCTCAATAATGGGGTAGGTGCTGTGGTATCTTCCAGGCTATTATTGGTGGTATACTTTGGGACTACAGTGATTTAGTCAGAGTTTTTGTGGTGAGAAAAATATATGCTAATGCGAATCATATCTGCTGTGTTATGTAGGAATGCGACAAAACATGACCTGAGACCTAAATCTGGAGTGCACTGCAGACTCAGACGTCTTTGATGTCCTGAGCAGAGAAAGCAAAACGTAGGGTTGGAGTCCTAGGAGAGGGTTCAGTTTTCTTTGGAGCAAGCTTAGTGTTATGCTTTCTTAAGACTGAAATCAATCTCTCTCGCCATCATGTTTTTCTATGGGCCTGTAGACACTCAGATTGTTGATGGCTGTGGCTGATTTGGGGCCGCTTGCAAGATAACAGACAAACACAAAGATTTAGACATAATATCCAGGATATACTCGCATGCTTGTGAGATCTGTATGATGTGTTTTTTTTTTTTTTTTTTTTTTACCTGTCTGAAAAATTGCGCAAGAAAAACAATAACAAAAACTGAAAATAAGGCTCGAAAGTTTCTAAAAATTATCTAGAGGTTATACACTAATATTGCATCCATTTTTCCTTAAAAAAAAAAAAAAGACGCGGTTTTGTATCTGTGTTTTTGCAGCTGCGTACAGATGCAGAAAAGCGCTCCTTGGTGGAGAGCGGTTTTGCTTGGTACAGCGAGGACAGCAAGGCCTTGAGGAAGGCTGACAGCGGGGCGTATGACACTGGCAGCTTAAAGACAGAGTCCTCCAGTAAGTACCGAAAAAGCAGGCCAACAGAAGGAGCTCTGCAGGAAAAGTCAGGAAGAGGAGAGCTGAAGAAACCACAGAGTTTTGGACAACCTGGCAACTTCAAAAAGGGACGAAATCCTCCAATTGGCGTCACTTCTCCGATCACACACACATCACAGAGTGTACTGAAAGTGGCAGGTGAGAACAAGGATTGCACTAGTATATGGCATGTTGCATGTATGTGTGTATCCGGGATTGTGTGAAAATTGCCATCAAGGTCTCAGTGACTAACATTATATAAGTATTAGTTTGGCATTTTTTTAAATAGACTAAATGTAAAAATAAAATTTTTTTTTTTTACAAAGTTTCTTAACCATGTAATATTCCTTTTGAAGTGTCTCTTTCACTTTGTTGGAGGGAGGGAGGGAGGGAGGGAGGGAGTGGGGGGTGATCTAAACCTTACAGCCTGAAGGAGTATTTTCTTTCACGAAGGACAACCACTGAAATATAAATATATATATATATATATACACACACACATTACTTCAGGGAAACTCATACAAGCATTGCAACACATACTAACATGCTTGACAACATCTTACCAACTACGAAAACACAACTATGACAAAGACACTAAATCTGACCAAAAACACACACAGCCACCAGTGCAGTGCCGTTGCTTTTAGTTAACACCAGATAAGGTAAGGTAAAAAATAAATAAATACACTCCTGTATATGCAAAAATCACAGCTCTGTATTCAAAGCGTGTGAGAAAGCCTGGATGAGAAGATCACCGCCGCCCCTGCCGACACAGCATTCCAGCAAAGTGCACTGGTGTGTGAATCCACACAGCAGAAGCTGATTTTAAGGGGATCATATGTCAGTGCTCCAGTCTGCTGCCCATTTACAAACTTGAATGAAAACGTGAAAAACTCTGTTGTAAATGTTAACTTCAAATGCAGTTTAATTAGATGACGGTACATACCATTACTTGCAGAATTTCTTTCTTTGTTTTCTGCTGGTGTCAGTTTTTCAATTCAATCTTTGTTTGAATTTTAAAGATATGTGTTGATACCTAGCATAAAACTGCAGTTTCAAATAAAATATCTTATTATTGCTTTCCAGTTTACTGCTGCTGTTGCTATCAGTAGTATTTCTGTGATTTATCATTGAGTTTTTAGTGGTGGGACGTTTTCTCCTTGCTCACACTGTGCTTCTACTGGGTGGAGGTGGTCCAGTGGTAGGATACTTGCCTATGAACCTATGGCTCAAGAGGTCCCAGGTTCAAATCCCACCTCTGGCACTACCACCACTGGGTCCCTGAGCAAGACCCTTAACCCTGAGTGGGGTTAAGGTGGACTGTCCCTGTAATCAGGACATGCAAGTTGCTAAGAGCGTCTGATAAATGCCGTAAATGTAAATGCTTCTCATATTCAAAGGTTTCACAGCTGGCAAAGCACGTTATCCTCAGCAGGGATAATGCATGTAGATAAAAGGTGTGTGTTAATTTATTAAATGCATATAATTTCTGCAATTATTAAATGCATATCATTTACTAATGTATCAAAAGCCATTAACTGTAATATTGCAGGAATTTAACATTAATGAATTCAAAAGTTTGTTTTTGTTTATAAAACGTACCATGTTACTGTCAGCAGTGTTTATGAAATCAGAGTTACTGAATTTCACAATGTTTAGCTCATCATTGCATTTAATACCATAATATGTGGTTAGTAGAAACCACCCCATCCCTAGTTTGCCAGCAGGAGTTGGACGCATATATTGCCTGCCAGTGTCCCTTCATGCAACTAAAATGGGTTTTTAACCCAGGAAATAAGATGACTGTAGGCATATAAACACACTTTGTCACCGCCCAACTCATAATTTCCTCCAACACTGGCTTATGCTATCGCCTGTAGACACACCTCGGCTGAATATGCGTTCCTTTTGAACATCAAAACCCTTTCCTCAGGCTCTGACAAAGATCATGGAGGTAGAGAGACTTCATGATCTAGAATAGATACAAACAGCACCTAGCATTCAGACATGAAAACAGAAAAACGCTTATCAGTCTTTTCTGTATCTTCATGACTCTTGCTTAAAACACAAAGCCTTTTGTTCACCGGACCCACAGGCCCACTCAAAGATTAAGTGTTAATGGTTTGGCATTATGAGTTGGAAATGATCTGGGGTCAGTCTAAGGAGGAACATATTTGTAAGCTTGTTTTGCTAGCCACCCTTGTCATCCGTAACCCCTCCGAAATGAAAACCAGATGTGATGTTGAACTCAGGAAAATGTCACTTCAGCGGATATCACAGAGATATCACAGGATGGGTGAAGGGTTTTCTTAGGCTGGTGCCAGGTTTTCATTACTGTGAAATGTTTGGGAGTATGGGGAGCTCTGGGTCTGTGTCCATTGCTCTGGTTTATAGATAAATGCTTAAGACAGGTAAACGATTTGTTAGCCGTTTTGTAGACTACTGCTCATAGATGGGTTCTTTGTGATATTTTGTAACCTTTCCATGCCAGATCCATGGGTTGGAATGACATTTAAATGTCAGCGAACCAGCACCCTTATCTGAAAGACTGTAAGCTGTGATGGCTGGCGGCATTTCAAACAGTGCAGCTTGATGAAATAATTGAAAACTCTGAAATGCTATCACTTCTTGGGCAGCGGTGGCCTAGTGGTTAGGGAGTTAGGGATTGAAAGATTGTGGGTTTAAACCCCTTCCTGGTAGGTTGCCCTGAGGTACCCTTGAGCAAGGTACTGTCCCCGTCACTGCTCCCCGGGCGCTTTCTTAGCTGCACAGTGTTTGCATGGGTTAAATGCAGAGGTCCAATTTTGTTGTGGTTCACTGTGTGCTGTGCTGGGACCTCGCAATGACACGAATAGTCAGTTTCACTTTTTCACTTTTTTTTTTTCTTGGGTTAATTCCCTGATTTTTTTTTTTTTTTTTTTTTTTTGTAGGTATGTAGTTGCATAGTCTTGGCTCTAGAAGCCACCATGATCATCACCAGCTCCTTTGGGAACAAAGAAACAGGGATGATAGTGAAGTGCATCCCAGATTTTGAATAATTTCTCTACTCTTCTGTGTTCTGCTAGTCATTGTGCTTTTTAAACTCACTTTTTGTACATTTGAAAACATGAATGCTACACAACAGAGCTGTGCTGACTCATTGCTCAAAATGAGAAAATATTTCTCTGTTAACATTTAGGAAGCACATTAGGAACTTTTTTTTTTTTTTTTTTATGTTTTTATCAGTCATATCAGCCCAGTCAGTCTTTCCTGTTTAAGCTGCGAGTGGGGAACTGCTAACAAAGTATTTTAGGTCCGTTGGTGTGGGTGGTAATCTGGAGATAAAAGGAGGATCAAGAACTGCTAGTCTAATTTCAAGAGGATGTTAAAGGAACTAAAAATAATGATCTATTCTGATATAACGCTTAAATAGATCTCTAGGCAAACACATGTAACTCGTGTCACTGATATCAAAATATTTTTTTTTTCCCAACAGGCCTTTACTCTTGTGCTGTACTTATCAAATGGATATGATTATGTTTATTTTGCTGATCAAATGAAAAGAAGCAAAAGGATAATCACGCATACACAAACATTTGTTCGCAAGACATTTGGCTTATATTTTAAAACGCAGCGCCAAACTCCACAAGCCAAAGCACTGTTACTCCTTTCATCTCACTCATGACTCCTTCAATCCTGAATTAGTTTATTTAACCCTGACGGTATAGTTATGCAATGAACATCGAGGCTCTTGGGTTTATGTCAAATCTTATTCCACATCTTACTTATATATCGATGGTCTCAAAGACTATTGCATAGCATACAAATTGTATTTTTATGCAAAGGAAACAAAATTTTGACACCCTTTGTATATTCATGGCTCACTAAAATTATACTTAAATGCTTGGCTACAGCAGCAGCATCTATAGCTGACTGTTTATGCAATGGTACCTACTGAATGCATAACGTGATGGTTAATTTCAAGAGATTTCTCAGCTAATAAATGCATGTAAATTGCTTTTCATGCCACACATTTTTCTGAGGTTACTGATCTAGGTTCAGTTGCTCTCTGTCATGTTTTAATGTGGCAAGTTAAATGGGTAAAAGGCATCTGAACCTAAATCAGCATCCACATTCTAAGGTCTTGGATAAACAGCCACAATGTGTGGTTTTAGAGTACTTGTGTTCAGCATTTTTTGCATGGCTTGTGTTGCTGATGTGTTGCTCTCATTCCCTGCCTTCACACAAACACCTATAAGTCACCTCATGACAGTTTAAATGCAATCTGATCACACTCAGTCTTAAGTAAATACAGATGGCCCTTTGCTTACTTGTCTTTCCTTCCATATACTGTGAGTCACATTACAATTCAGATGTGAATGAGCACATTGAGCCATGCTGCCTTGAAACTTTCATCCAGACTTTGAGCGATGACTTTGTATGATGTCATGAACCAAGGCCTTTTTTGTGAACTCAACTTCTGACTGAGTCGACCACATGCAGCCTAGCACAGTTCCGTCATAAGGTTGAGGTCTGACCCATTAACACGCGTGTCATGCTCCCACATGGAGGGGATGAAGATTAAAGTGTAATATGCTGGTGTGTGTGTCATCCAGCATTTGGTCTTACCTTTTGATTTTTACATTTTATTATTATGACTCTGAGTTGCCTTTTAGCTCTAGGCTTGATCCCTGTCTGGGATGCTGACTCTAGCCCAGATCTTCCTTTCAGCTTAATATGTTTAGTTTAATTCAATAATATGGCATGAATGAAGTAAAGTCAAAGTCATAAATAACTTTTTATAACAAAGATTTTAAGATGAAGTAGATTAACAGCTCTAGTTTCTTGGAGAAAAACTGTGTCTCTCTTGCATGAAGAATTTAAAAGTAGCAGTTCTTTAAAGAAAACAGGGAACTTCACCCTGCTGTTGGGACAAAAGGACTGACCAGGTAAAATGTGTCCCTCTAAATTCAAGATCCTGATTCAGATCTCTTGTTCTGTCTCTTGGCAGCGCCTAAAGGGGACTCTAAGGCTGTGGATAAGCAGAAGCTGTCTCTGAAGACCACTGGACTGCAACGCTCCCGCTCTGATGCAGGCCGAGACAGTGTTGAGCACCGCAAACCTCCCTCAGGCCTCGTCAAGCCCACAGCCAGCAGCTTCGGCTACAAGAAAACCCCAACGACTGGCACAGCCACTGTTATGACTGCAGGAGGTGCCACTATCTCCAGCGGCTCGGCCACAGTTGGCAAAACCCCCAAATCTTCAGGCATCCCAACCAAGCCCATGCCTGGAGGTGGAAGCCGAAAGAACAGCCTCGATGCGAGCAGTGGGGAGAATGGCTTCCTAGCACCCAATGCCCGTGGTAGCATCCAGTACCGCAGTCTACCCCGCCCAGCCAAGTCCAGCACCATGAGCTTAATTGGCCGGCCTGCCTCACGTCCTGTTAGCGGGGCTATCGATGCCAGCCTCCTCACCCTCAAGCCTGTGCCTCCTTTATCAACTACCATGCCCACTAGAGGGAAGGACGGAGGCAGCCTGAAGGCAGGTAGCCGCCCCAGCAGCACAGGGCCAGTTAATCAAACAGACCGGGAGAAGGAGAAGGAGAGGGCAAAAGCCAAAGCAGACCTGGAGATCAGCTCTCTGAAGGATGAAGTGCAGGGAGAGAGCTGTGGAGAAACAGTTGAGAAGATTCAAAGGGTGCGGAGAACCAGTACAAGTAAATATCCAGAACTGAGCTCTCCGACTACCACACCAAGGTAAGGTCTCAAAAAAAACAAAACAAAAAAAAGCATCATGATGCTCATTCATTGTTCAGTATTTTGCAGCCTCATCGTTGTCAGTCTGGACAAAGAACATTTCTGTCTGATACGGCCACCAGCAACAAATAACATTCACCTACTACAGCACCTACTGTCAGTATCACTGTTTAAGAATGGTCCACAGCTCAAACAGTATTTGGTTAGCAGAGGTCCAGTGGTGCGCCTGTTTCATGTGAATGCAGAAAATGAACGCTGTTAATGCAGAAAAAGGAATTTGACCCAAAGGCAAAGTGGAAAAATGCTGTGTGTGAATACAAGTGTGGATACACCGCAACTAACTTTTTAAAAAAATTTTTTTTATACTTCCTGTAGATATCAGACTCTGTTTCTACATGTAGCCAGAGATTCTGAGGGTAAGACTAGGTCAGGGATAGCAGACTGGTCTGAGAGAGCCTGTATTCTGCACAGTTTGGTGACTTTCCTGATAAACCTGGTAAATAATTGCCGAGCTGAAAGAGGTTTGTTTAAAGCAAATCAGCCAACTGTTCTTAATGCCAGCACTCCAGTACTGAAATTAACCAGCCCTGACATTAGATGCATGGTATGTGCATTTATCTAGCATCTCCGTGTATGATTATTTCATCCATCAACATTATCAGAGCAGCTTGCTTTAACCAAGGGTGTGAGGGATTTCATTTGTATTGTAACTTTGATATTAATGGAAATACTAAAATACAAGGTTAATACAAGCTATCATTTTCATATATAAAATCCGCAAGGCGCTTTTTTCCACAAATATTTTCCACAAAGTCACTGCTGAAGATTAATGAAAGTGAACAGTCTAAGCTGAGTGGTTCCGTCTCTAGACTTGTGTAATGGCTGGCTAACTGCAGCTCAGATCACCATTACAGGTCTTTGTTGGACAGCCAGTATCCCAGTAAAGTTAAGAAATACGATTCAAGAAGTGAAATTTTCCTTATGGTGCCAAATAAAAATAAATAAATAAATAAATAAAATTTAAAAAAAGATTATGACTGATTTTAGTACATAAAACTTTTTTGTACTTTGTAACGCACACAAAAAAAAAAACTATGCAAAACAATGAATACTTATTACAGTTATTCGATTCATGGACTTATTTAACATCCTGCCTCCGGGGTTCGTTTTTGAGACTGAATGGGGTGCAATTTGAATTATGTCGATTATCCAATAATGACATGTTCTAACTGGAAAAGTTTAATAACAGTGGAATCTAAAAATGAAAACCTTGTGAACTGCCAGTATGGCACATTACGTTTAGTACTCAAGCCTTTTTTGGGGTAAAAATTGTACCTGGTGGGGTGAAAAAATTATCTATAATTTTAAGAAAAATACATTTTAGAAATTCCAATTCAGTGTTATATCAAAATCATTCAGCCCTGCTTCTGCGTGTGGTGTGCGTGTTCATCACAGGATACTTCAATGCCCCACACTTGCTGTTTGCACACTAACTGAATATTTCTCTTCACTGACATAACAGAATGATGAAGTCTCTAGCACACCCTTCAAGCCTGGTCCACATGGACAAGGTCAATTCCAACAGCCTGGACTCCTGCGTGACTATAGAAGATCTTCCCCCAAAGATCCCTCCATACTCCAAACTGCAGGACCTAGCGAGCTCGCGCGTTACCCCCCGCCTGACCCCCAGCCCGGCCCCAGTGCTCCATATCGATTCTCCAAGCTGCTTCTCAGGCCAGGCCCTTTCACTCAGCAGCTCCCCTCTACTCTATCCCAAAATGTCTGGTGTCCATCGTAGCATGGAGTCCCTTTCTCTGCACATGAGCCTGCCACCCAGCCTGGAGCTGAGGGACCGAGAGGAGAGCAGGGCTACAGGCACCTGGGGGGTGGGCAGTAGGACATCACTCGCAGCAAGTGAAAGGTGAGTTGGAATGCCTGGTGTGGTGTGATGTAAAGGGCTAAATTGGTTGTTTTAGGAGATGTAGGCTTAACATTTTATACCTTCATGCATTAAAGTTTCTTCACGGTCCTACAAAAATTGCCTCTGTAATGATGGTTTCATCAGAAAAGGAAGGAAAAAAAAAGTATCCTTGACTTAAATGTGATTGAAAATTGTGCTGATTCGTCACTTAATAAATGCTCACTTAATATAAAGAGCAGCTTTTTAAATGCTAATATTTTCAGTAATGGAGTTTTGTCATGTATGGAGCTGATTCACTCTTTAATGTTGAGAAATCTTAAATATTTTATATATGTCGCTTTCCTAATTCATCTGTTTTTTGGAGGCACTGCCCTCTACTGGTTCAGTCACAACATGGCTATGATATTCTCAGGGATCCTTTACGTGACTGATTAATGTAAAATTAAAACAAATGAAACCGTGTTGAAAATGTTTCTCACTGTAATGTTGAGAGGTATTTGTTTGTTTGTCTATTTATTTGTGCTGTTCTTCATCTCTCCCAGTTTGCAAACCGATAGAAATACCTTACCGAAGCAAGGATTAAGGTACTCTTTGCATTTGACTGCAGATTCATTTAAAATAACTGCTTTCCAACATCTGACCTCATTCTCTCCTCCTTTCTGTAGTCACTATGGAAGCGGCCCATCAGGGGAAGGGAAGGAGCGCCGGCACTCCCACACAATCATGAGCATGACCGAGTCAGAGAGCCCACCCCAACTTCCTTCACCCACTCACATGGCCCAGCCGTTCCCTGGCAAAACACCCCCCACCAATGTTGGTAAGGATCAATGTGTAAACAGCTTGTTCAAAAAAACAAATTGGAACAGACTCTTCTTCTATTTAATGTGTGTTCATTCTCTAAACGGTACCTGGCTTCTCCCACAGTGGCTCCCATCACAAGCTCATGCACCACCCCTCGTATCACACGCTCCAACAGCATCCCTGCCAATGAGGCTGGCTACGACCTGTACTCCAGCTCTCCACTGGGGAGCTCCGTGTCACTTTCTGACAGACCCAAGAGCATGATGCGTTCCGGATCATTCAGAGAACCCGAAGATGGTGAGGGTTTTTTTTTTTTTTTTTTTTCTTTCTTTTTCTAGAATGTTATACTGAGAGATAAAAATACCCTTAGAAGTGTAGAATATTCTTTAGTTTTGTGTAACTGAAACTGTAAATGAGGTGTTATGTGAGTGGTAGTGAAAAGTTCTCTTTAGGATTGTCAGATCTCCTGACTAAGGAGTCTCTCTTTGAATTCTTCTAATTTATCTATTTAAACTAACAAAAGAAGTAAAAACAATTATAATATTCCTTCAACAAACTGGAGATAAGCAATAATAGCTAAATGCAATGTACTTTTATTTGGTCATGTAATTATTTTTGCACAGTAGCTTGCCATCTAAAGGTAGTGGGTCTGATTCCAGTGTTCTGTGCGCTGTGCAGTTTCCTTTGTGTAATTCTGTCTTCTTACTCCTTTATTTGCAGTCCATGGCTCTGTCTTATCTCTGGCCTCCAACGCATCATCAAACTACTCTTCAGTAAGTGAATCTCCAGAGTAAATAGCAATTCCTGCTTCAGATAAGAACAGTTCTGTCTTTTTTGAAGGAGCCCGCTCGAGTGACTTCTCGCTTTTTACTTTTATCATATTTTTAGAAAATTTTCTCAAATGTGAAACATACATGGTGGTGAGAAGACCTGAACAAATATGTTGAATATAGTGATTTTTTTTCCCTGTATTGTTCTTTTTGAGCTCTTTTCGTTTTAGCTTACTCTTTCTTCCTCTATTTTTCCTCCTCATCTTGCGTTCTCAGACAGAGGAGAGAATGCAGGGAGAGGTAAGTCTGTCCTTTCTTCTCTTTATCTCCTTGTTTCATTCTTGTGGTTGTTTTAACTTTCATTTCATCACCTGGTTGCATAGGTTGGTATTATCATTTTTGCGTTTTGAAAGTTTTGGGTGTTTGGCTTCATCTGAACAGTATACTAATATTCATCCTTTCCATTTATGAACTGATGTTGTTCACTGTCTCCATGAGTCGGTCGGTCATCAGCCATGATGCACTCAGACGTTCAAAATAGCTTTAGTCTTCGTTTAGACGGTGGAAATTCAGCAAATGACAATGTCCTTCTTTCTCCTCACAGCAAATCAGAAAACTACGGCGTGAACTGGAGGCTTCTCAAGACAAAGTGGCCAATCTGACGAGCCAGCTGTCTGCTAACGTATGTACTGTAACTAACTCACTCACAGCTCGTCTCTTGTATGTGAAGCTGTATTTCCTCAGCTCTCTGAGCTCCCTCAGCCATGTTTTTGCTTTATTCATTTGTTCATGTCATTTTGTCTCATTTATTTATTTATTTATTTATTTTTGGTCCATTTTGCTTTTTTTTCTTTTTACAGTTTCATGGAGTGTTTTTAGTCTCTTTTTCTTTTAATCGCTTTTTACATGTTTTCATGTATAAGTATCAAATTCTCTTGCCATTATATCTAAGATCTTTTGATGGCAATTCATATCTCCTTTAATTAAATCTACCATCACTGTCGCCATGTTTATACCTCACATTAACCGGATGGATCACTGTGATGCTTGTGTGTCAGACGTGTATTTGCGAGAATCACCACTCACACTAACCTGCTTTACTCAGCTCTCCCCTCCTAAAGCTTTTTTCTACAGAACTGGGTTCAGCAAATATTAGAGTACAGTATACTCTTTAGTATACCCAGTATATATTAAGCATCCTAATATTATTGTTCAGAAAGTTTAAGAATGTGTTAAATCCAAAGGCTGATCCCAGTACTGTCTGTTCATATGAATGTCAAAGTAAATGGGGGTGGGTGTGTGTGGGTGTGAGTGAGAGAGGGAGAACGAGCAGTATATCCCTGACCCTAACACCACTGTCCCTCTCTCCTTGGCTGATGTCCTCTCCTGGTTGCGGGCTGGTTGCGGGTGACCCGGGGGCTGCTGGCTGTAGCAGGCAGGCCAGGTTTGTTGGACTGTCACTCCGGCCCCTACCCGTCGCTGTTGCATGATCTTTAACACCCCCTCCCCCTCCCCCCGCAGGCCCCCATCCCCAGCCCAATGCTAGTTGATGATGTCAAAGTGGAGTTCATTTCCTGTTTATATGCTTTTGCTCTTATCAGGTGTCATATGGAGTCATGGTGATGTCATAGTTTTGTTAATCTGAACATCATTTGGTGAAGGATGGTTCATAAGCAGTGCGCACATGCGCACGCGGGCACACACACACATTGAAAGTTGATTAATGGCCAATTTTCTTTTTTTCTTGTTTTATTTTTTATCCAAAATAAGACTAAACTTTGAGAAAAATAATTTTCCTCCATTTCAAAATTTTTGCCACAGACTGTCTGTAAAACACTACTTCAAATAAATGCAACTGGGCACCCAAGGTGCTTTAGACTTAATAGGTAGCAATGATGACCAACAAAAATCACTTTAATATATGTAAACGAGTTCAACCCTGATGGTTAAAGAATTGCTTCAGTAAAAACAGTCAGTCATTAAGTGAGGTTTTATGAAGTCACTTTAAATTTGTGGTTGCAACTTCACTACTATCATGGACGTTTACTTATTAAAAGCCTATTTTGACTGAAAAGTGAATGTTTATTTTGCACTGTACTAATTCTGAGGCAGTTCTCATTTCTTCATATTTTGTTTCTTGAGAGCCAGACTTTTTTTTTTTTTTTATGTATTTTTGAGGAACAGTTCTCCAGACTTCCTAATGGACAAAGCTTTTGGCTCTCATTTTTTGTTGATTTCAGATGATCAGGTCTTTGATTTGTTTACTGCTGATGGTGAATAATGAGTGGTTGTAACACACTTATCTAGTACTTTGCAGCCTTTTGCAGTGAAAAATTTATTTCCATGACTTCTAGTGTATATGAGATAATAAAGATATTACAGTTTAACAGGCATAATTTATATGAATGTTATAGAAGTATTATATAATGATATAATTAATTACTATTATATAGCATATTGTATTTTAATACAGTAGTATTATTGCACCAACAAGGTCATTCTCTAGAAAAACACAAAGGAATGAGTGATGGCTCAATGCTTTTTCGCATTACTTTATATGAATTTTTTCCAAAAGCAAGGAAACCATAACATGTTATGTAGTTTTAGGTATAATTTTCTAAGTATTACATACAGAACTTTTAGTATACAGCTAAATGAAGCGTACTCGGAATCGGAGTAACATGATCTTTACTATGATAGATCTCTCTTTTACACACAAGCCTTTAATGTGTGTTTGTGTGTGTGGGGGGGTGTGCACTATTGCCCGACCTTATGAATCTGACCTTCTGTCATCCAGGTCATCCTCTGTTCACCACATCCCTTCACTCCATGTCCTACAGCCTTTCTTCATTGCCTTCTCCCATCCCTCTCTCCAGGCCTGGATGAAGACACACACACGTGTGTGTGTGTGTGTGTGTGTGTGTGTGTGTGTGTGTGTGTGAGGTGTTCTCAGTGTGTGTTATGTGGTTATTTGTGCCCACCATTGATCTTGTTTTTCTGTTGCAGGCTAACCTGGTGGCCGCCTTCGAACAGAGTCTTACACTCATGACCGCTCGTCTGCAGAGCCTGTCAGTCACATCCGAGCAGAAGGTTAGCATGCATGCGTTTTTCACTGTTTAAACTTTAAATGAATACATCTTTGTAGCAAGTGCTGATCACCGGAGTGATTCAGACCCTGTTTTTCCAAAGATTTGGAGTCAGATCAAAACAAGCATTTAGTTTCACGCCTCAAGACACTGAGACTAAACCTCTGCAGACTCAATCGTTATTTGCTGTGTTTCCACAAATCGTCATGTGTTCCTGATTTCTGCAACTGTAGGCAGTGAGCTTTCTACTCTACATTTTATACTTGCAGGACTCTGAGCTCCAGGACCTGAGGGAAACCATCGAAGACTTGAAATCTAAGAACACCGAGGCCCAGGTCATCATCCATGGAGCACTCAGCGACCCTGACACAACACCCAAAGGTTTGGGCCTTCTAATTCAAACAATGTTGGCAGGTTAATGAGTGAAGTTTAGTGGTTGGAATAACTCTCACAGAGAAAAGATTCATGTGAACGGTGGTGCTAAAACGTTTGATTCCTTTCGAATATATTATATACATTTTTTTGTCAATTGTTAACTTACTGAAATTTGCAGGGCAGCAACACTGGATTTGCAAAGCTTTAGACTGAAACACTGAAAGAGTGAGCTCATTATCATTTTCTCACCCCTTCTCTCTAGAGCTGCAAATTAACAGGCAGAATTCATCCGAGAGCATATCTAGCATGAACAGCCTCACTAGCCATTCCAGCCTGGGCAGCCTGAAGGAGCAGGATGCTAAGAAGAAGAAGAAAAAGAGCTGGGTAAGAAGTCAGTGGGAGAAGTTGTGTTTTAGTTTAAAGAACAGAACACGATTTCTTTACTTTAACCCTGATGATCCAAATCGTTTTCTAAACAATACGATGCAACGTCACTTCTGAATTTGCATGATGCAACGCGTCTGAGTGACGGTCCGATACACACTAGTGCAGTTTCACTGTGATATTGTGAAAAACTCAGCAAGTATGTTTGCATCTTTTACTGTATTTGTAAAAATGGCCTCTACAGTTTTTAAATCATTAAAAAAAAAATATCAAGGGAAGCCAAGCTTCAATTCTAATATGATTTTGATAGACATGCAGTACTGTCATCTATATTAAAGTGTTTAATGTTCATTTCAGTATTTAAAGTGCATTGATATGAACTGGTTATATTAACAACATTTAATGGGTGCATCTAGGTTTAAATGATTTGTTCTCTACTCTAGTCTTCAGTCACTTTACCACCTTTCTGTAGAATAAAAGCAATGTTCTAAATATAAATGTTTTTTAGCCTAACATACTTACCGTAATATTTAAGTGCTACTCTACCAGTGTTGTCCCAGTTTCTTTCACTCCCTCAGTCTTACATTTTCTGTTTGTTCTATTGCTTGTTTGTGCATTGTGCTTTGGGAACTACATTAAGCATAGGTTTGCTCTCTTCCCCATGCCTCCCCCTTTTCTCCTTTTAAGGTGTATGAGGTGAGTGCCTTTCCCAGCCTTTTACCCAAAATAAAAAAGCAAGATAATCTTGCTTGTGGTCTTCTTTTCCTAATGATCCCCTCCAACTCATGAAACCCACTCACCATGGACTTTTTCTTTCATTTTTTTTAATGTTTCATTAACTCAGTAAGGCTGAATCTTTTTAAAATTTTTATGTTATATTGAGTTGTACTTTTTCAGCTTGTATTTATATAATTTTGTACTTCTTTCATCTAATTTCATGGTTTCCATTAAGAAACTCAGTGTCTGTCTTTATTTGTTTCACAAAAACTGCTGTGGTTGGATTTGGTCCTACTGTGCGAACTGCTTATAAAGTCTAATGTGTCTTCCTGCTGAATATGGAGATCGGAAATTCAAACGCCACCTTAAGGTTTTGCATGTGAGGACTTATGTTCCGTCACAGAAAGTTGACATGCTTACTGATCACATGAATCATTTCTTATTTTACTTTTCAACCCAAATGGTTTTACTTTTGTACTTTTTTTATTTATTTATTTATATATCCATATAATTTTTTTTTTTTTTTTTTTTAATACTCTCTATTTCACTTTATTCCTGTAACAGTGCATGTTTCCATAGAGTGATGGGTGAGCCTTTGTCTTTTTTTTTTTCCTTTTAGTTGAGGAGTTCCTTTAACAAGGCTTTCAGTAAGAAGGGCTCAAAGTCATATGCGGATATCGAGGAAATCGCCACGCCAGAGTCTTCAGCCCCTTCGTCCCCCAAAATCCACCATGATGTGGACAAACCAACCTCCTTCCCTAAAGATTCCATTCCTGCCTCCTCTTCTGAGTAAATAAGGACATTTTAAGACCTAACTCCACAATTCAGTGTTGACATCATGGTTTTATATGTCAAATTACATTATAGGCCAAGAATTTGAAGCAAAACCATCTTTGCAAAAAATGAATTATTATTACTGTTTGAGAATAGGGGTAGTAATGAGGTGAAAAAAATTGATTTCAAGCAGGTCAAAAAGGTGATATGGTATCTTCAAAAAGCTCAGTTTAGAGGAGCAGAGATGGACGGAGGATCTCAAATATGTTAAAAATTATTGCAATGTTAAAAAAAAAAAAAAAAAGGAAAGATTGCAAGGGATTTGCCGTGCTTAATATCTTTAAATGATTCAAGGGATCTAGAGGAATGTTAGTGTGTGAAGGGCAAGGGAACAAACCTAAGCCTAACACCAGTCTCTCAGATGGCACCACATCAAGAACCATCATTCATCAGACAGAACCACATGGGCAAGGGATTGCTTTGGCAAACCTTTGTCAGGCACTACAATAAATAATTACATTTTTTTTGAAAGGCCACTTAAACCTTTACTGTGTAGGAGGGAAGTTTTATGTTAATCATGTCCAGAAGCGGCATCTGTAATGGACCATCACACATTGAAAACATCTCAGCTTTTTTGGATGGTGTTTCCCATACCATTCCAACTTTCTCTGATTTGGGGTTGTTTTTTCAAACGCTCCAGAAGGCTTTATTAACCCTTTTGGTGTTAAACCTTAAAGCTGAAGAAGAACGGAAAGGAAATCATCAAAAAGTCTAGGGCAGTTGTTTATAGTGTTGATTATAGTAAACTAAAATATATAATATTTATAATATACTGCGCTGTTGTAAAGTTATAGACCATCTATATCAACAACCTCTTTTCAGTAAAAGCAGTAAAAATCTCAAACAGTTCACTGAATGTGAACTCCTCACCATAAGCATATTTATTAGAAAGGGTCAGTTTAAGGGATTATCAGTGGAAAGAATCCCTAAAGCTGCAGGCATTATACAAAAATTAAGTTGAACCAGATGTCATTAAGTGTGTTGTGCTTGCATGTTGCTAAATTGACTTAAAAACATTTAAAAATATATTTAACAATTAATACTTTTGCTCTAATTTACACTTAATTTAGTTGGGTAAACATTGTATTTTATTTGTCTTTTTAGCTGGACTTTTCTGTAAGACAGATCATTTTAATTCAGTTAAACAGAATTTTGACTTGCCTTAATTGTTGCTGAATTTTCAGTAAATGTGATGTTGCTCTTTGTTTTGTTCTCCAGGCTGGTCAACTGTGAGGAGGGCCCAGAGGCAGATGAGAATGTAGTGTCTGAGCTGCGCTCAGAACTCTGGGAGAAAGAACGCAAACTTACAGACATCAGGCTTGAGGCCCTTACCTCTGCCCATCAACTGGAGCAACTCCAGGAAGCCATGACCAAGATGCAGGTGTGTGTGAAGCGAGAAACACAAGCACGTCTCAAACAGCATAAAGTCATCCTCAACCGCTGTTTGGGATTTTGCCATCATGAATTTCCATCTATTTTTAAAAGTTAATTCACTGTTCTGTATTAAACATTTTAAAATGTCAATGTGATCCCTGATGCATCTCATACTTCTCCTGTAGGTGACTGTAGAGAACCTGAAGGCAGAGAATGACCAGCTGAAGACAGGGGGCCCTTCAAGACCTCCAAGTTCTATTTCCCAATCCTCAGGGCTGGGCTCACTGGGCAATTCGTCACCACGGCAGTCAGTCGCCTCTCTTAGCAAAACCTTTAGTATGGGGGCAAGTGAGAGCATTAACACAGGTGAGGTTTAACCCAGATATGTACACATTCACAAGGCCAGGCCAATCTTCTGTGCCAGTATTTGAAATACTGTTTCTTAGTTTAACCATAATATCTAGGACTTTTGATGACATTATAATATGATTATAGCCTATATAAACAAAAATCTCCTCTCTACAGCTGGATTTATTGCAGTGGAGTGTGAGTTGCATGGGTTGCAGTACTTGTCCTTCCTTCTCTCAATAAACTTATGAGAAAATAAAAATCATGAGTATTTTTTGAAGTACAGTGGTACCTCAAATCCCGAACATTAATCCGTGTTCGAACACCAATTTGTTTGAGGACTGAAGGAATTTTCCCCATAAGAAATAATGGAAATGCAAATAATTAATTCCCAGTCCCAAAAATCATACACATATATTCATTTTCCCAGGACTCTATAGCCAATGCACACACACAGTTTATCTCTTCAATTTGCTGCTGTCCTCCTTTGGTGCCCTGGGGACGGTATTTATCACAAGAAAAGTGGAAAAAAATCACAATGCCAAATAAAGCACTAACACAAGTGGATGTTAACTAGGCAAGAGCGGCGCTTAAACTGGAGCATCTTCCCTTTGTGATTACGGGGAGCAACGCGAATGCATGACTAATTCCGACCTGTAGTTTTTTCAAGTTGGCGTGTTGGGTCAAGATAAAAAAAAAATAAAAAATTGAATGAATATGGAGCAAATTCATTGTATGAATTTTTGGTGTACAAAGCTGTTCAGGTGTTAAAGTTTGACTGAGGAGCAGTTCGAGATTTGAGGTTCCACTGTGTCAAGATATTGTCATTTTCCCATATCGCCCACCTCTAGTTATCATGCTTGGACTGATGGCATGAAGAGCTTGTTACAATTATTATAAAAACTTTTTTAAATATTACATTTTCTGAATCCACGGCTGTTTGTTTGCTTTCCTTTTATTACAGATGTATTTCATAGTCCTGCTTCAACCCTGCAGAAGGATGAGAGCTTTGTCAGAGTGGTTGTGCGCATCCCCAACCATCAAGTCTTTAAAGATGTGTGTATAACTGCTGCAGCTCCATAACTATGTGAATATTCTGTTTCCAATAATGTACACATGATTTTTGCTGCACCATTTAAACTACCTCTTTTTCCCAGGAGGTAAAGCAACTAGAATTCTTCATTGGCCTGGTCAGACTCAGCGGAAGGACTGATTGGTCAACACTTGACACAGCAATCTGTCAGGCTTTCAAAGTGAGTTCTAGGTCTCCAAACGTTCTCTAGAATCTAAGCAAAAAACCTAAAATATCTATGAAAAGGCTGTGCCTCTGTGTTTCTGCAGGACTACATGTCCGTTGTGGACCCAAGCTCCAGTCTAGGCCTGTCTCAGGACTCTATTTACAGCTACAGCCTCAGTCATCTCAAGAGGGTACTGGGGGCCCAGCCACCTGAAACCCCACCAGTACGCTGCCTCAACAAGAGCTCTACCTGCATCAGTGTGGCCCTCAAAGGTAAAAGGACTTTTACATTTATAACCATTTCAGTTACGTGTTCATAACTTGTATGTTAGTTTTTTTTATAGTTGCTCAATCATTTTTAGTAGGTAATTGTAAAAGGCAGACTGCCACAATCTTGACTCGCCACCAGAGGGAGACCGAGAGCGGCCAGTCAGAAGGGATGTTCAGCCACACCTGTGACTAACCAATTTAGTCAGTCATTTTCTGCCGCTTGTCCCAAGCAGGGTCACGGGGGGGGGGCTGGAGTCCATCCCAGCTCACACAGGGCGAAGGACGGGACACACACCCTGGATAGGTCGCCAGCCCATCGCAGACTAACCTATTTAATTGGTTAAAAAGCTTAGTCTTGAGTCTTGCCAACATGCCAGCCATGTTTTGGTGTATCGTATATAGCCAGTAATAGCACACTGTTTTCATGTTTGGTTTGTTCTACCTCTGGAATTGATTATCTGAGAAATCAGTGAATCGGTGCTTTTTACTAGCCCAGTTTTTCGATTGAAGAGTCAGCACACACAGAGAGACAGTTGCAGAATTTTTCCAAACTTTCTTTAACTACAGGATGGAAAGGTGGTCATTCCTTGTCTATTTACTGCCTTGAGATACATGTGTAATAAAACATTTCTATCAGGTTTTTGAAAGAGCGCTGATAGAGGTGCACACAGGTTAATCGTTTTCATCCAGCCAGAAGAGGTGCTGTCCTGGTACATTTCATGTCCATTGTTAAACTCCAGTTTTCTTCCTTCTCCCATTTTGAAGAGCTGATATGTGACACATAGTTGACATGCACAGACTCCTCTGAGCACACTCTGGGGGTTTATTTTCAGAGCAGACTGTCTGCGCACACACCAGTTTATAGGGTCCATGTGAGGCCGCGCATCAACTCGCGCCACTGAGATAAGCACAAGCGCTCGGTCAGTGTCATTCACTCACCCCGAGGTGTCATCCATATGTGATTATCGCCAGTCTGCCACAGTTAAACAGTTTGGTTTCCTTTTTTTTAACCGGTGCATGAAAACCCTGTGGCACTTCTTCTCTTGGCCATGAGATTATACTGCGCTTTTAATAGTGTTGGTGTGTCTGTTTTTCTTTAGTTGAATCCCATAGATCTGTATGTTTATTACAGATTTTTTTACAGTCTTAGTCACAAGGTTATTTCTGCCGTACCTGTGCAGGCCTGAAGGAGAAATGTGTTGACAACCTGGTGTTTGAGACACTTATCCCAAAGCCTATGATACAGCACTACATCAGCCTGCTGCTGAAGCACCGGCGCTTGATCCTGTCAGGGCCCAGCGGCACAGGAAAGACCTACCTCTCCTCCCGCCTCACTGAGTACCTGGTGGAACGCAGCGCAAGAGAGGTCACCTCCGCCATTACCGTCACCTTCAACATGCATCGCCAGTCCTGCAAGGTGAGTTTAAAAGCCCAGATATACTGAATAGAGAATCAGTATATGTGTATGGTAAACCTCACAGCGCTGTACATGGAAATTTGGATTGCAGTTTATATTTTGGAATGGCTTCCATCTAAAGGATGGCCTACAGATGATCTTGAGTATATTCTCTCTTTTCTCACACCAGGATCTTCAGCTTTATTTGTCCAACCTGGCCAATCAGATTGACCGGGAGAGTAGCACCTCTGAAATCCCATTAGTTATCATGCTGGATGATTTACATGACGCTGCATCCATCAGTGAATTAGTTAATGGTGCTTTAACTTGTAAATATCACAAATGGTGAGTGCAAGGCAGTGAAAAATACACATTAAATTTAGTTTTGTCTGTACTTAATGGAAAAATACAGATTAACTTCTTTGTTTTCCCTGCTTTTAGTCCATATATCATCGGGACCACCAATCAGCCAGTAAAAATGACCCCCAATCACAGCCTGCACCTCAGCTTCAGGTGGGTGTCAATCTCCCTCAAATTAGGAAGAGTCATTGATTGTAGTCTCTGTTGAATGGAATTCTAATAAAAGTAAATGGTTTATTAACCTAGAAATGATAATCAGACTCATAAAAATCTAGTTTTAGCTCGTTTGGATGGTTTGGTTTGAAGAGGTTAATGCTAAAACATTAGTTTAGTTTAAGTTTTCAACTTTTCTTCTAACTCTGTTTCCAGGATGGTTATATTCTCCAATAACGTGGAGCCAGCCAATGGCTTCTTAGTGCGCTACCTGCACAGAAAGCTGATGGAAGCAGAAGACCTTAAACGCTTGACTAATGAAGATCTTCTGAGGGTGTTGGATTGGGTGCCCAAGCTATGGTACCACCTCCACACCTTCCTGGAGAAGCACAGCACGTCAGATTTTCTCATTGGTAATTTTAAGTTTAATTTGAACTGCGTTTTTATTGGAATTTAAAGTAGAAGTGTGATATCAGAAGCTGCTTTTCAGAGGCAGATCAGTAAATTATTTAACACAAAATTCAGTGTGGAAGGCTGGTTTCTGCTGCTTTTGCATTAAAAAAAATTTTTTTTTATTATTATAATCGTGTTTTGGACTAGCATCCTGAAAAACATAAGGAAAGTGATGGTCTGCTGTTGGTTTGTAGGCCCGTGTTTCTTCCTGTCCTGTCCAGTGACAGTTGATGAGTTCCGTTCCTGGTTCATTGACCTCTGGAACCATTCCATTATACCTTACCTACAGGAGGGGGCCAAAGACGGCATCAAGGTGTGTCAGATTTCCCTGAAATAGAGAATGCATTGAAGTGCCATAGAAGTTTAACTTTATTGCATCAATAAAAACCATTAAGAAGCTCTAGAGACCCAAACAGAAGACAGGGTGTGCTGTAGGAACACTTTATTTTCAGATTGGTGTATTAGCAATTTATAAAAGTAAGAGATAATATAGAATGAATAATGTACTACTAAATAGAAATGTTCTATCCAGAGAATAATCTGGATTCAAATATTTATTCCTCCAAATCGAACTCAGAATGTTAGACATTTAAAAGAAAATATCAACACTGATCTTTAAATGACCTACAGCTTAGCTGATTCAGGTGATGTAAGCTGTATTTCCTAAAGCTGTCTTTTTAAGCTCAGAATTTTATTACTTATTATGTATGTATTTATTTATTTTTATTCCCGTCCAAGGTGCATGGTCAGAAAGCTGTGTGGGAGGATCCGGTGGAATGGGTTCGGGATTCTCTCCCCTGGCCATCTGCTCAGCAGGACCAGGCCAAACTATTCCACTTGCCTCCTCCCAGTACAGGGCCAGCTAGTCCCAGTCAACCGGGAGAGGAGCGGCCCCATAAGGAGACCCCTCCCAATTCAATGGAATCTGACCCCTTGGTTTGTACAGTTTTTATGAAATCTATAAGAACATGTAAACTGTAAAGTGTGTGTGTGTGTATATATTTAGATATATAATATACACGTTACATTACGTGTACATACTATAGCCTACTGCATTGTGATGCACATTTCCAACCTTTCCTCTTTCTCATCTTTTCTTCTGCAGATGGCAATGCTGTTAAAACTGCAAGAGGCAGCAAATTATATTGAATCTCCAGAAAAAGAGACTGACCCCAAACTTCCCACACTTTGAACACCAATTTAAACTGAGCCCTTGCTGGCTTTTTCACCTTTCCAGTGGTTCTCAAAAAAGTCATCATTATTTTTTTTTTTTTTTTTTTTTTTTTTTGAGTTCATCTCATTTTGTATTTCTGTTGATATAATACTGTACTTACATTGCAAGAACCATAATAACGAACCATGGGTATGTTTTTCACAAACAAAAAGATGTATAATGCTTGTATCTGCAGACCATGTAAGCATATACAGTTTACTTACAGCATAGTTGGTATGTACTTCTTTCTTTCTGGGAGCCCTTACTGTTCCACTGCTGCCCACAATGCAACTCAAGAAAACAGGTGCTAACTACTATTTGCTAGTATGCACAAAATATATTCACCTCACAGCTTAAGAATCAAGGGCATCACCACATATGATTGAGTGCTGTGTCTGCATCTCTGTCTGTTATCCTCTGCAGCTGCTGATGGAATATGTCCACTTGGGTATATGTTTCGGATATCTCCTACCCACAAGTCAGACTGCATGTGAAAGCATATAATGGATTTAAACCTCAGACACCTTTAAAAAAAAAAAAAAAAAAAAAAAAGCAGTTAGCTTTCCTTTGTCAGATGATTTTTTTGGAGTTACAAGAATGCCTTAAAATCAGTAACGTGTGCTATTCTGTTCACTGGTTGGCCTGTATGGGGCAGTGTTTATCTTAACTCTTGTGTCTCTGGCAACACTTCCGTCAGTCAGCAACAGCACTTCATCCATATCGAAGAGTAGGAGGCATTCAGAAAGATTCCAGCAGTTAAAACACTTAATGCCATAACCTTTTGAAACAGAATATTGTTTCTGTTGACTGTTCTTTTTACTGTAACAATACTGTAGGTAGCTTTTATTTGGCTTTTAAACTGATCTCAGCTCAGGGGGTTAGTAATCTCAGGCGTCCAGATATGGTTATTTAATACTGCTTTCAGTCAACTGTTCTAGTTTATAGTGTATGGTGCAAATATCTCCAAATGCAAAAACCAAATACTCTTGTTTTCAGACCTGCTCCGTATCAGCCATGTGCTTAGAGCGGGATCGAGACTACCCCTATTAAAGTGCATCAATATCTGGTGAATATGTGGAAAAGAAGCATAGGATTGGTTTTTGGTTTTTGGTGCTATCGAATCTCACTCCCCTTTTAGGAAAATGACCAATTTTCCCATGCAGCTGTCTTATAGTAACAGCATAGGTGCTTGATCACAGTGAAATAGCCTTACCGTCTCCTAGCTTACAAGGGCATCTTCATAAAGTCCCTAAGGAACAATGAATCATCATACAGTCACTTAAACCAACTTTCTAATCTCCCTTTTCTGTTTAATGGTTATCTTAGCTTCCGTAAACATTACTTTTCATCTGCGGCTACTGTCAATGCCATTGTTTCTTCGCCAAGAGTCTAAGCATATCAAAACTTTTGTTTTCCAGGAAAAATAATATTCAAATTGCATGCTGCTCCATCAGGACCCGTCATTACTACATATAATAAAAGTTAGAAGATGTGCTTAAAATAAGCAGTGGTGGACCAGTAATTTCCCTCATCTACCTGAAATGATCTAAATGCGCATGTGGAAAGCAGAGCTGAATTAAGTACGTCAGAGGTCAGTTAAGAACTTGCATCTTTCTATTTATTTCTGCATTTATAGCTCCCGTTTATTTTTGCCTCATAGACATGGGATGCATTATTCATCTATGTAAATATGCCACAGATCGAAAAGGAATAAGTGTCTTAAAATGGTCAGAAAGGGTTTATGAGCCAGATCACTAAAAAGAGCCACAGAATTCTCTAGATTTCTTTTGTCCACATACTCAACAACTTGGTAGTTCTGAAGTTTCTTTGCACTGCTGCTTCCAACCTGCTGCTTGATATTTCTGTTTAATCATGTTGCTTGTAACTTACGACAGTGCACTAATGGCTTTATTTGCCACTCAGTGGGCTTTTTCATAAAAGAGGATTTCCGGGCCCCATTTGACGAGCCATTTTACATAAAGCAATGTCATGAGGACAGATTGGAGCTTGAAAACTTGATTGTTGCTAATTTATCGTAAAAAATGAAATATTGCTGCAAAAACTTTAGGTATTTTCTCTCCGTTGTGTTGTCTGGCTTTGACACAACAAATGAAAAGAGATTACACTGGCGATCCCTTGCCAGTATAAAAGATTCTAACCATTTCAGGCAGCCCGTGTCGGTCGGGTGCTGGAAGCAGAAGCCATTGTGCTCTGTCTGCATCATGTCCCTGGTTACTGTGCCTGTATCTCTGTGATGGCTGTGCTGTGTTGTGCCGTGTCTCATAATAGGACTATTCAACAACTTCCTGTTTCCTTTGACTGGCAGAAAGAGAGTGTAAAGACTGGTAATATCACCGAAAATGACTCCCAGTACTCTCTTACTCACAGGGCTGTATAATCTCTCTCTGTCGCTCTCTTTCTCTTTTGTTCTCTCTCTTTTTGGGATGTTCTGAACTGTGGTATCTGGCTGCAGTTTATTATTATCTGGCATATTATTTCACTGCACTGGGGTGATTCAGCACCCTGTGGCGAGCATTAGTGGTGAGGTTGTGTGTGGGGGGAGCTTTCCATTTTCCTTCAAAATTGCATGCAGTAAAATCTCCCGTTACAGAAGAACTCCAAAGCATTTCTGAATAACACTGGCGATTTTGGTGCGCTGGGATAAGAATCCTGATCCAATCCAAACGGCTTAATGCAGGTTATAAGTATTTTTTTTTTGTTTTTTTTTTTGTATATGATCAAAGGTTACAAGAAGTTGTTGAACAGTCCCCAATCATCATGCAGTGCTTGTTACTGATTCAAAATAAGCTATTAAAATGAATAGCTTATGCTATTTAAAGTATGGTTGCAATGTGCAATAGACATGTAATGGGTTTCTAAATGTTGTAAGAGCATGTCACCTTGATGTGAAAACAGAATTTGGAAAATGGTCTACCTAACATTTGGCGGTTTCAACAGGATATAACTTTTTTTTTTTTTTTTTTTTTTTGTAATTTTTCCCCCAGATAATCATTTTTACAAGCTCATTTGCATTTTTTTGTACAGAAAGTCATAATTGTATACATTGTAAATAGCCAAGTCATTTGCGACAACAATCGTTTAGAATAACAAAACTGGTAGAGAAATGTGGTTTGTAAGGGGAAATTTGCTTTTTATGTTTTCGCGTGGCCCTGTAAACCTGTGGAGAACTGGCATGCTTCCGGAGGTTTTCTGCATAACCATCGATCCAATGTTGTTCGTTTACCATAATAAAACCGCATCCTTCTTTAACACTCTTCTTTTTGAGGCTTGTTATTTTGTTCCACATTTTCAGTCATGAGTTTCCTTCTGATCAAGGCCAGCTTTAATGGTTTGCTTGTGCACTTCACTTTTGAGGGACAGGTTTCTAATCCAGGTTCATCCCAACAGCAGTTTTTATAAAATGTGATTTTTAGAGTCTAATAACAGTTTAGTTTAACTTTGCTCAATTCAGTATAAACGGCACAACATACACATTTCATTAATGTGTGTGATTTTATATATATATATATATATATATATATACACACAAACACATTAATGATTTGAGTATTAATTCCCGGGTTGCTGCGGATCTTGCCTCTCATTAATTGCATCTTGCCGTCAGGCAGCACTTATTTGACCTGTCGTCTTGTGGCAGTCAGTCGACGACGCCCAGAACCCTGTGTGGTCCTCCTCACAGCTGTTACATTAGACGTAGGGTTGGGGTGGAGCTCTCCAGCTCCCATGCAACCTATAAAACCCAGCTCACCCCTTTCTTGGGTGCAGTCAAGGGTGTTACTTACCAGAGGGATCTTTCCTGCGGAAACCATGCCGGCTAAGCCAGCCCCTATCAAGAAGGCGGCCAAGAAGGAGGCCAAGAAGGAGGAACCAGCTCCTGCTCCAGCACCTGCCCCAGAGCCTGCACCTGAGGCTCCTCCTGCTGAAGCTCCCCCAGCTGAGGCACCACCAGCAGAGGCAGCGGCTCCACCTGCTGAAGCTCCACCAGCTGAGGCACCCAAGGCACCAACTCCCCCTCCTGCAGAAGGTACTGTCCAACATCACAGTGGTGCTCAGTAGGGAACCCACAGTCCTGCATTTAAGTATTCCTGACCCCAACACCCTGGGATCAATTATCAGTCCATTTGTAGGGCTGGGAACTCTTGAAACCTGGCAGGACTGTGGGTTCCCAGGATAAGAGTTGAGTCACCATTCTGTCACCTCCTGAAACTCCCCTCTCCTCTCTAAACCTCAGGAGAACTCCCACTTATTTTCACATCTCTGTGGAAATAGTGATCTTAACATGGTTACCAGAAGCATGACCTTTGCGAGCATGTTGTAAACCCCAAACTACTGAGGCTTGACAGGGCAATTTCCTCTTCGTCACAAAGCTAAAAGCCACTTCGAGTGTTTGGACAGCACCCTAAGGATTCTGCAGCTGTTCGCCTTCTTTTCTCTTTTAACCACATCTCCGACAGCTTTCGCATGCCTTTGATAGTGGCCTGCCTAATCGCTATTTTTACTCTGGTTTGTGCACAGCTGACAGAAAATCTTGCCATCGCTCCTGACATGCAGCCAATTCAACATCCAGGCCTTAACAGCAGCTTGTGGAAAACAGTTGTGCAACAGACCATGATAATCAAGAGATTATCATTACAGTTTGGGGGCTCAATTATATCATATAATATGGAGACTAACATCTGATCTTTTTCTCTTCAGCTGAAGCTGAAGCTCATGCGTCTGCAAGGGTGAACCTAAAGCTGTGTTAGATTTGCAGTATGTAGTTCATGTTACAGGATACATCCCCACCTTCCATAGTTGGCCTGCTGAATCAGCACCACATAGCTGTGCATCTAAGAAAGCTTCACCATATGGTTTAGAACCACGTGGTTTCAAGAAAACTCCTGCTTTTGTACTAAATTATTACAGAGTTCATGCCAAAGGGCTTTGTTGTAGGACTTCTATTAGAATCTCAGCCAAAGGTTCATTAAAAAAAGGATTTAGGATTAAAGCAGATAGACTTTACTCCCGAAAAACCCATTATCTCCTCTAAATAGGCACACTCTTCAGACTAAAACATCAGAGATTTCTGAGTTGATCCTTTTCCTTCAATGATGGGTGGGGGTGGTTGGAAGGAGAGGTGAAACACAATATTTTTGTTTCATTTTCCCCTTCCATAATGAAAGGTTCTAGGTTTTGAGCTGAGTTTCCTTTGCAGGGCTTCAAGTGTTTTGCTTTGTTTTTGAATTGCATTTATCATTTAAAATGTAAATGTAAAAAGAAGCTGCTGCCTGTGCTGTTCCTGCTGACTGTAATGAAACCAAGCCTCGTCCCTTTGCCTGTTTTCTTTTTTCTGATAAACTTATAATCACCCCCTTAATGGCATTGAAGTCTTTCTTGCTGGCCTACAGTCCCATCGTTGCGTTTGCTTTGGCTCTTTGCTTTAGCTCTAACCAGAATGTTTTGCACACTTTTATTCCAGCAGGATTTTAAATTGCAACTTTGCTTTAGCTCTTTCATTAATGCTTCAACATTTAAATTAGCTGCTGATGCTGCTCCTGCCCAGGAAGGTGCTGCTACTCCTGCTGCTGCTGAAGGAGAGGCTCCTGTGGATGGTAAAGCGCAAACCCAGTACTGTGCTTTTCACACTATATAAGAGAATATCCATGATCAGAATGTCTGGAATTATCTGGACTTGCATTCACTAGCAGGTTATGATTCCGCTTCTGCTTCCTTGAAACATAGCTGAATAATTTGAGATTAAAAGTCTTACTAGGCTACAAGGGCTCAAGCTTATGTTCAAATGCTAAAGGAAACTGCTCTTTTATCTGCTGCTCTTTTATCTGCTGCTTCTAATGGACCCCTGCCTATTTAACACCAGCTGCTGCTGAGGCTCCACCAGTCGAGGAGGTCAAAGCTCCCACGCCCCCTCCGCCTGCAGGTAAACTTCCCAGTCAGGGGAGAGATTGCTGGTTCTGGTTCTTCACCTGGTTCCATCTTTTATGGTTTTGGTCATCTTGAGCAATTGAAAGGGTGCATGGAGGTCAGGTTCCTAACTAAAGTTTGTGGTTGCTTCTTTAGAGCCCACCAGTGAGCCTTTGGAGCTCGTTGTGGAGGATGTCAACGATACTTCCGTCACGATCCAGTGGAGGCCTCCTGCCACCATTGGCAACTCTGGCTTGGATGGGTACACCATTGAATGCTGCAAAGAAGGAAGTAAGTTTGTGGGCTCTGCATGTGGCTGAGGATCTTTCACTCTGTCAAATATAGATAGTCCCTGGATTATCCAGCTCCATACTTTTCAACCTAAAGACTCCGATCACGACTGAGCCTAAGTGACTGGATGTTGGTGTCCAGGATTGCAGGATTTTTTTAATGATCTCTAACAGCGCTGGAATTGTTGTCATAAAAATGAGTCCTCGTCTTAAAATACCACCATGCAGTTCTGCACTGCTCCCTAATATAAACACCAGGAAATGCAAAATACAGTTTCATTGGCTGCCCAGGCCTCTCTGTTGCACCTGTCCCCAAAGTGTCACCAGTAGATTTACACACACACCTATCTTGTTGCCCTATAAGGAGCAACTTCTGCTGGTACTACTGTCGCAAAGACCCCTTCCTGCAAGTGAGGTTCCTCGCAGGTAGTTGCATTCAGTCTCAGCTTCTATAAAGCTGCTGAAAAAGCTAACAATGAGAATACATTTAATGGCAAATTAAGTAAAAGTCATTAAATAGTGCATTTAATTTTTCACTAAATACATAAGTGAAAATATTTTACTGACGCTTTAAACTCGAATGGTGTTTCTTGGTCAGTTTTGCTCAAAATGTGAATTGAAAGCAAAAACAATTGCCCCCAAATTTTTTTTGCCCACTCATTGAATAACACCCTTTGTTTTTCTTAAACTGGAACTTTCTTTCTCCCTGCGTGCTTGTTTTTAAAGCCAGTGACTGGAAAGCTGCTAACGAGGAGCTCTCTGTGTCCTGCCGTTATATCATTAAGAACCAGACCACTGGTGACCGTCTCAACATCAGGGTAGTGGCTGTGAATGCCGGCGGCCGTAGCCCTCCTGCCACTTTGCCTGAAGCTGTCCTGGTCAGAGAGGTTGTTGGTAAGTGCTGGTTTTCCATCCAAATCATAACTATCCCAAAATAAGAACTTTGAGTGGACAAACCCAAGCAACATCCTAAATGCCAATCACTTGGTGCTACCAGTAGTGTTAGTGGTTTATGTTGTTATTTAAAGGGTTTTTCAAATGAATTCGAAATTTGCTGCTTTTTCTAATTTCCTGCAGAATTCAGTTGTCGACGTGTAAATAAGACAATGAGTTCTTGGACGTGAAATAGTTCATAATAAAGAAACTTTTTCTTTAAACCGGTTATTACTAGAACCAAAGGTAGTGATATCCACACAAATGTGGCCAATTCATTAACTAATCTAAAACCACCAGTGACTTACATGTGTCGTCTTACTTTTTAGATGGAAAGCAATAAGTGTTAATATAAATTATAATAGCGTTGACCTGGGCCCGTTGAGATAAAAAATTAGCCAAGAGCTACTGTGCATTGTCAGGCTTGCTTGCCTTCTGTAAGTGTGTCTTACCGGGCAGGGCTCCAGTCCTGATCCCCCAACGGCTGCCAATCTGGGTAGGAAAGTTTTTAAGGTCCCTGAGTGCTGGCTGCCTGCGGAAGGGCAAATCTAGCTGACAGGCTTTGGCAGCAGCTCACTTGATGAGGTTGCCTTACACTTAACTTGATGCTTATTCAATTGTGTGGCATGAGCACCATGCTGAAACAAAATGGAGAACCAGTGTCCTCCAGCTTGAGCAGTATGAACAGCACCAGTGTGCCAAAGAAGTGTCCTGTTGATCACAGTTCCGCTGGTGCTGAGATACATTCATTTCCAGTACAGCGTCTCATATGAATATCAGTCATTGCTTCAAGGTAGTCAGAAGGAAGTGAGATCTCTTCTGGGACGTTAGGTAATGGAGTTGTTTCTGCTGTCAAACTTCTCAATAGAAAAAAAAAATCTTAAATGTAATCTTTTTGTTTTGATTCATATTCCTATTTCTATTTGACTTTTTCTTCTTTTTATTTTATAAATTGGACTTAATGAACTATGCTGCCACATTTCACTTCCAAATTGTGACGGCATCTCATTTAACAACATTAGATGTTTCAAAAAGCCCATTTCTGTCTAGAAAAGATCCTTTTGGAGGAGAAACTGTCGTGCGCACCTGTACAGTAGTCGTTTTCGGTGCATGCACGGTCTAAAGAAAGAACTTTTAAATGTAGGATGTAAAACTAAACTGGACTGCTGCAATGTAACTTGAACTCAGCCTGCGTACTGTAGGTATGCAGGGTGCATGCAGTGCTTTAGTTGAAAGTCCAGGCTCTGCAATTCTTTTCCCCGCACTGGAGAAACAGCGCGGATCATGAATTATCTCCTTGAGTAAGTTAAGCAATCATAATCTCAAATTCTTGAACAATGCACGGCAAGTGAGTTCCATCAGCAAGGGTTACATATATGCAGGGTTCTTCATGGCTTGGAAACTGTGGACAGAAAGCATTCTGGATCGGTGTCAAGCTACTTCCCACAAGAGCGATGGTGGCAAGTGTGAATGGTGCATATGGGGGGTGGGAGACATTCCCATGTGTTCTCACACTGCGCCTGGAGCCGAGAGGCATCTCAGGTTACCCCGAAAGCTCTTTGCACTTGCAAGAGATGCAGTGTTTATCTAGAAACACGCCATGGAATCTGAAAGAACTTTGATTTGGTAGCCCTTGAAGGGATAATCCAAAGATGTTCCTTATTTCCCAAAAGCTTTCTAATCTTTTTTTTTTTTTTTCACAATAATTTAGGTGTTTTTTACAGGGAAATGTGGGCTTCCAAAGTCAGACATGGCAATATTACATACTGTACACCTCCACTAATACAAAAAAGCTTCCCAATGCCTAAATTTCATAATGAATTTCAACATGTTGAGTGAACACATGCAATTATTATTACTGTTTGGAGATACAGGGTTTTGTAATGACAGCAGTAGGACAGAAGGAAGATCGCTCCATCCCCTTCCTGTTTCTCTGCCCTGTCTGTTCATTAAAAAGTGACTCTAGATCAAGTCCCTCCTTCTGCTAATCCTACATGAAAGCTTGTAACCTCACAAAATGGCTTTAAATCATTTGACACATTTATACAAGACAATCTACTTGAATACTGTTCTGTTTTTTTTTTTAGTAATATTAATTTTCTGCCGAGGGTTAATCCCAATTTACAGTAGAACTTTTCTGTAGCATAGCATTCATAAATCTTCATGATGGTTCGCATAAAATTACACAGGTGAGGTTTTTACTGACAAGCATCTGGTCTACTTTCATCAGTTTCACTGGAGAAAGTGTAATGATTGATTCTTTATGGAATGAGCCTTTAAAACAGTCTGTGCAGGTTAATTTCAATTGTCATAACAGACTTGTTCTATTGCCTTATGAATGATCCCCTACAGATCACACGCCCAGGACATCACTTGATAGTTCTGTTGCTTTTCTACATGCACTTTAAATACAAAAGTTACATTAAAAAGCTGACATTTACAGAATGGCAAGGCTGCAAATAGAATATAGTGTTTTTTATATTTGATCATTAACAATATATTGAAATTCAGAAGCTGTGCAATTTTGTGTGTGTGTGTGTGTGTGTGTGTTCATGAGTGTGGGTGTGTGCTGTTTGGTGTTTTAATTGGTGAGGGTCTGGAGTTCTGGAGACTTGCTCATCAACGTAACCAAAGCTTTCTATCATATGTTATAAGGAGGTGGGATGTGACAACACTGACCTATTTAAAGCCGTGATGAGGCGAGCAGGCCCACAGTCAGCATGTCAGACGTCCCAAAGTAGATCTGTGCTACAGCTTAGCCATTTGCATGGGTTTGAGAAGAAGATTCACATCAGCAGGGTTGACGTTTTATTTCAGCTGTTGATAATATTTGATTTAAAGTTACATGTCCCGTTACCAATGTGCAATCTGCAGTTTAGGAACCATTCTATCATTTTCCCACTGTGCAAAATAAAAAGAGCTGGTAGAAGGTATGTGGGACGGGGTGGGGATGGAATTTCAGGTAGTAAGCATGCTGTTGCCCCTGAAAGGACTAGAACTCAATCTGAAAGTTACCCACTGACCCCGTTACAGCAAGGGCCCATTTATGTTCCTCACAAGTATTTGTAAGTTTATTATAACTACAGAATATCAAATCACTAATTTTACCCCAGATATAGCAGTTGTTCAGCCAAGATCAGTTTAGGTACCAACTTTGGATTCTTTAGTTCAGAGCTACAAAGCAAACACTCAAAATCTTTTTTATAAAATACTTCCTCAAAGCTTCTCCCCACCCATCCAGATCTTTATTTACATGGCACAGACTTTTGATGTGGTTTATAAAACAGTATGACTTATGAGCTATATCTGTGGTTCCAAGCACTGTGACCAGAGTCTTTTTTTTTTTTCAGATTACAGTCAAAGAACAGTCCTTAGTTAAAGCTTTGTTCATCTTTACAGCTCAGAGTAAATCACTGTGACTCCTAAACCACACTGACAAGTCTGCACCACTTCTAAAAGGAGCTTATTGTGGTTTAATGGGTTTAGAAAAATTACTGAGCATGTATGTTTGGTGACTAATAACTTGTTTGTTAGCAAAGCTTCTTAGATCAACTTCCTACTTAAAAAGTGAAAACTGGGCCTACAATCGGGGACAGGTGAAAAATATTCTATTCTATTAATGCTGACATGAGTTTAAAAAAACTTGAAGGGGGGTTTAAACACATGGGGTTTAAAATTTGAAGTTTTTATATGTGTCTTGTTGTTCTCCTTCTAGATCGCCCCAAGATTCACCTGCCACGTATACTGAGACAGCGCTACGTGGTGAATGCTGGAAAGAAGATCAACCTTGTCATCCCCTTCAGTGTATGTGAGCCTTTACTCACCAGCAGAGCTGTGCATGAATTGTAGTCCTTTAAACAAAGCAAGAACGTTGTAATTTCAACTTACAATGAACAGCCCTGGAGAAACCATTCAATGAGTGTTCAGTGAGTGTTGCTGCTTTCTTCTTTTCAGGGTAAACCCCAGCCTGTGGTCACCTGGACCAAGGATGGACAGCCTATCGACACCAAGCGAGTGAACATCCGCAATAGCGACAAGGACAGCATCTTCTTCATCCGCGCATCTGAGAGAGCCGACTCTGGAGTCTATGAGATGTGTCTTAAGGTGGAAAGCTTTGAGGACAAAGCCCAGATAACTCTGCAGATTATTGGTAAGCAACAAGAGCTCAAGGCTGCAAAAATTAGGTTCTGGCAAATGAGAATGTCTTTGGTTAATCAACTGAATAATATTCTATGGTTTTTGATACATTTCTTTAAAGTTGTAGTTTATTTGATCTATTCAACAGATAAAGTTGCCTTTTCTAGAAATAATTCAAAAATATAGTTCATACTTAAATATATATAAAAATATATTTTTAATATAATATTATAAACAAGATTCAACATGTTTTTACTTGTTTAGTTTTTTTGTATGAGAAACAAAACCTTGTATCTCCATTTATATAGAAAAGCATGTCTTTCACAATATTAAAATTCAATGATGAACGGACCAATAGAAATGGCTCTTTGTTTTAAATTTCCTCTTTAAGAGATACAAGGTTTCATCCCATCAGTGGAGATATGTTATGTTATTTACACATTTCAAAGGAGCTTTGTAATATATATCTCCACTACAATCGACTGATATACAAAATAATTATGAATAAAAGCACCCTGAAAAATGCCAACGGAAAAGACGACTTGAAGACTTTAAGAGAATGTCAGGACTTTGCATTATTTATAATTTTCAACATGATTCTTTTGTCTTTGGATCACAGAGCTGCCTGGTCCACCAGCAACTGTAAAGATTGTGGACACATGGGGTTTCAATGTTGCGCTGGAATGGACTGAACCGAAGGATAATGGAAATACAACCATCACTGGATACATGGTCCAGAAGGCTGACAAAAAGACTGGGGTGAGGATTCATATATTTTGAGGATTAAAGCCTTTAAATCTTTTTCAAAAATGGTTCTTCAGGGAACCCAAAGGGATTCTTATGGCACAACACTCAAAGTAGCACTTGTGGTATCTTCATTTAAGAGCGTGGAGTTATTTTAGATAGACTGAATTGACAAAATTGATAGAACTGAGCTTCTTGTACATCTCCCCAATGTTCCAAGTTTTCCCATCCACTACAACTTTGGTGCAACTTTTCTAGAGTTGGTCATTCTAAGGCGTCTATTTAATTCGGTTCCAAAAGCATTATGCATTTACATTTTGTAGGTCTTCTTTTTCTGTTACATCCATCACCCACTGCAAGCTGTAACTATTTTTACAGCAACTTACATAAATCAGCTACTGACCCTAGGATATTCTGTTATTAGCACAAAGGTAACTGTGTTGCACATTTACTGGAATGCACATGGACATCTGAAGCCTGAAAAGAACGCCTCAGTTTATTTGAAGCTTTTTAGAGACACATTAACATATGTATGACCGCTAAGGGGCAGCGGTGACCTAGTGGTTAGGGAGTTGGCCACAGGACTGGAAGATTGTGGGTTCAAACCCCTTACCAGTAGGTTGCCCTGAAGTACCCTTGAGCAAAGTACCGTCCCAGTCACTGCTCCTCGGGCGCTTTCATAGCTGCCCCCTGCTGCATGGGTTAAATGCAGAAGACCAATTTCATTGTGGTTCACAGTTGTGGTGCTGTGTGTTCTCACAGTGACGTGAATACTCACTTTCACTTTCACTGAATTTCCTTCAGTAAAGATCCCTGGTATAGAACCACCTCTGTTTACTATCTTACAGCTTACACTAACCCACTGCCCCTCGTATCCACAGTCTGTGACATCTACTGTGATGTTTTTCTTGCAAAACCTTTGGAATTAAAAAAAATGTGATTGGCTAATTCTTGTCACGTACTAACTGTATTGTTTAATCTGATATGTTTGACCTGCTTAGTTTCTAACTGAAACGTAACAACTAAATAAGAAAAGCATTGTAACACCTAACACCCGAGTTTAAAGAAAAGCGTTATTCCACTGAATAAAAAAAGAACTAAATGTGTATTTTTGAAGTTTTTAGGCTTGTTTTTGAGGGCCAATCAGACCCTGGGGGTCCCCATCAGATCACAAATATTACATATGCAATGTGAAAAACAGACTGAACACATGATTAAACAGATAGATTGATTTGGCCTGGATTTACCAAGTTAAAATAGTTTTAAAGGATTTGTTACTTGGTCGTGGTATTTATTCATCCAGCTTTGCCATTTCTTTTCCCCAGGACTGGTTCACAGTGCTGGAGCATTATCATAGGACGAATGCCACTGTCTCTGACCTCATCATGGGAAATACATACACTTTCAGGATCTTTTCTGAGAATAAGTGTGGACTTAGTGAACAGGCCTCTGTTACAAAAGCTTCTGCCACCATCCAGAAGACAGGTAAGCCAAAATTCTGCATGAGCATCTTTATCTAGTGTATTGGCTCAGGTACTTAAAATAACTTTTTTGCTATATTGCAGATTCCCTTAAACTCACCTTTATGGTATTTGTCTATCAGGTATTGTCTACAAACCACCAGATTACAAAGAACATGATTTCAGCGAGCCTCCCAAGTTCACCACTGCCATGCCAGACCGCTCCACCACTGTGGGTTACACCACCAAGCTGCTGTGTGCCGTCAGAGGATCCCCTAAGGTAAGTCAGCTCATTTCAGCTTCAGTATAAACAAGAAGTATGAATTCCTTAGTTCAGGCAGATGGTCCGTGGCCATGCTGATTGATCTTCAGCTGGGCTAAAAGTAGTAGAGCGGTAGTCGATGAAGAATGCACAAACCCAAGTTTGTTCTGAGTCAGGTCAGAGTTTTGCAAATGCATGTGTCTCCATTGTGTTCCAACAACAATGAACCAAGCCTCCATTGTGTGGCCACAAGGCTATTGAATAGCCACAGGAATGTGACAGTCAGCTTAGCCTCGCAGACAGCACAAGCCCTAGGGATGGATGATAAGCAGAGTGAGCACACATCGGCGCAGGTTGGATGAGTGGAGCTCTTGTGCAATGTGGTCCCCTGACTGCAGTCCAGCTACTTAATGCATGTGGGCATCTAGTCACATGGTGACGATGTGACAAATGCTTAGCAGCTTCATCTATCTAAAGAATTCCTCCATTATTGCTTAATTCCAGTCCGTTATGTTTTACAAACATACAAAACCATAACCCAAACCAATTTTCCTTCCCTGCTTTCTCCTTCCCTGTAGCCTAAGATTGAATGGATGAAAAATCAGATGATCATCGGTGATGACCCCAAGTTCAGGCAGATCAACAACCAAGGCATCTGCTCTCTGGAGATCCGCAAGCCTGGTAACTTTGACGGTGGCGTGTACTCCTGCAGAGCCACAAATGCACTTGGAGAGGCCATTGTCACCTGCAAGCTGGAGGTCAAGCGTAAGTCATCCATGGGACAGTGAGCTCAGCAGGTGCTGGGAAACCATGCCTGGAGGCAGTTTAAGTTAGTTTATGCAGCATAGTTTTCGATAGCTTAGGTCAATGGGTGTCATAGAGCCAAAAACAAACTCCTCTCCATGCAAGAGATAGCAGAAATATTTGCCCTCAAGTCCTGATTAGACAAATTCAGTTTACTGTTGCATGTAACAACCATATTTTATGTAATCTGCACATTAAATTGATCATCTGCTGACGTGTAATACATTTCTTAATAGAGCCCCTAATATTTGGGGGATTTTCATCTGCAGTTATGAAACTAACCACTGATATAAGGTTGACTGATATCGATGTAATCCAGCTTAAGCCATGTTAATGGTCATGTTTATAGCCACTGTTCACAGTCGGTTGATTTGAATGGTGACATCAAAAGTTTATAATACATCATTCCACTTCTACTTGACTGGGCTTTACAATGAGCTTAAACTCCTACTAATGCTCCTTCTTCCCCAACAGAGCCAGTGATTGCTGATGCTGATAAGAAATAAGCGGTAAAGCTACATTCATGCAGGTCAGTCCTTGCAACACATGGCAACATATTCAGTCATTAAAGGCATGTCGCAAAAATGAATAAGCATTAGAGGCTATATGACAGTAGAAGTGTTCCAAATAAGCATTTTCAAGTCATAAGTTTACATCTAATTTGGGTCTTGACAAGGCATCTGTTTCCCCCCCCACTTCACTGGCCTTACATGGTGGGTACTAAACTTGGAAAGCGCAGCTCCTGCTACAGGAGGGGGCTAAGTGGCTGTTCTCCATAAATGAAATCTGGTGTGCCTCCATATGTGTACACCCAGACACCCAATCACATTTCCCTGACTCAGCTCCGGGCTCCCCATTAGGCCCTGGGGAGCCTACAGTCATTCACTTCCAGCTCTTATGCTCGTAAACCTTTCTGCCGGCCTGCGATCACAGACATACAAATGCAAATTGTCCTGCGGATTATCTGAGCCTATGTGCATTATTCTGTATGCTGTCACAGACACTGTAATACACATAATGAAATTATGTAAAGTTGAATGAAGTTGAGAGCCAAGTTATATTGTGACTGTTCAAAACAAAGGGAGAAGCTAAAAGCTGGGGTATGTTCTGCTGCTTCAGCTGTCACATGTAGTGCCAGAGGCCACTGACACCTGTTTCTTGTTCTTTCCTGTCTGCATATGTTCCAGTCCCAAATTAGGAGCAGCAGGAAGAGAGAGAGCCCTTTCAAAAGGTGCGGATCAGTAGGTGACAGAATATCCACTACCCTTCAAAAGTTTGGAATCGTTCAAAGTTAGGCCGAGCAATTTGGTTGATGGAACTATAACTTCACAGCTTTCAAATCCATCAAATAATGCAGTCATACTAGCAAAATATTGCATCAAATTATTGTTAAATGATTAAATATTATATAGCTAAATTGGCAATTAATTCCAAACATCTGAGCAGTAGAATTTTTATATTGTAATATGTCATACTTTCTTTCATGTTCACATTGAATCATGATGCCCGTCTTTTTTTTTTTCAGGATTTTGAAGACACTGGTTGCTAAAAACAAACATGAACTGTACATATGAAGAAAAAATAAAGAGACATTTGTCGCCTTTTTCGTATGTGACACTCTGACTCCCCATTACAGAAAATACATAGGTATATACATCACTGACAGCTTGTGGTTGAGACATCCATTTAAATATTTGTGTCCGTTTGTGTATCTATTTCCCCTGTCGCTGTGCCACATTGTAAAGTTTCCACCAGTTCTATGGGATCATCTGCAAAAAGGGGAAACTCAGTCAACTTTTCAGTGTTTGTTAGAAATAAATTCACGCCTTCGATTTGTTCTGATTCTGTTTTTTTCCCCGATTGATGCAAATGCGTATGATTAAAGATTTATGGATATTCAGTATCAAAGTGTTAATCTAAATCACTCCAGTATAATTTGAGACGGAGCTTCTTTGGCTGTTGAAATGGGTGATTATGATATATAATATAATGGCAAAAGCGCAACAGGACATTAAGCCAATTTGTCCCAAATGGATTCTTACCATGACGCACAGGCCTTTGCAACTAAAGTCCATCAGCTAAAAGCAGACGGGTCACTGAAGGTCACTGACACGGGGACAGAGATAAATATCTGGCCTACATCGTGCTGGAATGCCACTCATTCAAGGGGCACCAGCAGGTATTTAATGGCATCTCCAAGCGCTACCATGTTGACGTCCATTATCACAGCTTCCTTAAGAGTCTGGCATAGTGAGAAGTGTTTGCCTAATACTTCAGGGCATGCATGTGCAGCCATCATTGTTACTCCACCATTATTTACCAGGATTTCATCACATTCTTCCTGTACAAGTGCTGACATGCTGTTTCACCCAGGTAATAAATATTGTTTTGTATTCAACCAGCTTTATAAAAATGTGCTGCTGCACCAATCTATGGGTTTTATCTGAATATTGTGTTTTACTGCACAGTAGGTACCCCTAGAATTAGATCAGTAAATCAATGTATTTAACGCTGCAATAACTGGTATGAGTCAGCACCCAGGGCATCATCTCAACCCAGACTAAATCCTGAATGACAGAACTAGCCCTAGATCTAACCTGAGGCACTGAAGATGCTAACTGGGACCACAGCACCCTCTGCTGCCTAACCTGGAATAATAAGTCATTAAAAACGCCTGAAGCAGAAGAATTTCATTTTGCGAAGATATTTAATTATGCCAGTATTTGCTTAGACTCGGCTATTTTTAATAAAACACAAAGTCACATATTATGAAAGTACAGACACTACATTTTAAAAACACTTAAAGCTGATACTGATCACATATTTCCTCTATATAAACTACTTAACTTTAAGACACGTTAACTGGCACGGTTCAGTTATTATTTATTTTTTTCCATTTTAAAACTCAGAAAGATACCGGGACACTTCAGCCAATGAGGGAAAGAAATATTTTTATAATCTATATATTCTTACCTACCCCTGGTTCTGGAGTTTCCCGTTATTATCTTAACCGCTTTTCCTGAATCAGGTCATGGGGGTGCTGGAGCCTACCCCAGTGCTCATAGGGGAAAAGCAGAGAAACACCCTGCTCTAATTATGCCATTTGCAGGACAAAGACACCCACACACATCTAGAGAGCATCTCTAATCCATGCATGTCTTTGGAATGAGGAAGCAAAACTAGAGCACCCAGAGGAAACCCACATAGGCAACGGGGAAATATGCACACTTCACACAGGAAGGAGGCAGGCTGCTGGGAACCAAAGCCAAAACCTGCTTGGTGTGAGGCAACAGCACTTACCCCTGCACCACCGTGCAGACCAACCCCCAACACACCTGATCCAACGAACTGACTAATTAACAAACCTTTCCTGGACTACAGTAGGAAACATTAGAGGTTGAGATCAGGTTAATCATGTAACTTATTAAAGTTTTTAGACCTCAGACCACCACAAACATTGCACTTTGGCCCTAAAAAAGGGCCTTACTACTCATACCAGCCCAGAGTAGTATACCATCTACCATCTCTGCCACAAGCTTAGAAGAGGCATGCAGGAGAATAGACCGGAGTATCTAAATCGTGGATTCTAACTGAATGAAATAAGAGGTGAACAGGCATATTCTGTGTCAGATTTATGACAGGGGTGTTTCCAGAACTTATGGTCAATCTCGGTAAACACTGGGAAATCCTTGAGAGGGGTCAAAAATCAGGAAGACAAAAAGAAAATGTTTTAATCACTTGAAGAAAGAAGAACCTGAAGCTGGAAACAGAGAGCCCAGCTTTAAATCATTCATAGAGACAGCAAACCCATAAAAAGACCTTACAAAAAAAGACAGGACTGATTAAGACCAGTCATCACCTTCATGTATATAGCATGTCTGAGAAGTAACCAGTGTCAAAAAAGTGCTGCACAAGACAAAAGCAGTGGAAAATAAAACACAGGGCCAACAGCCCACATTAAACAGGAGGTCAATCATTTAAAAACTAATAAAAGGAGATAAGGGTGGCATGGTAACACTGTCGCCTCACAGCGTCCTGGGTTCAATTCCCAGGTGGGATGGTCCAGGTACTTTCTCCCCATGTCTGCGTGGGCTTCTTCCGGTGCTCCATTTCCTCCTGCCGTCCAAAGACATACATGTCAGGTGGACTGGAGGCACTTAATTGTCTCACTCCTGGGTGGGAGTGAGTGTGTGTGTGTGTGTGTGTGTGTGTGTGTGTATGTTTGTATGTCTGCTCTATGATGGACTGGCGGCTTGTCCAGGGTGTTTCCACGGCTTTCGGCCTGTGAGAGCTGGGAATACTCCAGACTCCAGCACCACCCGCGATACTAATTATGACAAGCAGCTCAGAAAACAAGTGAGATAGTGAGTGAAAAAGGAGATAAAACAACCGACTGACTGAAAGACAGAACGACATAACGTGAGTGCCTGAAAAAATGAAAAGGTTTTAAATTGTAAAAAAAATATTTTTTGATGATGATTTATAAAGGATAATGTCTTGGAGGAGCAGCTACAGAAAAGGTTTAGTCACCTTTAGACCTTAACCAACAGCTAGAACATCTTACTGGAAGATCTGCGGACTCAAGATATATAGATAGGAAGCAAATAAGGTCTGAGATACAGCTCAGAGGCATGCCATGCACAGTTCTAATAATAAAATTCAATAATAAAAATATTCTTTATTAAAAAACTAAATCATTAACAACAAAAATGACCGTTTCTGACTGGAGCTGCCAGTGTATCTGTTCCCTGACAGATTCCGAAGTAGATTAAGGTACAAATAATCAACACAAGTAGAGGTAAAATGGTAAAAAAGCATCAGCAGGTCCTCAAGGAGTTTTGCTTTATATATGAGTCAGACGAAAGTACCACAAACAGCTGTGTTTATTTGTGTATTTGATTTAAATTAAGGCAATATGATCCAATATAATACTGAGATTTTCGCATGGCTCTCTACATTAGCTGACAGTAGACCAAAGGATATAACTCTAACAGAGTCAGAATCCTGGAGGGAATTTGTTTAGTCTTGGTTCACTTTAAGAACATTCTTTGACATCCAACCCTGGAAATTAACTGGAAAGGAGCTGCAGTGCATCATTTCCACTGGGCTTAGCTGGATGGAATAACAGTGTGCCATCCACATCACAGTGATAACATATATTTCTGAAAGATAACCAAGAGGATCATGTATGAGATCAGGGCAGGACCGAAGCTCGAAACCATGGAGCCCTGAGGTATTCCACGAATAAATTTTATGGAAGAGGAGCACAACTTTGTGACAGAATAAATGCTTTGTTTTTCAAATAAGAGGAAAAGCACTCCAGCACAGTAGCCTGGATGCCAGCACCACACTTAAAGTGATCCAAAAAAGTTGTGTGATCAATATCAAACAGTATCAAAGGCCTTGCTCCGGTCTACAAGAAAAGACAGCACACTTTCCAGTCAGCAGCTAAAAGTAAACAGTTGGATACGCTCAAGAAAACAGACTGGAGTGATCTAAATCCTGATTTTCCACAATATTATGTGTGCAAGGTCAATGCCATTTATTACACTGCTGTTTATTATAGAAAGAATACCATGGCTGACTGCCTGCAGCACGTCTTTTAGACATGGCATGGGGAACACATCCAGTGGCAGACCTCATATGCATGATATTGATATATTGATATAATACGAAAACAGAATGTATAAGCAAGCAATGGTTCAACAGAGACATAATACATGCTCTGATATTGTCAGCTTCTTATTATGATACCCTCACCTGTTCCCGGAGTGCCAAAAGGAAAGGCTGTAGTGGGGTGCAGGTCTGTAGCTGTTTTTTTTTTCTCAGTTTTTGGCAGTAATGTATGTGAAGGGTTTTTACACAGCTCCAATCTTTACCTAGACGTTCCCTCAGAGTTTGGTGACTCATCTTTTTCCATTTACATTCTGCCTTCTGCCTGTGTTTTATCTGTGTTTGGCTGGGGCTGAGTTTTAATTTGGGCTTTCTCCAGTTAAGTGGAGCAACTGAATCTATAATGTCTGTGCATGCTGAATTAACAGAGCGAGAGCTGAGGCCCTAAAGAGGATCCTCAATGGAGAGCTGGAGGAGCAGTAATGAAGGGGGCTGAGAATTGACTGGCTGTCTGAGGTGTTATAGAGCGTGTGTAATGTGGCAGGCAACTGTGTTGGTGGGAGACGGTGAAGACAAGAAAGATGAGCTCGTGAAGGTATCTACCACCTCTACATTGTTAAGGACAAAACTGGATCTAAAGTGTGTCTTTGCCAATGTGTAGAGCTCATAACAGATTCGAATGAGTCAGATTAAATGAACAAAAATGATATACTGCAGCACGGCAGTGGACAGTGCTGTCTTCTCACAGCGTCAGGCTTGTGGGTTCAGTTGCCAGCAGGGGCCGCCTTGGTCCTTTCTATGTGGAGTTTGCATGTTCGCCCCGTAGCTGCATGGGTTTTGTCTGGGTAATCCAGTTTCCTCCCACAGTTTAAGACATCAGGATAATTGGAGATGCTAAACTACCCCCTAGGTTTTAGTATGATTGAGTCTGCCCTGCGATGGACTGACGACCTTTTCAGGATGTTTCTCTGAATCTCACCATGTAAGCTGGGATTGGCTCCCACGCAACCCTTATTAGGATGTCTGGTTAAGATAATGAATCGATGGCATGAAGTTTCCCCAAAAGCATGGTTGGAGAAAACTCATCAAGGATATAGAGTGGGAGGGGTCTGAGTGGCTCATAGCCAGAGTGAGGGTTTATTGATCTGAAATTTAGCAAATGATATGACAAACAATTAAATCTGACCTACCATTAAAACAGTGCCTCCCTGTTCTAGAGTAAGTCTGTCCTCCATAATTTACTCTTTGCCCTGCTCTAACAAACCTACTTCAGCAGATTAGGGGCCTGTTAATTAACTTGTAAATTAGCAGGTATATTAGAGCAGGGAAAGCACCAACATATAGCATGCAGAGCAAGGTCCCTGCAGCTCCAGGACTGGGAATTAGAGCAATTTAGCAGGTTCAGCTGGTTTTCAATGTACTACAGCTTCCATAACCATTCATAACCAGGGCATCTTGACTATTTGTTATTGAGGGCATTGTTATTTGAAGCAATTAGGATATGAATGAAGCATCCCATTAGGACCGTGGGGCTTGTCATTCACTGCTAATGTACTGGGGCAGCTGAATAAACAAATGATGCTCAATGCTCCATCTGAAAAGGAGGGTAGGATCTGACAACCAACTTAATGGCTCTGAGAATTAGATGATCTATTTACAGTAGAAAACAGACCTCAGATCAAGTGGATGGTTTGTTGAACTGGAACATTTGCGGCACGCAGTAGTAAAATGGCCAATTGGTGCAAGTAAGTGCTAATGATCAAACAATAGTAAAGAGCTGAATCTTCATGCAATATTTCAGAAGGCAGGGAAACAGCTTGACTCAGGCATCTGCTAGTCTCTGAAACACTTTGCTGCTGCATCACTATGGAATAAATCTAATCATGGATGCAGCACTTTGGGTCCCTGTGTTTGTCTGGCAGTTGAGAGACATATGCCATTGACTAGCCGTTGTCACTGATTTTTCGATGCAAAGTCATCAGTTTTTAAGCAGACTGAAATGAATGAGGCATAAACATCATCAAAAGTTGATTTAAGCCAGAATGATCTGTCACTTCCAATTCCAAATAGTTCTACACAGGACTGTAAAGCTCTAGACAGAGTGATTCAAACAGATGAGCACAGCACTAGTTGATGTGCTGCCCTCCCTGCAGGACATTTACACCCAGGGTTGCAGATCCAGAGCAACCAAGATCATCAAAGACCTCTCACACCGAACAATAAACTGTCCAGCCTGCTCAATTCAGACAAACGGTTCTGCAGTTTCAGGTTCAAAACAGAGAAAATAAAGAGGAGCTTTTATCCAGATTTAGGCTCCTTGATCACAGCAGTACACCGTTCATTTATACATGAACAGGAATCATTTACAGGACAGTAATCGAAGCTACACTAATGTGACAGAACAGAACAGGCACTTTCACATCATTATCAGTCAGTAAATGCATATATTGCTGCTTCAGCATGCCTCTTGACATAATGTACATTTTCAGTCTATTTGAGTTTATTTTAAATTCAATATTCTGTGTCTACATTCTACATACATATTGCACATAAGTTATAAATCTATTTTTTCTTTTTTTCTCGTTAGTATAATTATTCTGGTAGAATTATTCAGCATATTTAGTATATTTTGAATATGAAGAGTAATTTAATTTAGCCAAAAGAGTGCATCAGGTTCAGTGTCACTGTAGGTTGTATCTGTATAAGTGTTCATGTGATAAATAAAGTATCCTGAATTGTAAATCAGTTACGCTGAATGCCCAAATACTCAGTCCATTCTGGTTATGTGTATGTATATAGTGTCATTGGGGATTTCTACTCCATAAAAACATAAACACGTTTTACATCTTCACCTAGCTGTCTGGGCCAGAACTAAATTTATGTCATTGATTTTAGATTCTGGCTTCGGCTCCATCAAACCCATTTAATTAGTACTGAGGCACCGCACAGCAGAAACCAGAGGGGAGGCTGGAACATTCACTGGACCTTTCTGTCAGACTGTAATGAGCCAGTGTTGGGCCTGCACTGACCACTCACTTTCCCCTGAACTAATTACACACCAGCTGCCTATGAAGTATCCATGTGTAGTTTACTGTGTATTGCTCATCAGTCTCTTTCTCATTTACTGAGAGCAACGGTTAGAGTACCTCACCAACCTGACCAGGTAAGAGGCCAGCACCACTGCAGGACGACGCAGTCTCCCCCTCTCCCTCTCTTTCTCTCTCTCTCACATACACACACACACACACACACACACACACACAGGAGTTTGTATCCCTATCTTATGAGGTATTGGTGCTGACTTAGTGTAACTAAATAATGGTGAGCTTAACCCAACTGTGTGTTGATTCTGTATTCACACACACACACACACACACACACACACAATGAGGTATATATATATATATATATATATATATATATATATATATATATAGAGAGAGAGAGAGAGAGAGAGAGAGAGAGAGAGACAGATAGATAGATAGAGACAGATAGATAGATAGATAGATAGACAGATAGATAGACAGATAGATAGACAGATAGATAGATAGATAGATAGATAGATAGATAGATAGATAGATAGATAGACAGATAGATAGACAGATAGATAGACAGATAGATAGATAGATAGATAGATAGATAGACAGATAGATAGATAGATAGAGAGCAGGTAATATATATAAAGTTGTGAGGTATAGAGGTATATATATAAATAGCAGGTAATATATATATAAAGTTTTCTTTTCTTAGTAGGGTCCCATTTTGATCTCCAATCTCCTACACGCAGGAGAAAGTCCCAACTAAGTATTAAATACACGGAGCAGCTACACACACACTCTCACACACCGTGGGATGCTGAGCTGGGAAATCTGCGTCCAGTCTCCTCCACATTACACTCCTCAGCAGTGTGTACGCCTCCTCCAGCATGTCATCTCCTCCTTCACCCACCTCCCCTCCTCTTTCCTGTCTTCCCTCTCACATCTGATTTTTCCCTGTAGCTGAAGTTTCCTCCCTATTCCCTACCATCGGGTTCCTCCGTTCCTCCTTAAAAGTGCCGCAGTATTGAGTCCTCACGCTGTCAGCGCCAAGTGATGAGTGCTGCACTATTTAAGGTGGAACGGAAAATTGGAAAAAGCAGCTGGTTATTAAGATACCAGCTGCATCCTCGTGTAGGCGAGGGGGGGTGATGGGTAAAGTAGTGGAGAAAAGGAGGCGGGGCATTTCCTTGAAAAAAAAAGTCTCGCTCATCCAATCACACTGGAGCATGGTGTTTGTTGACAGGCGCGTTGACCAATCAGAGAGCGCGGCAGGGACCGAGAGCCTGCGATGCTGAGGAGCGATTGCAGTGCAGGAGAGTGGAAATGTGTGAGTGTGTCTCTGACCAGCACGCTGTCAGACTGCATCTCTCCGAATAGTGTGTGTGGATGTGTGTGTGTGTGTGAGTGTGAGTGTGTGTGTGTGGGTGTGTGTGGACATCACCAGCAGGGCACATTAGAGGAAGACATCCGGGGCTGCAAAAAGAATAACTTTTTTTTCCCCCCAAAGAAAGATAACAGGAGGATAAACCTAAGAACATTTTTTCCCCAAGAGCCCTGCGGCATCTGCTGAAGTTTCCCCCCTCCCTTCATCCCTCTCTCCTCCTCTTTTGGCGCAGTACACTTCAGCCCAAGGTAAGCACGTTTTCTTCACTGTAGTTCTTTTTCTTTTCAGGTGATGCTTCAGGCTGCTCTGATTTTACAGCCATCTGGAAAGGAGTCATCCTGCAGATACAGGGCAACTTTTTGGAAGGTAATAAAACAGAATAAGAAGAAATCCTCCTTAAAGACAGGACTGCAGAGGAGGGAGGGAGGGTGTGGATGGGGTGCTTGAGTGTAACTTTCTCCTCCTATAAGCAAGGCAGCGTGTGGCATCCCGTGCTGCAGTGTCTGATTACATAATAGTGATGCAACTTGAGAGTTTGCACATGTGTAGGTGCTTCGTGGACCTTGCTGATGTAACTCTGAGAGGGGTCTTTCGTTGCCTTCTCCAAATGTACTAAACCCCCAGGTGTGCTCCAGCCCCTTACTGATGCCTCTGCAGCATGTTGTCTGTTACCAAAAGGACAGAAGAACCTGAAGGTAATTCTGAATCAGGACCCTCTTTGGTAACTTTGAACGTGAGTTCCTCAATGGCAATCTCACATCCCTGAGACTGGCTTGTGAATCCCATTTTCTATGTGTTGGTGCTGCGGAGGGAAGTGCTTTAAGGTTCACTGTCCCACAGTGGGCTACAGCTGCTTATTGTGGGAGAGAACCTTTCTGCTGAACAAGCTGTTCTGTCTGAACAGCACTCACGTAGATGTGCGTACATTATCCCTGGCGTGAACTTGCTGTGCCTTTTCCCCTGCGAAAAGAAAGATGGGTGCGTTTTTGTTTGTGTTAATGAGACTGGGGCGTTGGGGGATTCTGCTTGATGAAGTCGTCCGGTTGACCAGGTAGAACAGACTGTTCTGAGGTCAGTGATAAAGATTGTTTAGCCTTGTACGCCCCTTTGAATAAATCTGCCACTTTTGTCCCAGAGAAAGTCCCTCAGAGCGTGGTCAGGTCTGCAGTGGTGCAATTGGAGAGAAAAGCAATTCAAGGGAGTAATCTCATTGATTGCAGTGTTGACCAGATTGAATTGCTCATTCTGTCTCATCCCGGGAGGGGTGGGGGTGGTGGTGGTGGTGGTGGTGGGGGGGGGGTTGGATTGAGGGATGCTGGGATGCAATGTTGGGGCCGATGTGCTAAAGTGGTGCTTCTGTTCCGTCCTTGAGGGTCAGTGAAGAAACATTTTGATGCAAAATAATTGATTGTAGGACGAACATACTTTATAATGAGCATATATACATACATACGCAGACACACACATACACACACACATATATATATATATATATATGCATGCGTGAAGTGAAAGCAGCACTCCACTGTCAGTGATGTCTGCTAATGTTTGCAGAACAGAGTTACCACCTTTTATGCCCTGCAATAATGGACGAGCTTTCTGAGGTAATGGCGCAGTATTAGAACTCATAATTCAGCCCAGTTGTAATGTTATGGCAAACAGAAGATTTCACCTCAGGGGCCCATATTGTACCTCCAGCCTTTGGCCAACACTGTTTATCCTTCAGAAGACAGATCTTCTCTTTTCTCTTTAGCTCACATACATTTCATCTAGCCCCTACATCAACCCCCCGCCCCACCCCCACCCCTCGGAAACACGCCTCCGCCCCTCGTCTCTAGAGTGCTGTATGTCTTCAGTGGATATCTACGTAGTTGATGGCTCATGAAATTGAATTGTGTTTTCATGTTCAAATCGTGTTTCCCTGTTGGTGAAATTGGGATGGGATTTCAAAGGGAGTATCAGGCTCATTCTTGTGCATCTTCTCAATTTGCCACTGAAAGAGTGAAACATAACAGAAGGGTAAATATGTGGTGGTTTGATGCCGTTTCCTCTTGGAGCACGACCCCCGGTGGAATTTACAATAGAGTATTCTGGGGATTGCACCACAGGTCTGCTGGCTTCAGTAGTAGTTTTCCATTAAATCAATATTCAGATAGAGTTTAATGTACCAACATATAGAATAGCCAGGATTGCATACTGTGTGTTATACTGAGGGCTGTCACAATTTATTGATTGAACTCAGTAATTTATGTTGCTTTTTAATGATGTATTCTAGTAATTCTTGTTGAATCAACAGCGATTGACCGTTTGCATGATGTTTGGGGCTTCAAGAAATGAATGTGTTTGAGTGAATTGTTGAATCGATGCTTTAATTGTAGCCTGTAAATGCAAAAAAACATGGCCAGAATAAAGAACAACATTACACCTTGGTAGTTTATTGACTTTATCTACTTTATATATTTTATGGAAAATGTTTAAAATAGGGCTGTATGTATTGACTTTTTTTTTTTTTTTTTTTACAGATAAGTGGATTAGTCTTAATTCATTTTGTTCAAATATTGACCATTTCATTTCAGTTTCAGTTTATTGTGATAATAATTATATAATGAAGGGCAAGGCAAACTAAATAAAGGTTTACATAATAAAGTGGCAAGTTTTCAGAGAGGCTTAATAAGAACAGACGTCACTAATCGTAGACATCATCTAATGTGTGGTGAGTTTTCTCTTTAGATGCTCAAGTATAGTATTTTTTAATCTAAGGTACCATCACACAGGGACAGTGGTGGCCTAGTGGATCAGGAGTTGGCCCCCTGGATCAGAAGGGGTTCATGGGTTCAAATCCTAGACCAGTAGGGTGCCTTGAGGCACCCTTGAGCAAGGTACTGTCCCCATCACTGCTCTCCAGGCACTTTTAATAGGGGGTCCTATTGGTCTTTGCCTTTTGTATAGTAAGTCAGTCAGTCATTTTCTGCCGCTTGTCCCATTTTCTGCTGCGGGGTCACAGGGGAGTGCTGGAGCTCACACAGGGCGAAGGACGGGGGACACACCATGGACAGGTCACCATCGCAGGGAGGAGCGTGACGGGGCATCTTGCTGAAGGGTACCTCAGGGCAGACTATTAGGAAGGGGCTCCAACCCCCGATCCTCCAATCATGCGGCCAACGCCCTAAACACTAGGACACCGCTGCCCCCCTTTTGTATAGTGTATAGCATTGTTTTTGTGCATTGAGTTCAAAGCTGCCACAATCAAAGTATCTTCAGAAAGAAGTTTAGTGCAGAAAGAAACTAAGCCTCAGCTTCACCTGTGATGCCTCAGTGGCAGTGCAGCATGTACTCTTTGTACTCTTTTATAGACACTGTTGGACCATTTCAGATAAAGGATAAAAACAGGACTGGGAAAGATGTATAGTATTAGCAAACAAAGGCCTTTTTGGAGCTTTGAATTATGAACATTTATTTTAGAAGTCATCAACAATAAAACAAGTATAAAATCCTCTAAAAAAAATACATAATAGCTACGTACCCTTTAAAAATGGGAAACACTTAACTGCCTAAACAGACACTCACAAATACTTATTCCAGCCAGCTTCTAATAACAAACAAGCTTGAATAATTCTTTACAAATGTAGGTTTATATCAACTGCAGTGGTCTAGAATAGTCCAGGAACTAGATTTAGTAGCTCATTCTGACATACAGTGTGAACTGTGTCCTCTGGGAGTCACTGTTGGTGGATTTGTTGGAACATCAGAGTGGAGGGAACGATACTGACCGTTCTGCTGCTTCACAATCAACTCAAGGACGTTTTCTTTTCAGCTGTTCAAAGGGAATGTTGCACTGCCTTGGAAAGCCAAGTCAGACATGCATTCAGTTTGTTTAATCATCTGTTGTCAGTCTAAATCAGTTTGTGCTCTTGTAGGAGAGGCACTTAATCAATGGTTAAGTATTTGTTTCCATTTTAATGATGATAAAACATATTTAATTTGATTTTTTTCTGAAAACCATGAGATCTACCTTTGTAGACTGCAGCAAAGGCAAAGAAATAAGTGTCAGAGTCGAGTTTTTGATAGTAATTGTGGAATCTGCTGATTTTTTAACCATTAAGTTTTAAAAATATGTTAAATTGTCTCCGAGAAATCTATCGATATGCATCACTGAAATGCAATTAGAGATTTCATAATTACTATCAAAAACTTGTCCCCACTTTTTTCTTTGCCTTTGATGCAGCCCTCAAATGTAAATCTCATGGTTTTCAGAAAGTTTAAGACCAGAATTTAAGTCCAAGATTTGCATAAGTGACATTATCTTTTGATAAATACAGTTTGTGTGTGTATATATACATATACATGATGTTAGAAGATTGGTGTGAGGATTTGATTGCATTAAACTACAAAAGCCTCAGGTACAAATTTGAATACTGGTTCTGAATCACCAGCATTGCTCCACCTGAAGGGCGTTGGCCGCATGATCGGAGGATCGGGGGTTTGAACCCTTTCCCAATAGGTTGCCCTGAGGTACCCCTGAGCAAGGTGCCATCCCCGTCACGCTCCTCCCTGCGATGGGCTGGCGACCTGTCCAGGGTGTGTCCCCAATCCTGCGCCCTGTGTGAGCTGGGATGGACACCAGCACTCCCCCGCGACCCCGCTTGGAACAAGCTGCAGAAAATGACTGACTGACTGCTCCACCTGATCACAGATGTATGGGATGGAGGTCCAATGTTCTAGAGAACATGATTCCTCTGCTCTATAGCCATATAGAGGCTTTTTAAACCCCTAGCTTTGGGCAAAATGACCTTAGGCTCATATGTAGCTGCTCCACACGATCAGCAAATAGCCAATGTGACCTTGGACAGGGAGTTGCAAAGTGCATCGACTTAGTTTTGGCTTTCTTTCACATATTTTCTGCCGTTTGAGCAGCCATATTTATCTCTGCATGCTGTTGTTCCAAAGAGTGCACTACAGTCGTGCTCCCTCTCTCTCTCTCTCTCTCTCTCTCTCTCTCTCTCTCACTCTTTCTCTCTCTTTCTCACTCTTTCTCACTCTCTCGCTCTCTCGGACTGAGATGACTTTGATTTTTCTCTGTCTGCTGTCTCATCAATCAGTCGCTCTCGTTGCAGCTTCATAAACTCAAAGAGCTCAGCAATGGCACTGAAATGACAATTTTCTCAAACTGCCACCCCACCCAGACTCAAGGGCCCTGCCAGGGTCTCCATTTCACTGATAACTACACTCAAACACAGCTAGCTCTTAATTCTGCACAACTCCTCTGATCTTTTACTGCTTTGGCCACACTCACGCAGCCTGGATTTCTCGATGGTCCCAGTTTTGTTGACACCAGGCACATGGAAGCTGGTAGAAACCTGGGACGTGGGACTCAGGGCATTGATTAAAGCCAGCAGAAAAGCCTGCATCTGTAGCAGGGGCAGCAGAAGGCACCGTGTGGAATGCTTCTGTGCCTGCAGGCAGCATGGATTTTCTGCTGACCAAGTCAGATGAGGTAGAAGTGTGTGTGTGTGTGTGACTGAGAGGGGAGGTAGGAGTGGTGCCTCATACGTATTGGTGCTTACATCTCTTTGTTTGCAAACGTCATTCATTAATGTACACTACAGTAGGAAATGTTCTGCATATTTTGTTATGTATCTCACAGAATAGTGAGTTTAAAATGACTGACAGGTATGGATTGACAGTTCACTTGGTGAAGCATCCATGGAAATGGCATGTATTCGGCTACAGCAGAAGTATATAATGCATTATTACGTTCAGGGACATTAGACGTGGCCTTTAACGGAGTCACAAAATACAGCCCCCATTTTCTGGGTTTTGTAATTAGTTCAGCTGCATTTTGTTGTTCATAGTGGGAGTGTATAAATATAATAAAATAAAATCAAATGTATTTTTTTATTCAACCCAGTGAATGTTTTGTGTTCAGACATTGTGATACTAATACTGTTATTGAAATCGAAATCATGATATCATGGCAACCTTAGCCCTTTTGTGAATTACCTTCGAATGATTTTATTTAGAGATGTGTGCAGATGAAGCAGCAGGAAGACAAAATGAGGAATGAATGTTAACTAAAGGCTCAAGTTGACGACTGCGACCCACAGTCCCTCCGGCTGGTTCAGGCAGCCTGCCACTGGTGCAGCGTGTTTCCCTCTGAGAGCTTTGCTCACATGCACACGAGCACGCATGCACGCACACACACACACACACACACACACACACACACACACACACACACACCTGAGCACCCTGCACTGAAAGAACCTTCAATGCAGTTGTCTCAGTGCAAGGATAAATCAAATGAACAGTGTTGAATTGTACAGTATGTTTGTGTGTCTGACACAGTTAGAAAGAGAATCATTAAAAGGAGGAATCAGCTTCAGGAAAAGGCAACGGCTGCTGCAGAGACCGAACTAATGCAGACCCAAATGAACCAAGCCAAACTAAACTGCAGGCATCGTGGCATGCACTGATCAATAGATGAGTGATCAATGCAGGAAGCCCTGATACACAGTGAACAGGGCTGCTGGTATGTTCTGTGTTGTTTATGCTTCTTTTTTCCATTACTAGCTTTAAACACAGGGATGCGACCATTTTTATATTTTATTATTAAAAAGTAATAATAAACTACTTCAGGTCATTAAAAGGGTTCAAAAGCAAGAGCAAGCCTGCAATGACATCACATAATAATAAAATTATGTAACATACAGTGCATATCAGAGGATATTGGTTTTCTATAATCGGTTTTTTAAGACGCTCACAGATTTAAGAGTCACTGCATGGATGATTTGAGGCTTGCATGTTAATTTAACAAAAGGTTCATGATTTGGCCAAATTCTAACCCTTAAAGATACCAGGATGTTTTTAGGGGCACATCTTTTTTTACATTTTTATTCTGTTTCATTTGTTTTTCACATTATTAATCTAGCTATATGTTTAAGTAATAGTCAGAATATGAATTTTGTAATATAATATAATAGTAATGAAAGAACTTTAACTTTGCTCGTTTTTTGCAGCCCTGGTGTTACAGAAACATTTTTTTGGAGAAATTATTGAGGAACTGGCAATGATCAGAAAAGAGTAAAATATGCACATCTGTGTACAGACCCCAGGTTTGGCGTTGAGCCTTTGCTCTTTGACCCTCAACCTTCACACCACTGTCTTTTTGGTTGATGTTTTTGCAAAGTGTGGGCAATTAGTAAATATTCATTTCGCTGAGGTCCAATTGACAAAGTGAATGGAATATCTTGAGTCCCATGAGCTTTATCACGCCTACTTTTCACCTCTATCCTATTACAAATGCATGCACAACCACCATATTGGAAATCCTGCCAATGCAGTACTGATAATGACTCTTTAAGAAAGCATCACAGCTCCTAATTTCCATATCATTGTTTTCTCAATCAAAATGAATTCATTCATTCATTTTTTGCCGCTTGTCCCAAACGGGGTCGCGGGGGAGTGCTGGAGTCCAACCCAGCGCACACAGGACGAAGGACAGGGGGACACACCCTGAACAGGTCGCCAGCCCATCGCAGTCAATCAAAATTTAATCAAATAAATATAAAAAAAAAACAACTAAAAAAGGTTGCGATGGGCTGGCGACCTGTCCAGGGTGCGTCCCCCGTCCTCGCCCTGTGTGCGCTGGGTTGGACACCAGCACTCCTCCGCGACCCCTTTTGGGACAAGCGGCAGAAAATGAATGAACTAAAAAAGGTCAAACCAGTAGAAATAATGGATTTTGGTTGGATCTATTCCATTGTTAATTCACAGTAATAAATTGCTTTGCTCTCTAATAAGAAAAAATTTAACCAGCCATGAAACCACCTTTTTTTTCTTATGGGGAAATTTGATATTTTGTTAGTAATTGTTAAACAAATAGAAAAGATGCTCTTTTTTTGTTTTTGTTTTGTAAAAAAATTGTATTGTCGATCTATTTAATCTTGGTCATTTAGAACAGTGGTTAATGGTACATCACTGTACACTACTCAAAAAGAAATTTCTTTGGTCATAACGTTTGCACATCACTCGCTGGTTTAGAGCATTTTCCAAGTAGTGGTAAAAAAGTCATATTTTTCTGAAATATATTGTCCTCGTACGATATCTGTAAGCAGAAGATATTTACACAGACGAACTAAAACTTTAAATCTTTTGTTTTATTATTTACAACTGCACACGTCAAGGTCTGGAATAAATTAGATGATAAGTGAAAAGGTCAGTTCTTATAGCTGAACAGTCTGATGCAGGAAAAATGGGAAGGTGTTAAGACATTAATTTGCGAACATCAACTTGACATGTGCCACCTGCCTAAGCAGCATTGTGGACCAGCCACATCATTCATTGCTGTGGTATTTCCCAATGGCAAAGGCCTCTTTCAGCAGGATAATGAGCTGTCATGCAGAGGGGAATGACTTGAGGAACAAGCTGAAGAATTCTAGGTGTTGCCTTGGCCCCCAGTTTCCCCAGATCTCAGTTCAAACGAGGTGTTGGACAAATTAGTCCAAATCATAAAAGTCCCACCTAACCGGTAACAGGACTAGGAGATCTGGTGCTAAAGTCCTGGTGGCACAAACCAAAGCAGACCCTCAGAGGTCTTAAGAAGTGTATGGCTTCCCTCACCAGATCAATGGGAGAAAGATTTAAGGAGTGGAAAGGCTAGAATTCTCAAAACATTGAAATTGTGTTGTTGATGCTGAAGAAATGAATGATCTTTTCTCCATCAGCAAGACCTGTTCCCACTCCCGAAGTCTCTAGTGTTCATTTTGTGACGGTAATCTCTTTTCATTGTTAAAACCGTGAATGAAAGGGTTTTTTGGCAGTAACTCAAGCTGTGGTTGAAAAGCAGAAAGTTTTGGTCCAGAACTCTTTCAGATTCACTATTCAAAATTACTTTTAATGAAGGTTTTTAAAGGTATTTTCTTCTCATCTTCTTTTTCTTCTTCTTTCGGCTGCTCCCGTCACCACAGCAGATCATCTGTTATCATTTCTTCTGGTCCTCTGCATCTTCCTCCTTCAAACTGATCACCTGCATGTCCTCTCTCACCATAAACGTCATCCTCCTTCCAATATGATCCTCGTCTCTCCTCTGGACATGTCCAAACTAACGCAACCTTGCTTCTCTAACTTTGTCTCCAAACTGTCTAACCCAAGCTGTCCCTCTAATATCCTCATTTCTAATCCTGTCCATCCTCGTCACACCCAACAAAAATCTCAGCATCTTTAACTCTGACACCTCCAGCTCCGCCTCCTCTCTTTTTGTCTGTGCCACCATCTCCAACCCGTACAACATAGCTGGTTTCACTACTCTTCTGTAAACCTTCCCTTTTACTCTCGCTGGTCCCTGTCTGTCACAAATCACTCCAGCCACTCTTCTCCACCCATTCCAACCTGCCTGCACCCTCTTCTTCACCTCTCTTCCACACTCACCAGTTCTCTGAACTGTTGATCCCCAGTTTCTTCCCATCTGCTTTATGAAAAAAGTAATATACACTTTTCAATTCAAGTTCTTTACCCAGAACTTTTAGATCCCTATTTTATAGCCTTCTTCCACCAATAGGGAACTGGCTCCATTTGCGCACTACATTTTGAGCTGTTCAGAACATTTCAAACCAATAACAATTGCAACAGCATAAGCAGCAAGTCTCATTTTCTTCTCTTGTGTAGTCCCTCCATTGATGACACATCCTTCATTACAGTGGTTCTGCTGCAAACTGGAACCAGTTCCCCATCAGTGAAAAAGAGCTATGTGTGTCTGCTCTAGCCAGGAGGCTTCTCTGGGATAGGCTCCAGGACAACTTTCATGCAATAAGTTAATAAGAGTCATCACTGTAAGTTATATATTGTCTCACTTTTAGAGAGTTTTACAGTCGGTCTAGTGTGGACCACAGCACTGAAGATCAGTCAGATAAGTGAGTATCGGTGCAGCTGGATTCCTCTTGGGTTGTTTTGTTCAGTTAGAACTTGCAGTAGAACAGCTTGTTCGCAGCAGACTGCGAATATAAACTGGTAAGAAAGGTGTTGGACGCAGTTCAATAAAAGTAGATTGAACAGATGATTTTAAGACACCGCTCACATCCAGCCACCACGGCCGTCACTAAATAATTCATGCAGCTGCATATGTTTTCTCATAATTCACCGTGGCTTAATGTATCATTAAAGACAATGATTTTATGAATGCATTTATTTTTCATAAATGTTGGTGAAACAATATCCAAGAACACAATGACATGTTTTATTATTTATGCCGCATATTTAAATATTTCTCATTATTTAAGGTTTCTGGGTATTTTTAACTTTCACTACAGATTTTAACATTCATCCTGTTAAGTAATTTTAGCGCACACTCCAGAGGTGTATAAAACATTCACAACATGTGCATGATAGATGTGCAGATGTGCTCTAACGACGGGGTCTGTTGTGTGAATAATGTATAGAGTGCTATATGTGCCCTGTGTAAGCTTGCAGTCAGTGTGCGCTCTACTCCACATTCCTCTGCAGAGAAGCACTGCTCTGCATTCTGATTCAGGCGTTCAGGGTTTGCTCCTATGTAGACTCATTAACGTGTGATCGATGATGCGTGTTACCGCCATGATCAAATTACCAGCTCAAACTACCAGCCAATAACGTTGAAAGACCAGCTGCGAGGGTCCATATTTTGTGACAAGGTGCTGGGTCGGCCATACATTCTTACTGCCCCCTTCTGGTATTCAGCCTTAACAGGAGAATCAGGACCTCTGCCCCTCAGGACCTCCTTCCACCCTCACCTACACAATCTGCTGTCCCAGATAGATGTGCTCTTCTCTGCACTGAAGAAAAAAACTCACTGGAAAATCAGATTCTAAAAAACTTAACTTCTCCAATTGGCCACCTCAAATGAAGTCAAATAGACAAGACAAGTGTCTGGAATGAATCTAAATTTGGGATTTTTAGTTGCTGAGTTCAACTTATTGGTAAAATACATGGTCTTAGCTTTTGATCAGGAAATATTGTATGTTTTATTTTCCCCAAAATATGGTTCATTCAGAAAATAAGAAGAAATTGTGCACTAAATGTGCAAAAGTCTGTTCTGTATTAAGGATGTAAATTTACTTGGAAAATCAAACAATTTTTTTTTGCAAATGTACTTTTTATTGTCATATTTTTTTATTCAATTCAAACTTAACTTTGCCCAAAATATATAACTTCATATGCTTAAACTTTAAATGGTTCTATGAAAAAATCTTATTAATCCAATGTGCCCAAGTAGAGCAGACCAGGAAATACATTTACAGCATCTAGCTGATGCTCTTATCCAGAGCGACTTACATTTCTTAACTACTGGAACAGTCTCCCTGGAGCAACTTGGGGTTAAAGGCCTTGCTGAGGAACCCAGTGAAGGTAGTGCTGGAGGTGGGTTTTGAAACAGTCCACAGGTTCAGAACTTTGGTCTGTAGGCGAGTATCCTACCACTAGACCACCATCACCCTATACATGTTACGTGTTCACAGTCCTTCATCTTTAATTATGACTTGGATTGATGAGGATGGTGTTGGGACCAACACTAGAAGTCAGTCGTTTCCAACATAGGTTGCATAGGAATGCATCCCCAAAACTCCAATGAACCCACCAAAACCAGATGTTCTTGAAGGTGGAAAAGACTTACTGATGTGCCTTAACACACAGTATGATTAACTGTGTGCTGTTAAATTAAACTTCACCACTGCAGGCAGCCATTTCAGACAACACCAGGGCTGGTATTCTCAAAGCAATCGTAAGGAGAAATGATATGGGACCAGATTTCATCATATTTATAATGGCAGCTCCCTCAAAACTGATTCTAGATCAGCACTCCTAGTGGTTTGTGAAAACAGGTGCCTGCAGCGTTCAGCCACACTGTGAAGTTTTGTTCATTTTTACAACTCACAGTAACTCATAATGTGTCCTAAACCTCATCATCCACAAGCATGCGCCACCTAGTTTGACGCAGTTTGAGGTACTTGAGAGATTTGTGGACTCTTAGATTATTTCAATGCTTATTAATCTTTAGTTTTGGGTAGCAATGTTGGCCTTGCAGCCCCAGCCCTATACTGAAGAAGCAGCATGACTGCAAACACGTTCTGGTTAACTGACTATTTCTGGGGAAAGTGGAAAAGGATGTTGATTTGATAATGTCCAAACCTTTTACTGGAACAGGCACCGAATGCCAAATTATTGAACATAAATATAACCCAGTCTTGGACTAACCTGCAAAATCAGTGGCGTTGTTAAAATTCCACTTCTAGACTTTCTAGACTTCAATCTTTACCCCCCTGCGATGGGTTGGCGACCTATCTAGGGTGTGTCCCCCGTCCTTCGCCCTGTGTGAGCTGGGATGGACTCCAGCACCCCCCTGCGACCCCGCTTGGGACAAGCGGCAGAAAATGACTGACTGACTGACTAGATTTTACCCTAATATGAGCGTGGGAAACCAAGTGCAATAGTTTTAGTTAAATAGAGCTTGATTCAGTAGTCATACAGGTAAACTGTCAGAAAGGATTGTCAGTGAACATGTTGAAATGACATAAAGTGTAATATCATTAGAAATAAAGCCTTTCTTCTCTGCACATTTGTTACAGAATAAAATAAGCAATTAAATATGTGTATATTACTGGAGAAACTGGATACAGATCAACAACAGATAAATTGGACTCTAGTTGAAACACAGTGGTTTTCCCCTACTCAGGGTGTTGACATATGGAAAGGAAATGCTGACAGAGGGAGACAGAAATACCAAGTAATTAGTCATGAACGAGTCTCTCTCTGTGGGTCAGGCCTTTTCCAGAGTACTCAGTCAAACTGACCCAGATCTAGATAACCTAGAGGCTCCATCTCTCTTTTTGGGGGCTGGTGGTGAAAAACAGCCCATTCTGTCTACCCACCTACCTGCCTATCCCCAGACCATCCGGAGCACACTATTTTGGGTTCTGGCAAGGGTAACAAATGTCAGCATTGTGTGTGTGCATGAGAGTGTGTATGTGTGTGTCACTTAAAGAGCCATGTAGAGTGGTAGAAAGAGTACATGTGGGCCAGAGTGTCTGCCTGGCCTAATTTGTTCGACCTTGGCAGGAGAGAGAAAGGCACTGCGGAGAAGAGCACAGCCTCGTTCCGGATGCACACTCTGCCACTGAGAGGCCACAACTCTTCCAGAACAACACTGGCAGCACCTGGGACTCTCCAATCAGTCCAGTCAAGCCTTTCCTGCTCAAAAACACATCCTCACCACCACTTCACAGCAGTGCTAGTATTGATTCCCTTTATTATTAACTATTATTAACACACTCCAAGCTCAGCCTGACCCTCAGCAAATGAATTGCACCAAATAAGGATCATTCTTGATCATTGGTTATTCTTCAGTCTTTATGCAGATCATTTATAGTATTAAAATCATTATGATCAGAGTACAAAGTATTAGAAATCTAAATGCTGTTGTTTTGCATTTGGCCATCACCCTGAAAACCTCTGGGAAAAGGCCAGAAAACTGTGGAGTGAACATATTGCATCACACTGTGACACAAAGTCCTTAACATCAGCAAATTGTACAGTTACTCACTTCAGTTCCAAGTATTTAGATCAACAAATTCCTGCTTTCTTCACTAATGTTTTGTACTTTCTTTTCTTCAATGCACAAAAAGGACCCCACTTCATTTGCTTTTTATATTTCTTAATAAGTGTTTATCAGAGACAATCCATGAAAGTAGAACTGCATGGTTTTGGCGGGAGATAATTAGGGGCTGCTTTGGGAGGAACTGGTGAATATTAATTTTAAAATATAATATAAAAAAAAATAGCTTTGTTTTTTGTGTTTTTGTGTTGTGAAGGGAATAATGAATTCAAAACAGGTTTGCTGCTTAAATTTCAGGTTTTGATTATAACAATGACCATGATAACTGTAAAAGTGAAAGTGACTATTTTTGTCATTGTGAAACACGGCACAGCACGCAGTGAGACACAACTGAATTTATTCTCTGCTTTTCACCAACACACACACATGCAGCAGGGGGCAGCTATTTAAAGCGCCCGTGGAGCAGTGATGGGGATGGAACCTTGCTCAAGGGTACCTCATGGCTCTCTACTGTTGCGTTAGTTCCTAACCACTAGGCCATCACTGCCCCAAGCATCGATGATCTCCAAAATACTGAATTTATAACCATAAAATGGTCATGTAGTCATGATTTGGAATTTTCCGCGCTCCAGTAGACAGTAGACCAAGATCGGAATTGGCAGCAGGATGGGCAGAGACATACAGAAAATGATTAGTTTGGTGCAGGGGATAATTGCTGGGATTGACCCTATAAATTTTAAATGATCACGTCATTAATTAGTTCCTCTGAAATTAATGAGATTGTTGCCTTTTTGTCTCAACAAATTGGAAATTAGACGATGAACAGAAGTTCTGCTTTTGAGCCCTTTAGTCTTCTGAGCAGTCTTCTTAAAGCAGTTAATGGAATTTAAAATGCCTTTATTGAGGTGAGGAATGGGAGCAGGAAACTTCTTTTGAGTGATGCCACTGGGCACGTTATTCTCTCTGAACACTGGTTTTAAAGTTAATCTGTATTGTCTTTCCAAGAGGATCAGTTTATGGACTTTTATACCAACGTATCTTTTCGTTTGGATCCCTACTTGTTATTTTAGTAGAAACGGACTAAAAAGAGGTCACAGGAGGAACAGTGGCTTGATCTGGTGGAATCCCAGTCTCTCTCGGTGTGGAATTTCACTTCATAAAATTTTTTTGTTTGGACCATACGTTGTCCTGTTTCTAGATACTGATTTGGAAAGTGTATATAATAATACCTCCTAGCCACAACCTCTACATCAGGATCATAAAATGATTAGCATGTACTGGACAGGCTGTGGTTTGTAGCTCATTTTATAACTAATGACAGGCCTTCTTCCAGTTAATTATACATTATTTGTTTGTGGTTTGGGACTACTTAAGTTAATGATGAGAAGAAAGAGTGAATATAAGTTACTGATCTTGCGCTGACTGTGTACCATGTTCAAGCTTCATCAGAGAGGAATAAAAGGAGAACTTTCAAAGAATTATTTAAAAGCTTAAGACTTTGATACATTTAAATGCCTACATGGCAACTTCTGCGTGCCTTGTTTAAGAGCCTGGGACACAAATCCAGGAGTTCAATTCGAGCACTTCTAGGAATTTAAGTGATGCTCTGAAGCATCCTCCATACCTAAATAATCTGTTTTCCTGGAAGTTGCAAGAAATTGCAAGTGCGAGAAGCACCCGTTCAAATTAAACTCAAAATGCTTGTTAGCAATCCTTTCCTTGAATACTTATCTTCCTTAAAGGGTTTCACCGCAGTGAACCCCGACCACTCTCTACATCTTCTTCTCACTACATTTTATTCCACTTCTTCCAAACTCTTTACTGGTGTCTCTCACCAGCCATCTCATTCAAACTATCGTTTTTATTTATTTATTTAATTTTTGGAATTTACAGGCTTAGAATCTATTTCATCCTCTGCAGTTTGTGAAATCCCTGCCAGGAAAAAATTGTTTAGACATTTATTCATAAGCTGTGTCTAGTTCATGCAACCTCCTCAACAATTAAACGGTGCATATTCTACATTTTTCATTTCTCTTATCTTGTAGAGCTGTTAAGGATGAAATATGTCAATCAGCTCTGTTCTTATTGGCAGTCCTGTATGGGACCTCATTTAAAAAGTGGTTCAGGCAGAAACACTCCTTATAACGTGTGCATGAACTGATTTGTTGATTATGCTGTATCCTGGTTTTTCCATTTTCACAAGTGAAAGAAATCTGGTTAGACTGTGACTCATAGGCAGGGATTTATCTAGAACATCCAACACAAGTTAATTGTCATGAATATGCTCCTACCTGTTACACATCAAGACATGACTAGTTGATTCCACTATCAGTTCCATAAATAGTGGTTCATCTCACATATTAGGTCTTCAGTTCAGCTTCTGAAGACCTCACCAATAGGAAATCTCATCCAGCTACATCTACCTTGATACCATAGAGAGAAAAAGACTGGACTGGATAGTTCTCTTTTTCATGTATCAACTTAAATACCAAAAGCATGATGGCAGTTAAATAAAAATCAACAAAACATTTTTTTGTTGACCTTCAGAAAAAACCCAAACTGTCCAAAATACAGTGTATTATACAAGAATCACCCAACAGGGGTGTAGATGCTTAAGTCTGCTAACAGTTCATGTGATATTAGGTTATTAAAACATATCATATCCACTGTAACATGAACACCATAATGTGTCTGACCTTTAAACCCTGCATTTCGTTGGAAGGCTATAGCTTAAGATTAATTAAAAAAAGTCGGAGAAAAGAAAAAAACGAGCTAAACCAGGCTGTCCAGTCTTATCCACAAAGGCCTGCTGTGGCTGCAGGTTTTCGTCCAGACAAAGCAGAACACATGATTAAGTGTTGGTACAGACCAACTAATTAAGCAAGAATCAGATGAGCTCTTGCTTTGCTAGACTGAAAACCAGCAACCAAAGTCAGCAGATGAGCTGAGACACTCCAAATGAAGTAAAGTGAAGCAATCACATTCAGATTTGTTTTTAATATCAAAAAGGTGAGATTCATTCATATTTCATTCACAATATTTCATTTCTCTTTCACTTTTCATTCAGGTACATACCTTCAGTCCTCATTCATTTAATTCGCTCTAATGTAGCCGGAAACCTTAGAAATCCTGAGGTCTCTAAAAGTTGCCAGTAGGTATTGAGAAGAACTTGAAAACTAGTGATACAAGCAATTAATAGTGGAACCTCCAGCCTCTCGGTGAAAGTGGTCTGAACAGCAACCTTCATTTTCAGAGGAAAGAGGCAAAGAACAAGAGCCGAGCTGAACGCTGATAAATACTCAGCTCAGAGACTGTCAGAATAAATACTGCACTCCAGCAATGAAAGACTAAACTCTGTTGCCCTTTCATCTAAATTCAATTTCTTCTTAGTGTAATAAGACTGTAATCCATGGCTGCTGATGTTGACTCATAATTGAAAACTGGGGCGATACTGTGTTCCCTCCGCTCTACTCTTTTACTGATTTATTTAACAGAAGTACGTGCACAAAAGAAGTGTGAGCATATATTTTGTCGGAAACGAGAGAAAGAGAGTTTTATGGTCATTTATATGTTTCTGTCCAGACTGTTAATGTCTTTTCTGGCGGAAATATCATGCCAGATGTCTGTCTTCGGAAAGAGCACAGTAAACCTTCTAATTAATATTATTCTCACTGCAATGTAAGGGGGAGGTACTTTAGTGTCCAGATGTATGTGTGTGTGTGTGTGTGTGTGTGTGTGTGTGTGTGTGTGATAGAGAGAGCAAGAGAGAGAGAGAAGCAGACTGCTTCCTGCGCCCTCTAGCTTCATATTTCCTTGTTAAACCCCTGCATTGCAGCAATACTTGCAGAAGCAGAGAGAGAGAGAGAGAGCGAGAGAGAGCGAGAGAGAGAGCGAGAGAGAGAGAGAGAGAGAGAGAGAGAGAGAGAGAGCGAGAGAGAGCGAGAGAGAGAGAGAGCAGGAGAGCGAGAGCGAGCATTCTTATCTGTCCTCCCACACTCAGAGAGAGAATGAAGCTGGCTCCAAACAACACCCACTAGATTAGGACAGAAATGGCCTTCTCCTCCATGGTGCAGTTGCTGTTACCCCTTTAACTCTCTATATTTGCTTCTGGTCTTTAATATGTTTTACTCTGTTGGATATCTGGTCTCACAACAG
>CM029366.1:29303008-29518008 GCA_017165825.1 Hepsetus odoe | reverse complement strand
TACTCTATATAGGGCAAACGTGGATGTAGGTTATGTTATTGTAGCTTTTGTAGTGACTCCAGAGCTTCAAAGGATCTTATATCCATATAATGATCTTAAAGCAGCAATCATTATTTTTTTTTTTTTACCCTTTATTTAAAGCTTCTCTAAAGTTTAACTGACCAGTAGTTAACACATCTGCTGAAATGTATCGAAATAAGGTTAAATGTATTGAATGATATGCGATATGTTCTGAGTACGTATCTGCCAATGAAGACACAGGGCTGCAACTATTTAACATCTGCATTTTAAATATTCTACTGAATATTGTCTTGATTTATTCCAGTATTCTATAAAAGTAAGAAAAAGAATAATATATTTCACTTCGGTGACTCATACATCTGTCAATTATCCCACGCTTCTCCCAACCGGAGTTGTGGAACTTATTCTTATGCTCATAGGGCAAAAGGCCAGTTGATCAAAGGGAACACACATAATTCTCTTACTTATTTTCTTAGCCGCTTGTCCTATTTATGGTCATGGGGGTTGCTGGAGCCTGTCCCAACTCTCACAGGGCAAAAGGAGGGGAAACACCCTGGACAGGTCACCAATCCATCACAACATAAGCAGACAAGAATATATCAAACATAACTTGGCGACAGGAAAAAACGTCTGATAAGTAATGAAGTAATTGAGCTAGGCTGTTGATGTTACTTACGTATTTTGCTCAGATGCTGACTAATTGAATTTGGGGTGGCAGGCTCCATCTGGTCTTGGTGGTGTAAGGCAATCTCACCAAGTTGGCACCATATGGCACGATGCCAGGCGAGCACTTTGTGTAGTTCGCCCTCTATTGCAAGATCCTGCAGGCAGAGAGGGATCCCCCAGTCGACAAGGACAAGTGGATGGATGTTACTCAAGGGCAGGGAGGCCACTCTGCTCAGCCTTTTTTTTTTTCTTATTTTAAATAATGACTTAAAAGCACTTACTGTCCCACAGCATTCCAATATTTAACTCCTCTTACTTTGTGGCGTTCATGTGTCAAGTCTGATATTTTATGCCATTTCATATTTCAACTTAGATACAGCTGAACCAAATTTAGAACCCTCCCCGTCTCTTTTTCTTTCTTCCTTGATCAGTGCTGACATTAAAGCCCTTCTCCTGCATCATCAGTTCTCCGTTATGCTAAACCACTGGCCAGTCTGCATAGCAACACACTCACTTTCACCATCCCGTCATTGTAGAAAACACAGGGTGATAACTCTGATAAAGCATGCAGTTTTAAATGCCCCGTCACTGTTTTGACAAGTCATAACCTGGATGCAGCTACTGCCAAGCCTGCCTCGCTCTCTGTTACTGTCCACATGTCCTAAAAGTACTCTTTTTGTCATTGCAATGAATGTGCTGTGTCACACTTTGGAAAAAAGGAAAACCTCTAAATAAAATAATGTTCAGGTTTAATACATAAATGTTACTGTTTCACATAATGGAATGGACCGGTAAAAATAGATTCCTTGATTGCCATTTAGCACTTCATGCCTGTCTCTGTTATTTTTGGGTAGATTTTAAAATATTCTATGTAGACCATTCAAGAAGCCTCTGTCCTAGACTGGAACAGAAGTTGTATTTTTCTCATTTGTATTCTTTTACTTCTTTCGTGCCCAGGGGTTCTCTGAGTCCCATTTAGTTGATAAGGAGATGGAGGTAAACTGCATCAACTGGACACTTTTTCAATACCTGTCCAAAGCAGCCGGCATAATTTATAAGGAAAACATAACGTCTCCAAAAGAGTGCATTTATAGAATAATTGGGGAAAAAGTTCAAACTTATAATGAAAATCAGTGTTTGAACACAGTGTAGAGGTTAGCTGCTGCTTCAAATAAACCTGAAAACCAACAAAAATGGAGATACAAGGTTTTGCTTATAAAAGATAACTAGGTAGCAGGGTTTCTGTGTTTTTCCCTGTTACGTCATGTTAAATTTTAGCCTAAAATCCAGTAGTGAACTGTGACTGTTAGGGCTTGGACTTTACATCAATCTATAAATCTAATTAAAGCATTGGTAAAATATATAGCATGTTGGCAGCATCTCAAAAGGACTGAAACCTGGTTAACAACCTGGTTAATGAAGGCCAGAAAAGATTGTTCAAATACAAATACAGTCCAGAGTTTCTTTCTGAGTCTAACCTGAACCAGCACATAGCATCCCATACTAACAACAGAAGTAGATTTTGCATGGGTTTCATTGTTTTAAAGTAATGACATCAGAAAGGGAGAATTCAATTTCTGTCATAGTTTAAATGCACCAAGAATGAGGATAGTATTAAATAAGAATTACACACATATTTTATGTCCCAGAAATAATTAGGTCTTCTCTCAAGGCTTCCACAGCCCTGAGGGTTCCCTAATGTTAAAATCTCAGGATTATTACCTAAGGCTTATTCAGTACCTAAGGCTTATACAGTGATTCCAGTGTAAACTGGCTGAAGTGATATTACCTCAAGCTCTTCTTATTCTCTTGTAAAGGAATCAGAACTCTAAATTTTGCATTTTTGTATTGTTTTCAAAGTAGCTTTGGAATAAAACTCAAGGTATGAATGGCCCTGAATAGTAAAGGATTACTCGATTATTGTTACGCTTGCATGCTATGCAAAAAAGGGCACATTATCTGATTTACATTTACATTTAAATTTACATTTAAATGATTTTTCAGTGTGTGGTTGTGTTTTGAATGAGGGAACGGAGCAAGCTTAGACCGAGACTAGAAATACTCCAGAAATGACATCTTCCCAGGTTTGTTGTGTGCACCTGGTTCCCCAGCCCAGCCCATTTCAGCAGTTAAACCAGCAGAGCCTCTTAAGGGGGGAGGATTTTACATATTGATCATTTGAGATTGTCCTCCAGTCTCCGTTCAGGGCGTAGCTTACTGCATGCAGCAGTGTGTGAGCAGCATCCTAAATGAGGGAGAGAGAGAAGGGGAGAGAGAGCATATGTGGAAGTGTGTGGGAGAAAGAAAGAGAGAAAGAGAAATAGAACGGAGGAGAGCTAATGAGACTAAGGGACAGAGAGAGGGAAAGAGAGAGAATGGTAGTGTGGGGTTTAGGAAACAGAAGCAGCTGAAAGATGGAGGTGTGCATGTGATGAGGGGGGGGGGGTTTCTGTAAGAGTAAGTGTGTGTGTGTGTGTGTGTGTGTGTGTGTGTGCATGTGTGAGCGAGCTTCACTGCAGTAGAGAGGAGTGTGGGGTGCTGCAGTTTGCTCTGATGGAAGAGTCACTGGGGGATGTTACCTCACCACTGAGGCGTTAAGTCCACCACTCATTTTGGATGGGTGGCTGCGATCAGGAGAATAGAACTATTGCCTGGTAAGGGGTTTCCCTTTCTCTTTCTCTCTCACTCTGTTTTCTAATTCTCTATCGCTCCAAACTCTATGCTCCTCTGTCTCAGGTCTGGCATACAGAGTTCATACAGAGTTTGCTGTGTATTAGTCATTGAGGTTTGGATGAGTTCATCTGGGAGCAATATTGCGTTTTCTTGTTTAAAAACCTGAGTTATGTGAAATTTGGGACTATTAAAAGCTCAAGGCATTCCTCATTGCCTCAGTGGAGAGCAGCAAGCCTATCACAGCAGGTGCAGTAAGAGCGACAATGAGGGTAATTAATCATACCATTCACTAATGTAGCTGTGCTGCCATACCACTAATAAGGAGCCTGCTGGAAAGTTGAGTCTAGCTCCAGTAGTTCCCACTGCAGTGTCTGCACTTCGACTTCAAGTCGCTGATCTTCATTCATCTTTCCTGCATGTGGTCACAGAAGGATTTTGCATCACTGACAGTGCAAATATGAGTGATCCATAACCCTTATCTTCTTTGTGGCTCCTGTTTTTTGACGAAGCATTGTACAGGACAGGGCATGTTAGGAATGGCCAGAGACACTGAAGGGGATTTGAGCGTTCAGCTGTTGAGGTGTTGCACTCGGTTAAGGTGCTGCTGTAGATTGATTGTTTCAGGGTCAGACCAGGACAAGCCCATATCCAGACAGCGCTCCAAAGGTAATCTGGGATTTTATGCATCTGTCCTTACAGGTAATACATACAGTAAGTATGAAGATCCATCATGCCTATTCATGAGTCCCATTTAGACAAGAACATCTGCCAAATAAATGTCAATAATTTCAAGGCTCCCTACCTGTGAGCAGAGCGAGAGTAATTGTTTAAAACATACAGAAGTTAGATTATTGTTGGCTGCAGAACTGAATAAAGGAGCATGACTGTTTTTTGCAGTTTTTTTTTGATTTCATATGGTTTCAGTTACAAGGCTAATGTTTCTAACAATCACTATAACTTCAAGGCTGCTCTTTCTTTCTGAAAATAGATCTTCTAGAACTTGTTTAATCCACATCACACCTCATTCATCAATCTTCACTGTGTAGCTTAACTCTAAGGGTATTCTTTTTAAAGAAATATGCCTGATCTTTACAATCAGTGTGCTGATCCGAAATCAAAATTATGAAGGACTCTGATCCAGGATGAGTCCCGCATATACGGTACTGTGCAAACGTTTTAGGCAGGTGTGGAAAAAATGCTGTAAACAAAGAATGCTTTCAAAAATGGATTTATTTTCATCAATCAACAAAATGCAGTGAAGGAACAAAAGAGAAATCTAAATCAAATCAATATTTGGTGTGACCACCCTTCGCTTTCGAAACAGCATCAATTCTTCTAGGTACACTTGCACACAGTTTTTGAAGGAACTCGGCTGGTAGGTTGTTCCAAACATCTTGGAAAACTAAGCACAGATCTTCTGTGGATGTAGCTTCCTCACATGCTTCTGTCTCTTCATGTGATCCAGACACACTGGATGATGTTGAGATCAGGGCTCTGTGGGGCCAGAAGAACTGATGCTGGTTTGAAGGCAAAAGGTAGAAACACCAGATATTGATCTGATTTAGATTTTTGTTCGCTCACTTTGCATTTTGTAAATCGATAAAAATAAACAATCATTATTTATATTTCTGAAAGCATTCTTTGTTTACAGCATTTTTTCACACCACCTAAAACTTTTGCACTGTACTGGAGCTCCTTCGTTTTACCGGCGCTGGTGTTGTCCAAAATGGCTGCCTGCCATTGTGAGGTTCTGTTTATTTCTCTAAATCTCACAGTAAGTCATACTGTGTCTTAAACCACATCAGCAAGTCTGTGTCGCCTTAATTAAGGGATGGTCTTGGTTTGAGGTTGTGGAGAGACATTTTGAGGCGATATCTGCAGATTAATGTGCGGGAAATTCTATGGCATTTTGCTGAGCAGTACTTTGAAGTTCTGTTTTCAGAACTTGCTCATCTCTGGATGCTCAGATTTTTCTGGCTGTGACTCGATGGTGTAACAGCTCTCTTTAGATACGACAGCACAGCACATCTTGAAGGAACATCTTGAAGATTCTATCTTTATTTAACACCAGAGACAAGCTGAGGCAGGGTGTCTAGATAGCCAAGTATCTACCTTGTTGATGTAGCAATTTCTTTCATGTGAGTAATTCATTATAATGATTTGAAGATATTCATTCACCCCCCAAAAAGTGTAGTGTTTTTCAGAAGTTTCTTCCACATTCAAGGACATCTGGAGGGTTTCTAGCTCTTAAACTTGTTACGGAGACTAATCTTGTTATAAACTTGTTATAATCTTTTTATACAAACTAATATGATACAAAAGATGAAGTGATGGTGAAATGTTCATTTTATTTATTCTCCCGTCTCCCTGAATCAACATCTCACTGTCATATTTTCAGTAATAATGCCACTAAACCACAATACAAAGGAAATATATTAGTTTTTTTTTTCCAGCTTATCCTTACTTTTGGAAAACTAATAAATATGTTTGCTTGCTTGGTACAGTTCAGAATCAGAAAAAAAAAATTGCTAATTGCTTAATCCCAAAGGAAATTAAAATAGAAATATGAAATTACACCTTCTGTAACTGACCCGTCGGTTTTTCAAGTGAGCAAAGGTACTGGAACAGAAAGTTTCAAAGAAAATTAAAGTAAATAACTGTTCATTTTTGTTAAATCTTTTGATTACGGTAATTGCTTCAGGCCTGCGCCAAAGCATCTTTCAGTTCTGACTTGTTCTGAGGGGTTTCCCTTCATTCTTCTTTTCCAGAAATGAAACACATCTTCAGTTGGGTTTAGATCTGGTAATTAACTTAACCAGTCCGAAACTTTCCACTTTTCCTCCAGTTAAGTTCTTCGTCGTGCACTGTTATACCTCTACCCCTGTTCTGTGATCATGATATCAGTTTTTTCCTTGAGTCTTTCATCAGTGCTATGTCTTATGTTCAGTACACTGGTATTTTCCTTCTTTTTCAAGACATTCCAAATATATTTAGGTGCTATGTCCACTTTTTATGAAATCCTTACATTGGCTTACTGGAAAAACTGGGTGGTCCCTTACACAAGATGCTAAATTCTATGACCTTTAACATAAATACCAGGAAATGTAAGCTGAAAATCTGACTTTCAGATCTACTCCTGCTCACCTTTTGATGTAAAAAACAAAAGTCTTCAGTGCATCGCAAAGCAAACCTTGCTGTGCTGATCATTTACGGGGGACTGATGTGCAGGAATTTATGGAGCTATTACTTCTCAGTCCCTCTGCATCTGTATGAACTCCATCATCAATTTGATTTAAACTGTTGAGGTGTGCTCTTGATTGTTGATGGCTAATGGCTAATATACATTACGTTCTAGCTCAGTCTGGGCTTAAGCAGCAGATTTATATGATCAATACGGTATCTGTGTGGCTGACACTTTTTATTACAAGTTAAATCCACAATTGAAACAGAATAAGTACTTCTTTGTCTAGAACTGAACAATCTGTTATCATGCCGTTCCATCTCTTCCACATTTCATGTTTTCTTCAGCAGCGTAGAACTCATTCTACTTAGAATAATGTCTCTTGACTTGTGTGCTGTGTGTGCTTTAAAGAACTTTTGAAAGTTATCCCTGTTTCTCTCTGGCAGAAGCCTTGAAGCTGAATACTTTCAATCCCCTGGTGTTTTCTTCTGAGAAGAACAGAACATTGATTAATTTTTGTTGAGCTCTTTATGTGGATAGAACACTATTTCTCGATTCTATTGGCTGCGAGCAAACACCCTTCAGAGTTTTTGTGTTTTCTTAATTGGGTGATTACAAGGCCCATGTGGTTTGGGATACAATGCTGAAAAGGTAAAAACATGCAAAGCACTAAAAGTAAACTTATACTCAATATAATATCATGAATAATCAAACAATCATCTGTTGACTGCACATTTTTATTTTGTTCCCCCTTGTTGCAGGTAGGGGCAGTATAGAGACTCTACATAATGGTATCCATGAATATAGTTGGACTTCTTTTCTTATTGTTGCAGTAAAATAGGGTCTACCGCAGAATCCTTTGCAAGCCTTTGTAAGTAATTTTTTTTAGGGAATTGTAGAGGTTTCTTCAATCATCCAACATGTTTTTACATTTAATAGTTATAAATACACTGCCTGATAAAGGAAATATTAGTTTACATTAGCCTTTAAGTTTAAGTTTTGGCCTAATACTGGATTTATTCAAATGCATAAAACTGGGGAAATATATGCAACATTATGCAATGTGAAATTCCCCAAAGGAGCATATTTTTTCAGCTTTATCACCATTTTACCATCAACATTACATATAAGAAAAAAAAAATCTAAAAGTTCATTGATGTTTTTAATCATGAATAAAATATCAATATTTTGTTTATAGGCTTTGCAACTGCAACCCCTGGTTCAGTACTACCACTGAAATGAGAAGCTACGGTCTGCCCAGGGACAGAGTGGGGACCTGTCCCGGGTCTCCTCCCTTTTGCCCTTATGTGTGCTGGAATAGGCTCCAGGATAAGCAGTTAAGATGAGTGTGTGAGCGAGGAACCAGCTGACACCAAACCATCCATCCATCCATCCATTATCTTCCGCTTGTCCCAAACGGGGTCGCGGGGGAGTGCTGGTGTCCAACCCAGCGCACACAGGGCGAGGACGGGGGACGCACCCTGGACAGGTCGCCAGCCCATCGCAGGGAGGAGCGGGACGGGGACGGCACCTCGCTCAAGGGTACCTCAGGGCAACCTATTGGGAAGGGGTTCGAACCCCCGATCCTCCGATCATGTGACCGACGCCCTAATCACTAGGCCACCACTGCCCCCAACACCAAACCATTCTGAGTGAATATGAATGAATATAATAAGGTATTGGGCTCAAGCAGTTTAATGTTCTTTAAATAAATACAGATAAAGGTCTTTAAATGATTGTAGTATGAGTATTCATGTAGATCAGTTACAGAATGCACTAACCAAACTGCTTTTCGAGAGAGGCATCCTGCAGGGTAGACTGTCAGAGGTCATTTATACATACATCATTCAAAGTCTCGGTGAAAAAAAAACTGTTTAATTGTAAGGGATGAAGAGAGACTGGAAAATGGTCATTTAAAGATAGATTACTACTATTTTAAGTTTGAAAAAGGCACATATAATCATAACTGCATATTGGAGAGAAACTAAAATGGAAATAATGTAGTATAGGGGCCCTTTAAGTGTTAAGTTTTTTTTTTTTTTTTCTGAGGCAAGTGTCCCTGTTTAGCTCCTACCTTAATTTAATCCTGATCCAAGTAATGAAAGCCTTCAGGGACATCTGGATATTCGAGGCAGGTGTGTTGCCTCTGAACTCTGCAGAGGGATGGGCATCCCTCAAGGCATCAACGCAAAGCACAATTTATGGTCAGACGTATTTCTGAGAGTGTCAGTGTTAATTTCCATCATTACTCTGACAAATATGTAAGTGTGTCTGCTCCGCAGATGTCCAGGTTAAAACCGAACGAGTTTGGCAACTGTGTAGCCCAATTCTGTCCAATTGTCTTGCTTGCTCATTTGGCTGGGGTTGCGAAATTGCCTGTCTCCTAAACTCAGACAGATCGCTTCTCTCTCGGCCCGTTTCTCTGAGGGACAGTGAGAACCAAAGTGAAGGCTACACTTCCCCCATTTCAAACTGCTGAGAGCGGGGCTTCGAGACTGGCAATATATTTGAAGGAAATGCTGCTCTAGGATCTTCGAGATATCCCATTCGAATGCTTAGGTTGGCCAATTGAATCACTCCGCTGAGGGGATGTACACAACTGAGCCAATGCTGAATGCTACAGAGCTACATGATTTCTTTATGGATGTTCATGCCAAACTCATTGTTCATTCCATCCTTTTTTGGGACTATCATTTTTTCCATGCAGAGCTGGGGATGAAAGTCAAAGCCCTGATCTGTCAAAAGCACTTTACATACGAGCAGTCTAGTCCAGTGAGAGGCATCCTAATGAGAGCCTGTTGTGACTGATAGAGTGCGTGAGTGAAAAGGGCAGGCTCATCATATTCTCCAGTGCCAGTGGAATGGCTACAACGATGGGACGTTGTCAATCAATACCTCGGCTAGAGAGCAAATGTCAGTCTATCTCAGCAGGTGTGCTGTGGATCAGCAGAGGAAAGGGGGCAGATAAGAAGCAAGGGGGGTGGAAAATCAATGACACCCTCGATGTGCCCACCATGTAATAAAGTGCATAGGTTCTATATGTAATGGCTACTAATGGAAGACAGGATGAAGATGCTAAGTGAGTATCTTTTGGTGAGGATTGGATAGAACTTAAATAAAAGATGTTCTTAAATCCACAGTTTCCAAAGTGGGATCTTCAGGCTTCCTTTAGTAAAGACCATGATATAAAACCATGTAAACCCATTTTAAAAGTTTTTTGTAGCATTGAAAGGGGTTACTTTTATGACTGTGCTTTTATTACTGTGCCAAAATATGCTACAGTTGCATCGGTTATGTTCTATACTGCATCAGTTGTTATTTTATGATTCATAGCATCTGTGATATGCAGCCCCAGCTAAAGGTGCAAGATGCTGATTATTAGTAGTGACACAATAAGAAAATATGGATGAATATGATGCAATAAATTAATAAAAAAATAAACCAAAAGGAAAAATCAGTTTAGACCAGGCAGCCTCAACAAAACATGGTTCTTTATGGAACCCTAGGGTTCATGCATTAAATATTCTTTCTCGTTAAGTCAGATTTTTTTCGCAAAGGGTGATAGTGCTTTCTTTGCCGAAGCATATTTTTAAATGCTGCTCTCGCTCCAATGAATGAAAATCAATAACCATGATTTCAAGTGGCTTAACAAAAAATATCTACCCTCCCTTTTACTGCTGTTAATATCATGTAAGGGCTCCAGAAGGGATGGTGTAGTTCATTTTATACATCATTTGCCTCAGTCACAACATGCAATATTAAGAGAATGACATACTGTACAGTTCAATACAGGAGAGAGAGAGCGAGAGAGAGAGAGAGAGAGAGAGAGAGAGAGAGAGAGAGAGAGAGAGGTAGAGAGAGAGAGAGCAGAGAGAGAGAGAGAGAGAGAGAGAGAGAGAGAGAGAGAGAGAGAGAGAGAGCAACAGCCAAAATAAAAAGCTGAGTTCAGCTGCTGATGACACCGTGGAAAACACCTGAAAAATGAGCCTGAGACAAAAACTCCCTCGCTCCCTCCCTCTCACGTTCCCTTGCCTCTTTCCTTTCTTCACTTCGTCTTTCGGTCTACCCCTCTCTCTAACCCACTCTCTCTCACCATGTCTCTCTCTCCGCTTCAATCAATATTCTCATCTCAAAGTCCTCCAAGAATGATTAAACACAGAACACATTGTTTATTGTCTCCTTTCATTGTTTTTATCCTCTATTAAACTGTTCTTTTTTACTGAAACTTTGCTCATGAACAGAATGTATATGTAGAATTTTTTGGAAAGATCAGAGGAAAAAGAATGAATCTCAGATGAATGAGTGAGATAGCCTTAAATATGGGTTACAGAGCAATATAGTGTAGAACATTATATTTTAATGTATACATTAGAAGTGTTTACATGGTAATAATGGCCAAATGTTGCCTGACATTAAAATAAGAATACATCGGTAGCTAAATATTTCGCTAAACGTACAATTCCTTTTAATGTAAAAAGCATTAAATCTGAACGATATCTCCGTTTTTCATGTACCTGTATCAGCCTCTACACGGTCACGATATTAAAACCTGCTTAATATTGTGTAGGTGTCCTCATGCCTTCAAATCAGCTCTAGGACATGGACTCCACCAGACCTCTGCAGGTGTGCTCTGGCAACAAGAGAGCAGCAGATCCTTTAACTCCTGTAGAATGTGTAGTGGGGTCTTCATGGATCAGACAAGTTTGCCCAGCAAACCCCAATGCTCAATCGGATTGAGATCTGGGGAGTTTGTAGGCCAAATCACACCTTGAACTCTTTGTCATGTTCATGAAACCGTTCGTGAAAAATGTTTTCAGTGTGACAGGGAGCATTATCCTGCCGAAATAGGCCGCTATCATTGTAGAATATGTAGGGGTGTACTTGGCAACAATGTTTAGTTATTCAAAGAAATGAATGTAAGGACCCAGGATTCCCAGCAGAACATTGTCTAGAGCATCACGCTGCCTCTGCCAATGTGCTCCCTTCCTATAGTGCATCCTGGTGCCATTAGGGCGCTGGGGCAGCGGTGGCCTAGTGGTTAGGGAGTTGCCCCGGATCAGAAGATTGTCTTTCAATAGCTCCCCCTGCTGCACGAGTGTATATGGGTGAAAAGCAGAGGTTGAATTTCGTTGTGTTGTGCTGTGTTTCACAGTGACAAAGGTTGTCACTTTCACTTTCATTAGGTAAACATTGCACACAGACTTGTTGTCCACATGACGTTAAAGAATGGTCCATGTGGTCCAATAGCTCTTCTGGTTGCACTGGTATCTTTTCTGGGACCACTTTTGGTGGGTACTTTTCACAGTATAGCTTGAACACCCCGAGACCTGCTGTTTTCGCAGTCTAGTCGCCGAGCCATCACAATATGGCCCAAATCCAAGTGGCTCAGATCTTTACACTATCTCTGGCCATAGTCCTGCTTCCAACACATCAACATTGAAACCTGAATGTTCACCTGCTGCTTAAGATATCCCAACCTTTGACAAGTGTAATGAGATAATCCATGTAATTCACTTCACCTATCAGTGACATTAATATTAATGTGGCTGATCAGTGAATAATGTAAATAGAGAGGTTGGTTTAAATATGCACTGGCTGTCCAAGTTTAATTCACATTAACTTCATACCACAAAATATATGTCTGTGTCCTTTACAAATTGATACATAAATCAATAAAGCTTAATAAAGCAATCCTCTCCAAGTCTAAAGAGGATGAGCATGACATTAGGATTTAACCATTAGCACTGGAGCAATACTGCAGTCCTTCAATGTTATACATACATATCAGATTTATTTTTCTTCCTTCATCTCTGCCAGCTTTGTAGAGTCTGTTCAATGATGAACAGACGTTTGATTAGTGTGGTGAGGAAACCAAGCACTGCAGGCACTTGCTTTAAAACATTCAGACTCATAAAAAAACGGTCTTAGCTGTGAAGCTCCAGAGCTTTTTCCACGGTGGAGTCTTTTATTAACTGCTTTACTCTGTCCATATGTGTGGTTATAGACCATAATCCAAATTGCATTGTCAGTGTAACCTCATCCCCACGTAAAAAAAAAACACCACAGTGAAGCAGCCCGGGCATTCAAGTGCCCTGGACAAACGTGGAATATTGTTTAAAACATTAACAGATTTTTGATTTGTTATTTGCAAGCTAATAATACAATTGTAATACTTCAAAATAATGCTGAATACATATACATATACACATACATATATATATGTATAAAAAATATAGATTACAAACACTATACAGTGTTTCCCAGAAATGGTTTAAAAGTTACTTTAATTCCAGTTTTATATGGAAAACATTTCTACACTGCTCAACTGAAATTATATAATCAGCACCATTAGTGCTCAAATATTAAATGTCAGTTAATCAGTCAGTCATTTTCTGGACCGCTTGTCCTAATTAGGGTCCCGGGGGGTGCTGGAGGCCATCACAGGGGGAAGGACAGGGACACACCCTGGACAGGTCGCCAGCGTATCGCAGGGAGGAGCGAACTGACGGGGACAGCACCTTGCTCAAGGGTACCTCAGGGCAACCCACCGGAAAGGGGTCTGAACCCACAATCTTCAATATTAATATTAAACGTCACATATTAAAAGCCACAACAGTTCCCGAATGATACGTGTAAATCTGCTTAGATACTATTCATGAAAAGAATAAGATTAGATATTTGTAGAAATAAAACACTAATTAAATGACATATTTTAGTAAAAAACTACCTGAAGCCTAATGTCTTTCAATAATTATAAATATCCTACGGCTCCTAATCCTCTTAGGGATGCACTCTCAGAGCAAGGAAAATGCCGTATCATTAAACTTTTGGCTGTTTATTTTCCAGAGACTGTAATTATCCTCTGATAATGCTGAACCCTCCAGGACCGGCCAGGGGATGACTGGGTGGTTTTTGCTTGCTTAGAAAGGCCAGCTGTGAGGAACATATTTCGGTTTAGTAAGTGTGTGTGTGTGTGTGTGTGTGTGTGTGTGTGTGTGTGTGTGTGTGTGTATACATGTGTTTATTTCTTCAAATCATGCTGTGTTAAGAGACTGTAGGGATATGGATCAGTCAGCCCTCACCCATGTATTTAAATGAAGGGCCGAGAAGCATATATGCATTTAGTCCTGGATCAAATTAATCTCTAGGTTTAACACAGGTACACACAAATATTCACAGATATTCAGAAGTAATTGTGCCTCAAGAAATGAAAAATAACTGAAACTTGGAAGTTGGAGCTTAAAAATGACTTTAGATCCAAGCACTGAGTCATTTTAGGCATGCTGTAAATGTGCACAGGAAGTGGATTCTCCATGTGGGATCACAAGATGCTACAAATAATACAGACTATATAATAATACAGATTAGTGCAGATGGACGAATATGGTGTAAGAAGAAACTGGTGGTGGTCTAGGTGTACAATACGTGCCGATGGACCAAGAGGTCTCAAGTTAAGATCCTAGTTGGTTTTTTTTTTTTCCTTCTCTGGTTTTATTCCCCTGGCAACAATTCTCTTTCTTCACAGAGATGTTCTTGGTCTTTAATTGGTTTTAAGTCCACCCTTGAAGATTTCAAGTGCTTTTTCTCAGTTTCTCTTGTTAGTTACTTTATGTTTCCTTCCCTAAGTGTTAGTTTTATGTTTTTGCTACTTTATTTCCTTCTAACCTTTCAACAGCTTAGGGGCAAATATTTTTTCATTCAATATTTAGTCAACAAATTTGTCATTGGGTCTTTCTCCTTCACCATCATGTGTCCCTGAAAGCAGCTCGGCTTAATGTCTGTCTTAACCGCAATATATTTCCACCGGCTAAACATTTGCTTTTGATTCACACTAATAACTAACTATTCACTACCATGAACACACACACACACACACAGACACACACACACACACATAATGGCAATTATTAAAAGGATTATGTTCCTGAGTATAGTTTAAAGCTGGTAAGCATATCTTTTCAAACTCCTTGGAAAGGTTTGTACAAACACACGTGTTGCCCTTCAGATGTATATTTTAAGCATCCATGTTGGATTGGTAAATGAATAATGAAAGCAACTATGCAAGGGTTTGTTACTGTGCCATTCCTACCTTCTAAGATGAATGTCTCTTGGTCTAGTAGTCAGGGAGCTCCATTCTATTATGCTTCCCTTTGTTTTTCTGCAGTCACAGTGGCCCTGTCATTTGTCTTGGTGAGGTGTCCTTCAGTAGCCTAAAGCGCTGATGCTGTGGCTTTATTTTTTTCTCTTAATGTTTAAATGCAAAGCCCTCCTTTTAGATATTAAAAAGCTCTTTCCACACAGTTTGCAAGTGCTGCAAGGCTTTAACTAGAGATATTTCTTTGTGCCTTTCACCCACTTCTCTCTGACGGTGCAGACACCATCGAGTCGGAGGACCACAACGATTCCTACAAAGCAACCTTGTTTTTTTTCCAAGGGCCCCCATCACATTAATATTTTAATGCTTACTTTACATACAACCTGACCTGGTGTTTGAGTTGTGTTCTGTTGTGCCATTACAGGGACACTGAGTGCCTAGCTGCACATCATGAAGTGGAACCTGTTCAAAAAGAAACCTGAAGCCATGGTGGGCCCTGAGCCCACAGGCCTGGGTGGTACCCACCTGCCCAGCACCATGACCATGGCTCCTGCTCCCGCTGTTTCCACTACGGCAGACAACTCCACTGAATCTGGAGGATCTTCTGTGGATCAACTCTTTAAGAATTTAAAGAACAAGTTCTTCAATGAGTTTGAGATGATCCCATGTAAGATCTTTCAGGATGAACACTTGTAGGGGTTGCTAAGACATAAGCTGAGCTCTAAAATGAGATGTTTTAAATGTAATTAACTTGAAGCTTTACACTCATGAATGTTATACGTGAACACAGCTGCTGTCCAGAGTAACAAGAAATGGTGCTCAAAATTATTTGGCTTCTTTGAGTCATCAGAATTCACCTTAATATTAATGTCAGAAGATATAAATACTGCTTTTTATCTAGCAGTGAGTGGCTTAGTGGTTAGAAGACTTACCCCAAGATCTAAGGGGTCCTGGGTTTAAAAGTCTGGAACAGCAGTTACCTTATTGAACTTTGAGTAAAGTACCTTCCCCAGCAATGCTTCCTGGGCACTGGATATGCCCAGTGCTAGACAGTGTGTAAGGTTTAATGCAAAGGAAGCATTTCATTGTGGCTCACCAAGTGACAAATTTTCACTTTTACTTTCACTTAATTGTAAACTCTCACTGCATCACTATTCTAAGACTAATCTCTCTCTCTCTCTCTCTCTCTCTCTCTCTCTCTCTCTCGCTCGCTCTCTATCTTGCAGTGCCTCCATGGGCATTGATTGCCATTGCTGTGGTGGCTGCCCTCCTCATCCTCACATGCTGCTTCTGCATCATTAAGAAGTGCTGCTGCAAGAAGAAGAAGAACAAGAAAGGCAAGAAGGGCAAGGACGGCTTCAACATGAAGAACATGCAGGGTGGAGATGTACGTAGAAAGGGAAAGGGGGTTCCTGAACATGCCTTCCAAAGTTTAAAATGATAAAGCATTATAGATGAAGCAGCTCGCCTTTACTGTGCAGCGTAACCTGCTCACAAATCCTTGATTAGGTATGCGCTGTAGTGCACTGTTACATCCACAGTGCATTACAGTTAATGCCACAAATTCAGAATCCATCTGCCTCTGGAATTCTCCTCACATTAAACAATGTATCTTGTAAGAAGAAGCAATCTTTAGAATTGGTTTGAACTGAAGAATTTGAGTTTTCATAAAAATAGATTTTTTGTGTGGAAGAGTTCATCTGATCTGTTTTTTGTGTGTAGTTTTATTTCCATTGTTCGTGATTAATGTGAGTGTTGTATCTCATTGTGTTTTCTGACAAGAAAAGACATGCCAGGTCCTGACAAAGAAAAAAAAAAGTGAAGAAAGTGCAGGATACACCAGATTTTTGGATAGGTTAACATCAGTGGTGTAGTCTATGTCTGAAATAGAGTCCATAGATGATGCTAAAAATGCACCCCCTAAAATGCATTAATGTTACACACACTGTACAGCTCTATACTGAGTGTTGGGAGGGTAGTTGAAGCAGCAAGTTTTCAAGCTCTGAGCTATTTATGACTAAATGTAGGCCGGCTACAGCCAAGCTATTCTCCTGTAGTTTACTGCACTACAGAATACAGAGAAAAAAGAGTTCACTACACTGAAGGTACTTTAGTACATATTTATTCAGATGTCGTATATACAGTACTCTGCAAACGTTTTAGGCAGGTGTGGAAAAAATGCTGTAAACAAAGAACGCTTTCAGAAATGGAAGTGTTGATCATTTATTTTCATCAGTCAACAAAATGCAGTGAATGAACAAAAGAGAAATCTAAATCAAATCAATATTTGGTGTGACCACCCTTCGCCTTCAAAACAGCATCAGTTCTTCTAGGTACACTTGCACACAGTTTTTGAAGGAACTCGGCTGGCAGGTCGTTCCAAACATCTTGGAGAACTGACCACAGATCTTCTGTGGATGTAGGCTTCCTCACATCCTTCTGTCTCTTCATGTAATCCAGACACACTGGATGATGTTGAGATCAGGGCTCTGTGGGGGCCAGAAGAACTGATGCTGGTTTGAAGGCAAAAGGTAGTAACACCAAATATTGATTTGATTTAGATTTCTCTTTTGTTCGCTCACTTTTAGCATTTTGTAAATTGATAAAAATAAACAATCATTATTTATATTTCTGAAAGCATTCTTTGTTTACAGCATTTTTTCCTCACCTGCCTAAAACTTTTGCACAGTACTGTATATATTTATATACTATACTGTACTACACTATGCTAGGGTATACAATACTGTGCTATGAAGTGCTACATGCTTTATTAGTGTAGCCAGTTTTCATTTTTGTGACTTTTCTGAAGGACTCTTCTCTGAGAGCTGCAATATTGGAACATTATTTTGAGGATTTTTTCGCATTTAGCCATAAAAGCATTAGTGAGGTCAGGTACTGATGTTGGATTAGTTCTGGATCACAAACGCCACTCCAACTCATCCCAACGGTATTGGTGGAGCTCTAGGAAATGCTGCTTCACCGCACCTCAACCCGATGCTGCGGCACTTTATTCCCCTCTAACCAGCTCGAGACATCGAGTGTGGTGACCTTACTCTCATGTAACCACCTTCTGTTGACCTGCCTTTATGGAGATTAAATCAGCAATATTAATATTAAAAGCAGTGGGTGTTTGATTTACTAATTAGAGGGGGTGTCTGGTTAGTTTTGGACATAAAATGGATCACAGTGCATTTTAAGGGAGTGAACACAAATTCTTGTTTCTTTTCCACACCTAGACTACACCTCTGAATACAGATTCTTCCCTTTATTCCTGTGTGTCTTTTCTCTGGGTGGTGTTCTTGGTGTTGATGGCTCTCTTTGCTGTCTCTCGTTCTCTTCCTGGTGTGTCTTTTGAGTTCATCCTCTACCTCTCTCTCTGCTTTCCCTCCCTCCCTACTTCCTCTCCTGCTTTGTGTCTTTTGTGTGTGCGCTGCTTGGTGTGTCTCCTTCTTGGCGGTGCTACGGTAGGTGAACAGACGAACATCACACAGCTCTTTGGCCGCCGAGTGCTACTGCCGGGTTTGGCGGAATGACCATTGTAACTTCCTTGTTTTTTTTTTTTTTCTTATTCTTTATATTCTTTATTTTCTGCTGTTGTTTGACAAAGACAACAAAACAAAGAGAAAGAAAACAAACAAAAACAAACAAAGAAAAAAAAAAACAAAGGAAAGTTACAATGCAGATGCAGATGATTACATGGATAAACCAATAACAACCAACATGAAACCTTGCGTTCTCATGAGATGAATGGAGCAATTAACTCACTAATACTGACAGAATTTAGGGAAAGCCCATATGTTGTCATACTCACGGTGGATGCATGTGTTAAAGGGCATAGCTTCTTCTATAAGAAGCCCAGAATGATAGGCCAATGGGATTTCTGCAAAGCTGGAGTAAAATGGGGGGGGACATTATGCAAACAACAAAAAAAATGATTCAAGAATCTAAAGAACATTAGCATACAATATGCTGTGCCCTTTAAATTGCTGCTATAGGGAGATTATTAGGAATGGGCTTGAGACTGACAATTTTTTTGGTGGCACTCTTGCAGCACCATAAACAGAAACAACACATCACACACATCCAATCCTGTTAGCCCACAGAATGCACTCTAACTCAGATTAAGATTATTAACCAATGAATCAGATGCAAGATGAATACATTACAGCACTCTGATAAAGGCAGGTTATGTCATTTCCTACCTAAAGTCACATAAAACAATTAGATCACTGTTCTTAGAGAGATAAAAAAAGATGGAATTCATAGGGATTCATTCATTTGGGGCAATTTTTTTGAAAGCATGGAATACACAAAAATTTCTTATCTTATTTTCTACTCAAAGTCACAATATGTGTAACATTATGTACACCCTAAAATGTATATATATATTTCATTATATAATAATTTAACTCAAAATTAAATAAATAAGAACAAAGCGGTATGTCAAAACAAAAAGCCGACTATCGGATATCGGATGTAACAGTAAACTCTACTCAGTGGCACAGTTTAAGAATTTTACACTGGTACAGATCAACTGACATCTGAAGTAGGAGCTGAGCAGTGAATTTTATGGAAAATTGAATAGCATGTACTAAATAAACCTCTTTAATGAAAAAAATTAGGAATATTTAAGTTTTAAGGCATTTTTTCCTTACTTTCTGGATTACTGAAAAGAGTGTACAACAGAGAACAGAAGACAAACTGAAGCAGTGAGCATAGCTGGTTTTTATTATCCATGTGATAAAACTGCATATATATATATACAGAACTGTGCAAACATTTTAGGCAGGTGTGGAAAAAATGCTGTAAACAAAGAACGCTTTCAGAAATGGAAGTGTTAATCATTTATTTTCATCAATCAACAAAATGCAGTGAATGAGCAAAAGAGAATCTAAATCAAATCAATATTTGGTGTGACCACCCTTCGCCTTCAAAACAGCATCATTTCTTCTAGGTACACTTGCACACAGCTTTTGAAGGAACTCGGCTGGTAGGTTGTTCCAAACATCTTGGAGAACTGAGCACAGATCTTCTGTGGATGTAGCTTCCTCACATCCTTCTGTCTCTTCATGTGATCCAGACACACTGGATGATGTTGAGATCAGGGCTCTGTGGGGCCAGAAGAACTGATGCTGGTAAGGCAAAAGGTAATAACACCAAATTTTGATTTGATTTAGATTTTTCTTTTGTTCGCTCACTTTGCATTTTGTAAATTGATAAAAATAGACAATCATTATTTATATTTCTGAAAGCATTCTTTGTTTACAGCATTTTTTCCACACCTGCCTAAAACTTTTGCACAGTACTATATATGTATATATATATATATATATATATAATATATATTTATGTATGTATATATGTATGTATACATGTATGTATATATATATATATATATATATATCTCACTTATAATAACAAATATACATGCATGTATAATCTGGGAAGTATTTTACATGGTAGATTAGAGTAATGATTGTATTATCTTATATTTTTTAAAATTCCTATTTTAAAAACTGCATCAGTTTTCGAGCTGTTCAGAAAATCCTAAAGAAAAAACACACAAGTCAGCATTTTAATCATCCAGAAATAGCTCAACAGCATCTCTTCCTCTTTAAATCATTTTTTGCTCACCAGTTATTCCCCTGAGAATTACTGAATAGCAGTGAATTAGATCATGCTGACGTGAAAATGGGCCTGCAAACTTAGCCAGGCAGCACTTAGTCATACACAGCAGTTTTGAGCAGCAGATTTCTGACATTATCTTGAAAACATGGTTATATTTCAGAATATACATGAAAGTGAACTTTTTAAAGATGTCTGGTTTCAAATAGTCACCCCTTAAATGTTTATTCTTATGTTATATGTCTTTATTTTACATAAAATTTCAGTTCTAATAATACATTCACCTGAATATGCCAGCAGAAGGAAAAAATACTATTTTATTAACTGCTCTCCACTCACAGAGATATTAACATGACCCTTAGATCATACTTATCATGGCTTAAGATCAACACCTGAATAACTACACCTGTATCTATAACTATAGATACACTGATAATGTAATCATCTACGCAGTTTTCACTGCATGTCTATGACACAATGAAAAAAAAAGTGTCACCAAAAGAAATTGTGAGCTCAAGTCAGTTGCAACATCCAGCCCTGAATGACTGCATTGGTAAGAGGCTGCTATGACAGGCATATGAATAGGCCAGGCCAGGTACAACCACATCTACACTCTACTGCACCAACAACCCTGAGCTTGTGGCATGCTGCAGACAGGGAGAACCATAAATCCTCACTGTTGCTCATTTACTAAAGACATTCACACACACTTCCTCCCCCAGAAACTACAGGACGACGACGATGAAGACGGTGAAACGGGTTTGACAGAGGAGGAGAAAGAGGAAGAAGAGAAGGAGCAGGAGAAACTGGGAAAGCTGCAGTACTCTTTAGATTACGACTTCCAGGACAACAAGGTGCCCGATACTCTTTCTTCATAGATGTTTTCACTCCTAATGAGTGTGTAAGACAGTGATTCAGGCCTAATCTCTTGATTAGGTTCTACTCTAATGTACAAAGGTACACTTAGAACAATTGTGAATGCCAGTTAAATAAAAAATGGCGGTATCAGTGGAATAAAAATCTTAAAAGTTCTGTATGAAGCAACAATAGTTTTAAAATAAGGTTTATAATGCAGCAAACTGTTTTTTAAATGAGAAAAGTTTGGCAACCATATGGGCCTAAAGAATTTTCCACTGATGGTATTACATTTTACACTGAAATAATTAATGCACTGAATTGCCTTTGTTCTAACATCAACCTCATTTCTGTATAAATGCAATATATAACATAAGTACAACATAAGCACAGTTATTGCTACAAGCAATGACTGACCTTAGACAAACGTCAGCTGAAATAGTTTATTCATGTCAGCTGGAATCAAGCAAATGTGCTTCATGTGTTTTTCACTTTATTCTGATAATCATTTCAAAAACCTGATGGTGATTTTACATTTCCCTACATGCCTCTTCTGCTGATTCTCTTTTCTTTCTTTCTACCTTTTCCCAGTTGACAGTGGGGATCTTGCAGTGTGCTGACCTGATTTCAATGGACTCTGGAGGAACTTCAGACCCTTACGTCAAACTCTTTCTCCTCCCGGACAAGAAGAAAAAGTTTGACACCAAGGTGCACAAAAAGACACTGAATCCTGTTTTCAACGAGACATTTGTCTTCAAGGTATGTTCTTTTAAAATCCTTTTCAACCGCAAGTGAAAATTACATGTTGCACGGTGTTATTATTGTTCTGTACAATTATTTAGAAAATAAAGAGGAGTTGGGCGGGTAGTGAATAGGAAGGGAAGGTGGGAAGTGGATATACTGTAAACTATAATGTAGAATTTACATTAATCAAATGACCCTATGATATTAGCAGATAACGTTGTCAGGAGCCTCTTATAATGTTCTTCTAATTACATTCTTCTGTTGATATTAAAGAAAGGACCTAAAAGAGTTGGGTAGATTTCTCGACCATATGAGGATGGGCTTCCCTTTTAAGTCTTGGTTCCTCCCAAGGTTTCTTCCTCCTGTTTTAGTGAGTTTTTCCTCTGTTGCCCTTGGTTTACTCACTTGGGGCTCGGACCCGGATTCTGCAAAGCTGCTTTGTGACAACAACAGTTGTAAAAAGCACTACATAAATAAAACTCTCTTGACTTGAATAATACTCATGATTTGTCTTGGAACATAAGAACAAAATGGTGAACAAATAAGTCGACACACTTTCCCCCAAACCCCTTACCCCAAATACACCCTCCTGGACATGGACGGTGTCCGACATGAGCTTCTTTAGTTTTGCACGGGAGCCGTGTGAAGCCTCTTAGGAGGGTTACCTCAGCAGATAGCATAGAACAATACAATTAGCACACTTTCCCAACACTTATTGCCGTATGCCATACTCTAATCTATAAAAAGAGACAACAGGATGTTGCTTAGCAAAAACAAATGTAGAAAACTGAATGAAAGATTGTTTTAGTTTTCGTTTGCCTGGATGATCATAGATTTTGATTATGTGTTGCGCTAAAGAAGAAGATAACTTCTTTAGAAGTTTTAGAAACCGAGCATGTATTGCATTTTCTTTTGGATGCATTTATTATTTCGATTTAATTATTATTTAATTATTAGATTTTGAACTAAATTATCACTTTAAACTGTCTGAGCTGACTCAGTTTTGCTGAGTGTATTCTGTGCCGTATATAGTGCTGTTTAGGCACTTCAGTTATGTTGGGGGATTGTATTCACAAATGCTCGTTTTCATCATAACCCTTCAGCACCACTGCTGTTTCAGGCTTGATGCCTGCACTGGCTAAAGATTGGGCTTTAGTTTCCCGGAGTCACTAATAAGCTCTACAGGGAACTTAAAGGCTTCTGGTGGTCAGTCATACAGCTATAGCTCGAACTCACTGCCCCACAGAGAGCAAACAGGTCTTGGACTGAAACAACTCCTCTCCTTTTAATCAATCTGAGAGAAGCTGACACTACTTTATATAACAACCCAGATCCTAATGTTACATTCATGAATGGAGGAAAGAAAGTAGCCAGGGATACTGCACCATTTTAATGCACCATGATGGGTTAATGAAGGGTGAAGGGTTAAGTTTAGTTTAAGCTATAAAGATGTACAAGATAAGGTCCAATAACTAATATACTACCTCCACCCCTTCACCCTCATCATCTAATATACTACCCCCACCCCTTCACCCTCATCATCTAATATGCTACCCCTGCCCCTTAACCCTCAGTTTATTCAAGGAACTCTGTGTTTCCCCTTTAGGTACCCTACCAAGAGCTGGGAGGAAAGACTCTTGTCATGTCTGTGTATGATTATGATCGCTTCTCAAAACATGACATCATTGGTGAAGTCAAGCTGCCCATGAATACAGTGGACCTGGGGCAGCCGATCGAGGAGTGGAAAGACCTGGAAAGTGCGGAGAAAGAAGAGGTGAATTTCTGATCTTGCAAATCATCCAAATTCTATCCATATTTAGAAATCAAAATTAGTAGGTTCCTAAGTGGTTCTCAGGAAAACCTTTAATAGCTATGGAACCTTTACATTATGTAGCAGTTCTTTAAACATTAAAAAGATTCTTTATCATCTTTACTATCATCTGTCATCTTTCACTGACAAAAATGGTTTTCAAAGTATTCCCCATAAACTTAGTACTTAGTAAAACAGATAGTTTAGTAAAACTTAGTAAAACTAGTAAAACAGATAGCTTAGATAGATCCAATGCCCTATTTCAAAGAGTAGGATTATTATCTTTTCTGTATTATATGAACTATAGAAATCTTTTAAATCTCTCCAGGTAGCCTGGAACTATGCAGATATATATCTTTTCAACTTTGCATTGACTATATGTGGGACTAATCTCCTCTTTGGCCTTTGCTCTGTAGCCGGAGAAGCTTGGTGATATCTGCATTTCACTACGGTACGTCCCCACTGCTGGCAAGCTGACCGTATGCATCCTAGAGGCCAAAAACCTAAAGAAGATGGACGTGGGTGGACTGTCTGGTAAGCAGGAGCAGCTGAGCTGAGAAAGAACTAAAATATTTTAGAAGACTGAGAACACCAGTTATGCCTAAAAGAAAAAGCTGATGCTGATTTATCACCAAACTCAACTCTTAACTCCATTTCTTTTATCTTTGTACAAGGTGTACTCAGTCAGTTTTCTCTGAAAACACATCTCTGTCACTGCTTACTCTTATTGGTCACATATTTAAAATGTATTTTATTTTTACATTTAAAAATACATATTTGAAATATATTTATTATTGACTGAACCAACCAAACAAATCCAGTGTTCTGAATCATTAACTTTTTTCAGTTTTTTTTTTCCACATATATGATGTGTAAATGGACTTTACTTTGACTTCTAAAACACTGGTCCTCTTGTGCAGATCCATATGTGAAGATCCAGCTGCTGCAGAATGGCAAGCGTCTGAAGAAGAAAAAGACCACAGTGAAGAAAAACACATTGAACCCATACTACAATGAGTCCTTCAGCTTTGAGATCCCATTGGAGCAGATGCAGGTATGCCACTACAACCAAATTTATTGAAAGCATATAATTACACTGCGGAATTATAAATTGTCGGTGAATAGTAGTTTAGGAATCTCCTGTACTGCTATTGATACTGTTATTAATATTGATCCTGTATCTTTACTCACATATGGGATATGAATCCCAGTGCTATTTGGCTAGTTGGCAGATTAATGAGGACATGCAGGATTCTAGGAAAGAGGTTCTCATATACTGGAATGGGAACTTGTAGTTTAGTTAGCCCCTTGAGCACAGGGTCTGTATATATCACATTATTTCATGTCGGTTGTGTACTTTACGGGGCAGCGGTGGCCTAGTGGTTAGGGCGTTGGCCACGTGATTGGAGGATCGGGGGTTCGAACCCCTTCCCAATAAATAGGTGCCGTCCCTGTCTCGCTCCTCCCTGCGATGGGCTGGCGACCTGTCTAGGGTGCGTCCCCCGTCCTTCGCCCTGTGTGCACTGGGTTGGACACCAGCACTCCCCCCCGACCCCGTTTGGGACAAGCGGCAGAAAATGGATGGATGTGCACATTACAAACACATACTCTGGAACGTACATGTATGGAGCTCATTTTAAAGTGCATAGGAGATACATGTATAGATAACAAAGTTACACTTCAAATTATAGGACAAAAATGACCTAAACATTATTCAAATCTATCTACTGCTTCTTGTGCTGCTTACTGTCACTTAAACTCCACCATCTTTCCAGTCAGTTACATCTGTATCCTTCCTCCAAAAGGGACACACATTCATACAAGCAGGTGCATTTAGCTATCATACTGCCCCCTGCCCCAGACTGTAAAACTCTGGTATCATTAAAAGAAAACTTTTTGGGATCTATCTTTTTTTTTAATGTAATTTTGAATATTGGCCATGATCGTGTGGTCTTTGTGAGTCTGAAGGGTTATTCTACGTTGTTTATTATGTATGGGGCAGCGGTGGCCTAGTGGTTAGGAAGTTTGCCACAGAATCAGAAGATTACCAGTAGGTTGCCCTGAGGTTCCCTTGAGCAAGGTACTGTCCCTCTCACTGCTCCCGGGTGCTTTTATAGCTGCCCACTGCTGCATGGTGTTTGTGTATATGGGTTAAATGCAGAGGTCCAATTTCGTTGTGGTTCACTGTGTGCTGTGCTGTGACCTCGCAATGACAAGAATAGTCACTTTCACTTTCACATGTTGTAAGAGTGTCTAAACATGAATTTTTAACTTCTCTCCAACCTCTTGTCTTTCCTTTGTAACAGAAAATTCTTGTGGTGGTCACCGTCTTTGACTACGACAAGATCGGTAAGAACGATGCTATTGGAAAAATCTTTATTGGTAGCAAGGCCTCAGGCACGGAGCTGAAGCACTGGTCCGACATGCTGGCCAACCCACGTCGTCCCATTGCCCAGTGGCATACCCTCAAAGAGGAAGAGGACATAGACGCCATACTGGCAGGCCTTCATGCTAAGAAGTAACTCTTCCACTCTACGACTCGACTAACTAACCGTTCCCTCCAACCCATCTGCCCCAGCCACCACTGCATGAACCCTGACTTCCTTCACATCTACATCTGATTATCAAAGAGTATCCAGAATAATACACTTGAAAAAATAAACAACATTGCTGAATGTGAAAACTCCATGTAACCTTTTTCACCATGTAGAGTACATTGAGTAGAAGTATGGAGACCTGAAGTTGGAAGAAGGCCTGAAGCAGGTTTAAGATCTTGCAGTCAAGGGATATTTGCACTGGAGACATGTGGCCTACATAGCACTGACAGAGTATCGTCATACATGACATTTTCAACTCTATAGCCATTACATCAAAATGATACCCTGAGTCAATAATATGTTATAGCATGCAAGTACATTATTAATGAGGGCAGCTCCAAAGAGTAACTATGTGCTAAAATTCTGACTACCCGAAGACATTCTTCTGTTTCAGCAGTGTTTGCCAGTCTTTCATACCACAGTTTCAACAGTCATTGTTAGCCAAGGCTTGTTTTTTGCTGTCATTTCCTTAATCATATTAAGCTAAGTGCTCAGTGTGACATCGCTCATGTTGACTGTCCGGCAGCCTGTCCTGTGGTTTCCTAGCCACTTGCTTCAATGGGCTGGCTCAGAGTGCCTGAATAAATACGCGTAATAAATTGTCACTGTTTGTACTTCTGAGATCACCAACCACTTCTCAGCATTAATGTAATTCAAAAAACAGTCCTGAATATAGTTCTATTGAATATTGTACGAGAAAAGTGTTTACAGAATCTTTTTGGGCTGCTGGATTTGACTTGAATCTTTAGACTTGAGCTTGTAGATAGATAACTGTTTGAGATGCTGAGATTCTGGGCTTGGCATTTGTGCAGATCTGTCCATTTCTACACTTCTGTTATCTGTCAAAGATTGGGAGAAAAAGCAGTAATAATGCGTATAATGTTACAGTACTCATACATTTAAAATAATACTTGCATAATGCTTGCTTACAAAATGTACGTAATTCAGCTATGCCACACACTTCCATTAAAACAGTAGAACGAGCATTGTCTTTCAGTAGGATTTACCGTAGTACTTCACTAAAGGCCTTTATTCATTAGGGCTCATGAAGTGTGCATAAACTTTTCATGATAACTGACATAAAACCTACATACTTCATTAATAAGCTTTACTGCTCAGTTTTTGTTTAGAGTTTAAAAGACATCAAAATTGGCAAAATCTGCATTTATGTCAACTGATATTTGGTAGAATAAGTCTTCATAAATTGTAGTTTTTCGTCAGGACAATTATGACGAATACTCATTTTCAGTGAATTAGTGTTTTTTAATTTTCCTTTGAATCCAACTAAACAGATTTTTTCACTAAACTGGACATGAATGAAGGGACGGTTTAGTGTTTAAAAAGTAATATGTAAAGCAGTTGCTAAAAGGCAACACAAATCCCACTTTTTTAGTCCAACATCCTCATTTCTTTGAGCGGTGAGACGCATGTTAGGGTTTAAGATGAGACGTTATCATTATATAACTGTGCTAAACATAGAATCTGACATATCTCACGTCCACTAACATCACCTACTCCTTCGGCTCATTGTCCCATACACCACTGATACAAAATCTGCCCAGAATGCAATGTGGGAACCTGTATTGCTATCTATTGGTATTGGTGTGGACTCGCGGAGACTTCAAAACCATTTTCCGATCCAGTAATCCATCTTTTGTCATCACATACATTTTTAAAACAAATGGTTAGTTCACTGCCTTGTTGGAAGCAAATGTACCTGCATTCATTCAAACCCATTCAATAGCATTCAGTCAGGAGACATTATTCTATGAAATGCCAAAGTAACTATTGTAAGGGACACAGTTCAGTGGAGATGTGCTTAGACCCGTCTCCATTCATGGAAGGACAAAATAAGGTGACAGGCAGCATTTAATCCATCGGTGTGCACTTCTTTCCTCATTCCCCTCTTTCTGTGTGCTGTACATACGCATTGATCAACTTTGTTAATACAGCATGTATCTATAACTCGATGTACATAGAAGCATGTTCTGAGGATAGAGCAAAATTATGTTGTGTATGTGTGTGTCACTTGTCATTTTGATAATAAAATGTAGAGGAAAAAAATGCACTGACTGCACATTTTATTAAATTCCCCAAGAACGGGTGTAGGATTGAATGTAAATGTAGAGCTATATTAAAAGAATATTTCAGGAGATTCTCTGTTAATCAATTAGAGCACATATTTCATCAGAAACCTGTTCATGTCCTGGTTGGTTTTTGTATTTGTTCACATGTTAACGTTTCTGTGTTCACACCTGGATATGTTTTCTTTGGGCCGGCAATTTTCTGCACTTACTTCTGTTAAGAAGTAAGAAAACCATAGTCAGAAGCCATATGCGTGGGCCCTTTTTCACAACCTTCAGTGGCTGCTAGAGGTTCTTGCCGTACATCCTTTTGATAAAGGATGCAACATTCATTTTTTGGTGTCAAACTGCCTGTTCAAAGGCAGTGTGTGGTTGTATTTCTTCAAACAACCTCATTTCATGCAAAGCCATGTCACACAAACACATGCTTTTTTTTTTTTTTTGCTGGAAAGTTTTAGTTGCCAATACTAGACTGCCTTCACTTTACGTGACTAATTTAGAAATGACTTGATTTGAGCTTAACCCATGAATCAGTACAGTGCTCGCTAAAAAAATGCTACAAAAAAACAGTGGTTTAGTACCATTCTAGTGACAGCGGCATGATTTTATTATGCAATGTGTCTCTACGTCCGTGTGTGCCTGTGTGAGAGTATATGTGGTGCGTGTGGACGTATGTGGGTGTGAATGAAAGTAGAAAATAATTATTTTTCTTTAAATGTATTTCCAGATGGCTAAAAGACTTCAATGTGTACATTTCCAAAGGAATAGGAAGAATGTGTATGTTGAGCCTATAAATGGTAAAAGATCAAAAACGTTGTCTTCTGCTGTTGCAGTCCTTGTTTTTTTCTTCACTGTTCATTTCTTTCATTTTAATTACACATTAATTAATGTCTTACCGTTGTGTGTTGGCCTTTTTCATGTGTCATAATGAGAGCAATGTCCGCTTCTGTGAGGTAAAAAGGCTGTGAGTAGCTACTGTGAAGACGCTTTTGGTTTTTTGGTTGTTTTTTTTATATCCAAAGCCTCTGTAGGCGATGTCTACTCCTCTCCATGCTCAACCCACAGACGTGTCTTTTTATAAAAAACAGTTGCTGGACTTGAAAACTTTCCTGAAATTTGGTAAAGTTTCCAGACTTAAGCTAGAAGAAGCTGTATGTCTACTTTCTGTGGTCCCATGTATGTTCTTGGGGTTATCACACTCATATTAGCAGACAATACCAGGGCCTGCTGCTTTTTTAGGTTGCGCCTCTAGTTTTATTTGCCAGTACAGCTCTGAAATAAACAAAGTACCAAAATAGATACTGAGCTAAATCAAGCACCGCGTAAAAGCTGGAGCCACTGTCCAGATGTCTGAGATTTAGAGGACTGCAAGATAAATGGCCAGGCACATGGTTTTTCTCAAATTCTGTGCATTTTTCAGTGCCTGGCTACCTGTTGTTATTAAATTTAGCAGGAAAGACATGCTTTACCGCACAGCGCACAAATATACATTGGTCTGCTTTTCTCAAAATGTCTGCATTATTGAAACACTTTAACATTATCATTGTGTTGCAAAAATTTGCCAGCAAAACAAGCAACAGCTATGAAAGAATACCTTTCTGAGCGGAGTATGGGTAGACCATGGAGCATGGGTATGTCATGACTATGTTGACAGAAGTCTAGATATAAGAGAATATTGTAATGTTTATGAGTTGTCCTGTTTTCCGAGGTTTGGAGTCATGTTTGGGACAGTTGCTTTAACATGTTGTGAGCTTTTTCAGTTCATTCAAGCACCCTTGGACTTCTAATGCCGCTGCTTAGGACTGCTTCTGTGTGTGTTGTGAGCCTACATTGCAATAGGACCCATGCAGAATAAAAGAAATGTCTTCATGTTTCTTCTGTGACAATGAATGAAAAAGCTGCAGGGGTTCTTTACTCCCTTGCCAAGCAGACAACAAAATCCCAGTCTTCCCTGGGACACTGTGGATGCCAGTGACTGGCCCCAATCCCCAGTTTCAGACATTTAATTCCACCACCTCTCAGAACCATGGCGATCACAAAAACCTTTGCAGATGCAATACTGCCGACATTGCTGCTTACTAACATGACCGAACACACTCTTTCCCTGCGCTCATCCTCACTGTGGCACCATGTAAGGACTTCTTTTTCCAAAGAACTGCTCGCCCTCTTCCCTTTTTTTGTCTTGTGTAGAGGTATCTGTATCAGTGATTCCTTTTGTGGATGCTTTGGCATGCTTTACCTTCTCTTACAGAGGAACACGTCTGCCACTGGAAAATAAGCCTTTGCTACTCCTGTAGCTTATTGTAGCTTATTATCATCCTGTAAACCAGAAATATCAATCCTTCAAAAGATACCAATCGTTGAAAAAAAAATACATGTATATTCATCCATTGGTTACAGAAAAGCTAATCATATGAAATAAAAGCCTTTTAAATAGTTTTGTGTGGGGCATTTGGTCACAGCAGCCTTGTGTGTCTGTGTGTGTGTGTGTGTGTGTGTGTGTGTGTGTGTGTGTGTGTGTGTGTGTGTGTGTGTTTGTGAGTAACTGAGAGAAACAGAACATCCATGATCAGCAAGCCAAAAGGCTTAAAGCTGTTCGATTAATTCATTAATCATAGACTTTAAATGAAAGAAAGTCTACATAAAATATATGGAATATATATCTTGAATATACTGCAGACTTCTAAAGTTCCAGGTCAGTACTAAAATATACTATGGAATCCTGCCTCATTATTTTTAACATCTCATCTCTATAATGAAAATTATATAATAATAAAAATAATAATCCTCGTTATTATAACTTTATATCTCAAAATATTAAGAAACATTCTCATGATGACGACCTTGTTATAATGAGATGTTTTCTCATAATTACAAATTAACACTTCAAAATAACAAGATACTTTCTTATAATCACAACTAAACCCATACAGCAAGAAACATGTTCGTTAATATAAATTAACATCTCATAAAAACAAGAAATGTATTCATTATTATCCCTTAACATCTCATAATAATGAAACAACAATAATGAACAATTAGACAGATAGACAGATAGATAGATAGATAGATAGATAGATAGATAGATAGATAGATAGATAGATAGATAGATACACAGACAGACAGATGGACAGATACATAGGTGGATATACAGAAAGATAGACAGACAGACAGACAGATATATATATATATATATATATATATATATATATATATATATATATATATATATATATATATATATATATATATAGATAGATAGATAGATAGATAGATAGATAGATAGATGGATAGATACACAGATAGACAGATGGATAGATACATAGGTGGATATACAGATAGACAGACAGACAGACAGACAGATAGATAGATAGATAGATATACAGACAGACAGATAGACAGATAGACATACAGATAGATAGATAGATAGATAGATAGATAGATAGATAGATAGATAGATAGATAGATAGATAGATAGATATGTTGTCATATTATAGTTGGATACTATTATGAGATACTCATAGTTGAGGATAAATATTAATTTGTAATAATGAGAAAATATCTTGTTATCATGAGAAATGAAGTTATAACTTCTTGTTATTATGAGATATAAAGTCGTATTTGTAATATAATAAGTTATAGTAAGAATATCTGGTAAAAGAAAAATGGCAAAGAAATAGACTAGAAATAGAGAGAAATAGACTCTCAGGTGTATCTGATCTACAGATCAGTACAGATTCCATCGTTCAGAAAAAAAGGGGGGGGGTCATCAAATGCTAAGAAAGTCAGAAATGCAGATTTTTTTTTTCACTTAAAATATTTCTGCAGTTTCATTTCTAATGAAAATGTACAAAACATGCATTTTTGTGGAGTTTTGTTCCCCTTTCTAGGATGTGTACTCAAAAATCCTTTAAATATGAGAATCAGTCCGAATCTTCACAAGCATTGTAAAACAAGAACAAATGTGCTTTAAAAATATCAGCTGAAAATAAAAGACTTATAGAAAAAGAATACTATGTGTTATAAATTAGAAAAATTATTTTAAAAGAAGCGAGAACTAACATATTCATTATACTGATGTATACCAGTCTCTAAATTAGCGGTCACAAGGAAAGCTGTATAAATGCGTGGCTTCAATGACAGTTCAAATACAGACTGCCTTCACGATCAAGAGGTTTATTATCAGAACAGAAGCTCTTTCCATGTGGACGCAGCGCAGTTCCGCGCCTGCGCGACAGGTGGCGCTGTGGGCCATCGTTTGACGCATGCGCTCTGTGCGCTCGTTAGCTACAGAAGAAGAGGGAAACAAAAGCACTGTTCAGCTAGAAATATAACAGAAATAAAGAAGCAGAAGAAAACCATCGAAGTTCATATTCATATAAGGAACTTGGGGAAGGATTTACTGCATTAAAAAAGTAAGTTATACGACGTATTTATTTATAAAACCATGACAGTTGTCCTTGCGGCGTTGTTTTTACTGCTTGTTTGAGGGTCTCTGCTCCCTGGTGTTTACAGGGTGTTTACAGGGTGTTTATGAGCTTTAATAATGTTTTCCTGCAGATCACTCATTGAATCATGTCTGGAGATCTGGATCTCTCCCCTCCTGAGGTCCCTGAACCCACGTTTTTTGAGAGTCTCCTGCGCTATGGCCTCTTTCTGGGAGCTATTTTCCAGCTTGTCTGTATTTTAGCCATAATTGTGCCCACATCCAAGAGCAGTGAGCAGGTGAGATCAGGAAGAACTAATACACACACACACACACACACACATATCTATACATAAAAGTATGTATGTATTAACTGTGTGAAAGTCTTGATTCTCCCCTCTTTTCACCCTGTTGGTGCAAATGTTGTTAGATCCGTGTTAAATCCTTGCATATTGAGTAGATTAAATAAAGAAATGGGAACAATTAAGTTTTATTAGTATCTACACCTACACAGTTCTATATAAAGGGGTTACAACCACTCATCGTTCAGTATCACAGCATCAGCAGTTAACTGATCACCTGAACACATTTACATTCCATGTCCTAATTACCGGGACAGTCCCCCTGGAGCAGCTGAGGTTATGGGTCTTGCTCAGGGACTACATTGTCTAATAATGAAAACAAAAAAAAAAACTCCTTCAGGAACACTGAAGAACTGTTTCTCAACAATACATTATAAAAAATACAAAAAGACATATTAAGGGGCTCAAAACAAGTTCTCTCTCTCTCTCACACTCTCTCTCTCGCGCTCTCTCTCATTCAAATATATATATAGGTTCTCCAGACTTTGAAGGCTTTTCTTATGATTAACATAGTTTACTCATAGTTTGTAGACTATGCTTCATTTTTTTTTTCTTTTTTCATTTAGTTTTTTTTTTTCACGATGGTTCATGCATTCTGCAATTTTAAGCTGCACATAACTGTTCTGGATGTAATAAAGAGCACTTTTTTTCTTTTCTTTTTTTTTTGTAGGAAGAGGCTGCAGAGCCTGCCGACACCAAAGGATCTGAACAGAACAAAAAATCAAAAGCACCTATACAGCAGATGCGACAGAAAACAAAAAAGGAAAGTAAAAAGAAGAGATAAGGCTGAGTGTGTTTGAACGTTATTTAAAAAAATTGGAGGCTCAAAAAACGTTATCATGGACTATCAAGACCAAACACTGATGTTTGCTTAGGACAAGTCTTCAACCATTCATTAAATTGCTGCCATGTTTTCTTACGTTCGGTTTCTTCACTAACTCATGGTGACTGTAGGTCTTCTGGTCCAAAAGTTATAATAACAGATGACATTGTGCTATGAAATTTATCTTTGTTATTAATTTCTTTTTTATATCATTTGTGGTTTAAATAATAAACTGATAGAGAGTTCACACTTGTCCACCCCCCTCTAGTAATCTGGTATTTTCTATATATAGTCATTGAAAGCTTATCTCTTAAGTTAATCATTGCCTTCATTGCTCCTCTTTCAGCAACATGAGACCAATTTAAACCAACACCTTTAGTTTCTAAATTAAACTACTTTTTTACCTTCTAGATTTTATATTTTTTAGCTTCTAGATTTAATCTTTTTTTGTGTCAATTTAAAACTAATAAAAACCTTATAAAACCTATAACTTAAACAATGTTTCATTTTATTTTTTAAAGTAAAACTTCATTTTTTGCCCTTTATATAGGAAAAAAAAATATTCTTATCCTTTCCATTTCAGTTTGTTCAGAAGCCTCTCGGATGTATCTGCCCTACTCATTAGAGATACAAAATTTGGGGAGTCCATATCTGCTCAGCTGAACACTGTTATTAAAGGAAAAAGGGGAGTGTCATTACGTGCTAAGAAAGTTCAGTATTCAGGTGTTTTACTTTTCACTCAGAATTTGAGCTTTTAGTAAATATAATGTGTAATGTTTATTATAAAAATCTAAAACATCCAAGTTAGTGGTCTTATACTTTTGGACACCTCTGTAGAGGATGCATACAAAAAACTTATTTGACACCCTTTAGATGTGATTCATTCAGAATTTGAAAAATGAAATCAAAGTTCATAGTTGTATTTTCTCATCATAGTAAATTTAATTTCAATGTACAATCATAAATACATCTTCGTAAAATGGAGACTCTTTAAAAGCATTGCTAAATCTGAAGATCTTTGATATAAAAATATCAGAAGAAAAAGGACTTTTAGAAAAAATAGCAGTATATTTTCTCTCATACATTAGAAAAGCACTTAAAGGACCAAGATTGAACATTTTCTATTAAAATATTCTATTATAACTATTTTGAAAAAAAAGTAAACCTGAATGTGGGCAGGAAAACAGTTCTATAAGTAATAATATGAATACTCAAGACTGAAAGTCATTCTTGGATTTTACAATCAATAATAGGCATCATTAATAACCACTGCAATGTTACTTTCTGCTTTATAAAACTCTTAGATATGACTTAAAAAAAGACTGTACAGACATCAAGGCTAAAGAAGTGTCTTCAAAAACAGCCTGTGGCTCTGATTTGGAGAAACACTTATGCTGATTTTCTGTGTGGCAGTCACTGTTCACTGGTGTGAACCGTCAGATCTTTTCCGATCACTTCATTCACTGGGAACAGGAGAAATGTGGTTTTAGAGATCGAATGCACATTTGAATACACTGCAGTCAAAAAAGTCAGTCTGAGAACCTGCGAGTTTCATGATGCTGCTGACAGAGATCAGGAATTAACTAAAGATCTTAGTCTAGCTGTGATTTAGAGGCTTCTTCCCAAGAAGTGAAAGTGCAATGCATAATCAGGGACACTGCAGTATGGGCCCCGCCTAGAAGAGACTGAGCACCAGCTCTTCACTAGAGGGCAGGGTTGTTCATCATTTGGCAATCTCTGACGCTGTATTCGGCTTTGTTTCCTGTTGTTGAACAAGTATGGGCTAAAATTGGAAACTTTTCTCCTTCTTCAGTCTAATATTAGAACAAGGTGGCTGTTACAGGTAGCATTGGGACTTAAATAGAAGGCAAAATGCCACAATGACACTGTTTAACTCCTACGATAGCCACCACAGAGTTCTGTGGTTTAAACTAGACTGTGGGAACAACCTTCAGCATCAAATGGCACACATGTCAGTAATTACTCACCTACTGCTGGTTATTAGTTGATCATATCTCAATTTATACACTAAACATTTTCTTTATTAATCAGCTGAGTGTCCAATAAGGCAGCAGTTAGGATGATTTTTTTTTTCTTTTTTCAATGACTTAGAACAATGGTAACTCATTATGAACCAAAACAAAGAATAAAGCCTGTTATTCACAAGGGTTTTGGAAATGTAACAGATTTGTGAAAGATCAATAGTCCTCTCAGGCTTAGTCTGTGCATCAACTGAGAGTTCAATACTGAACTGGCTTTACCCCAGACTATTTAAAGCACTGACCCACATAGCTGTAAAGGGGTCCATGCATTAGAGAATAAATGCATACTGATCTGCATTAGGCCATGGGTTCTGCCTAAAAAGATTGGTATCAACAACCCAGCAAACAACTGTGATTGCGTGCTGCTTCCCAGGCAGGTTAGCTTCTCCAGTTCACTAAATTGTTTCCTAACTATCAACAGTAAAGCACAGTAAAACTCAAGAGGACATGATCTGATAACTCAGTACTGGGACTGGGTCCCTACCAATAGAAAACTGGATTCTGGATTGTACACTTGCCTGAAATACCACATAATTGCTTGCATTTGTTGTGCAAAATGTAGGGGTCTGAGTCTTGCACCATGAAGCTGGAATCTGGAGTCAATTGTTTTAATTAAAAATAGCAGATTTTAAAACTTTAAAAACTTTTCTTGCATTTGAAATTATATTCATGCCATTTGATGTCAAAAGGGTTCAGTATCTTAATCAGTATAGAAGCAAAATATCATCTGCTCTGAATCCTACTCACCGTCATCCAGATACGCTTGGTCTAGATTCTCCTGCTTAACTGTGACTCTTGTGGGGTTGCTGGTTCTCTGGTTCTCCACAGGCGGACAGGACTGCGGTTGTCTGTAGCTCTGCCCTGGAGGGACTGCTCTCTGGCCAAAGCTTCTCTGCTGAGGGACAATGGGGACAAATTCTGACACATCCAGGCCTGGAAAGCTAGAAGCAGCAGCTTCATAGCTATGGCCAGCCACAGTGCGCTGATAGCTGGTGGGTTTAAGATGAGAGGCTGGGTTGGCACGACTTTGAGAGCCAGCATGAACTCTAGGTGCAGAATGATCCAGGGAAGACTGGAAGTGGCCAGGATTGCTGCTGAGGACATCTACTTGGCTTTGGTAGAGGGCTGCAGGGTGCTGGAGCTGGTACTCTGAAGCTTGAGGGTAGAAGGCAGGGTTGACCCTTGGGGGAACAGAGGATGCCGTACCTGCTGTTCCACAGCTGCTAGTAGGGAGCTGGGTGGTATGATGGCAGGAGTGTGTAGTGATGCTTAAAACCTGGGACAAACTGCAGCCAAGCTGACCGTACTGGTACTCGTCCACTGGCTCAGCCTTAATCATTGCCACTGGGAGAAGAATAAGAATATGAGCCAGTGGATTTTTATTAGTATAAGAACGTGTAAAACCTGAAAAAATACTACAACGAAAACAAGGCTGATTATAATGTTTAGCTAATGTTTTTTACAATATGCAGTTGATCAAATCCTGCTGCAGACCTGAGTTTCTTTTTATTTGCAGTAGAAGTATGAAAGTATCAAACCATGATGAGTAAAGTAGTCTGGATTGGATTACTGTGTAGAGCTTCAAGGCTAATGTAACTAAAAATGTAATAGCAGAGAAATTCTGAGAAATTCCCAATGTGCATATTGCATGTGTAAGTTGTGTAAGACTGTTATGAAATTATTTGCACTTGTGGTTTCCAACACTATTATCAAACTGTTGATATCTAAAACAACCGATTAAAGAAATAGATAAAATTTAAGCAACCATTACAGTTTTAGCCATGAAAGATACACTGGAAGAAATGTTTATAATGTTTGTAATGTTTTAGGCACCGTGATAATTGGTCAGGAATAAGCAAGGTCCTCGTAGGATTGTCTCTACTTGGTGGCCCTCTTAAAATCACACCCAGCGGTAGATTTCACAAACAGGCCGCTTTTAATCAGGCCTCTTTTGAATTAATTACATTATGAGTTACACTATCCTTTTTTTTTTTAAATAGTCTTTAAAACTTTTAAAATCTGACAGCAGCTGACAGCATTTGTCTCAAATGGCAACCAAAGCCATGCTGTTCTGCATGTGCATGTGGATATCTCCAAAGTCTTTTCTGACTTGCGAAATTTACTAGCTAAGTAGATTTGCTCTTGTTACTGAAGGGTGGGGCTTTCCCCACAAATGGCCGCCATGTTGAAACTTTTCTTGCATCCATATCCATTTTCAAATCGCCGAACAGTGTTCTCCTTTCTAGTGTCTCTGAAATAAGCTTCTGTTACTTCCTCCCAAGCCTTGTTGCTTCTGACATCAAGCAAACCTTTTTGGATTATATTATAGGGATAGAAACATACGTTTCTTGATTTTTGGGATACTGTGCAAAAGTGTGAAGTTAACAATGTGGACAATTAGCACTATTTTGTTCAAAATGGCTGAGAATGATAAATCATTCCAGATAAACAGTCTATTTTGATTAGACGCATGTTTATTAAACAAATCTCTCATCACCTAGTATTTATGGTGACCGTACAAAATCAACTTTATCTGATTGTTCCTTCATTAAATTTAATTTTAAGAACCAACTCATCCATGCAAGGACTAAAGTGTACTGAGAAGTCAGGAACCAAACAGGCTTTTGTTTTCCAAGAATTAAAAAAATCTTTAGAAAAAACTTCACTCTATTAATGTCTATTTGCAATAATTCTATTTCATAATGTTTTAAATTTACAATTTTGCCTGCACAAGGCTTTTGCATAGTGCTGTCTCAAAGATTTTGAATAGGAATATTGAAGATCTCATTTTTCTGATTTGGCTTGCCTAAAATATAGCTATTTTTTAGCAAATGGTTCCACTTTTCTTTAATCACTAAATATTTGTTTTAGTACTATTCTCCATCCTTTGCTGCATGGCTGCACTAGGTCATAGTGGAAAACAGACAGTCACCTGAGAGAGGCATGTAGGTGAAATGCTGTGGCTGACTGCGCTTCCTCTTCCCGTTCTGCACATAGAAGTTGACCTTGGCTGGGTGGTAGATGTTCTGGTCCCGATATGGAGGAATTTCTACATACAACATGTTCTGAGAGGGACACAAAGACCATTCATCTCCAAACAAGGATATATATATATATATATATATATATATATATATATATATATATATTTTTTTTTTTAATCCAGCCATATATTGCACATATGGAGTACTTACAGATTGGCTTTTTTCTCTGTCAACTGTTGCTTCTGCCTCCCATACCTCCAAGCCATCTGTAAAAACCAAAGCTTTATTAGCTGAGTAAACAAGGCCTGATGATTTAAGAGGACTTGCTGAACAACTCATTCGAGTGAGTCAACACGGTGACAGTATTACAATTTTTCTCACTGCTTCTTCTCTTACATTTACATTTACGGTTATGGCATTTAGCAGACGCTCTTATCCAGAGCGACTTCCACGTCCTGATTACAGGGACAGTCCCCCCTGGAGACACTCAGGGTTAAGGGTCTTGCTCAGGGACCCAGTGATGGTAGTGCCAGAGGTGGGATTCGATCCTAGCACCTCTTGAGTCATTGGTCCATAGGCAAGTACCCTATCACTAGACTACCAACACCCCTTCTCTTTGGTCTCCAACTACCCTTTTAACATTTCAACATTTCAGCGATTTTCAGTTTTTGAGCATTTTATACTATTTTTCGGTGTAATAACAAACTTGACTCCCACTGCATCCTTTCCGTGACTGGTGCGTAGGCAAAGTCAGCAGAGTTTCTTTCATGTGCGGTGGGTGAAGCTCCCCCTCCCCTCACACCTCTGTTTGGCTGCCTACACACTCCGTGTACAGGAAAGGAAAGAGAAGACTCTGCTTGTAGATCATATCTTTGCAATGCCTAACCACATCCTTTAGCGCACTGCACACCTCAATGGAAAATGGCGCTGAAACATATACTCACTAAAGTAAAAAAAAGGCATGCAATATGTCAATTGTCCTCTTTACAGTTGAAGATTTGTGGTTTTAAATAAACCAACATTTTACCTGCTGTTAACTGTACTATATTCTTCAGAGTTTAAGTAATGGCATATTTAATTTGCATAATGTAAAGAGTTGTGCTAAAAAAACAAACATCATACACTGGAGCTTTGAGTTTAAAGCTGCTAAAAATACTAGCAGTCAATGCTTACTCAGATCTTTTATGGAAATAAAAAACATTTCTTCTGCAAAAAGTCACATTTTAACTACAGTTCTTGGCTGATCAACTACATCTGGGTTGAGTTGAAAACTCAGTAAATTTGTGCAGGTTTTATTTGTAGGGTTACATATTCATATATATTGACCTCAGAATCTAGCATGTAATTTCACAACATGATCACAAAGCAGTACAATTAAATGGCCTCTTCTGGCCTTCAGCAAAAACAAATGTTTTCAAAGAAAAAATACATTTGAATGGACAATATCCCTGATTCAGATGTCAGTTTTAAGAATGTAGTAATGTAGGTCTACTTATTTGACTATAGAGTGTGGGTGTTGACTCTTAGATCTATTTCTTTCTCTGTAAACACTGACAGTGACGTGGGGTGTCTATGTGCATGTGCGTGTGTGTGTATGTTGCTGCTTTGCAAGCCTGTTATCTGTCTATTTCCCGTTGTTACACTGCTGCACCAGAAGCACATTGACCAAACCAGAATACTGTGTTGAATGCAAGCCCACAGACTGGCTCCAACCTGATATGCAAATGGAACGAATACAACTCTGAAACAAATTACATGCTAATTCTTACTGCATGTGGAGGACTATGTCCTGGGGCTTAAAGTACTTAAACAGCATGATGATGATGTCAGATTTGAACAGAAATGAGACTTCTGGTCATTAATGGTTTGCACAGCTAAGCTAGCCTTCCAACCCACCTTGAGTTTTTTCACTGAAGATCACCCTAGACTCGGAAGTGAAGTTTTGTCCGGTTAAGATCATCCGCAGGCCACCTGGCACTGAGCAACACTCCACATCTTGTCTCTCCACGGTCGGAGACTCGTGGGCAGACCTTTGAGCTGCAATGTAGAAGCAAAATAAAGCATTCATGCAAGTATGATGTCATGAACATGAATAATACCACATTTTAACCAGTGTGAACCACACTGGCTAAACGGTTGTTCTATTTTTTCCATAGCAACACGGTCATAGGCAACATAAAAACTAGGAAAATGATCTCAAATAATAAGTGGGAAAGAGGGAAGAAATGTTTTAATAATTTGGTTATTACAATTTTATTATTCCATAATATTTGCATTTTATTATTATAATGAATGTTAGCAGTAGTGTAAGATGTGCTACTTTTCATTGTACTAATACTTCAGAATAATCACCACCAAAAATATAATTTCATAATAAGATGAACTAGAGTGCTATGCCAGGCATAATTACCATTCCAACAAGGACAGGGGACAAGCTCTTTCTGTATGAATGATGTTGGATGCAAGCAGAGCACAACTTTTCAGCACAACTGTAATTTTAATTTTGAAAATCAAAGCTACCTTTTAGATGTCCGCTGTCAGTGAAGTGTTTGAGGTCATTCAAAATCAAACTTCACCACAGCTTGGGACCAACTCACAGCCTGAAACCTACAGCCTGAACTCTCTTGGTTAATACAAGTAACAGAATGTGCAAATGTGCTTCTTACAAACATGAAGCAGTAAAAAGCTTATTTGGACTCCATGATAAAAACCAACATGGCGTCATGAAAACTATGACTAACGCTAACATACTAGTGACTTGTGAGTCCAGTGGGCAGAGTTGCCATTCTGCTTGTGGTTGTAATATTTAATCAGTTTTTTTTTTTTTTATTTGTTCCAATTGAAACATGACGAATCACTCTCAAATCACACCATTTTGTAAAAATGTCCAGTGCTGCTATGGACCATTTTCATGTGATGTATTCTTCCTGGAGGCCTATTTTCTTGATTAGTTTTCTATAAAACATTATCACCTACGATTTCCTAAAGAATACTGAAGTTAATTTAATGTAACGTAATGTATTCAATTTGTGCCTAATTTTATGCAGTAATTAGTCCGAAAGGGGAAAGCCATTCTTTCACTGGATTAGGCTTTGATTTTAATTACTTACAGCACTCGATGGGGTTAGAGGCTACTTGGAGCGAGAGCCACTGACCCCCAGGCTGAGGGACATGGACACGAAAGACCAGGCGTACACGAGTGTTCTTCCGTCCCACATCAGTCTCGCCTTTACGCAGCTCAATGTCAGCATTTTTCAGCTTCAGGATTCCAGCACAGTCCACACTGGATGAGCCATAGAGTTCATGTTAGAAATGGGAACACTATGCATACAGCCATTATTGTATCATTTGCATTTAAAACAGCATCTCATGATATTTAGAATGTCTAAATGAGAAGAGAAGACACTAAATTTAACACAAGGACTTCTTTTGTGCAATTCTCTGTGAAAATATCAGCTCCATATAATGACGAAGTAAAACCTTTTCTCTTACACAGCCCGCATGTTGTCCTTGGGTTCTAGAGGCAGCTCCAGAACTTTGGTTCCATTAATCAGTCTCTCATGGCTAGTGGTGGTGACTGTCTTGCCGGTAATTCGGTGAACCTGGTAGAAAGCGTGAGGTCGCACAGCCCTCTCATCGGAAGTGCCGATGAAGACCTGTAGAGCCAGAGCTTCGCGCCCGTTGTATCCATGCAACTGCACCCACAACAAACAGTCAGGGATACAGTTAGACTATATACGGAGGCAAGAAATTCAAGTTACACTGTTTTCATCTTATTCCCACAACAGTTGATGCCATCTAGTAATTAGTTTTTTTGTTTTTTTTAGTTTTGCACTGGAGGCTAATCCAGCTAACAAGAAATGGAAGCTTATGTTCACCCATCGCATCAAATGTGAACTACTTATCTAAATCGTCAAGACCACATCAGTTTGCAGCAGTCTTGCTCATGTGGTTTCTGACATTGTATGACAGTGCTAACTATAAGGGTAGAAGCCAACATTCTTTCATTTTTCTAGAAAGCAGTAGTGTTAGAAACAATGAAAGATATGCCTTAAATGACACTGCAACTGGAATTCTATAGTCCACAACTGATTCTAGATCAGTATTCCTACCAACAGTATTCTTGCCTGCGACGTTCAGCTACACAATGAATTTTTTTAGGAAAACATACTGGTCCTAAACCACACTGATATTGGATGGATGAGAGCTGGTTGTGGACTGGGGGAATTTGCACATTTTACAAATGTTAATCACATGATACTTGTAAGGAGCTTCAGCCTTGTCGTTCTAGTACAACAATAATCCAGACTTCAGACTGCAAAATATTTTAGTCTGATCTGATAACTTATATAATTTGATAAGTGCCACAATATAAATATTTTATAAAGAGATTTTTCTGAGAGGTCAGCTCTGCATGAACCAGCTGAAATTTGACTACACAGGACATGTGACAACAGAGGCCTCTTTATCACTTGCACCAAAACATTTTAATAAGCACGAGAAGAGATAACGCCTAAACCTTGTCAGAAAAAAATCACAAATTTCATGTGAAGTGGTGCAAATGTTCATTGCGTTTTTCAAAATGCTGTGTATGTTCTTTTTGTTGGTTTGCACTGACCACATTGTCAATGTACCCAGGTGTACTTGGAGGAAATACTAAACAAAAAGATATTTGTTATATTAGTAACAGAACTAGCTGAAGAATAAGGAACAAAGCACAACTTTCCTATTTTGTGATGATGGTACTCATCAGCTTTCAGGTTTTTAATTCACCTTTTGGCCAAAAACATTAGTACAAGTTATTAAAAATGCTTAAGAAAAACTTGAGCCAGTGAAACTGGCTCTTCATCGGAAAGAAGACACTTTAATAAACATGAACATAAATAAGAGAATAGCAGACTTTATCTGCATCCATTCACATGTGATAAATAAATAACTATATCATAGGAAATATACAACAAAAAAACATGGTTATAGAGTAAATGTAAATAGAATTAGTATTGAGAATAAGTATTCTTTTTCAGAAATGATTAAGTCTAAAAGACAATTATGCAATTATGCAATTATGGCTGATGCTAAATATTTCAAAATTAAAAAAAAACAAAACTAAGTTTCCTAACTTTTGATGAGCAGAGACAATAAATAATGTGGATAAAAAACACCCAGCTTCATTTCCATAGACGAGAGCACCACACCCTACTTGATAACGAGTTTTTGTCACTATGGACACACAACCTGTTTTCAGCAAACTTGCTCACCCCTGCCCAAACACGCGCACACGCACACACATGGAGTGAATTACACATTTTTCAAAAATATAATTAAATATAATTATAAAATATTATAATATAATAGTTAGTCCGGTCACTATTACTCATTTGAAATCTATTACTACATGTTAAAAATTCTACAATTTAAAAACGCATTCTCTATACATGAGCTTAGAGATTCCTACACATAAATAATCCTGAAAGTGTGCAGGTATTGTAGAGCTGTGTTCAGCACTCTGACAAAAGGGGGCGTTATAAAAAGAGGAAATCCACATCATAAATGTCTGTATGCTTGTGGCAACAAAAGCCATGTAATTGAATTAAAGCATTGCCGCAGTACATCATCGCAGTACAAGGGTTGTGTATAAAATAAGAAAATATCCTTTTTACTTTATATCATGTATTATGTACTATGTAATTTTTTTTTTATTCCTATGCTATGTTTCCAGGCCATTACTAATCTCTACAATTTTTTCATATTCATTTAGGTTTTGGGTTTTTTTTTTGTAATGCATGCAGTATTGTTTCAGTGGCACACCTTCAAATGCATGCTGAAAAGAAATGTACCCCATCACAGCAACAAAAAACACGTTTTTTCATTTTACCTGCACCACAGGATGGCCTCCCGAAGGTGTTTTAACAGCCCCTCTGCTGCCTTCTGTCTCATAGTGGGCTCGGTGGTGCTGCCTAGGTTGTACTTCTATACTCAGCACATACTGATCGACTCTGCTGGGGAGAGCCCACTCCAGAGCTGGCAGGGATGCCACAGACACACTGAAAACCACAGAGAAACCATCATGTAGCATCTGTGTGAAAATGTTTCATGGGACTTTGGAAACAATGGCAGCTTTTAGGGTTAACAGTCATTCATTCATTTGAAAAGGGATATTTAATTATTTCAAAATTATTGAAATAATTTCTGAACTTTTGCACTTTTGTTTTGATCTGAATTGTTCAGAATTATTTTTTATAAGTACTTAAAATACATATGTGGCTAGAGCAGGGGGGCAACTCCAGTCCTGGAAAGCCTGTGTTCTGCACTACTGGTTCAGCTCATTCAGGACCTGCTTTGGCTGATCAATACAAGTTAAATCAGGGGTGCCTCTAACAGATTTTTTATATTAAAGGTCATGGATGGGGTGTTGAAAGTCTGGAATCAAACCTATGTCCTTCTAACCAGCTGAAGACTGTAAACAGGTTTTATAAGACATACCCCATTTGGTGATTTACCTGCACATTCCTGATGGAAGCTGATTGGAAAGCCAAGGGAAGGGTGGCATGACATAGAGAGGCTCCACGATGGGCTCCCTCTTTACTTCTTGAATGGATGAAAAGACGGCATGCTCGGGCTGGCTGTAAATTGAGTACTCCTGATTGGGTCGTACAATCTTGGTGGGAACAGGTTTGGTCAGGCTTCTGCTAATGCTGTCGACAAGCTCTTCCAGGTTGGCTGGAGGGCAGTAAGGTTCGGCCGGCTCTTCTCTCACGGTGTGAGGAGAAGGACTTCGAGAGTGTGCGGAACCCAGATTGGGGTTCTGGTACTGCTCATAGGTGCGTTTTCCCTGTGGAGAACTTGAGCGTGACCCTGGCCTCGAAGAAGACTGCCGACAGTTCAGGAACGTCTCCTCCGTGATGCTGGTACGTGGCGATGTATTTGGTGAGTTACGGGGTGATCCGGAGGAGTGAATGGCCTGGAGCATTGGGCAAAGGTCAGCTACAGTAACTGCAGACAGACCAGCGCCGCCACTCGGGGAAATGCCAGGCGAAGGCTGGGGAGAGTAGGCCTCCGATTGCCAACTGGTGGAGGAGTTGCTGCTGGCTGGACTCACGCTCTCCCTGTAATTGGTGTTCTGGTAAGGAGGAACGGTGAGCCGTCGGCTGATGTCCACAGGTGCAGTGTGGACATGGTCACGGTGGTGATTGTGGAGGTCAGGACAGGTAATCTCAATCCTAGGACTGGAGGCTGGAGGGGCTCCAGAGTGGGATGAGAGCGAGTGGCCGAGGAGGTCTCTCAAATCTGAATGATGGCAAGGAAGGAGGTCCTCAGATGTTGCTTGATGGTAGGAAGGCTGACCAAGCGACAGATTGCTGTATGAACCATGGAGAGCTTTGGGGCAGGTTAAGAATGGATGAGCATCCAGGTGTGAAGGAGCCTCAAGGTCATCAGCTGACAAGAACAGAAGTTGACATGGGTCAGACTTTTAGTACTGAGAGGATGAAAGGAAGATTTCTCTGAAAGCTGTTTCACATGTTTAAGATGGAAAACTATGCGCCATTTTGCTGCGGTAACTGAACCATCGCTCTCAGTAAGGTCATGCAGAAGACTTACATCTGACAGCAGCTTAGCAAAGAGCGTTGTATAAAGTCTCACACGAGGCTGTAACCGTTGAGTCAACACTGGGGACCAAATCAGGGCTCAAAATCTGACAAAACATACTGATAGATACTGGGGGGACGTGTTCCTCTAAAATATATTACAACGGACATGCTTCCAAAAAAGAGTTCAACGACTTCTTCTGGTGATGTAAGTCACTGTTTTAAATACACAGCAGGTAATGCTAATGACTAATGATCGGATTTTCAAAGAAACCCCTAAAGAACCCACTTTCAAGGCCAATTACTGATGTCCAGAACCATTTCGAGGCCTATTTACTGATATCTAGAACCACTGCAAGGCCTATTACTGATGTCTAGAACCTTTTCAAAGCCTATTACGGGTGTCCAGAACCTTTTCGAGGCCTATTTAGTAATGTCTAGAACCTTTTCCAGGCCTATGTAGTGAAGTCTACAACCTTTCCCAGGCCTTTTAAGGATATCCAGAACCTTTTCGAGGCCGATTTAGTGACGTCTAGAACCATTTCAAGGCCTACTACTGATGTTTAGAACCTTTTTGAGACCTATTATTGATGTCTAGAACCCTTTTCAGACCTATTAAGTGATGTCTAGCACCTGAAGGTCTTTAAAAGGTAAACATTTTGGGAGTTTATCCGGAAAAAGAACAGTTAAAGTGGTGAATTGCATTATAGTATTCTGCAAAATAATATCAATTTGATAAAAATCCACATACAAAGAAAAGAACAATGGAAAAAGAGGACAGGCATGGGTCACAATATTAGAAACACAAGAGGAAACAGGACTCTGGGAAAAAAGAACCTGTGACAACGTGGGACGCTTCGCCCTTGGGGGGGAGCGCTCTGACCCGTCGCTCACCTTGTTCATCCTGGGGAAGGTCCGGTCCAGCCTGGCTGTAAAGGAAAAGAGGGAAAGGAAAGTCCAGCTCATCTTGGCCGTTTCCCGCTCCAAACGCGCCATCACTGTTCTCATAATTATTATTCATTTGGGAAGGTCTTCTCCCTCTTCTCTCCTCACACTGCTCAGGAAAATTATATATCCCAGGTGCTCGCCAAGGGCGGGGAAAAAAGGATAAAAGAAGGTGAAGAAGTGCGAGTTAATGGGGTGAACAGGAGGCGGCGCGGGCTGCTTTCCTGAGCGGGGCTCGTGCGCGTTCTGTCTCGAGCTGCAGCCGCGAGCGCGCGAGGCCACTTCCTGCTCACTCCTCGTAAAGTCTTTCTCAGGTGACTAAACTCAGCCTCAAACCCCCCGGGGATGGTTTCTTCAAAAGTGGGGTAGTTTAAGGGAACCTTTAAAGGGAAATTCCACCACTTTTCATTTTTCAAACGTGCATTTCCAGCGTTTTTCACTCTTGAGTGGAAGCAGGGGTCCTGTCCACAAGTCCCATTTATTTAATTTACTGTCCCAATTTACCAGCCAACCTACACGTCTGCTTTGTGGTTCTTGCTGTGATGTCGGCGAATAAAAAAGTCTGCGGGATTTTTTTTTTTGCCCCTCCGATATAAACAGAGTTAAATGGGGATGTTTAAGGGCATTTTTGTGTAAATCAATGCTTCAGGATGTGTTTTTATAAGCATTTCATGAATTTACTTCCTCTGAAGGAGTTTTCCCAGATCAAACGCTCTGTAAAACCTCACCTTCCTCCAGTTCAGAAAAGGACGTTTTTAAATAAATGTCCAGAATGAGGAGATGATTTTTAAAATGATACTTAAAGTCACCACAAGAGGGCGCCATTGCTTCGTCCCCTGGACTGCGCCCTAAACCGCAGGTAATGAACCTCGTTTGAACTTTGTATTGTAATTCATTTAATAGGTGATAACTATATTTTGAGCGCACAAAAAAATAAAAGCTTTGGGACAGTGTTCGCAGTTCTGCAACGCTGCAAAATTTGTTCTGACAAGTGAGAATGACGCAGACGGCGACCTTTTGTTTTCAGGATGACTCCCTGCCGTTTGCATCTGCTGCTCAAAGACTTTCTTTCACTTTTCTTGAAGTGCATGTGTGTGACAGAGAGCATGGTGGACCCATGATGCTCCTTTTCTTAAAGTTAAAAATTGTATAATAAGTGTCTCCCTAAAATGTATTTACATGCTTCCAAAAAGGTCTTAGTTTTCTTTTACTGTACATCTTTTTCTGTCCTGTTTTTATCCTCAGTCTGAAACAGTCCAATGGAGCTCCTGTGTTTTAGGGCTCCGTATGGACGCTCTCCCCCAGTGTGTTCTGATTGGCCAGCTGGTTCGCACCTACATCCCACCTCGTCTCTTTTGTGGTGAAAAGGGGCCAGCGTGCAAGGCCAAGTACAGTCAGCGTGCTAAGGTTATGATGTCATACTTTTTGTACATGCCGCACAGCCAATCGAACCCTCTCCTTTGAGGGTAGTTGGAGTTCTGAAACTTTACATGTTATTTTCATATCCAAAATTGTAACACCCTATACACAAGGCAAAACTAAGGAGAGGTCCCCTTTAAATATTCAGACATTACTCCCCACAACATGGGGCTTTTAGAAACATGGCAAAAAAATCCCAGCACATATATCTCCGGTGATAAATGTTCGGTGATCTCTACACAAACGTTGAACAATGAGTTGTGAAATTATCCTCTGCATTTAACCCATTCTTCAACACATCTGTTGAGGGAGTTAGGAGGTTTTGTCAGCCATGGATGCCTCTGTTACTGATGAAACAGCACTGAACCGTCTGCAATTCTCCTGTGTAACCATTACATTGGGTAGATGGACCCAGAGGTCAATACAGGAATCAAAACCATGAACTAGACATTACTTGGTGGCATGCTCTAAACAACTGAACTAACCAGGCAACTTATAAGATCCATAAAAACACTGCCAATAGAATGGGATGTTCTGAAGCGCATGGGCCCAAGGACACCATGAGGACTTGTATATAAACCTGTTTTTAGCAGAACTGGGTTGAAGAAACAGCTGGTTTGTGGTTGAACCTTAAACTGAACTTCTGGACTGGAGGGAAACACTGGGCAGTGGGCTAGTTTGGGACTTGAAGTGAAAGTGACTATTTGTCATTGTGAAACACAGCACACAGCTAACCACAACAAAATGCATTCTCTGAATTTAAACCACACACAATGGGCAGCAGGGGGCAGCCATACCCAGTGCACAGGGAGCAGTGATGGGGACAGCACCTTGTTCAAAGCGTACCTCAGGGCAACCTACTGGTCCAGGATTCAAATCCATGACCTTCTGATCCTGGGGTCTAGTCCCTAACCAGGGGTTAGATAATATAATATAAAATAACTAAAAATAGTGTTCATCTGAAAAAATGTCAACATTGCCTACCCCAAAACTGTATGTCAAAACTTTTGGAAAACAATGTTTGAGGAGCCTGTATGTGCTTTATTTCTAATGTAATGTAGAACTAGATGATAAAATATGTTTTGCCTGAGGACTATTTTTGCCTTGGTGGAATTTTGCATAGACTAATTTTCCTATCAGTAAACATCCTGATGGATGGATCACCCACTTTGCTGCAGTGCTTTTTTTTTTATCCCTCAAAGGCCATCCTCAATCAAATTTGGCTTCTTATGATGTGGAAATGTAAAAAAACAGTTTTACTTTTTAGTGTAATCTTAAAAATAGCCAAATTGTTAGACTTAACACTTTTGTGGACTTTTCCCTTTAAAAGTGATTTACATTAAGAAAAGTATTTAATCCCAGAACATTTATTTGATCATCAAAGATGTCTTAAACATCAGACACAATCTTCATGACTCTGTGGCTTTTAGAGGCGTTCAACTCTTCAGACGTCTGGTTCCACTCACCACCACTGTGATCAGATCTGACTCGGCAAGTTTCTCTAGAAGGCATCTCACACGAGAGCCCATCTGGATGACACCTTGATGCAGAGATCAGCTGCATCTCCCGCTGACTGTGTCAGTACAGGCTGTGTGAGCCGCAGCTCGAAGTAAACACTGAGCTTAGAACTCTTGTCACCAGCCGTCGCGCGCGCCCTCGCCTGCGTTCTAAAGCGTTCTAGCCGTCTCGGTCTTGTTGCCACAGCAACCGCCGAGGAGAAATCTGCGGTGCCGCATTGAGGGGGATGTAGCGCTCCTGCTCGGGCAGATGGGACCGAGAGATTGACCGTGACTCACCGCAGCAGGAGACACGGCACGGCGGAAAAAGGGGCGAGCGGGGCGCTGATCAGCCTCCTCCCGTCCTCGGCGTTTCTTTTTTCCTGGAGCCGAAGGGTAAGTGCTGCTGAGTGGATGCTGCATGCTGATGGGGTTTCTAGTGCCGATCAAGCCGAGGAGCTGAAGCTCAGGCAGGTGAATGAGACTTGAGATGAGTCTAATCTGTCGTGGCAGCTAACCAGTGCGCTTAAACCCAAGAAGCAACAGGGAGGTTATTCCTGATCCTCCTGGAGGCTAATGCTGCACCCTGATTTCAGCAAATATCTCTGATCATTCCCATTCTTTCTTGACAAGCCTCCAAATCACAGTACTTTCACGATTGCTGGGGTCCATCTTGCTGTCTTGTGGGTCAGAGGACCTGTTGGACTGGATTGTGTAAACAGGAACCAAAAAGCTCTTTTCTGCTCATTAGGATCATGAACACTAATCTGGTTTGACACTAGGGCTGCATGATATGGTCAAAACTGTGCATATTGTGATATGACATAGTGGCAGCGGTGGCCTAGTGGTTAGGGATTAAGCAACATGACAGAAAGGTCATGGGTTCGAGTCCAAGACTAGCAAGTTACCCTGAGGGACTACTGAGTAAGGTACTGTCCCCATCACTGCTCCCTGGGCACAGGATATGACTGCCCACTGCTTTAATTAAGAGTGATGGGTTAAATGCTGAGACCATTTCATTAAGATGCACTGTCGCGTGTTCACTATGACAGTCACTTTCACTTTAGAAAGAAAATGTACAATATTTAATCATCTCATTTCTGTAGGGTCACCATATTGTAGGAGCCATATGATAGACTGGTGATATGTCTGGGATGTTTCTCTGCGTTTTGCCCTCTGTGCACTGGGCTAGGCTCCAGTACCACCCACGACCCTTTCCCTGTTCAGGATCACTGATTAAGATGATGAGCTAGAACAAGAATACCACTTGAATACCATGATTAACTAACCTGGAGCTGTGATTGGTAACCTCGTCACAAACACAGACTGCTCATGGGCTCATCTGAATGTTTCAGCCTTCTGCGACATCAGTGTTGCAGAGAGCAATATTATGATATGTGACACTAAAATCCTCTCACTGTACAAATCTTACACTGTTCGTAGGTTCGTTAATGAAAGCAAGCATAAATGATTATCTCTTGTGTGTGTGTTTGTTATAGAACCCCACACACTGAATGCTTTTGCATATGCATGCATTAGATGGCATCACAGCGAAATGCTGAAACGACTCTCATATTGTTGTAGGTCTTGGAGCAATTTAGTCTGAAAAGCATTCAAATGTGCACTCTGTCTAATTACAGCTGTTTTCCTTTTCATCCAAAGTGGGCCCCAGACAGTCTTTGAATCATTTGTCTGTGATCAGGGTGGGTTAGAAGTGGCTTTGAGAGCGAGTCTGTAACTGCATCATTGAGTAGAGGCCAGTGGTATACAGTGCTTATACAGTAATGAACTGTGGAAACAGTCAGTGAGAGACTTCAGAGGACGTTATGCAAAGTCTTATGTTAAGGGCCGATACTAATTAATTCAAAGAAAAAAAGCTGCCTCAACACCATCCTGATATCAGCCCCGCATGAACCTGGAGGTGGCAACAAGTTTGAAAGACCGATGCAGTGATGCCTGAAGTGGGAACACATGTATAAATGCTTAGATGGTGATGATGGAATGAAGAAGGACAGACGCAAAGATAAAAAGCTTGGCTCACAGGCACCGTGGACAAAAAATGTTCACCTTGCAACTAACAACAACTCTGCTAGAACATCTTAAATATGTAGAATTTTCATAATTTACACACAGCTGCTGGCCCACAAACTGCACATATGCAGGTAAATATGCTTTCATTTATTTTGAGGAGCTAAAAAAAAGCAGTGGTTTCGAAACTAGGCCACTAATGACCTGTGTTAGCTTGACAGCTGTGTGCTTGCAGTGGAGAGGAAGAAAGCTGGTTTCTCAGGCACTTCCAGTCCCGTGTGAGATAGCCACCAAGCTGTCCCATCAAATCACGCTCGAAGAGATAAAGCCGTCTTCTCAGTGCAGGTGCATTCTTTTGAGAGATAGGAGATAAATTTAGAAAGTGGCAAGAGTCCAGAAGTTGCTCACAGCAGAAGGAAAACACAGCGAAGGAATAAAGACCTGTTATAGCAGTGTGTGGATAATAAATGTGTCGGACTGAAAATGGCGTCAGGAGGACTTTGTTTTTGTTGTTGTTTTGAAATGTTACAAGATGCTGTGAAGATTCAATGATGTAGTGCTAGTGGATAAAGATTTTTTTGATTTTGAAACAGCACTATTGTAAATCTTATATGAATCCTCATTCATTGGTTGGCATCATGACAATTATTGCAGAGATGGCACCAATCCAATATCTAGCATCTATGCTGGCCTGAAAAAAATGAGGAAATGCTCTGGTGAGAAAAAATAATGACTCTTACAACATATTTACTGAGATAAAAAAGCAGATACACCTGTATTGTTTGGGTTGTTTGAGCATGATTTGGATGTCCATATTTAGTGATGTGCTTCAGGTGACTTTTTAATTTTAATAATTTTTTTAAATTAGTACTTAAAAATGCAGCATTTGTACTGTATCATTGTACAAGTATCATCTCTTAATTATTGTACAGTATTTTCTGTGAATGTAAATCTATACTTATTTTCCACATTGCTTTAAGATCGAAAGCTACACGTCTGAACAGTTATTCATATTTGTATGATCTTTATTCTCTCATCTTTATTGAGACCTGTCAGGATATTTGTAGCTCAAAGGTGCAGTTAAGTTGAAACAGCTCTCTGGGGTACTCTAAAAGAACTCGCAATTGAGAGCAATAGTATGAATTAAATTGGTCATTAAGGTTGAACACCACAGAGCTGCAGTGATCAATTTTGCATAGACTCATTTTCCAATCAATCAAATGCCCTGATAGATGGATTACCCACTTTACTGCAGTGCTTTTTCCCCAGAGGCCCAATTCTCACATTCTCACCCACAGGCATATGTGGGTTACTCTGATGGGGGAAAAAATTATGTTAATTTTTATAGTAAGATTAAATATGAATACTAATTATTATAAAGTATTAATGTTTAATTTTTGTTTTTAGAGTCTGCCTTTCATGCTTGAAGTATCAGATTATAAAACCTTGATAATCTACAGCTATCCCACCGTGGGCCTAAACAGTATCTCCAAAAGTGTCATTTATACTATCAAAATCTATGTCGGATAGTAAAAATGAACTAAATAAAAAATTATATATTAATTACTATTTTTATTCTATATATAATGCCTACTTTTCATCTCTTTATATTTCTATTTTTATGCCAAATAAATTGCAGAATCTGTATGACCGATTACGCAACCTGGCTCTCCAGCCAGTAAGGCCCCTACCCATCCCCTGACTTACCTGGTTATGGTTTTATGTTAAATTATGTCCTGTCATTATTACGGAATTGCCCTCTTGATCTTATTAGGATTTCTCAAATCACTTTCTCTTAAGAAATTTAATATTGTTTTTGAAAATTGCAAGCTATGGTAATCAAACATATTCCAAGGCCAATATGTTTTTAGGTGCACTAGGTCCTCTTGAATATCATCGGATCATCTGACATATGAGGTTGTGGAAATATGTTCATTAACACAAGCAAGCTAATGCTGCTAAACATTGAGCTGACATCATAAGACTGGTGACCTCAACAAAATACAAATCCATGAGGTTTTTTTCCCCAACCTTTAGCCCAATTTAGTCATCTGCAAATCCAACATAAACTTGACCACCAATCCTGTAACACCTGGCTGTGGGACCTCACAAACCTTTTGACAGAAGTAGCTTTAGCTTTGGCCGCCCACAGTTTGAGTAGCTGATGTGGACGTATGTAAAAACTGAAGATTTATAATTCACTTAATTTTGACATCATTTCAGTAGGAGGAAGGTTGGACTCTTTCTGGCACTGATGTAACCATGTTCATAACTTAACCTCTTAATGACTTCATTGTTCAGAAGATCCAATAATATTCAGGAATAATGTTAACAAGACAAAACCTCTTAAATTGTTTTCAGAAAGGTATCCTAGTGGTTAATGGCTTGTCCTCATGTTCTTAAGTTTGAAGCCTGGACCTGTAGGTTACCCTGAGGTACCCTTGAGCAAGGTACTTTCCCCAACACTGCTTCCCCAGACAGTAGATATGGCTGCCCACTGCTGCACTTGAGCGAAAGGGTCAAATGCAGAAAAGCATTTTGTTGTGATGTGTTCACACTGATTGGTTTTACTTCACATTCCCTTCAGTTCATGGAATAACATTCTTTTTTCCCTTAGAGAAAAACTGCTTTGCCAGGAGCAGTGGGTTGCCATACCTGTTCCCATGGAGCACTGTTAGGTATGGTACCTTGGTACCTTGATCAATGGTACCTCGGGGTAACCTACTGCTCTGGAATTCGAACCAACAACCTTTCAATCATGAGGGCAAGTACCTAACCACTAGGCCAGAACTTCCCCACAGCACATTTAAATTCTGAAATGGCTATAATAATGTACTTTATTTTATAACTTAATATTTCAGGGTATTCTTCTGTATGCAATTTAAATAAATATGTTAAATATGTTCTGTAAATACTTTTTGCACACTGTTTTGCTGAGTATGGCTTGTGAAACCTTCATGACGTATTTGAGAGGAATGCCAATAGGGTGGTAAAAAAGTAGAGACGTAGCTGCTTTCATACAGTTAGCCGAATTGCAGTCCAAATGTGTTTGTGACGTTCTCTTATTTTAGTTCATTTGCATGTTTCATTTCATCCTTTTCTAGTATTCTCTTTCAGTCTGTCACATCTTATTCTGTTGATTGGTGAAAATGTGTGAAAGACTAGCACAAAATTGATAGGGTTTACTGGAACCAGACACCCATCTGTTACAGCTCACTCCTGCCACTCTTCTCCACCCATTCCAGCCTGCCGGCACTCTCATCTTAACCTCTCTTCCTCACTCCCCATTACTCTGAACTGTTGATCCCAAGTATTTAAATTCCTCCACCTTTGCCATCTCTACTCCCTGCACCCTAACCACTCCTCCCTTTCATTCACACCTCTCATCCCTCTCCTCTCTAGAGCATATCTCCACCTCTCCAGGTTTTCCTCCAGCTTCTTCCTACTCTTGCTAGAGATCAAAATATCATCAGTAAACATCATCGTCTATGGGGACTCCTGTCTAACCTCGTCCACCAACCTGTCGCTTGCCATTGGGCTCAGTGCTGATTCTTGATGTAATCCAACCTCAATATTAGTTGCATCCTTCCCTCCTATTGCAGACCTCACCACTGTCACACTACCCTTATACATATCTGCCACACCTGAGTTCCTCATACAAAACCATCTCTAGGCACCCTGCCATATGCTTTCTCCAAGTCCACAAAGGCACAATGCAACGCCTTCTGACCTTCTCTGTACGTTTCCATCAACGCCCTCAGAGCAAACATTGCATCTGTGGTGCTCTTTCCCGGCTTGAAACCATACTGCTGCTCACTAATCCTCATCTCTTTTGTTAACCTAGCTTCCACTATTCTTTCCCATAACTTCATGATGTGAATGATCAGCTTTATCCCTCTATAGTTACTACACCTCTGTGCATCAACCTTATTCTTGAAAATCTATACCAGTACGTTGTCTCCACTCCTCAGGCATCCTCTCACTTTCCAAGATTCTGTTAAACAATCTGCTCAGAAACTCAACTGCCTTAACACCTCCATGCTTCCACCGGTATGTCATCTGAACCAACAGCCTTTCCATTCTTCATCCCCTTCATTGCTGCCCTTACTCCAACTTGCTAATCTGCTACACTTCCTGGTTCAGTATCCTCACATCATCCAATCTTCTCTCTCTCTCATTCTCTGTATTCATCAGCCTTAAAGTATTCTTGACAGCATACCTACCCATCACATCCTCATCACCTCTGTTCCCTTCACCAACATGTCCATTAAATTCTGCACCAATCACCGCTCTCTCTCCCCTGGATAAACTCTATCACTTGATCTAACTCACACGGGAATTGTTCTTTCTCCTCCATGTCACATCCAACTTGTGGGACATAAGCACTAACAACTTTCATTATCACACCTTCAACTTCCAGCTTCATACTTATCACCCTGTCTGACACCCTCTTCACCTCCAAAACACTTTTGACATACTCTTTTTTTTCCAGGATAAACCTACCCCATTCCTCCTTCCATCCACACCATGGTAAAACAATTTAAACCCTCCTCCAATACACCTGGCCTTACTACCCTTCCATCTAGTCTCTTGCACACACAAAATATCAACCTTCCTTCTCTCCATCATATCAGCTAATTCTTTGGCAAAAGTTTTACACCGCCCTTCCTGATGTAACCCTACCCATTTATCCAGGCTTGGGACCGGCATTAAGAAATACACTGGCATCCCTAGTGACTATGTTAAAACCAAAAAAGAGCCATGCAAGTTACACACTTGTCCTGGATGCCTGGAGAACATTTCTTGCATTTTTAAACAGTATTCCCAATTTTAATAGATTGATAAATAATCATTTAAATTAAATTAAGGTTAATTAAAATGTATGCATTTACTATTTAAGGCTGCCTTTTGCTGGACTTTTGACCTGTCTAGGATATTTCTCTGCCTTCCACCCTCTGAGAACTGGAATAAGCTTCGGTACGCCCAGCCACCCTTCGGGGGCTCATTGTGTTAAGTTATGCAGCTCACATATGATGGATGGATTTTCTGTTTAAAGTATTTTTATAATTTTTTTTTCATATGAAATATATATTTGAAAGAATGTACAAAGAGTCACATACTATAGCTATAAATTACAGCAAGCAGTTGGGCTCAGTTTAGTATTCAAGACCCCACACTGCACTAGAGCTGCTGTCTTTTCAGTTTTATCCTCCAAATACAGCAGTATTTAATGCTGGGGCAGCGAAGGATCTGCATATGTCTGCATACATACATTGATAAAAAAGTATTCTTGTATTTTTGTAGCTGGGCCTTTAAGACTTAAATAAGCTCTATGTTCCCCTTTATTGTGCCTCTTTCAAAAAGTAGCATGGGCTGTAACACCTCTTTCAAATGTAGTATAAATGGGTGGTGGTTTAATTGATTGCTTAAAAAATGGATATAAAAATGTTGGTTCTAGTGATATCACAAAAACTAAATTTTAACTTTGAATGGTCCAAAATCAACTTGTCTTTCTCACAAGTGTGGTCATTTTTAGGCGATGAAGGTAATGAAAGTAGAGAAGAAAAATAAAAAGAGGAAAAAAAATGAGGGCAGGGAGAAATACAAGGTCAAATCTAAAATTTAAAAGTCCAATAAGTATCAGAAAATAATTTTCACTTTAATAGCATTTTCCATGTTCATCAAGCTTTAAAGGAATGGGGCTTGAAATAGTTCCTCTCAAAGGGAGGTATACATGCTGGCATAGAAAAATGGCTTTGTGTTATGTGTGGTGACCTCAGAACATGGGCACAGATGGTGTTTTCTAGTTAATCTGCTACATTTCTGGCAACTCTACCTGCACCATGCTTCCCCTTTCATTTGTTAAAAAAAACCACATTACGTTAAATTGTACGTATGTTCCAAATGTAATATCCTTGCAGTAAAAATAAAACCTTTTTATATTTTGGACGTTGTAAAATACAGTACAAGGGACAAAAACTCCATGTTTAATGCATTTTCCTGCAAAATTGATCTTATTAGGGGTGGTTTTATTACATTTTTCTTCATACCGAATTAGGAAAGGGAAATATTCACGCAAACATGTTACAGAGTTTTGCATATGCACTTTAACTGTTTAGTGAGGGGTGTTTACCTTGCCAGAAATTTGTACATGGAGGGTCTGTACATGTCCATGTAATTAGAAGAGTTACTACTTTAAGTTACTACTTAAGCACTCCAGCTCAAATGACAGGGCTCGATGACTTCTTAAGTTAAAATAAGTACACATCGTTGACAGAGAAACAGCTGGAAAATTCTGTAAATTTTAGTGCTTGGTTTATTTTAACATATGCTGAAAAATATCAAATGTGTCATAATTTTTGTGCTGCACACATTATGTATTTCTTTAAATCTTTTTCATAAGCATATTAAATTCAGAAAAGAAATTAATTGCATTAAATTACATTTGGAATTTGTATTTGAATGGGTATTTATTTTCAAATGGAAAATCTTGGAAAACAAAGCAAAGCAAGCAATTTTTGTTGATTGGTACAACCTAATCACATTGTTTTCCTGAAAATGTACAAAAACAAACACACACCCACACACATGCGAGGTTTTTGCAGTTCGTGTTGCTACAGCTGCACTCAGTCAGAACGGTCAGCCAACTGATATTTCCTTATAGATGTGACATCTCTTAATACCTGCGTTAAAACTACAACAAGCCATGCGTGCTAGGAGAGACGCTGGTGTCAGTCTGAGATAATCTGAGCTCTCTGGAATGTCTTATAATAGACCTTTGGGCAGAGTGTATGCTGGCTGGCTTATGTTGCATGACAGGAAGGAGGTCACTGTGGGGTGCTGAAGTCCTCAGGTTTCCACTCTGATAAAGCGGAACAATGAAGATGAAACATGCAGAAATAGAAACAAACAAACAGGTGTTCTTTTTGTGTTCTCAGCAGCACTTGAGAAGCGTCCCAAAGTAGCCTTTCCTTGCAGTGGACAGACTGTTAAGCACTTGAATAAAATCTCTGTATCACACCGGTTAACATGCAGCAGTGAAGATGCAGCTACATTGATTACTCAGCTAAATGTAGATGTGCCCTCAGGCGTGTATTGGCTTGCTGCATTTTTAATAGGTAATGAATTTAAGCTGGTAAACCATAAAAAAATGAAAGTGCTGTATCCCCTACATCCTGAGCGCCCGCTGGATTTATGTAAGCTCTTTGAATCAGGATCCCTCCGAGACAAGCTGCCACACAATGTCAAAGTCATAATTTCTCTGTCTCTGCTCTCCTTCAGGGGCTCCTCCTGTGTGTTTTTGTGCTGGTGTGAGAGTGGGGTACTCTTCGTCAGTCTCATGAAGGGTAGTTGGGGGGCTGGTGTGTTATATAAAGCCCAGTGTGTTTCCTCCAGCACGGACACGCTATTTATAGACTGGGTTCAAATTCTAACAACCTGCACTCTGAGCAGGAGAGAATGACAGTGTGCATGTGTGTGAGTGAGACATAAAAACAGAGGGGGGGCAATGTGAGAAAAAGACAACGGAAGTGTTACATAATGTTAAATGAGATGTGTGTATTTTTTTTTTCTTTTGCAGCACAGCTCCAGCAGTGGGCTACCTGTGGGACTGTGTGTGAATCATTCTCCCAGTGGACCATAAAGCTAATTACACACACAGGCATCTAGATCAGCTCCTTAACTCAGCCTGAAGCGCAGCATCCCACCACACCCTCTGCGTACGTGAGCTTTCCTTCATCTCTGGTTCAGCCTACGCTTGGTCACAGCCCACTCGTCAAATGTAAATAATGAGCCATATGCTAAGACCACCATGATCGTCAGTTCTTCACAAACTAGATGGTGCAGTATCACACTTGCAGACACTCAGAGGCGAACACGCGCACAAACAACTGTGATGTAACAGACAGCTTTATGTGTCCAATAGGAAAGGCTTAATGAATACGGTGACCGTAAATAAAGTGGGGTCAGGGACAATATGTGGTTTTTGACCACAAAGGGCAAACAGAGCATCAAGGTGTGGAGAAAGCGTATATTTACGCCAGTGTTATTCATTAGATCACCATAATGAGGGGTGACATTGAATGACCCAGAAGATCAAGGCTCTCTTTTTCTGCACTCAGGGGAGTAGCAGCTTTTAGTGAGCACATACAGACAGGATTAAATTAAATTACTATTATTATTTAATCTGCATGCAATATGTGTTGCTCTAAAATGGCAAGGATGAGTGAAAACTGTTGTATGTAATTGTTTTGGGCCAATTCTTTTGGTTCAACAGAAATGTTTGCCAAATTTACAATAAGCTAAATGGTGGCATTTAAGTTAAGCAAAGGTTACGTTATTTAATTGTTCAAATGCCAAAGGGCTTTTTGGACTGCTCTATATTCCATGTAATCTTGGGAGACATGCTTGGAAGAACTGGAAGATTTTTGCTATTATTGCGATCTATTATTTATTTGTCATTTTAATTTTGGTCTTTGTGTGAGCCTAAACAGGTAAGGGAGTTACACTTACACCAAAACATAAATCATTACATTTTTTAAAAATACATTTTAATGACTTTTTGTGCTATATAGCCTGCTGTCTCTTTCTTTGGATGTAGCTATTTATTTGATCCTTCTGTTACAGATTTTTCAATTTAAAATTTACAATGCCAGTTTGGCCCGGTGTTATGTGTGGTAAGACTTTGTCAAATAAATATCCTGAAAATGCTATTTTGTTGCATTAATTTATCTATAAAAATGGCCATTAAAAATCTGACAAAAATGTTCTCACTGTAAACAAATCACAAACAGTCATAAAAATGAGTGCTCAGTGCATCCCAACTTTAATCATTTATGCGTGAAAGAATTAATGCTTTTGTAACTGACAGATTTTTTGTACTCATGTTCTTGTTTCAGAAAGAAGACCCTCTGAATGCAGTTCAATATTTAATGGAAATGAGTATCAGTATTACTTAAGAACACTCCCTTTGCCTGGCAAAAAAAAAAAAAAAAATGGACCCACTTCAGGAGGATTTTATTCAGTATTCCAAAGACTATTTTTTTTACCCAGCTGTGGATAATCGAGGAGCAACAGTATTGTCTCAGGATTCTAATCTAGAATGAATACATTGAGGCTAAACAAAGAGCTCTAGAACATTTTCATTACCCCAAAATTTCTCATTTTTTACTGCAGAAGAACTCTCTGTCACTGTTTTTATATATAGTATAACTATTATGCATGGAAAATTTCATTTTGCATGCACTACTGTGAATATGTGAACTACAGTTTTCAGGGTCATATAGGTAAGCAGCCTCAGCATTTAATTAATAGCCTAATTTATAATTTATAATTTATAATTTATAAACTTAGTTGATGATTTAGAGGTAAAACAATCTGTAGCTGTATTAAACTTCAGAGAAACGGACAAGGAAAACTTAAGCAAAGAAGAAATTAGGGGGAATCGAGCCAGAAGGTCATTTATCAGCCTCTCAGTGTTTAATTTGGCTGGAACTGATTAGACATTTCTCAGCTTCCTGGAGAAACAGACTTGCATCAGAGCATCCGAAGAGCTCTAAGAAAAACTACACCATACCAGTTGGAATTTGACAAAAGGAAAATAGCAAAAGCAAAAACCTGGAGACACAAGCAGGACAACCAGGTGCTGCTACATTCTTAAGCAAAAACTGCCTACTTCTTAACTTTTCCACCTGCTTTCTGGCCCCCACTGCAGCTGTAGTCCCTATCTAGGAATGAGCCACAAGTCAGACTCGGAGGCGGAAGCCTCTCAGGTGCCCGTGGTCTACACGCTGGAGGAGCTGGAGTGCAAGATCTGTTACAACCGCTACGACACGCGCACCCGCAAGCCCAAGGTGCTCAGCTGCCTGCACCGGGTCTGCGCGAAATGCCTGAAGAAGATGGTGGAGCTGGATGCATCACCCAGCATTGTCAGCTGCCCCTTCTGCCGTCATGAGACACATGTGCCTGATGAAGAGATCTGGCTGCTGCAGGATGACAGCAACATCCTGGCCATCCTCACCTACCAGGACCGGGCCCGGAAGAGCGGCTCAGCCCCAGCAGGTGAGGTACTGCTCACCCCTAACAGCCTGAGTGGAGGTGCAAATGGGGGAGGGAGTGGAGAACAGGCACATAGCTCCTCTGACTGCTTGGTCATCACCATCATGGAAGTCCCAGGCGAGTCACAGTCCTCCGACTCTATGAGCATGCTGAACATGGTCCGGCTGTACCGGACCGCAAGCCTGGACTCACTGCCCTGTCACTTGCCTGTGCAGAAGTGTCGTGCGTGGACATCACGCACAGTGCCCCGCTTCCTCATGGGCTTCCTCTGCCTGGTGTATTTCAGCTCACTGCCACTGGGCATCTATCTACTGATGATCCAGCAGCTCACTTTGGGTGTCATTCTGGTCAGCCTAGTACCCTCCACCCTTGTCCTCTGCGTCTTCTATGGCTTCTGCCAATGCCTGTGCCACGAGATCATGGAGGCTATAGCCACATAGCAGAAGTAGCTTTCATGTGTTTTAGCCGATCTCCAGACCTTATGCACTTCACTTAGCAAGACCTGTAAAGAATGAAGCCAAAATCACAGATGTGTCTGTTATACCCCTTTGGACTGCTCACCTACTGTTGCACTGGATACCAGCATATAACAAAGAACTCCATACAGTTCCCTTCAGTTCGTACGCAGGGCAGTACACCCTTGACTTGAGCAGTTAAGACTTGACAACCAGGTTGTGTTAGGTTGCCTCAGCTTGCTGGCATTTTTGTATTTGTTTAGCTCAGTCAGTGGGCCTTCGACTGTGAACAAGTGAACATGACTGTGATCCTTTTACATGACACTTATAATAGATTCTATCATAACCTAACATGGAAACTATGGGCTTTGTTCAATAACACAACTCGAAGACTTGTCCTATCTACACACATGGCTGTTTTATGAAAATCCATTTGTTGTATAACTTTAAAACATAGTCTCCATGTATTTGTCAAGGTTTCTAGTTGCCTTTGTAAGGCATGTCAATTCCCAAGCTGTATTTTAATGTTGTATATGAAACAAATGTGTTTGTCATTGCTATGAGAATGAACAAATACCTTCTAACCGCCTAAACTGTTAATAAACATTCAATAAAGACTCAAAAGGCAGCCATCTGGGTATCACCTCATGAGGAAATATAAGACCCGTTACACTTGAAGACACAAATATTATTTGGGCCAAATTAAGATTAGTAGGCTTTTCATTTTGAGAGAAACTCGTTTAATGAAATGTTCCTTTACACATAATTGCAAAATTGTAAAAAATTTTAAAAGAAGCAACTGAAAGGAAGGTCTAAGTCGGACATGCATTAAAATAATTAAAATGGGAGGTGGATTGTGGTGCAAGTGTTTATTATGGTTTTGATGTTTTGCTAGCTGAATGAACTAATCTTAGTGGGTTGCTTGGGATACTAGCCCTATGGGAGTGTGTGAGTGTGTGAAGGGTTTTCACCTCATCAACATGCTCCTTGCAAATGAGCCTGAGAAACCACAGGGAGGGCAGGCAACACAGATCCCCTGCCTGTTCCTCTGCAGTCCCGCGTGTCTCTCCCAGCTGACAATTAACCGGCTGCACCCAACACACAACGAAATAATGGTTTAAATGGTTCTGATGTCTGATGTTCTATGTCCAATTTAAGTCTCACTCTTCTTTCCATGAGTCTCATTAAGCAGTGTGTTTATTTTCAAACGAGGTTTCCCATCAGATGTGACGTACTTACTTGGAGGGCATCAGCTGCAGGATTTGAGCCTAATTGAAAAGTGTCTCCCTAAAGACCAGCTTCTAAGAAGCCACTGGTAAGGAAGTGTAGAAGTGAAGGGAGTGATAATAGAGCGGTTGGCAGCAGGAGTTTCAGATGCAGTCCAAATGTTATGTGAGCCTGTCAACACAAGAGAACCGAAAAGAAGTCATGTCTTCCTGAAAAATCCAGGTAATCGCACTATAAATAATGTCATAAAATGCTTTATATTCAGACATGATGTGATGATGTGATTTGGCAGTAATTCTCTTTCAGCCTACATGTTTTTGTGGCATTTAGATTTATTAGAACGGTCTATTAAATATAACCATCTGTAACAGTTTGTGGAGAAAATGGACTAAACTGTAATCAATCTGCTATAAAGGACCCCCACGACCGCTTTTTTTTTGTCATAAAAAAGGAAGGTTTTATGCATGTAAATAGACAGGACTAGCTCTGTAAAAATATTCATTGCTTAAAATTATTTTCAGTCGAGGTCTAGGGTCTCTCTGTATACAGGAAACCAGTCCCAAATGTGCTAAAACTTTAATCAGCTGTGGGCCGTGAGCACGCAAGTGAGGATGAATCGCTGGCGGCGGTCAGTGGGAGAAATCCAGGCCAGACGGAGACAGGTGAGCGAGTGTGAGCAGGCGCAGGCCGCCCTATGCAAGGTGACCGCCTGCTTCCAGCAAATGGCCACCCGCTTAGGCAGCAACACAGATGGGAGCAGCCTGAGGGAGGAGCTGGAGGAAACCAGGGCCTTGGCTCATAGGATATGCACAGGTAGGCAACAGTAACAGGCAGCTTATAGGGTTGATACAAAATTTAGAAATTTTAAAAGAACAGATGTCACTGGTCTTATTGTTCATATACCACATCTTTAGCTGTATCTCCTTGTTACCCATGATTTCCTTTATGAGGTGGCTGTGTAGGGCTGGGTGATATATTGGCAATATTCCACAAAAACAAATGTAACAATCATTAAGAACAGAATTATTCACTACCCTTGTGTACATACGCTTATAATGCAGTAAATGATCTGAATTAGTGAATAACCACAGGTTGACTGAACGAAGTCTACAAGCCTCGGAGGACTGTTCTGTACCATTTGCTGCATTCTTACCCTTAATCTCATCCCTTTAAATAAGATTTACCAAGGGATCTGCAAACAGTCAACAGTATTGAGTCTGAAGGGCAGTATTGTCAATTTTCCACCAATCTTCTTAATTCAATTATTAAAATGTAAACAGTATAGTTTAGATTGATTTGATTGGAAATGCTTTTCTGGAGATACTTCCAGATTCTGAACTGTTCACAGCAGTGCTGATAGGCACCAAACGTTGGCGATGTTTAAAGCCTCTGAAAGAAACCGCACAATATTTGCAGAATATTTAATCTGACACCTCAGACATTATACTATGTGACAGATTTTAAGTCATTGGCCATTTTAAAACCATAGCAGATTTGTATATGTTGGCGGAAACAAAACACATTTGTTCTATTCTGTCACTATTTTGCCATTGTCTGCTTTACATGTAAAATCTGAAGACTTGCAGAGGTTCACTGGTGGTTTTTAATAGTAAAAAATGCTAAAACTGTAAAAATAAATAAATAAATAAATACGGCTTTTACTAGCACTGTAGACAAGGCAACCACAGGTTTCATGATCATTTTAAAGAAAAAAAGTTATCTGCAGTGAAGCACTTCGTATAGATTCACTTTGATAAAAGTGTTCAATTGATAAAATGTTGATCTCAGTGAAACGTGTGAGCTATGCGTGACTGTAACACTATAATCCATATCGGGCCGTACCCCTTTGGTTAGGGAAGAACAAAAAAAATTAAGCCTCACATCTTGTTCCTACAGTGCACATATCCTGCACTACTACGTTATCTCATTGTAACATTGCAATCTGCCTTTCCTGTAATCTCGGATATGCTTGTGCTCCAGGGCTGCACCGAAGACTGCTGGCCCTCTTGGCAGAAACCGAGACAGTGCAGGAGGACCGGGAGCAGGTGGAGCGAATGTGGGTCCTCTTCCTCTGCAGCCTGGAAAATTTCCAGCAAGATCTAAAGAGGGTCAGCATCCTCCAAGAGGTCTTCACCCTCAGCCAGCGCAAGGACCGCAGGGCCCTTGTCAACACAGGAGTAGCTGGTGGAGGTTCTGAAGTGGCGAGTCGGGCTGCCACTGTGCAGACCCCCTGGGGAAATGCAGAAGGTGAGCAGAGACCAGATCTCAAGGGTCATGTGCTCGAGATCGATGGCTTGCTCCAAGAGATGCTTCAGAGTGTGAATGTGCCACTGTGGTCGGTGGAGCCCACACAGAACGCCTGGGCTGAGGGCTTCCAGGATGAAGACGACACTTTGGAAGACATGATGGAGGTAGAGGTGGTGTCCCAGGGCAACAGAGCTTCTGGCTGCTGCAATCATTCTAGTTGCAGATTAGGATGTATATTCTGTCTGCTCAATTAACAGAGATAAAATATAATTACACTATATGGACAAATGTATTGGGACATCACTGAAATCAGGTGTTTAACTTGCACACACAGGTGTATAAAATCAAGCACCTAGCTATGCAGTCAGGCTTACAGACACTTGTGAAAGAAGGGGCCTTTCTGTAAAATTCAATAATAGGATCGGATTCTGCAAAGCTTCTAGTGTGGGGTTGTTTTTTCAGGGATGAGTTTGGATGATTTTGATTGGCCAACAGAGAGCCCAAATCTGAAATCCATCAACGCCTCTGGGATGAACTAGAATGGAGATTGGGAGCAAGGCCTCTAGTGCAGTCAGTCCCTGACTTCACTCTTCTGGTTGATTGGGCAGAAATTCCCCACAGACACACTTCCTCCAAATTTTGATAAAAGTCTTACCAGAAAAGTGGAAGTAGTTACAGCTGCAAAGGGAATGTGGGCAAACTCTATTTTGACATCGAGGAGTTTAAAACGGAGCATGGCTAAAGACCTGTTGGAATAGCGACCAAGGTCCCAATACTTTTGTCCAGACACGTTATACTATATTTAACACGTATTACCGAATACAGAGCCCGTTTGCTGCTGCTCAGCTTTTCTTTAAACCGCCGCCCCCTAGCGGCACATAACAGTTTTGCTCCTCAGAGAACGATTAAAACTGCAGACCCAGAACTTACCACACTTAGCTTCCATAAAACTAGAATTAAAAGCAATCAGAGGTTGCTTTACAGTTTTAAACAAGTTAAACAAAAGCGGTTGGTGGATGCCCAAGATGGCAGAAAAGAACAAAGAAAAAGTGAGAAAGCAGTTTTAAGATGCTCCCCACAAAGAGGAAGAAAAAGTGTTAAAACAGATCATTTAAAAAAGGCACCATACCAAAAACTCCCTTTTATGTATAGAGAAGGGGAATATATATATATATATATATATATATATATATATATATATATATATAAAAAGATATACCTCTAACTGCACACACACAGCTACTTTAAGTAGCACAATATTGGGTAAACAATCACAACAGGAATTATTTCAGAAAGGAGGATGAAATAAGAGTTAAAGAGAATTAAATTAAAGGAGGTAGTAAAAATCACCAGGAGGAAAAGAAAACAAGTCTGCCTAACCCTAACCCTTGCTTTTATTAATCCACATGTCTCGTGGCAGGTTTGGAAGTGATCCAATCCCTCAAAACTCCCAGCACTGCAGTTACATTAAATTAATAAAGAATTTATTTTTAGTACTGGCGTACCTTAAGTTGTCTTGTGTTAAGACTGCAGATTGCACCAAGTCTTTACTGAACACAACAGTCCATCTACTGAACAGCATTTTATTCAGACAAGTTAAATTCAACATACAAATACTGTACATTAAACAGACTCAGGGTTTAATTTACATAATTTTGAGCAAGAAACAAAAAAAAAAAGAAAAGTGGTGACAAAAGGAGAGAAGCAAGCATGTTCATTTTTGGAGGTCAGTTCTTGTAGGTTGCGTGCAAATGGGCTTTAAAGGCTGGAAAATAAACAGAACAAAAACAATAGTCTCATGTTTCTTTCTCCCATAGTTAATAAAAAGAAGGAATATTCATTACTTCAAAATAAGCAGCAAAATCTGTTGGTCACTGCATTACTACTTACCTTCCTGGTTGTCCCATAACTCAGCAGCAGCAGAATTCATAGGGCTATCATTGTTGGGCTCTACAAGACATGGACATTTAAAGATCATGAACTATGACGAGAGTTTATTTTTTTTAAACAACCAAGTCAATGATAAACATCTTACCTCCAAGTAAACTCTGAATGGACAGGAGAATAGATCGAACGTCATACAGAGCTGACCATTTCTCTTTCAAAATGTCTAAGCAGATGAACCCATTCTCATCAACATTTGGGTGAAAGCAGGAAGTGATGAATTTCACTCGTGGGGCATTGTAGGGATACCCACTGGGAAACTCCAATGACAGCTTATACCTCAAGCCTTCATACACCTTTAGAGGAGCAGTACAAGTAATCCTTTTTACAATATTCAGGATAAAAGGCCTTTAATAAATATAATGTTTGCAACAATTAACTATCTGCATAAATAAACCACAATTACTTACTGTACCCTGTGCTCCATCTATTGTCCCGATCCATTTAAAGAGATTGTCAGACTCCGGGAACGCAGAAATCCCCTTGTCTCCAGACATCTAAAACAAAGAATACTTTTTGTTTGTTGTTTTTTTTGGTCACTGTGGAAAGCAACACAACACAGCACACAGGAAAACATCGAAACGCAACCCTTACTTTTCACCTAAACGCACATCATGCAGCAGGAGGCAGCTATTTAAAGCCCTTGGGGAGCAGTGATGGGGTAGCTCAGGGCAACCTACTAACTAGGGATTTGAACCCATGACCATCCAATCCTGGACCTATTCCATAAACACTAGACCTCTGCTACCCCAAAATATAGTCAGTCAGTCATTTTCTGCCGCCTGTCCCAAGCGGGGTCGCGGGGGGTGCTGGAGTTCATCCCAGCTCACACAGGGCGAGGACGGGGGACACACCCTGGACAGGTCACCAGCCCATCTCAGGGAGGAGCGTGACGGGGATGGCACCTTGCTCAAGGGTACCTCAGGGCAACCTATTAGGAAGGGGTTCAAACCCCCAATCCTCCGATCACGTGGCCAACGCCCTAACCACTAGGCCACCGCTGCCCCCCCAAAATATATTAATACAATAACAACAAATTAAAATGAAGACTGCAAAATTAACTTTGAAAGCTTAAGGTATTAAGAAGACTCACCATAAGTGTCATCAGTTCTTGTTGAAGCCTGGAGAAGAAAAGAGGTTATTCAGTTAGGTTGCTAATACAAGTGTTTTTATAAAGATTAAGATGAGCTGAATGAGAATGTGCTGCATTCTTAAAAATACGGCTCTCCCAGATAGCATTTATTACATTACCAAACATCAGCTTGAACTGCTGGATAAAACTGAACATCTCTCCAATATTATTTCAAACAAATAACATCATGTTGACAGCACCGTGCACCTCTAGTTTCATACACCTGGTTGTGTGTTTAACTATTCAATATTTTAGCTATCAAGCTTTAAAAAAAAAAGAAAAAAAAAAAAAAAGAAAAAAGGGGGAGAGTCAAGAAAATGAACACAAAAGTCAACTGGACAGCCCTGGGGGTTATTCCACAAGGCATGATTTCTGAATTAGTCCGATAACCTGAAATCTGAAGCTTACCCAACAGGAACAATCACTCAGGTCTTTCTCTATTGGACAGAACTGACTAAGCCTTAGTTATCGGACCAAACTGAGAAATCCTGCTTTGTGGAAAGCACGCCTGGAGGTGGGGTAGTCCAAAACACTACAAAAGCTTTATAAGGGGAAGAGAGAGGGAGGGCTCAATTAGGGATGGTTGATATGGCAAAAATAAAAAAGAACTCTTCAAAATACAGAACATGCCACATAAATAGACAGTGACACACACAAATCAGTGTATTAACACTTCACGCCGTTTATGCTCTCTTCTTGGTTGGGGTGCTTTCATTACAGACAAGATCGCAATACATCCAGAAGAAAATCATCATACTGTTGATCACGATATTGATAAATATCATTTGAGAGACCAGACCAAGGATTACTCCGTACCTCTTTGAAACAGAGCCTTTGGGTACATTTCCGCCCGTTTCGTTTCCTTTTAAAGCAGCTGTGGACGAAGCTGCAGCAGGATCCATGTTCTGGGAGGCCATCGCTTCAGAGCTGAAAAATAACATCTCTGTTAGAACCAGCCTGACTGTCGGAAATGTGCATCTGCAACATGACCGACATTAAGTTGATTACAGTGTCTTTAGCCAAACAGCGACATTGCAAACTGCCTTTTGTGGAGCCTTTAAACAATCTTCCCATAAAGCGCGACATCTATGTACATATTACACCGTTTAACTGATATTTTCATCATGACTGACTGGCCAGCCACTCTGATTAAACCTGGCCACCTTTAGTAGCTAACATTACTCGGACAAAATTTATTCTCAGAGCTTCTCCGTGGTTAGTCTGAACAAGAGAAATGAACCTAATTAATGACTTAGCATTTTTAAAACCGTGTATTAGCCACTTAGCTTAGCAACGTCAGAACAGCCTAACGTTAGCTATCAACAACACGACTCCTTTCCCCACTAAAATCAGCTGTTACAGATTTTATTTAAGCTGTGGACATTATATTTGCCTTAGCTGCCCATAAATACAAATACATTCGCATATTAAGCCGAATTATTTGCCGGGGTCATGGCTTAGCTGGCTAGCATTAACGAATCCTGCAAGAGTAACGGTCAAACTGAACCGAAACGCGAAACGAACTCGATAGTTCACTCATTAATCTACAAGCTGAAACTCTTTCCTGAATAAAACGAACAAGTAAGTAGGTTAATCAGTGTTTTCTACCGGCTGTGCGCAGTCCTTTCTAACGGACGGGTCCACGGTGAGATTTTAAATTCTTATCCCGCCCCCCGGTTTAAACTGAAGCTCGCTAAACGTTCTCTCCGCCCGGCGCTGCTTCTCCACCAATCAGAAACGAGCACTCAAAACAAAGCCTGGCCTTAGCAACCATTGAATAACGCACCGTGTGCTTTTCTGCAACCTGATTTGTCAGCGCTCTCTGGTGGGCGTATCCTCGACCGTTAAAGAACTGCGGCCAAGAAACGTAAGACAAACTTATTTATTGACTTCCGACACATATTTTCTTAAAGTGAAGTGTAACAGCTTTACCGTTCCGATCAAAAGTTTAAAACCACTTGACAAATGGCAAAAAATCATTTGTTGCATGGTTGGATCTTAACAAAGTTCCAAGTAGAGCTTCAACATGCTACAAGAAGAAATGGGAGTGAGACAGAACATTTCTTTGAGCAGCAATTTATTGAAAACAACGCTTAAACTGAAACAGGCTGTTTTACAGCTGATCAAATTATTAGGACCGCATGCCTTTAAGAGGCCAAATCTGTGCAAAAATGTGGATTCCTTGCCATTTCTGTAAAGTAGTCACACTGTCGTGATGTTCTGATGGCAAAGGTTAAAAAAAACTCCCTTTTTGAACGTGGACGGGTTGTTGAACTGCTTAAACAGAGTCTGCGCGCCATCGCTGCTGAGGTGGGACGCAGTAAAACAGTCATTTGGAATTTCTTAAACGATCCTGAGGGTTATGGAGCAAAAAAGTCAAGTGGAAGACCCCAAAAAATTTCCCCAGCACTGAGCAGGAGGATTCAACTGGCTGTCCGTCAAGACGCTGGACGATCCTCGACCCAAATTAAGGCCGTTCCTGGTGCCGACTGCAGCCCCACAACCATCAGACATCTGAGACTGAAGGGCTTCAAAAACAAAAAACCTCTTCAAAGGCTTCAAAACCTCTCAGACTGTCTGGATGCAAGAGAGCATCAAACATGGGACATTGAAAGGTGGAAGAAAGTTTTATTCTCTGCTGAGAAAATATTTAACCTTGATGGTCCTGATGGTTTCCAACGTTACTGGCATGAGAAGCAGATCCCACCTGAGATGTTTTCTACACGGCACAGTGGTCTGGGGTGCTTCTTCCTTCAGTGGAACAGTGGACCTTCAGGAGGTGCAGGGGCGTCAAACGGCCGCTGGCTATGTCCAGATGTTGCAGAGAGCATCCCTCATGACCGAGGGCCCTCGTCTGTGTGGGAACGACTGGGTTTTTCAACAGGACAACGCTACAGTACACAGTGCCCCCAGGACAAGGGACTTCTTCCAGGAGAATAACATCACTCTTTTGGACCATCCTGCATGTTGCCCTGATCTAAATCCAATTGAGAACCTTTGGGGATGAATGGCAAGGCAAGTTTACAAAAAAGGAAAACGGTTCCAGACAGTGCCCTTCGTGCGGCCGTCTTCACCACTTGGAGAAATGTTCCCACTCACCTCATGGAAAGGCTTGCATCAAGCATGCTGCAACTAATTATTGAAGTGATCAATAATAACGGTGGAGCTACTCTTTACTGAGTTCATGTGTGGAACCTTGATTTCTGTTTTGGGGGTTTATGGGTTTTTTTTGCAGGTGTGGTCCTAAACTTTTGATCAGCTGTAAAACAGCCTGTTTCAGTTTAAGCGTTGTTTTCAATAAATTGCTGCTCAAAGAAATGTTCTGTCTCACTCCCATTTCTTCTTGTAGCATGTTGAAACTCTACTTGGAACCTTGATAAGATCCAACCAGGCAACATATGATTTTTTTGCCATTTGTCAAGTGGTCTTAAACTTTTGATCGGTAGTGTATTTTTTCACAAAAGGTTTATAAAGTAGCTTACAATATTTTACATTTTTTCCTTATAAAACATTTATTTTTCTTATACCGGGTACTGCACATAACACACTTTAAATTGTATGTAAAGTGGGTGAAAATAAAGGGTAAATTTAATACAATTCCCTTTTTCATGAATATGTCCCTAAAAATGGAATAAGTACAATTTAAAAGGTATTTCTAACACCTGTCCCTGTAATGGGACAAAAAAAAAGAATTCCCCTTCTTCATGTTCATGGGCTAAAAAAAATTTTTTTTTTTTTTATAAATGAAATATATTCTAGCATTGCCTCAAACTATTTGCAACTATTTCTAAACTTAAAAAGAGGATATGGGAGGGGGAAAAAAAAAATCACAAAAGAAAGCACTCACAGTATCACTGCACAGATTCTGATAAAGAAAAAAATAAGAATTTTTAAAAAGGTATTTTGCTGATGAAGAAACACAAAAGACATTTTTTGTCCAATATTATTTCTAAGAAAACATAAAAAAAAAAAAAAACTACACTGCTAAACATTTGTTAGTTCATGCTTGATGTCTAAGCTTGATTGTAAGGCCAGACCTGATATCGAATCCCTAAACCAAAATGAAAACAATGCAAACTATAGCGAGGTCTTTGGGATACGAACACAGGCAGAGTCCAGTGACTTCCACAGTGGCTTAACTGTATGCTGGTAATTATATGACATTAGAAATGACACGGCTGATCTATGATCGGTTTTCCTCTCCCTTTAAGTTATTTTATTTAAAAAAATTAAGTGGTGCAGAAGAGGGGAGCTGATCATAGAAAAGAACCTATATCCCAAATCGTCCCAGGGTCCATTTTGTCTAATCCTTTTCAGATCTCTGAGCCTCCATTGCCTTCTGCATCTTCTCTACCATCCATAGCGGCACAACAAATGGCTTCAATTCGTCGAGTCTCAAGTCTGGGCAGTCCCTAGGGATTTTGAAGAACAAACACATTTAGAAATTATTACAGGCTGTTCATGGTTTCATGCTTTGTAGCTTTCTTCATCAAGGTCAGGCTCATCCAGCATTGGCAAGCTAGGACCAATCGAATTCTTGAATTCTGAATAGAGAGCAATACTCAGCTTTATATCAGTGATATTGGACCATGGCCTAGATTTTCTTCATTTAAAAAAGCACATATTTATAGCTCTAACACAAGTAAAGCTCATTTTGCAACTTGGTGGTGGGAAAACAAGGGTGGAAAAAACATGTGTAATAGATTATGAGTACAGTCATGCACTACATGAAATAATAATAATAATAATAATAATAATAATAATATAACCATGGCCAAAGGTTTTGAGAATGACATAAGCATTGGTTTTCACAAAGTTTGCTGCTTCAGTGTTTTTAGATCTTTCTTTTGGACGCTGAAGTACTAACTACAACCCTTTTATTGACAATTACATTAAGTTTATGCAAAGAGTTAATATTTGCAGTTTTGGTCTTTAATTTTCAAAACCTCTACAATTCGCCCTGGCATGGAGCTCCATCATGCTGGAAAAGACATTGTTCTTCACCAAACTGTTCTTGGATGGCTGGATGGAGAAGTTGTTCAGGGAGGATGTTTTGGTATCATTCTTTAGTGTTTTGTTGTTTGGCAGAATTGTAAGTGAGCCACTCCCTTGGCTGAGAAGCAACTCCACACAGTAAACAGATCTCAGGATGCTTTACTGTTGGCGTGACTCAGGAGTATGGTAGCGCTCACCTTTTCTTCTTCAGACAATCTTCTGGATGCCCCGAACAATCAGAAAGGGGATTCATCAGAGAAAATGACTTTACCCCAGTCCTCAGCGGTCCAGCCCCTGTACCTTTTGCAGAATAATGGTCTGTCCTTGATGTTTTTCTTGGAGAGAAGTGGCTTCTTTGCTGTCCTTCTTGACACCAGGCCTCCAAAAGTCTTCTCCTCACTGTGCGTGCAGATGTACTCACACCTGCCCGCTGCCGTTCTAGAGCAACTTTAGGAGACAGTCCTGGCACTTTCTAGACTTTCTTGGGTGCCCTGAAGCCTCTCCACAACAACTGAACTTCATTAAAGTTCTCGATGATCGTATAAATGGTTGACTAAGGTGCCATCTTACAAGCAGCAATATCCTTGTGAAGCCCTTTTTGTGCAAAGCAACGACGACAGCATGCGTTTCCTTGCAGGTAACCACAGTTAACAGAGGTAGAACATGATTTCAAGCACCACCCTCCTTTTAAAGCATCCAACTCTTCAAAACATTCTTTAGTTTATGCAAATTGCCATCAAAAAACTGAGGCAGCAAATTTTGTGAAAAGTAATATTTGTGTCATTGTATTTTACATCTGGTGTAAAGCAATTCTCAATTAGAAGATTAAAGCAACAACATGATCTCCTGCTTAAGGGCCTGGGCAACATGCCATAATTAACAGAACCATGAAATGTCCACTAAAAAAAAAAAAAAAATCCAGTTAAGACTTTGTCAGTCAGTAATCTGTAACTCAAGCACATTTGGGTTATGCAGTAAAATCCAGTTCACTTCTAAATGGCTCAGAGAAACTTTGGTATGTTTGGAATGACCGGAATGACCTTGTCAAAGTCCTAACTTGAAACCAATTGAGATGCTGTGACAGCAGTTCAACCATGCAGCTTATGCTTGAAAACCCTCCTATGTGGTTGCATTAAGTTACAGGAAGCACAAGGAGCTTAATTTATATTCCAGATTAAACACCCATGTCATGAAGAAAATCTACATTTCCTTGTTGTAGTATGTTATCACTATTAAAGCTAAATTAAATCCAGTCAATTTATAGAAACTGAGCATTTTGACCATTCTGAATCCACTGTTTTGTGATTTGACAAAAACAACACATTTATATATATATATAGTACTGTGCAAATGTTTTAGGCAAAAATGCTGTAAACAAAGAATGCTTTCAGAAATATAAATAATGATTGTTTATTTTTATCAATTTACAAAATGCAAAGTGAGCGAACAAAAGAAAAATCTAAATCAGATCAATATTTGGTGTTACTACCTTTTGCCTTCAAACCAGCATCAGTTCTTCTGGCCCCACAGAGCCCTGATCTCAACATCATCCAGTGTGTCTGGATCACATGAAGAGACAGAAGGATGTGAGGAAGCTACATCCACAGAAGATCTGTGGTTAGTTCTCCAAGATGTTTGGAACAACCTACCAGCCGAGTTCCTTCAAAAACTGTGTGCAAGTGTACGTAGAGGAATTGATGCTGTTTTGAAGGTGAAGGGTGGTCGCACCAAATATTGATTTGATTTAGATTCTCTTTTGTTCATTCACTGCATTTTGTTGATTGATGAAAATAAATGATTAACACTTCACTTTCTGAAAGCGTTCTTTGTTTACAGCATTTTTTCCACACCTGCCTAAAACTTTTGCACAGTACTGTATCTGATGTATACGGCATGTCCTTATTGACATGTATCCACATTAATGTTAGAAGGAATGTTTCAGCCTGGACTGCTCTTTAAAACAAGCTTAATACAGGGCAGTGAATCAGAACAGAGACCATTAACCTATTCATCTATTAATGGCACAGTAACAAAAACAGTGTTTACCTATCCTTATCCTTATCTAATGGATATAGACAGACTGAATAAAAACTGTTAAAACTGTTTTCGGTAAAATAATCCACAAACACTTTTAACGATGAGAAAAATCTAAAACAAAAGCCCTGAAATGGACTAAATAGCGATCACATACTTGTATTCTTCGCTTAAAGCAAGCTCTTTGATGTCCTCTTCTATTAGAAGGTATGCCTGAAAAACAGTGAATTATGAGAATGATGATGCTGCATTCGAAGGATGAATGTATTGAGTTTCTTTTCATGCAGCTCACAAACGTACGTGTAAAATCTTACCATCTTTCCACCGGTGGCTCTCATGTGCTGCCGCTCTGCAAGCCAGTGTTTATCTTGAGCGTCAGCAGCATACTGAAATACACGTATTAACATCCACAAAGCTAAAAAATGTGAACACCGTTATGAAGATGGCAAAAGTAACCTAGCAAAGAAATTCACAATACCTTGAAGAGGTCTGCATGTTTAATGTAAATCCTTCCTCTGGTGCCACCCATCCCTAAAGCCCTAAAATTAAATAAATAATTTTTCTTTCTGCACACAATACTACACAAGCCTGAATTAAACCTTACACATAGACATAAGGTATGAAAGTTTCAAATAATGTTATATGCAGTTCATGTTTTCAGTAGGTCTGGGTATGAAAATCCAATAATTTGATATCATCAACCAAATTCAATACATTCAAAAAATTACCATCATGTCTTAAAACCACAGATATTTTATATCAAAATTAAGTATACCTACTACAGTTTTGCACCAGATTTAAGAAAAAACAAAACTAACAAAGGGCCAGTTAACAGAACACATTAATGCTAAAGCCATTTTTTCCAGGATGGAGATTTAATGTCAGACCTCAGAGAATAGCAAAACAGATAAATCAGGAATAAAGGATCAATCCTATCTATGGACTAAGGGCATTTATTAATAATTACGAATAAATAAATCCCACTCCCAGTGTTATCAGCATCCAAGCACCAATAGGCATATTTTCAAAATTTAGAAGAAGAAAAAAAAAGTATAGTTCAGGAATTGTTCAAGGCATCAGTATATACAGTAATAAGTGCATAAATAGTGCAAAAACATTAAAACCTCGTAACACTCATTTTCATTAGTTACATCACTTTTTATTTTTCAAGTGCTCATTTCAGTAAAACGACTCCAACAATTGGGGCCAGTGGCGTTTGTGACCTCATGACATGCCATTAGCAGCAAGCCGCATGATCTACCACAGGGCAAAGCAATTCAGTAAAGAAACACTTACTTGTTCGCTCTGGATCCTAAAACAAATGCGCTCTTATCATTCAACCTAGAGGGATCCCACTGAAAGAAACAAAGAAGCAACTTAAAAGCGGGCAATGGGAGGATTATATGTCCAAATGAAACATGAAAAAATAGGAAAAGATTCAGTTTCATTTTCTTCACCTTTGGTCCTTCTCGTTTTATGGGCTCAGATGTCTTAGGCTTCATCCTACTCAGGAATTTCACATTTCAAATTTAAAAATTGTAATCTCCTCAACATGTGGACCAATGCAGAATCATTTATTATACTTACGGTGCACTGTATGGTAAAGTTCTGTCATAAGATATAACTTGCCCTGGAGGACGTCCCTTTCTCTAATCACAGAAGAAAATCAAGAATAAGTCAAATCGAATATGATGCCTTTGGTAAACTGTGATGAAAGTTAACAAACATTTGATAAAAGATGTTCATAATTTTTCCTGAGTCAGCTTTATTAACCTACCTTTTTAGGGATCGGGCTACCTCTCTGACTGGAGTCATCCTCCATCTGCCGCGAGCGCTGCAAAATTGATGCTTCTTAAAACTCTATTTCAGAGAATGCGTTTGTTCATATTGACAGCAGTGGTGGTGATAGGAGCCAGATCTCCAAAGCAATTATTGCTTCTATAAAAGCTAAATCAAAGAAAGCTATTACATGAAATAGTAGAAAAAAAATACATAACTATGCTCAAAAGGTAAGTGCAGGGCGATGTAAGAAAAAACTAATCCCAAATCAAAAACACCCCTTTTCAGATTAACCACTGTTTTACTACAATCACATCTAAAATCTCACAGGACACATGCAGGTTCCGTTGAAATTTTGGATTGGGAATGAAATAGCTTTATTTGGTTTATTGGCATAAAACCCCCAGTTTCTATCACCAACACTGCAAGAGTTTTTTTTATTTATTATTTTTTATTAATTAACCACTTCACATGAAACCCACACGTATAGCTTTGTGTACATCTAATTCTGAAATATGCAAAAAAAAAAAAATAAAAATTCAGAAAAATTTCACTCAATTTTAACAAATATGGCAGACAAACACAAACTCTGGGATAAAAAAAAAAGACAAATTCTAATCCAGGACAACAAAGTAAAACTTGATTCAAAAATGTCTGAAACGTACCTTTGCTGAGGGATCAAAAACAGGTCTTTGGACAATTTTCTCTGTATCAGGAAAGAGCTGCTTTGCCTGGACAAAATTATTGTTACATGCTTAAATAAATATCTTTCTTTCAGCTTTCAGTCACAGCAACTTGGTGGGTGCAGTTTCCTTACGTGTTCCAAGCAGTTTCGACAAACTTCTTTGATCAGATGATCTGTCTGCACATCCTCTCCAACGTTCTCTTTCACGTTGCTGGCAGCCTTTTCAAAAAACTGAATTTTTTTGGCCGATTAAAATTTGCTTTTACGTTATACTCGAATAATTTTGATGGACAGATTGCTTGCTTGTTCACCTTCATATATTTTCTGAAGACGGCCATGATGTCCTCGTTAAAGCTGGGCTGCAGAACTGTCCGCAGTAGGTCCATCGAAATGACAGGATCTGTGTAGCTAGAATAATTACAGGGGAGACCAAATGACTTCATGATTCCCCATGAACTTTGAGACACAGCAAAGAATGAGCTAAAATAATTAACCTCTGGAGTTACCTCACAGTCATCTGTGAGCGTCTACCCCTGCGGTGAACCTGCCGGTGCTTGATCATGATGTTCCAGGGGCTCTGTAATAACAACAAAAAAGAACACGAAATAAAACTACAGAAGAGAAAAACATGCTGACACATTACTTTCAGTAGGACTGATAAGTTATTATTGCAGCCAATTTGCCAAAAGCTACATTAAGCTGGCATGATTTACTGCACTTGGAAAAACGCATACTGAGCAGTCAGGTCAGTGCTATGAAGGATGACTCATACTGTATATGGGCTTGGCCATGTGTGTGCAAAACAAAACACTCTCACTGAGCCAGTTTATTCAAAACAGCCACTGGTTTACAGGTAGAGACTTTAGCAAATCTGTCAAAGCAGAATTTGAGTCACCCTATAGCCCAACAAGACTTCATCAAAGAGCTTGGCTGGAAAATGCTGGTTGGCGAACTAACCTGAACCTAGCAGTGAGCGTTAAAAATGTCCCATAACATATAAATAACAAAAAAAGATGAAATAATAAAAGATAAGAATATCCAAATGACCATGTTAAACCCCCAAATAGTTTATCTCCTTGTTTAGATGTCCGCACTTCAGTGTTTTTTCAATGAAAGAGTTTCAAAATGTGCTTTTATGTACAGTTAACACAGACTCCCAGCCCTGGACTCAGAGCCGCTCTGCCCATTACATTTTAGAGTTTTCTTGCTCCGACCCAACGCCTCAACTCAATAAGTGGATGTTAATGAGTTGATTTGCTGGATCAAGTATACTGGTTTAAGAAACCATGGTTGGGAACTTATGGTTTAGAAAATAGTCAAATCATTACTTTATCATTAATACCTGTTCTTCATACCAACATGCAGTTTTTTTCAATTGAATTTTTACTAAATGAATCCATTATTTTTTATTTATTAGTAATAAAACTGTGATAAAGCTGTTGAAGGCATTTTTGTCCTTCTAACTAAAGTAACAGTAAAACAGTCAGAAGGGAGCAAAGTGCTAATAAGATTTTGTTAGTTAGTATGACACCACTTTACACTTATTATAATATTATATTATTATTATTATTATTATTATTACTATTGTTATTATTATTATCAATCGTAATAACAATAATAATAACCATTTAATAATAAATAATAAGAAAATGGCTGAAATGTCTTAAATTGTCTTCTCCATCAGTCATCATCAGTACTCATTAATAAACTACTACTACTAATTACTATTCAAAAACTACTTAAGACTGTGCAAACACATGAACAGGTAAGTATAATAAGAATAAAGATAAAATAATAAAATAAACAAAAAATGTAAATAAGACAGATAATCTGATATAAGCTGAATAAGAAAGAAACTGTACAGGAATATAATACAAGACTAATACAAGACAATACTTGAACATACAAATATACAAAAACTAGAGGAAAAGTAAAAGAACAGATATAAATATGGGGTATACCGTTAAAAAGTGGTACCAGTGGAAAATTTAGTGGACGTTTAAGGTAAAATAAGTTGAATAAAGTAGGGAGTCCACACAGAGTGTGTGAAGTAAATGTCCAAGGAGTTAAATAAGATCTTAAGATATAATTCAAAGTGCAAATACATGTCCAAAAGTTTAAAGACATAACACAACATATCATCTGGAGCAAAGCGTATAAACCTACAATTTAATTGTTAGTCACCAAATGTTGGAATATTGTGAGGAATTTACTGCATTCAGCCTCAAGAGCTGGTGGTCTGGATCCTCCTCCACTCAGTCATTCTAAAGACTGTACCATTCATTTTTTTAAGTCATTAAAAAAATTACATATCCAAATTCTGAACAAGCAACATTTTGAGAATTAACAGGAATATAATCCTGTACTTTTTATGGAACAACACTAGACATTGGAATAAAGTATCCCTTTCTATTCGTAGAGCATTTCAGTGGAGATTATAGTGTGTGAATGCTATAATACTAGCACTTTAAAGGACCATTTTCACATGTAGCTCAGCTATTAGGAGTTCACACATGCACAGCATCCAAGTCAGTTCCTTTACAAACCTTCACAACTGCCACAACCTTGCCTCAATTAGACCAAACAGTGTTTCAGGCATGGCAGGCAGGCAGGAACTTTTGTGAACTATTTAATATGAATGAGCTTAAAAAGGCATCACAAACCTCACATCTCCGCTCCCATCATCACACTGTGAGCAAATCTGAACTGATATTTGATACCTAACCTCAATAATCTAATCAGACCCATTAATAAATTACTTTTAATCCATGAACCTGTCAACCTGTGGAACCTGTGGTACCAGCAGGAAATGTATGGACGTCTAAGATAAAATAAAGCAGGCAGACCTCACTAAGTCTGTGAAATAAATGGCAGAGTCATCAAATATCGTGATATAATGCAAATATAATTACCAAATGTTTGGCCTGTAATAGCAACAGCGATAGAATACAAACCTGTACTTTTCACTAAAAGGGGCAGCGGTGGCCTAGTGGTTAGGGACTAAGCCCCAGGATCAGAAGGTCATGAGTTCATATACCTGTCTAGTAGTTTGCCCTGAGGTACCCTTGAGCAAGGTACCATCCCATCACTGCTCCCCGGGCACTTTAATTAGCTGCCCCCTGCTGCATAGTGTGCATGGTAGAAAAACAGAGGTTGCATTTCGTTGTGTCTCACTGTGTGCTGTGCTGTGTTTCACAATGACAAAAGGTCACTTTCACTAAAGGCACCAGAGCTGGATATTTTTTCTGAAATTAGACATGTCTGAAAGAAGAAGAGCGAGCCAGCAGTCCCACCGAAATGAACACAAAATTTCTCATCAACATTTTACACACTGTACTGAATTCAATCGGATTTAACAGGACCAATTCTGCTCTCTTTGCAAATAAAATGAAGTTGGTGAGCATTTTAATTGATGATAATGTCGCGATACATTAACTGTGAGCATAATGTATCATTTTAATGGCTGTTCAAATTTTCTGAGCGTCCCTTTTTCCTTGCAGAGCTGTGTGTGTGGGTCTGTACGTGAGCAGGAGTGGATCATTTTGACCTGTAGCTCAGCTGCTTTAATGCACACCGTCTGTTCTGCATCTTCAAAACTGCAACATTTCTCTGATCTCTACACCTTTTCCATCTCCGGACTGAATATCTCATAAATACTAAGCACTTTCTATATATTATATAGGTAATATATAAGTCATAACATAACTTTAAGCCATCATTTTTAAATTCATATCTTATTATCACTATAATTACTGTGTGACACCGAATCATAACCACAGTATTTGCATTCATGGGGTCCAATAGATTTCATAAATGCAGAATCTTCTGGTTTTGAGAAAATCATAACGGCCATAGAATCTGATAATTATGAGAGTCAATTAATATGAAATACTAAATCATAAGAAATATTCATTGCTATGACTAATGTTTTTTTTTTCTATGCAGAGTGGTATGATTTGATTTGAACTAAAACAATTTCTTGATAACTGGTAAAATAAAAAAGGCAAACGTCACAAAGTGTGTGACTCAGCTAAAATGTCCAAAAGTTTGAAGACACAAGCTCATGCACTTATTAACAGGAACTTGCATTTCTGCAAAGGCACCACATGTTGCAACAGAGAATCCTTTTCTGTTGAGCTTTTCTCTGGTGGTTAGTGTGTGAACAGCTGAATGTGAGCAGGAGAGGATTGTTTGACATGTACTTCAGTTGTTAGGATTTTAACAGGCAGACAGACAGACAGACAGCCTCCGAGTCAGTTCCTGTAAGAACCTTCAGCTTCAGAAATGAGTCATCGGAGGAGAAGTTCTGCGTATTTCACACGCAGCCATGACTCACCGCGGAGTGAAGCTGCTGCTCGGCGCCGTCCTGCTGCAGCCAGTCTCCACGGCCCTCAGCCCTGTGCGCACCCATCGCTCCCGGACTCAAAGTGCAGTCGCACAGCCGCGTATCCGCCGATTCCGATGGGCTGGCAGTGCAGAAACAGTAATTGCGTAAAAGGCATGCAGAGGTTCCCTGTTCTCCCTAACCGTTTGCGGTTTATTTGCGATACTCAGTGGGTTGCACACATGGTTAGGTTCTATTAAGTCGCTACACTGGAAATTAACACGGGTGAAATGATAACAGAAAACAGCTCCTTGAGTAATAGCGTTTCTCGATATTCTGGAGGCTGAAAATCGACGAGCTGTCGGTGAAATCACAACAGGACAGACGGTCGGGCTTCCGGCTTGCTTTCAAAATAGCTGTCAAGCGGGAACCGCGCATGCGCCTAGCAACCGTGGGCGTGGCTTGAAGACAGCGCTGATTGTAAGGGCTGAGCCGCCATTAGTGTTGTGGCGGATTAACAGATCCGCGAGCAGCATTATTTAATGCGAAATACGACTTTAAAATAACGCAAAACGTGCGAAAACAGCTTGCAAACCATCCATAGCGTTCATAACATGGAAACACGAAGTTAATATTACCACCAGCAGCGGAAAACAGTACTTTCACAGACTGTAACTCTTGTTCAAAGGGGAATTAACCAGAGATTTAAAACCATGAAGGGCTTTTAAAAACATTCTCACACTTAGACCGATACCAGGCCCAGTCTCATCTTATTTTGTTGTGTTGTTCATTTTTGAAGAACTTTTTGGTTTAACTTTATTTATTTGTTGTTTTCTCTTGCTTTCTTTTATCTTAAATATGACGTGTTTATGAAATCTCAATCATGTCATAGTAAGGAATTATTGTGACGTCAGACTATGGGATGGTATGTCATAATTATGAGAAATCACCCATTAAGAGAAAAATATGACATGGGATCTGATTATTATGAGATAAATTATGAAATGCTAACAGTAATGAGAGAAGTCATGGGAAACATTAATTTCTATGACTAACAATGTTTTTGGTTTTTTTTTTTTTATACACAGGAAACTGACTTCAATAGAGTGATTTATCCATAAAGCAAATATTACCATTTAATTTTCTAACAAACCAAAATAAAAATGTTTTGTATGTAATAATGCTAAAATAATGATAAACCTGAAAAAAGGGGAACTATTTTCCCTTGCAGTGTTCTTTGTGTAGTAGCTTCTGGTTATGTACTTATTTAATGTGAGGGAGCTTTAAAAAGTATTACCAACATCAGACCTGGACTTTCCATCACCACCACTGCAAAGAAGGGTGTATTTTACATCAAACTACTACAATAACTGAATGGTGGTGGCCTAGTAGGCCTAGTCAATACTCGACTTGACTAGTGATAGGATACTTGCCTATGGACCATGTGGTTGCAGGTTCGAATCCCACCTCTGGCTCTACCACCATTGTGTTCCTGAGGAAAACCCTTAACCCTGATGTGCTCTAGGGGCTGTCCCTATAATCAGGACATAGAAGTTGATCTGGATTAGAGTGTCTGCTAAATGTACATGAATTAATAATTTAGTTTCTCAAATGATCTCTGCAGAGATTGTGAGAACACTAATTAATACACAGAAGGGTTTTGTGTACCTGTATAATTAAGGCACCTCTATTTTTGCTCACACACAAGTAGTCACAAATTTACCGAATCTGTTTTACATGAAATTTTCCATTGAAATGATTCACATCCAGCAGTAGCAAAAGTACACAGTCATTACTAAAGTAGAAGTACAGATATTCCTGCTTTAATTATTTTACTCCGTTGAAGAAAATGTAGTCTCTGAAATGAACTCGGCGAATAAAAGTATGACGTGGTCCTTTGAAGCACATTTCTTGCAGCTTTTTTGAGTCACAACTGAAGCTTGTGCCGTAATAATGAACGTTAACTTCACTTCATCCATGTCTCTACTAGCTCTTCTGTTGCCGTGGATGATCTGCACACGTCAAATGATCGTCTTTGCTGCGTATTCTTATCTATAAGGTTTTAATCAGGTTTGAGGTGAAGAGAATTCCCCTCAAATGCATGAAAACTAAAGTAAGGCCAGCCCTGAAAATGTAAGGAGTAGAAAGTAGAGAACTAGGTTCAAATGTAGGAAAATAAATTCTAAAGTGAAAATACCTGCACTCGAGTACAGCTATGAAGAAGTTCTCCCTTACTTCTCATCTCTGGTTATGCTCTCTTCTGGTGGAGGTGCAACCCAGGCTTCTTTGGTCTCCCTTTTAGCTTTTAGACCAAAAGCACACACTTTTGAGGGAAGTACAGCAGCCAAATACGGCTGCTATGCTGAAAAATGGTGGCTGACCTAAGAAGTCCTACTGCAGTTTAAAAAAAAAAAAAGGTTTCTGCTGTGGCTACCATACTGACGAGATGTGGAGGAAAAGGGGAGAGGAAAAAAAAAAAAAAAAAAAAAAAAATCTACAACCCCAATAGTACATGTTTTCAATAGAGTTTACTGAGAGCCAAATTGACCCTGATGTATATCTTCATATTGATTCAGAAGATGAGAAATGCCACAACATTGATAATATACAGGAAGAGGAAACTAACAATTTAAGCACAAATATTATTTACATTCATTCCATCTTTGTCCATCAAAATTAGAAGAAGGGGAAACATTCATGGCGCTTTAGATGTGACAAATCAAACAGATGCAGACGGAAATATAGGCATAACCATCAGTAAAGGCTGACGTGACAAAGTCTACAAGCTTAATGCGATAATGACGGTACATGTGATCGTTCTGATTGTGACGTATCTGATCATGCAGGGAAAGAAAAAAAAAAAAAAAAACTTATAAAAACTTAGATTTATAAAAATAATGAGTCATTTGCTGGTTACACTATGTATTACTGTCCATACACAGCTCTACTTTTACATACAAGATAAATTTCTCCTCTTTAGTTATCACTTTGGTTTAGTTTAAAATGTCTTCTATCTTATAAATTGTATAATTCATAAACTGATTTGTTTTTAAAAATGTTAAATTAATACAAATAAAAATGCATGGAGAAGACATGTACAATACTTTCCCCCCATAAGAGCTCACTAAAAAGGGGGAAGAAGAAAAAAAAAAAAAAACTTCATAATGGTTTTCTGTACAATATCTACAGTTTTGCTGGTGACGGAAAAACACCCCAGGAATGAGGAATCCATCTGGTGTTCAATGATCAAATGAGGAATTCAGAGGGTGAGAAGTTCAGGAAGCTAGAGGTTAACAATGGTCGAGCCAGGTTACGTTATGAATCTAACCAGAACACTGTACTAATTTAACAGCAAGAACACATGAGCTGTTTCCCAAGCCTTTTGAAATCATTACTTAAAAAAGAAAAAACATCAAAAAAAGGACAAGTATATACAGAGGGAGGTGAGAATATACAACAGATATCAGATACTACATATAAGCACATAGGATCCCAAACTCATTAATCAGCTACATTAGTGTGTCACTAATTGCAACAAACAAAGCCAATTCAAACAAGAAATTTCATAAATCCATGGAAAACTGTAGGGAGACTAAGTATAAAGTCTTTGGCCCCCTTTTACTTTTTCTTTTTTTTCATTAATTTACATTCAATATGCTGCCCAGTGATCAGGATTAATCTCGTTCCGGAGTAAACGAATGAAAAATATTTCACTGCTATAGGGGGAAAGAAAAGAAAAAAAAGAAAAAAAAGAAAAAAAAAAAAACACCTTGCATCTCCATTTTTGCTGTTCATTTTTTCCATAATATAAAACCATCTTACTTTAACTTACACTAAAAGTTAAGAATTTTTTTCTTTCTCTGCTTAAGTTACGATAAGGGAGATACAAGGTTCTTATGCTTTTGAAGAGGGTAGAAACCAATTCTAAAACACGGCTGGATAAAATAGTCACTATTGCTGACATGCAATATCAACCCACTTATGTTTTCCTTTTATAATTTGAAGATTTAACTATTGCTTGGTCTTGTATGCTTCACAGATGAGAGGTAGACTCAAAAAGAAGCAGTAGGGGGATTTTGTGAGAGGAAGTTAATTAGCACTACTCTGAAAATTTCTCTAAACTGATCGCGTGGATGTCCATGTTCAAATTCCTTTTTAGTTTTCTTTTGCTTTAGGGAGACTTATTTGACCCCAAGACATACCAAAGCTTTTGCAAGTGCATACTTTACAGCTCAATAGAGATATAAAACAGTGAACCATGTTCCTACAAATAAGTAAACAATGTCAGTTGGATTTATTACCATCTTCTGTGCATATTTTTAGGAAAAAGTAAACTGAAATTCAAAACATGACTCACGGAAACTAGATTACAAACATAGAACTGTTTCCATGTGCAGTCTGAAAAAACTGACCTTTCTTGCCTCTTTTGTGAATTTTCAATTTGGAAGGAGACCAAGCTTTGACCCCCAGGAGAATTCAGTTCTCCTTCGGTGCCTTGTTCCAGATGAGGGACCACTGGGGTTTGCAAGGGCGTTCAGAGGAACCTCTATAGCACGTGGGAGCGTAAAATGAATTGCCTCTAGCACAGGTAATAACTACACGCAAAGCCTACAACTACTCTGTAATGTGCATCATCTTAAAGGCTTATAAACATAGCTGCCTACTCGCTGGTCCACCTCCCTTCTGTTGCCATGAAAAATAAACGAAAAAAACGACCCAAAAGAACACTCGTCCTAATCCTCAGCGTTGTGTTCTCAAACTGACAGATCAACAACTCTGCCAGGGAACAAAGCACAAAATTTAAAAAGGCCAAAGAAACAAACAAAAAACAAACCTTACCATGTCTTGTTCAGACAACAACAGTAACAACAAAATGTAATAATTAGTGACCAAACAATCACTACATTAATTTAAAAAAACCCTCAACGACTATGACAACATTAATAATAAAAAAACCAAAATAACTCTTTAAATAGTTGAGGCAGAGAAAAGTAAAGTATCTCTCACTCACGCTCCTTCATTCTCACTCATGAATCGACCAAACATGCAGGAGTCCGTCTCAACCCAACCACACTATTTCAAAGCCACTTACGCAAACAAACACACACACACACACACACACACACACACACACATACACACACTCACGCACACTTTTAAACATTTGCCACTTCTGGCGCAGTCTTTTCTACAGGACTGCTGTTGTCTCGGTTTCCCGGAGTGTCCAGGCTTGCCAAGCGCTCACGGCCTGGTTTGGAGTCTCTGTCTCCGGCACTGGCAGAGGAGGGCCCAGGAGAGGACAGCGAGCGTCCAGAGATTTTATAGGCCACCAAGAGCTCCTGAATCCTCTCTGTAGTGGGCTCCCACTTGGCAAAGCCTGCATTGTTCTGTAGGAAGAGGACTGCTGTTCCATGTATGGCCTTGTAGTACATCTCCTCTCTAAACCAAAAAAGAGAGAAATATATGTAAATGATATATACAGTACTGTGCAACAGTTTTAGGCAGGTGTGAAAAAATGCTGTAAACAAAGAATGCGTTCAGAAATGGAAGTGTTAATCATTTTCAATCAATCAATAAAATGCAGTGAATGAACAACAGAGAATCTAAATCAAATCAATATTTGGTGTGGCCACCCTTTGCCTTCAAAACAGCATCAATTTTTCTAGGCACACTTGCACACAGTTCTTGAAGGAACTCGGCTGGTCGGTTGTTCCAAACATGACTGTGTTTCTCCTCCGTGTGAAATTGATGATCATCAGTACCTGTGTGGTAAAACTGGTTGATCATACACCGACTATAATCCTACAAAATCCCTGACTTTGTGCAAGTGTACCTAGAAGAACTGATGCTGGTTTGAAGGCAAAAGGTAGTAACACCAAATATTGATTTGATTGAGATTTTTCTTTTGTTCGCTCACTTTGCATTTTGTAAATTGATAAAAATAAACAATCGTTATTTATATTTCTGAAAGCATTCTTTGTTTACAGCATTTTTTCACACCTGCCTAAAACTGTTGCACAGTACTGTATATATAAATGTTACTTATCACTGAAAGAAATTGTTAGTTGCAACAATAAGACAATAGAAAATATTTCTATGTTCTATTTATTATATTTCTATATAATAAAAAATTAGCAATCAAAAAGCTATAACTCATAAGCTTAAAGGAATTACTCGAATAAAATAATGTTTTCATTCCAAGAACAACATTTACCGAGAGCGATATACATCAGTGCTTTGTAGTCTATTTCCTCATTGAGTGGAAATAGAAATGTGTGAGTGATTTGTAAAGCACTTTTAATGACTGCAGTGAAAAGTGTATAAATAAACTTGGGTTAGGGTTGACTTTTACCGCTATCTGTATAACTAAAAACTACACGGTGCAATTTACACTTTGCAGTCAAACCTGTGAGTCAAGCCAGTGTTGGTATGCGGCAGCGTCGCTTTATATACAAAAGCAGTGGTTGTACAGGCAGTAGAGAAATCAGATTTTAATTAGAAATTATTTGAAATTAGATAACCTAGTAAGGAAACAACATGTGAAGGTGTCTGACCTCTTGCAGATATGCTGAGAGCCACTGCGGTACTCATGTTCGAAAGCAGGCACTGTCATTTGGTGCCTACGGAACCGACTGTTCTCCATCCGTGTCAGGGCGGGGGTCGGGGGGTCACGCCATTCAGGAACGAAGATGATGAAGGACAGTGGCTCAGTAGAGTTTTCCAAAAGATCCTAAAAAAACAAAACAAAAACAAACAAAAAACAAAAAAATCATGAGAGAAATACATTTAGAATTACTGAAAAGTAAGGTATCATTGATTTTAAAAGTATTCTGTTTTTAAAAATATGTACAAAATCACTCTATAACACTCTAAAAACTACAAAGTATAATCTGAAGTAAAATAAAATGTGCACATAATGAAGACATTTGCTTAGTATAGCTTACTATTATAACAGTGTCCCCAAAAACAATTTCTTTTAAAAATATTACTTTTAAAAATTCCTGTGTGACCACACTATGTTTAAAATGTTCTTTACTTCAAAGTGTGTGACCATGGCATCCATGAGCTCCTCGCAAAAGGGAGGATTGGCTTCGAATGAACCGCTGACGGGGGAGAAGCTTAGAAACGGCCTATGAGAGAATAATGAAAGAGCAAATTAGTTTACATTACAAACACAGTAATTTATATTAGGCATCAGATCAGTGGTTGCATTACTGTTGCTAAATACAGAAAAGATCAACTGCTAACAATTGGCGAGTCTATACATACCCTCTAGAACCAAAGAAACCATCGATGTCAGGGAAGGCAGAGCAGAACTGCTTGAAGTAGCAGTTTAGCGGTGAGGCAAAGCACTCGAAACTGACCCCAAATTGTTTGTTAAGGGCCTCAAAAACAGGTACAGGGAGTGCTCCCTGCAGCCCGGACCCCTCGTTCACACCGGATCCAAACATCACCTAGAACAGACAAGTGAGGCAAGTTATGGAACATTTTGGAAGCTGAAGAGGTAAAATGTATAAAAAAGCAAAATCTGCTTACCTGATATCTCTTTATAAGGCACCACACACGTGACAAGAACTTCTCAAATCTTTGATCATCAATACAGCTGTACCGATACAGGAGCTCCTACAAGGAAAAAGGTGCTGTGTTTGGGCTGAAAACAGTCTCAGACACATTTGGAAATTATATATTGTGACTTTTATTTATTCCTATGAAAGAATCCTACCAGTTTATTGAAATGACCCCGATTGACCTTCACCATTTCTCCTTTATACCGCAGGCAGGCGATGTCATTCTCAAAGTGAAGCTCGACACGGGGCTGAGGAGGGGATGAGATAGACAGCCGGACTGGATAGCAGTACACCAAACGGTCCTGCACCTCTGAACTCTCTTTCCCATCCACTGCAAAATAAAGGGAACATTAATAAGAAAGTTGTTTTTAAGGCATTGCCACAGCGGTGCAGTGAGTATTTCTGTTGCCTCACAATGAGAAGGTTCAGAGCTTGGGTCAGGGCTGTCAAAGACTTTTCTATGTAGGATTTGCATGTTCTCCCCATGTCTTTGTGCTCCTTTTTTTTCTTAAACTCCAAAGGCACATCAGGTTCTGCAGATACTAATGTGCCCCTAAGTGTGTTTGCTCTGTGATCTCCTTATGATCTGCTTGATGCCTGTGACCATGGTTAGGATAAGCGGCTCAGAGAACGGATGGAAGGATAGATGGTCTCCATTCATGCAAGTAAAGCTTTGACGTAATTCTAAAGCATGAACTGTTCTGTGCTGCATTTGGAGCAGAATGAACCTCTCTTCAAATGCTTAGAATATCATATAATGATCCCAAACCATAAAATAAAACTGTAATAATACAACATGGACCAATCAGCTCCATTAACAAGAAAGCCCAGCAACTTCTCTACTTCCTTGAGCAGAGCAGAGCCCATCTTCCTCCACCCATCCTCACTATGTTCTACAGAGGAACCACAGAGAGCATCCTGAACAGCTGCATCACTGTCTGGTACGGGATCTGTAATGTCTCTGACCGCAAGTCCCTACAAGGGGTAGTGAGGACAGCTGAGAAGATCCTTGGGGTCTCTATGCCTTCTGTTCAGGACATTTTCATCACTCATTGCACACTGACTCCTGAACCTGACCCGACACTCACATCCACATATTCAACACCCAGATCTGGACTCACTGTTGAGGTCACTCGCATGGCATCATCCACCAAACTCATATAGATCACTTCCTCTGCTTTGAGTCTGATAAACTAACATGCACTAAATGTTGTTCTCTCTGCATTTTAGTCTCTTGTCCTTTAGCGTGTTCTATGTCATGTTGTCTTGTGTAGCACCATAGCCCTGGAGTAACACTGTTTTTGTTTCACTGTGTACTGTGTATAGGTCAAAGTCTCCTTGACGTGACTATTTTACACATCATTAGGTCAACTCTGTGAACAACTATTAGGCAAGTGAGTATTTTGTGGATTCATCTGAATCTGAAACAAATCCAGTGCTATAAGTCAATCTGAGATACTAATGACTCTGAAGCCTGACTGTTTTACAAAGGAAATGGGAGTGTGAACGTTCTCAGGGGAATACATGTGTGTGCACAATTATGAGGCAACTATTAGTGTTAAATATTATTTTGCAACTAAATGAAAAATTTAAAATGTTTCCCATCTCACTTGCTTATTTAACCTGTTAAAGTGAGAATAATAAACAACTCTAATTTTAAATTTTTTACATTTTAATTTCTAAACATTTCTGACCAAAAAAAAAAAAAAGACCAATATAGCCACCCTTCATTTCAACAGTCATAATCCTTCCATAATCCGACAGTTTCTTGATCTGCTGACAATCCACTTTTTGTGCAACAGCAACCACAGCCTCCCAGACTGTTCAGAGAGGTGGACTGTTTTCCTTCCCCATTTCTCGTTTAAGAAGGGCCACAAGTCCTCAATAGGGTTTAGTTCAGGTGAGGAATGGGGCGTGTCTTTATTCTTTCATCTTTAAGGTCTTTACTCGCCTTGCAGTGGAGAATTTCCATGCATGCGATGGAGCATCATCCTACATTAAAAACATGGTCTTCTTGAAAGATGCAGACTTTCTCCTGAACCACTACTTGAAGAAAGTCTTCTAAAAACTGCCAGTAGATTTGGGAGTTGATTTTGAGTCCATCTTCTGTGCCCATTATGGATCCAGGAACTGGTCCATCAAGAGTCACTCTCATCAATCCATAAAAAAAAAAAAAAAAAAAAGAAAAAAAAAGAAAAATCTTTCATGAGATGTTTCTTGGCCCAGTCTTGACAATTCATCTTCTGGGTCTTGTTCAGCCTTCCATATTTTGTCCATGTTCTAGAATAAGACAGCACTGGAGGATCATGGGTTTCTGGTAGCTTCACGTTTTATTCTTCTCAAATCTTTGGCAGTTAATTTTGCATCTTTTTTCTCAACATGTTTCTTGCAACCCTGCTGACTATTTGCAACCAACCATTTGATGTTTTTGTAATCACGCACTAATATCTTAGTAATTTCAAGAGTGCTGCATCCCTCTGAAAGACTTGTTACAATTTTTGACTTTTCAGAGTCAGTTCTCTCTCTTTTTTGGCCATTTTGCCTGAGGAGGAAAAGAAGCTCCTAATAATTCTGCACACCTTGATGCAGTGTTGTTCTCCTTAGGTCACACCCTCCCTCATTATACAGACACACATCACCTGATCTGCTTAAATCCCATAAAAAATCAAGTTTATACAGCTCGGAGTTGGAATATATGCAAAAAAATTAAGACATGGTCAAAATACTACAAAATATTGTGCACGCAGCATAGCACTTCTTATACTATATTTACCCAATTACTGTGTTAGAATTTATCTGTAATATTTAGCAACACCTAGCATAAGCAATGCTTACGCTCAACTTTTACGAGGAAAGTTTCAAAGAGATGTGCATTACCACGTGCCACATACTTGCCTATGGACCTATGGCTCAAGAGGTCCCAGGTTCAAATCCCACCTCTACCACTACCACCACTGGCTCCCTGTGCAAGACCCTGAACCCTGAGTTGCTCCAGGGGGACTGTCCCTGTAATTAGGACATGGAAGTCGCTCTGGATAAGAGCGTCTGCTAAATGCCATAAATGTAAATGGTTTGCTACCTTAGACGAGAATTTTCTGAACCCAGTCTTTGGGTTACTGACAAGTGCTATACAAACGTATTATTGCTATTATTCTTATAGTGTTAATTTTGTTATAAGCACATATTTATTACTACATTCATTGATAAATCGAAGTAGGAAGATGTTGGTCATGTTAAACAGCAGCTCTAGCCATCCTTCACCACATCCCCTTACCTGCGATGTTGCACTCTTTCAGCAGGTTGAGGTGGGCCTGTCGCATTCGCCGCACATATTCTGCAGATATGTGGTAGATCTTGGAGCAGATCCCCTCCACCGAGTCTTTAGCTACAGCCGTTACGTGAGGACCACACTGCTTCCGCAAGTGTTCAAGACGGTCCTGGGAAGAGCATAGAGAAGTCAGTACTTCCCCAAAAAAAAAGGTGGGGGAATTATATGTAGCGGGGGGATGGAAAATACCATGTAGTCTTCTTTGCTGGCGGAATGATCTCTTCTCAGCCAGTTCATTGTGTCTTCAACATTCCACTTCACAACCTTTCTACTATCTGGTGTGGCATTTCTGTAGAGAAACGCGATTTGCTGTTACACCAACTGTTCTTGACCTCCATTTTACATTAATGCTAGTGTATAGTAAACAGGAATGATCACCTTGATTCAATCATCTTCTTGGCCGCCTCTGCATATTTGAATAAAAGTTTTCTGGCTTCCTCTTTGTATTTAATACGTGAGAGCCTAGAATAGAAAAGGAAACAAAGAAAAAATTTTTCTAACTGAACTGAAAGTTACAAACACTTTGGAAAAAAAGGCAATTTTAGAATCAGTTCTGACCTGATGGGGATGTCATTCATGACTTCTCTGAACATGGATGGGGAGACAGCAGGGTCACACTCGCTGGGCAGCAAGGGGTCCACTCCTTTATCTACCACCTTCCTCTCCAACAGCCAGCGGTTGAAAGACTCCCGAGGTGGTTCTATTCCTAGGAGGTGCAGAACAGCAATTCAGTAAAAACATCATCTTGAGGCTACCTTCCAACTAATCAGTGAGATTTTTCTTTAAATACTGTGTTCATAGTCTTATTCCATCTAAACATTCACCAAATTCACATTTGTCAAAAACAACAAAAATTACAAACAACACTGTTAACTTTATCATTAGTACAATCGAGCATCTGTAAGTTCTGCTGAATAACCAAGTCCAATCGATGGATCCACCTTCCACTTACAGGACTAAAAGGATGCGCTTCATTTATCTTGGTGACAGTTGCCACAAAACATCTTCAGAGATGCAGAATTGTCTGGGTGCCTAGATATTAGGCAGAGGGTTTGATATTATATTTGACTGGGGTCTATTTAAAGACACTGGCTTAAAACTGAATTTCATTTTCAGTTCACAGTTTCATGCAATCCTCGTCAAATGAGGTGTTTTATTAATTTTCCAAGAGAAAATGAGTCTACATCCCCTATGCCTTTAAACAATCTCAAAGGGCATTTTCAGCTAATTTTAGGGCATAACGTCTTTTATTGCAGACTTTTATCATATTGGGAAAAATAAAAACAAACATAAAATGCCTTCTTGCAAGGACCACATTTAGTTGTTCCCCCAATGTTATATTCAGCACATAAAGAGTAACTGTGTATTAAATGAGGTGTGTTATTTATAAAGAATGGGTACATATATTTTCACTTTCCCAGTTTCAAAACAGCAAAGCTTGTCTTTTGTCCAGGGATGCCTAAACTGCATTAGACTGTAACATGCTTAGAAGACCCAAAAGGCAAGCACAAGCAAATATTTGAGGTCATCCTGAGGTCAAAATCAATTTCATAATGTTAATGATGCTCAACATGTAGAAAACACATAATCCAATGATTTCTCTGCTTCGAGAGAAGTCTAAACTCTGAAAGCTAAAAAGAAAAAGAGTATCACCAAAGCAAGGAATGATTAACCTGCAGATGACCGTAACCTGACCTGAACATAGAAACACTTTCACTTTTAGGAAATATGCATGTTCTAAACTTTTCTAAACATTTCAAGATGATCAAATGTGTTATATCCAACTACATTCAAATTCATGAACTGAATGTAGACATTTCGAATTTACATATGAATATACTGTCTACTTTTTATAACTGCCAAATGGATTTTTTTTAAAGCAGAATAATTTGGAGCCAAATGATTTGTGCACTGAAGTGAAAAGCCTATTATGTACTGCAGGAAGGGCTCATTCTCCCTTCAGAATATAATATGAAGAAATCTTGACGTATGCCTTGTAGTTGTGCCTCCTGTAATGTACTCAGTCAACGCACACAGGGCTTTGTATGTAAAACAGACGGAGCTTGTCCTGCGTACTCCATGCCTCAACTTCACACCTCTGGTGTCAGCCTAAATCACTCCAGCCTTAAACAAACAAATTTTTGTGACAAGTGTGACTGAGCATGATGGTTCGTCCTGAGGAGAGCAGTAAGATGTCTGCAGTGAAGAATTAGAGTCGCGGGCATGAAAGCGAAAGGTAGGAAAATGGTTTCACTTTAAAAAGATCTCTATTGCCTGACTATTTTCACCTAAAAACCCCATCAGAAAAATGTGTGGAAATAAAAGCATGAACACAAAATATTTCTCAATCATATTTTACCACACAACACACACAGACAGTACTTATTAAAATGAATAGTTTAAAAAGATTCAAGCTACTGGGAGGAGTTCAAAATCTTTATAAAGGGTACCCATGTTTACCTGTTCAGTGTGAAGAAAAAAAAAAAACCTCCAGAACTACTCATTGCAGTTAACTTGATGTGGTGACCTAACATTTAGGGACTTGACCCCAAAATTGGAGGGTCGAAGTTCCAAATCCCAGTCCAGTAGGTTATCCGGTGGCACCCTTGAGCAAGTATTGTCCACAACGGGCACTAGATGTATAAATGCTGCAATGCTCCAACTAAATGAAAGTATTTAATGCAGAGAAGCAATTTATTGTGTTTCACTGTGTGTTTTGCTGAAGTGTGTTTATAATGACACTCACTTTCACTTAATAATTTATATTAATAGATATTATCTATATTAATAGATAATATCGGGCAAAAAACAAGGAAATTAAACTGATCTTTATGACCCTCAAGTAAGGGGGAAAAAAAAAGAAGAAGAACACGAAAACGCTTTAACCCAGAGATGGTCTGTGCACGATCAGTAGGTACTTCCATCCAAAAAAAAAACATAATTACAAGTAGACATTTATGTTATTTAGTCACTCTAACATTTAACCAACTGGTTATTTGGTTACTGAAATAAGGATTTATTTTTTTTCTCAAAATCAACTCAAATTGGAGCATATCCTATGAATTTAAACACGTCAGACACTGTACAATCTCCAAACATATAAAAGAAAATGCTTTAACCCAGAGAGAATCTAGACATGATTAAAAAGCACATCTATTCTCTGCACAGTAAAATTGCATTTTCAGTAAACAATATTTGGCTCTTACATATTAACTCAAAACCAAGGGCCCATATAAGGATTAACTGGAGCAAAAAAAAATTTTTTTCAAACATAAATAACTTTATCTGAAACCTCTGCGTACAGCTCAAGGTCAAGTGAACTGTGTTTCAACAATTAAGAAGTAGCAGAAAAAAATATTTTGTTGAAAGAGTAAAATTGACTATTCTTATAATTGTGAGTGCACAGCACAGCACACAGTGAACCACAACGGAATTACACCTCTGCATTTTACCCATTCACACTCTCTCACACTATTCCGCTGGGGAGCGGTAACGGGGACTGTACCTTGCTCAAGGATATCTCAAGGCAAACTTCTGGACTGGGAATCGAACCCATGACCTGATCCTGGGGCTGATCCTTTTGGCATTTACATTTACTGCATTTAGCAGACGCTCTTATTCAGACCGACTTCCACACCCTTATTGCAGGGACAGTCCCCCTGGAGCAATTCAGGGTTAAGCGTCTTGCTCAAGGACCCAGTGGTGGGATTCGAACCTGGGACCTCTTGAGCCATAGGCAAGTATCCTACCCCAAAATATTTTGACTTCAAAAACAGACTTTCCTCACTGCAACTGGTGTGGTGTCTTACACCGAGCTATGGTGAGACCGAACTATTAATTACCAGACAGCTTAACTTATTTTGACCAATTTCCACTTCAAAAAACACATTTATGGTATTTAACAGACACTCTTATCCAGAGCGACTTCCAATTCCTGATTTATAAAATATTTATAAAACATTACAGCCATAATCAATATTTTTACATCACCACAAAGAGGATATGTTAGTATTATTACACTATTAAACTATGGTTATTATACTATGTGATGAAAAAAACAACTGAGGTAACATCATAAATAATCATGGTTATGTGCCAGACTCTCACTCACTCACTTTTCTTAGCCGCTTGTCCTAATTAGCATGACAGTTAAGCTTAAATTAAAAAAAATGTAAGATATCAGTGACTACACCAAGTAGGTTAAGACTGAAAGATATATACATACCCTCTCGTTGGGAGCACAGCTCGTGGTAATGCTGACGGAGTTTGGTGGTAAGCTGGGCACGCTGTAGTTCGATCTCAGGGTGGGGAGGGAGGTAGTCGAATGAAGCTCTCTCTTTGATCACTGCGTTGGTCTGAATATCCAGGTCCCAGTAGATCCTGAAATAAAGATATGTTTTAGGTTTGTCACAAGCGTGCCCTACAGCTTTTTCTAAAGTCCCGGTAATGAAAAGAGTGAGAGGTCTGCTGGGTTGTTTGTTCTTACACAGACGGCCGGTATGGAGCTGGAGCAGGAGTGCTGGGTTGTCCTTGTTTGTCTTCCGAGGTGGAGTTCCAAGGTTTTGCCCCAGGTGTACTGGGTGATATGGGGATTGTAGGGGTAGTTGGTGTTACAGGAATGTCAACCTGAATACAGCAGAAAAATGTTTAATGATTTAAAACAATAGTGACAATAATACAAGCATTATCATAATACAAATGATTTTTTAACTCTACATATATGAAAATCTAGTTAAACAACATCAACTGATAATTTCAGTTTTTTGTGATATTTGTTCTGTTTTCTATTTTGAGAGGAAAAGAAAAAACACTGACCCTGGGCCTCTTGAAGCTGTTAGGAGTCCCCTGAAAGACTTCTTCTGAAGGACGCCTCTTGCGCTGCCCGTTGCCCAGTCCTGCATCCCCTGGCGCCTCGCCTGAGGCAGGCGCTGCATTCAGGCCCAGAGGATCAGACTGAAACAGCAGCAGAGACAAAATTAGTACAGTATCAGTGATGAAACACAGTTCGGTCAAAGGTGCAGTCAAAACAGATCAAAGCCCCTCAGTTTTTTTTCCATAACTACATTATAAATGGAGCCACTTAAAAATTCTGATGGCATCTTTAACCTTCATAAACATCTACATTTATAAGTCATAAATCAGCATGTCACTAAAGCTCATTTATCTATTTCAGGTTCAGCTCTAATGTTCGGTTTATTCAACTCAATAAAAGGTTCGGACACCTCACAAATTCAGCGTCCATTAGAAGTGGCACAAGCAGTTGAACAAAAATCTGGCTTCAGCATGTCCTTTTATAAAGGATGTGTTTTTCTTTTTATTCATTTGATCAGTGAAACTTGTGTCTAAAGTTAGACATGGCGCAAAAACGACTTCAGACAGGCTTCCATGAGGCACAGAAAAGCCTCCATTTTTTAAAGTCACTGGGTGAATTTGGAGTATTTTTATATCTTCACTTCACAGCCTTTACACCAGAAACAAACCTCAGAGAAAATGTGCTTTTTGATGAAAATTGAGTCCACTTTATACTTACAATGACATCATGCTGCCCCAGGACTGGCATCTCCCACAGTGACTGGTTGGTGAAGCGGTTGAAATAGTATGGCCGGTTCTCCCTCTTGCTCCAACATTTTGCCCATCCAGCCTGAATCAACTCATCTGGCAGAACGACCAAACTGACTGAGTTCTTGGAATTTATTTATTTTTTTATATCCAAGTCCTAAGTATGTGTCTTCTGCACCTCATGATCACTTAACATAACATGTGTTAGGGTGCTTTTCCTGTTAAAGCAGTACTCCACTACACATAAAAGACACAGATTTAGATTTCTTTCCAGTTTTAATCTGATGGTTAAAAACCATGTCTCCAATAAATAGTTTTCAAAAATGTTTTCATGGTCCAGTCAAAAGAAACACCATCAGGTTGGTAAACAGAAATGAAAGACATGATCAAACAAAATATTAAGCTTTTTTTTCCCTCAACATTTCTTTCACTAAGGTGCATTTAATTACGTTAAACAAACTTTGGAGATAAAACATGCAGCTGATAACTCCTAAAACTCCTAAAATACTAATAATTATTAATCGACCGTCAAGCTCCGTTCGTAAGATGTTCTTTATGCATGAAGAAGCAGCAGGAAGCACCAATTCACTAAATCTTCAGCGGCAGGAAGCAGCTTATTATCTTTATGAATGCAGATTAAAATATTATATTGCAATATTTCAGTTATTTTCCTGCCAATTTACTGTCATTAACCACTTATACCTCATACATGGGTTTTAGTGTATTGTAGTTTGTGTATATTGTACGCTATTTTATTTTAAACCTATTATTTACTTGGTGTAATAGATCCTTGCACTTCTGTCTGTGGTCTATTTGAGCCAGAGGTGGAACTTATGTAAATGAATCTTTGAATCTGTGATGCTGATTTTTATCAGCAGTAACCAGCGATAACAGGGACCATGTGGACACACACCTGGCAGCTCTTGGACAGGTTTGCTGGTGGAGGGTGTGAGGGGTGATGCTTGTGAAGAGGACCCGGTGGGTGACATGACCATTCCCGAGTCTCCCTTTACCGTTCCGTGGTTTTCACTCGTCATAGCTCTTCATCTGTCCTGCCTTTTGACACACACATGCACACAGACACACACACACACACACACTCACAATGAACAAAAAATCCCTCGCTGGCACTCACACACTGTGAGCAGCACCTATTTCACCCAGCTAAACACACCAGTAATGAGCACACATGACTGCAAGTGGGCTGAGCAGTGGTGGGGACAGTCCCTTATTGAAGGGAATCTCAGGGCAACCTACTGGTCAGGAACCCGAACCCACAACCTTGCGATCAAGAGGGCAAGTACCTACCACCACTGCCCCACGCAATGAATTAACTCTATGATGAGTAACTGATATGTTATTACCAAAAGAGCTTCACTCAATTCACCTTCATCGACGTCTGATCAATCGATCAATCGGGTTATCTGTATGAAAGTACAAATCTTTAATTGCATATGGGATATAAACACCAATGTCGTGTAGGGATGCAGGATAATCTCAGAATCAAAATTTGTGCTTGTAAATATCACCATCAGACAGATGTTTAGTGATGCATACAGGATGCTCTGGAAATGCAGAATATTTAGCAACACTTTCACTTTCACATTTTAACTCAAATCTGCTTTTGACTTTACTCAATGATCCCGTTGATCCGCTCTTCACGGCACCCTTGTCTGCAACTTTGTTTCGTTTGTTTTTGTTGTGCTGCTGTTTTTGTACAGATGTCTTTAAACATGCTTTAGAAATAAAGCGTACTTTTAACTTTTGGGGCAGCGGTGTCCTAATGGTTAGGGACTAGCCCCCAGGATCAAGTGGTCATGGGTTTGAATCCCAGACCAGTAAGTTGCCTTGAGGTACTTGTGGAGTTTACAAGCTGCTTTTGTTATGATGCAAGAAACACTGTATATAACTTCAGCATGCGTGGGCGGGGCTAATTTGTAAAATGAATATATGTAAATGACTTGGCTTTCATCATCACAAAAACCAATGAATTCAAAACGGTTTCCTTTCTGTGGGTGTTTATATAGGGACCTAGTGTTTAGCGACTACACTCCTGGATCGAAAGATCGTGGGTTCGAATCCCAGACCAGTAGGTTGCCCCTGAGGTACCCTTGAGCAAGGCACTGTCCCCATCACTGCTCCCCGGGCACTTTAAATAGCTTCCCCTGCTTCACGTGTGTGTATGGGTGTAAAGTGGGGATTGAATTTTGTGTCTCACTGTGTGCTGTACCGTGTTTCACAGTGACAGGAGTAGTCACTTTCACTTTCATGTTTATGCTTTTAATATATGGGGGACTGGGTTTAACCCTGTAGAAATTCATGTTGATTATATTTATATATAAACTGTATTCTGCCAGACTAAATGTTTGAGAAATCGGCATTATCATCGAAATCCGTGGACGATAAAAAAATATATATATATATATATCGGGATATCCGTATCGGTCCAGTTCATATCATCCATCCCTGATCTCCAGGGTTTATTAACGCACACGGCCAATTATATGAGAAAAACAAACACCCGTTTATCTGCATACACGTTTAAAAAAAAAAAACAAAAGAAAAAAAAATAAAAGTCAGCAGTTGGTCCTCTTGTGTCTGGTCTGAAGGCTGGGACAGTAAATAAGTGTGAATGAAGGGAGGTCCTGCAGGAAATGTCAGTAAATCAGCTGAGGTTAACTGAGAGGCGCCAAAGCTCCCGATTTCGGTCAAACTGTGAGTTTCTGTACAGATTCCTCCAGCGGCTCGGGAATCTACCTAAATATGCACAAATCTGGATGTTATTGTGCTTATGTTGCTCGACGAGGGGGCGTGAAATGTCGCTTTAAGTGAAGCAACTGGGAATGAAAACACCGAGGTTAGCCTGTTAGCCGGTTTGCTAACCAGCGGTTTGTTTTTATTATTTTGGAGCCGCTCTGTGACCGAAGGCCGGCCGACAGGTCCAGGTTGAGGTCCGGAGGGGTAAACGGTGGTTCTGTTTTCGCCTCCCGGAGCTTGACGGTTTGCTTCGCCGCCTTTAAAAGTCGTTAAGAGCGCACGCATGCGCCTGTAGCTGCAGCGCCCACCCCGGAGCCGAGGCGGCCGAAAACAAACCCGGAGGAGGAGGAGGAGGAGGGGAGCAGCGGGCGGCGCGCGACAAAGGCAGCAGCGGCCGCCCCGGGCAGCGAGCGTGCGGCGGAAACAAGGGGCAATAACTCGCGCCAGTGCTGGCTCGCTCGGGACCAGAGGTGACCGGACCCGTCGAGGACACTGGCGGGGTGCAAAAGTGGGAGGAAATGAGAGATTTCAGGGCGGCGGGCCGTGGGCGGATTTAGGCGCGCACTTTGGATCAGCGAAACAGCGCGCAAGATGGCGGTCTGAGCCGTCCGTGCAAATCTCGCCCGTTTATTCCGTTCGTTGTGCGCGCAGACAGCGCTGAGGCGCACCGTCGCGTGCCCGGCACATTCCGCCGCCCGTCCGTCGCCGACACGACCCTCCAAATGAGCCGAAAACCTTACCTGGGAGAGGTTTTCTGGGAGTCCTGCACAGGCTCTGCTCTACTCGGTCCGGACCCGCCTCCGCCTCTCCCTCCCCACCGACTCTGCCATCTTGTATCGGCCGCTCCGAGCTGGGCAGTGCGCATGCGCCGGTTTAGGCCGGCGGGTTGCGGCAGCACAGCAGCAGAGCGGAGCCATTTGCAGAGTGGCAGAGAGCTGCCCGGCGGGCGAAAGCGGCACGTTATAACGGGTGGAAAAGGACAGATGGAGTCAACACTCGTAGTCGCTGTTACTCCATCTTGCAATCTGTCACCGTGTGTATCCTACGAACGACGTCTTCTTTCGGTTTAAAGTAGCGAACCTAAACAACAAACCAAATCACTTACAGTGAGCAGCCTGGGCCGCTAGGGGGCGCGCGAATGCATTTCAATTTTATACATAAGTGTGTAAGTAATTGTATTATAACAGATAGCTAAATACACACACACACACACATATAAAATGTGTGGGTGTGTATTTTTTACGGGTTTATGTTCATGAAAATAAGTATTTTTACTTTATAAGTAAAAGCTTATTGTCCAAATTAAAATGTCGCCTAGCGGTTAGGGCGTTAGCCGCATGATCGGAGGATCGGGGGTTCAAACCCCTTCCCAATAGGTTGCCCTGAGGTACCCTTGAGCAAGGTACCGTCCCTGTCACTGCTCCCCGGGCGCTTTCAATAGCTGCCCACTGCTGCATGGGTTTGAGTGTGCATGGGTTAAACGCAGAGGTCCAATTTCGTTGTGGTTCATGTGTGCTGTGCCATGACCTCGCAATGACAAGGGTATTCACTTTCACTTCACTTTCACTTCACTTTCATCCATCCATCCATTTATCTGGCCTACGGTCACTGAGCGACTCCAAAATAATAAAAACAAAGCACTGGTAAACTAACGGCCCATCTCTGTTCTCATTCCCAGGGGCTTGGCTTAAAGTGTCATTTCACGCCCCCTCTTCCAGCGAAGTAATCACAAGAACGTCCAGATTTGTGCACATTTGTGTACATTTTACAAACTGTTCAAGGTTTTGAAATCTACATTCACTTCCAGGTTCACACTGGTTCTTTAAAATTCTTGAAGGATTAAATGTAATTAGTGGTCAAATACTGTTTGAACTTTAGCTGGATTATATTAATACTTTAATTAATTAAACACCGAGTAAAACACTGCAGCTGTGATTGGTCAAAAAGACTGATTCTTCAGATTCTTATTTGCATATTGTAGTTTTCTGGGACATCAGTATTGCAGAGGAAGAATTGTATTGACGTTATACGTGAGAAAAAATATATCTTTCTAACTATACACACACACACACACACACATATATATATATATATACAGTATTGTGCAAAAGTTTTAGGCAGGTGTGGAAAAAATGCTGGAAACAAAGAACGCTTTCAGAAATGGAAGTGTTAATCATTTATTTTCATCAATCAACAAAATGCAGTGAATGAACAAAAGAGAATCTAAATCAAATCAATATTTGATGTGACCACCCTTTGCCTTCAAAACAGCATCAATTCTTCTAGGTACACTTGCACACAGTTTTTGAAGGAACTCGGCCGGTAGGTTGTTCCAAACATCTTGGAGAACTAACCACAGATCTTCTGTGGATGTAGCTTCCTCACCCTTCTGTCTCTTCATGTGATCCAGACACACTGGATGATGTTGAGATCAGGGCTCTGTGGGGGCCAGAAGAACTGATGCTGGTTTGAAGGTAAAAGGTAGAAACACCAAATATTGATCTGATTTAGATTTTTCTTTTGTTCGCTCACTTTGCATTTTGTAAATTGATAAAAATAGACAATCATTATTTATATTCCTGAAAGCATTCTTTGTTTCCAGCATTTTTTCCACACCTGCCTAAAACTTTTGCACAGTACTGTTTGTGTATATATTTGCATATATATGTGTGTGTACCCACACACACACAGTAGTGTCAAAGACAATTAAGCAAACTGTTCTGTTTACTCTGGCAAAAAAAAAAATAAATCTTGAATATGGCCTAAACTTTGTTTTACTACTGTTTTTTGGATAAAACTATAATCTGGAGCACGTTTTAAAATCCCTTTAATTGCCATGCAGTGCATTATAAGGTGATTTAGAGAAGTTATTTCTGATTTACCCCATTTTATGGGTAGTGTTGGCAAAGTGGTTAGGGAGTTGGCTCCAGGATCAGAAGGTTGTGGGTTAGAATCCCAGACCAGTAGGTTGCCCTGAGGTACCCTTGAGCAAGGTAGCGTCCCCATCACTGCTCCCTGGGCGCTTTCAATAGCTGCCCCCTGCTGCACGTGTGTGTGTGTGTGTGTGTGTGTGTGTGTGTGTGTGTAAAAATGCAGAGGTTTAATGTTGTGCCTCACTGTGTGCTTTGCTGTGTGACAATGACAAGAGAAGTCACTTTCATTTTACATCCTCAGCATTACGCTCTTTAAGCCCAGAGGGCACATGAAGGTTCCCGGGTAGTCTTCAAGAGAAGACATACAGCAGTATGTGCATCTCTCAGGCTCAATACTGTCACCAAAAAAAGAATAAAATAAAATAAATACATAAATCACAGTCGATAAACAATTTACATTAAAACCATGACTGTTAAATGCACAGATTTAAATTACAGACAGTGGAAATCTGCTGTAAAGCACTGAACCATGTTGCCCCCGCCAACATTCATCTGAACGCATGTGATGTAAAGCAGGCTTTTTAAGAGACACACTATAATAAGCTGCACATTTTTAAACTTTACTAATTCATGAAAGCATGTAATTTGCCTTCTCTCTATGCCTGCTTGTTTCTTTAAAGCATACCATACCCTGCACCACCTTTGACCTCTGTGGCTTAGAAAAAAACTAACCATATAGTTAGTGACTTAGACTAGTTTAACTGTAAATGTGCTTCCAAGAAGCCATGAAATAATTAAAGGGTCCCTTTTGGAATTAAAGAGCAAGGTAAATCGAGCACAACTTAAACAAGTAAAAACGCTGACGCTCGGATGGCGGATGTTTTATTTCTGCTCAGAGTGACACAAAAACACTTGGATATCCAAATTGTGAGATAATGTGTGAAAGTTAAAAAATATAATCTTCCTCCTTAAATGCCCCTTCAGAGTAAATGCTAACATGCCATGTGTGTTTATGACAGAAATGATAGTCATTATTGTAACCACAAAGTCATTCGACATGAGGGGAACACCCCTTTCCCCAACCTGCCCTTATAAATTCTGCCCGACTTGAAAGAGGAACAGAGAGAGAATGGGCTGCGAAAGGAGGAGTGAAACTGAGGATTAGAGGCAACAGGCACATTGGGAAAACCACTGAGCATTTCGTTACCCGAGGGACGAATCTGAATGGTCACTCCTCGTCTTCTCCATCCACTCAGCGTTTCCACACTCCTGTAAGTACTGGGCAGAATTGTGAAAGTCTGGGGAAGGAATACAGCGGAAATCTGTTATGTTGCACAAAGGCTGCACAAGGTTTACAGCAGCACTAAAGGCTTCCTTTTGAAAGCAGAGCTTTTGCCACTTCACTAGTGCCTCGAATGGAGGTGAGTGGATAATCTTTAACTTCATTCCTTCCGATGAAGGAATTATTGAGAATTTAATCAAATCGTTATTGGATGAAAGTGTCCTTTTCCGTCTTTGTAGGAAAACGACTGATTTCTTTAAAAGTTTAGTTATTTCGACTCCCTGTGCACAACATCAACATCTGATCACTCAGTAAAAACCAAATAAAAAAGGGAAAGAAGCTTCCAGATGTTTGCCATGTCCACTTTGAGCTCACGTGCCACGAACAGTCCTTTATTTGAAAATCATGCCTTCTAGTAAGTAATTCATTTGTAATGCACATATATACCACTGTCGATGCTCCAAAGAATAGGAAAATTAAAGAAGATGAAAAAAGGAGAGTGAAAGAAAGTAAAAAATAAAAAACAAGTATATAACCACTATAAGGATCTATATGGGAACATTATATGACTCCAGTGTTTCCTAAAAAACAACAGTGCTTTTATGCAAATGTGACTGAAGTGAGTCAGTTTTCCTTTGTGCCTTTTTAACGTTGAAGAACTTGCTCTGCTTTCCCCCCAAAACGAGGGTACTGCAGGGCATTGACCCGAACAGTGGAGAACTTGTTTGTGAGCTGGAGTACCCCCTGCCACTCTTCACTGCAAGCAGCACTTTTTCACCCAGCTCAGAGGAAGCATTTCAGACGTAAACAGCAGAATGAGGATGTGCCGTGGATTTCAATAGATTGTGTATAGCAGGAGGGATTGTCGTGGAGAAATGGAGTGTGAGCCTAAGTCAAAGAAAGGTGGCAAACCACTTTAATGACGAGTTCCAGCATTCGTGGTCCAATGGGAGCAGCTCCAATTCACTCATCCCGACCTCAGACTTAAATAAATTCAAACATTTGACACCTCCTTTAAAACTGACATTATTCCAGCCTAAATTAAACTACATATGTTTAGTTATCATCTTTTGGGTTCACATTTAGATCAAGCCTAATGTCTTTCCATATTCAGATTCAGGCCAAAATGTCCACCGTGAACTCAGAGGTGTGAGATGTGTGCAGGGATTTTTATTATAGGGATTTTCTACTGTAGGATCAGGGCGTTAAAGACACAGCTGGTGTAAAAATGTTCCAAGGATCTTTGTGTAGCTCTGGAACAGGTTCCACAGAGCTTTCTCCTTCTTTCCTCACTGTGAGCAATAAGTCACCAGTGTATGGCCAAGGCAGCTCAGCGGAGTTGCACAACCTATGTGCTGGGAAATTCTTCCTAGATTTCCATGAAAGTCAGTAGCACTGTGAGTAGAAACAGCCCAGATCTCCCCCATAGCACATAGTCTGAGAAAAGTGGAAAGCAGAATTAGAGTAATTTCTCAGTTCACAGGGGTCTTTTCTCCTGAAAGTGAGAGTAGGTTGGGGTCCCTGAGGTCAATGAACTAATAAAACCTCCAGTTGGGACTCTTTGTTTTGGCTCGTTCAAATGGTTATGTCTGGGTGACCGAAGACAGCTGCCCCAGTAGACACACACAAACACACACACACACACACACACACAGACGGGCACACGCAAATTACAGCATATAGACGGAATAACCTCATTTTTACTGGATGTCATATGCAAGATTATGCATGAAAGGAAAAGAGTATGTGCTTGATGAAGCTGTGTGTTTGAAAGTCTCTCTCTCTCTCTTGCTCTCTCTCTCTCCCTCTCTCTCTCTCACCCTCATCTTTTATTGGTCATTGGTTTACTATAGGTCCCCTGCTGCTCATTCAGACAAAAGGGCCTTAGAGGTTTTCCTCAGCATTATACACAAATGGCCTTTCACTCCTACATATACACTAACATCCAAATGTTTAGAATCAATGTTTTAATACTGTATAATACTTTTAAAAGGCATTTTCCTTGCAAAAAAAAAATAAAAATGATTCTTGTATGTGAATTCTGCACAGCACACTTTATGTGTCCAGAATGATGAACAAAGCTGTAAACGATCCTAAAATAACTTAAGCTTTACAGTACTGAGAGTTATAATTTACTATCCAGAAGCAGAGATCCAACCTGAAGGAGAGTAATCTCACAAAGGATATAAATAGACAATTACAGTATAATTAACCTTTTGTTTTACTTCGTCAAAGGCAGTGGCAGTGGTCTAGTGGTAGGGAACTTGCCTATGGGCCTACGGCTCAAGAGGTCCCAGGTTCAAATCACACCTCCAGCACTACCACCACTGGGTCCCTGAGCAAGACCCCACCAGGGGGACTGTCCCTGTAATTAGGACATGGAAGTCGCTCTGGATAAGAGCATCTGCTAAATGCCGCAAATGTAAATATAAGGATTGATATTAAGATTTAAAATGAAAAAAGTATTTTTGCTGAATAGTTTGTTAAAGCTGCATCCATATTGTGAAAAGTATTATTGTGTAGGAAGCTTGACCGAAAGAGAGCGAGTTTTTTAGATTTTAAACCGGGTGTGTGTCCCTCATTCGCTCTTTCCTTTGCACCAAAGGAATCTAGAAAACAAGAAAAAAAACAGGCACATGATTCATTGGACTGCAAAGGATGGAGGCGCAAGGGAGAAAGAGGGGAGGGAGAGAGAGAAAATAATCCAGAGGACAGTAGCAAACAGCCCTGACCTCATTGTAGTTAGAAGCAGCTGTTGGCTCGCTCTGTAGACGACAGTGGAAGGGATCTGAGGTATGCGCTGATTTTTACAGAACTGATGATTTTCAGTGGCTACTTGCATTGTTTTTACTTGCACTGCTTTTGATGATGAGTTTACTCTATTTCTTTACTTGCTGCAGAATATAATATTCAGAGATGAATAATGTACAGACTGTATGAAGTAGGGCAGCAGGATACCTTCAAAAGAACATATGTAAATATTTTGTGCTGGTTTGGAAAAAGGATTGTCCCTGCTGTTGTAATAAGGTTAATGGGGATAATGGACTGTTGTCGTTGATCTAATTTTTTCATGTCTCATGTTCCTCATCTCTCCAGCTCAAGGTCCAGTGAGGCAAAATGGGAGTCTCTGGACCAGTAATTGTCATCTTCCTCCTCCCGCTTGTAGTGAAGATGACAGAAATTCCTCCTGGTTGCAAAATCCGCATCACCTCCAAAGGCCTGGAGATGCGTAAGGCAACATCTATTAAATTCTGTTAAAGGGGCACTCTGGTCATAGTAGTTTTGCTGTGACATCATGTCATGTTCTGTAGTTCTGCTGTAAATATGGAAGTGATATTTTGCGTACTTGCAGTACACTCAGATGGAGTGTGTTGACAAAAGTCCTTTGATCGGGTCACTATTGTCTCATGAGACATTACTGATTTCCGTTGCTTTAGACATTATTATCACTATTGTATATCTGATTCAGTCATATTCATGATTTAGTTATACTTTCTCTGAAAACTGCACACTGTCCTCTGTGAGATAAGATTAAGATCAAGGCGCTGTTTCAGACCTTAACCTGGACACAAGTCAGATTAACCTCAGAATGGGATAAAACCTGCCCAACTGCTCAGATGAACAGACATCCATGTGATGCTTCCATCTCACCTTACACTTTCTTTTTTTTCCTAAGTGTTTTCTTAAGTGCACTTTGGAGCAGCTTTGGAAATCTCCTTTTCTCTTTTAATACATTTCTAAAAGGTATCTTACCCTGATTTTGACCTCAGTGAACAGCAACCAAGTCAGCTGAATGGCGTTCTTCTTCATGAGGCAGAAAATGCAAAAACATGTCAAACAGCTGACCCTCAAGTTTCAACCACAGAGTACCTACCACCTCCAAGATACATCATTAAAAAGGACTTTTCCTCATATTTAGACAATAATTTCTCTACTGCAGCAAACTGTAGGAGGCATATAGGCATGTTTACAATGAACACAGTCACAGTTTTTCATTTTGGCCACAGTGTCCCTTTAATAACTACTCAGGAGCAAATGATGCATCACCATGTGGCCCAGACGTTAACTCACACGGTAAGGATTTGTTGTGTTTTCTTCAGTGAAGCATGAGACACAGAGGTTTGTGGAGGAAGAGATAGAAAACATCACCATGCCAGAGATGCACGGCAAGGAGGGGCGATTCCAGTATTCCATTACAAAGTCAGTTACACCTCACTCCTTTAACCGTTCGACTCTTACAGCTTTGCTTTCGTGTGTTATTTAACCTTTATTTTATCCATACTCAGTTACTCAATTCAGAAACAGACTGATACGTGAAACAGCAACATTTAACCACAGACCAAGTGTTAAAAGGAATATTAAAAGGAGAAATGAAAAGGAACAGTTTTTCTGTCGTTTCAGTAAAGTTAGACCTGGATATTCAAATCAAAAGTGAAACACTAAAGTGAACATTCTTGTTATTGTGAAACACAGCAAAGCACACCATGAGCCACAACAAAATTAGACCTCGCATGTTACCCATACAAACACACACACGTGCAACAGGGGGCAGCTATTGAAAGCACCCGGGGAGCAGTGAAAGGGACTGTACCTTCCTTAAGGGTACCTCAGGGCAACCTGAGTTCCTGGGTTCTAGTTCCTAACCACTATAATAATCCTTTATTTATTTATAATCCCACGAATGGGAAATTCGGTCTCTGCATTTCACCCATACACACGTGCAGCAGTGGGCTGCTATTGAAAGCGCCCGGGGAGCAGTGATGGGGATGGCACCTTGCTCAAGGGTACCTCAGGGCAACCTACTGGGAAGGGGTTCGAACCCCCGATCCTCCGATCATGTGGCTGACGCCCTAACCACTAGACCACCGCTGGTGTAACAGAGCTTTAAAAAAATACAGAGGACTCGTCAATCTTCCCCTCCACACAAATCTTTAGTAAAAGGCGAAAGATTTGCACATGAATGAAGAGAAACCTGAGTTCGAGAATTTACTAGAATTTACACTAAAGAGTGTCTAGACAGAAAATGATTGAAATCATTCAAAAGGGAACCCTATTTCAAGGCTGAACACTAGGTTCTTTGAAAAATAAATAAGAAGTAAAGAAAAAAAGCTCTTCGTGTTAAAGTTACTCGAGGGTTAACAATCAAATAAAGAAGAAAAACTGAAATTTACATTTTTACCCCTGATGTATTTGACCTGCAACATTTAGTTGGAGCTATACGGATGATGATGCTAACTCATGTTTAATTTTCAAAGAGGAAGATTTTCTTGTATTTTTTTATGTATTGTGGATTGTCTCTCAATTTCAGTCCAGTTTTTTTCTTTAGTTTAATCTACTCATTTTGCCAAATATATACAGGCAAAGAATTTAAATAACATTTGACAGGCATAAAATTGTATTTTTAAATTAGTAATTGTGTTTTTTAATTAAAATAAAATCAAATAAAATTACAATTGTAACAGTATTTGTTTATTAAAATATAAGGCATAAAATAGTATGTTTGCACCAACAAGGTAATTTCCTTGCAAGTTATAAAGAAATGAGAGGTGGCTCATGACTTTGCACAGTGCTGTAGATTCCCAAAACCTCTCTCGGCCTACTAAACCTGCATCCAGCACTTCATTTAGTACGCAGTATGACTTTTGTTGATCTCTGGTTGTTAGCATTCCAGTGATATAACGTGATGAAATCGATGTGTGATTGTGAAACCGTTACCTCCAAACCCTTCACAAAAGGACAAGTATTTCCCAGAGGTGAACAGTGCCACTGTCAGTAGTAATGACTGAGCAGTGGGGAGGATTTGTGATTGATGGTGTAATTAAGTGCTTTGTTCAAATCAGATGACAATCTGGTCAAATGGCAATCAGCTGCTAATCAATAAACTGTGCCTTTTACCATCTCACAGCGTGAAGATAACAGAGCTCAATCTGACAGCTGACCTGAGTTACCAGCCCTCAGCTGGACTGCTCTTTGAGGTGGTCAACTCATCCATCACCGTCAATTTCCAGAGACGGATCCTCTACTGGTTTTTGTAAGTTTGCAATATAAAACTTCTCCTTATAATCCTCTGGTAAAAACCATTTGGGCTCCTTCTTTGTTGCAGAACTTGTTACAAACAACACCCTGTGACGAAGTCATCATCATTCTCTACAATCATTATTTTCAACAAGATAAATCCTTTGTTTGCCCTTTCATGCTGAGTGATGGCTAATGAAATTATCCTTGTACCAATAAGGACATGGAAAAGCTAATCTGTGTCTAAGATGTGCAATAAGTGAATTAAATGTGTCTCATGAAAAAAACTGCTGAGGAATCTAAGGAAAGTCTTTGTAATAGATGTGTCTTGCCTCCATAAGCTACGATGAGGGTCCCATCAATGCCTCTGCGGAGGGCGTCAATATCTACACCTCCCTCATACTTGCCAAAGATGAGCTGGGTCGTCTCAAGATCTCCAATGCCAGCTGTGATGCTTCCATTGCCAAGATGAGAGCCAAATTTGGAGGAACCCTTGGGTACTGGACCCCCTATACATAAATAACTACATATAAATTATACCTACCCCACATTGTTAGATCATGTTCAGATTTACTGTGCACTCTTAAAAACTTACTTGTCTAGAAGGGTTATTTTGGACCACACAGTAGGGGGACCCTGTTTGGTCCTTGGAATGGTTCTTTAAGATTTTTTGTATAGTTTCAAAGGTCTTTCAGATTCACATGGTAAGAAAATAAAGGCATAACATTATTACAATGCCCGAATGCCAAAGCCCTTGTTCTACCCTGTTTTGTTTTCAGTTTAAGATAAATCATAAATTTACAGCAAATTTGAAAAATCTCAGACAGACCGACCAGTTCTTTGGTCAATGGTCAAACTGAGAATCCCCCAGGATTCCCAGGTGGTCCCCATTTTTATTTCAACATTACGTGTAACAGATTGGGTCAGAGGGAAATTGTGGACCATATGAGGATTTCTAAGGACTGGTCTGGGGAAACAAAAATGTTTTTTCTACAAAGGCATTCCAAAACTCTGACTGGTAGGCCCTTCTATGCCCATTTTAGTGCTTTCCTGATATTACACTCCTCCTTCCACCAAGAGAATCCTCATTAATTAGCCAATTTGCTTGGATCAGATGTTTTCTAGAACTGTACAGCTGGGTCAGGCGAGAGCATGTTCTAGTGACACTGCAAAAATTAGGCTGATTTTACATTTTATATGTTCACAGGAGGGTTTATGACTTTGTTGCAACTTTTCTGACCACAGGAATGCGCTTCCTCCTAAATCAGCGGGTATGTTTTCACCTGAAAATAAGTTGCTAATAAAGAGAAACAGAATATAGAAAAATATATTCTGCAACAGGACTAATATTTACAGAGCATGTATGTATTTTAGATTTGTCCTACACTGAATCATGCTGCCCTAGTGTTGGTCAACCAGCTCTTGGAGACTATACCAGGTCAGACAGCAATATGTTTTTGTATGTAAATGTGACATCATGCCTCTGCATGGCTGGTCCAATGTGAGATGGAAATTTTGGAAGTTTTCAGCTTGTGAGATTTGTCAGAGAAATGTATTTGTTTTCCTCTAGTGCGAGCAGAGGTGGATACATATGTGGGCATAGATTATTCACTTCTAAGTGACCCTATGGTTACCGGCAGTAGTCTTGATATGGATTTCAGGGTGAGTAAAGCATCACCAGTCACAAAATGTTAAATACAGATGATTTTCCATTCACCCTAGATTTGTTGATCAGTACTAACATGTCCAGCCTTTTCCCTTTAATTTCCCTTTAAATCCCAGTTCCAGGGTTTATGATACTAACAGTTCAAAAGTCAGTAGTCACCCAAATCTGTAGTTCCTGGCCTCGTTCCCATCACATGTAAGTGTTTTCTCTGCTTTAAACCTTCCTTCACTCCAGGAAAGGCTTGGTAATTGGCTGATTATCTGGAACAGCAGTTTGGCCATACTGCATTGGAAAATTGGATCTTATGCACTTGCACTCGGGTTTTCCGTAAATACATGCCCAAAACCCCCTCAAACCATATTCAGATTCTCATCAAGGAGGAACAGAGTTGTGGATACATGTGCTATAAAATGAACAAAACTTCACTGAGTAGCAGAAGGCAGTGGCTGGTTGCTTTTGACCACAAGGTCTGTTTTCACAAACTCAGAAGAAGGAGTGCTGACCTACAATTTGTATTCATGGTGTAAATACAGAGGAATCTTTTCCAAGATCCATCTACCTCAGTGCTTTGAGAATACAGCCCTGGTGTTGCCTTAATGGCTCCTTGAGGTTTAGTCCTTTTATACAGCTAAAAGTAAGTCATCTTGAGTACTAAACCACACTGACAAGCCTGCTCCTCCCTAAAGACTGCTTGATGTGGTTTTAGGGATATATTTTTGAGCAACATGTTCTTGACTATTGATTGTTTTTAGTAAGGTCTGGTTTAAGCGCTTAACTGGGAAAGCTATGTTACATTGTGTAAAATTGGGAGAAAGATCTTTTAGGACTTTCAGGGTTGGAAGCAACAGGTGTGACCAACATTGGATCTACTTGAGTACTGTGACTTGAATGTCTCAATAGAAACTCTCTCTCTTTCTGCAGGGCATGTTCTATAATTTGAAGAACGAGAAAGATACTCTGGTGAACTACGCCGTGAATCCCATTGTAAGAGAGTACGACCGCATGATCTACCTGGCTCTCTCAGAGTACTTTTTCGACAGTGGACTCTTTTCATATTTCAAAGGAGGGGCATTCAGGATGCACATAACTAATGACAGGGTAAGAGCCCTTCAAAAATAGCTTTATACAGAAAAGATTTAAGTGAACCTAGACACTACTTTTTTGGACTAATTTAGTGCTCAGTTTGTATTCAGCTGCTGAGTCTAACATTATGAGATATAAAGAAGAAGATATGACATAATCAATATATAGGGCACATATTTTTCCAAAGTGTTAAATCCAAAAAAATGAACAGTAACTGTGCATTAAAATGTGCAGATGTGCATCCACAGGAGAGAATGTGTGTTCATTTTATATCTAAAGAAAGTCATTTGACAAAGGACACCTAACATTTTAAATATGACTGTCTAGATCTGCTTATACTGATGTGGATTTTTAAAAATGACTGAACAAACTGAAGCTACATAAACCTGTATTAGTGGTATAGAGAAAATTAAACATTTCTCTAAGCAAAAAACTAAGAAATGAGTTCCAGCTTGAGCAAGTTCCATTAATACTTCAAACTTCAAACTGACAGGCCAAATTCTATAGTCTATTTTTACATAAAATGTTACATTTAGCAAATACATTTATGTTTACAGAATTTATCACAGTGTCTAAACCAGAGAGACATGCACTGCCTAATGACAGGGAAATCTCCCAGGAGCCACTTGGAGTTAAGGGTCTTGTTCAGTGGCTCAAATGGTGCTTTTTGGTCTATAGCTGAGGACACTATGTACAATAATGCATGTGTTACTGTAATACTTTTGCAACCAACTATAAGTTCATTGAAAGGTTTTTTTGAATAACATAACCTTGCTTAAATGTTTTTAGATGCCAAAAGACCTGGAGATGCTCCTCAGGACCACCTACTTTGGGGTCATCATGATGTTGGTGAGATCTTTTGCAGATATGCCTGATAATGCAAACTGTCCTCTACGCTGTCTGAACACTTCACACCTAATGGACCAAAGAAAATCTACAAAATGATTAAACCTGTATGTATAATGTATCCACATAAGTCATTTTTAACATTCCAGCCCTCCCACCATTCAAAAACATGCATGTCAGGTGGATTGGAGATGCTGAATCTCCATCTAGGTGTGAGTGTGTTTGTCTGTACTACGATGGACTTGCGATCTGTCCAGGGTTTCCTGCCTTTCGCAATGTGAGAGCTGGGATAGGCTCCAGCATTGCTCGTGGCCCTGATCTGAACAAGCGGCTCAGAAAATGAGTGAGTTATTACATCATTTAGTAAGAAGGTGTATTTTTATGTTTCAGAACCCAGCTCTGATAGATGCTCCTATTTCACTGGAGCTGGAGGTCACATCACCCCCTACCTCAACTATTAAGACATCAGGAGCCAGCATGACTGTCCACTCTGGAGTCAGAGTGCTGTTACTACCCCCAGGAAAGACCCCTGTGCAGCTCAGCAGTATGACCATGGTGAGTGTTGTTGAGATATGAGTTCCTCAGCTTCCAGGCCAAAAGAGGGTCCATCATTCATGCAGTGTTCTAATTGAAAATATGTTGCTGTGCTGGTAGGAGTCAAAGTTCAACGCTAAGGTGTCCATGAAGGGGAAGCGACTATCTATTCATCTGGACCTGAGAAGGTGCATAAACTTCTATTTTCCAAACCTCTCCATTCAGATTGCACTGGATTATTTAATGGCTATGGATACTGAGCATATTTTCTACTTACAGGTTTAAAATTTTCTCAAACCAGTCTGCTTTGGAATCATTAGCGGTAAGATATTTTCCCTCATTGAAAGACTCATGTCAATTTATTTTTTAAATAGTTTAAAACTGCATGTAAACGTTGTTAAAATTCAACATATCCTCAGTCTATATAAACTGAAGTGAAAGCGACAACTTGTCATTGTGAACCACAATGAAATACATCCTCTGCATTTAACCTTTTCACACACATGCAGCAGAGGGCAGCTATTTAAAGTGCCCAGGGAGCAGTGATGGGGATGGTACCTTGCTCAAGGGTACCTCAGGGGCAACCTACTGGTCTGGGATTCAAACCCACGAGCTTCCGTTCCAGGAGTGTAGTCGCTAAACACTAGGTCCCTATATAAACACCCACAGAAAGGAAACAGTCAGTTTGGAATTAATTGGTTTTTGTGATGATGAAAGCCAAGTCATTTACATATATTCATTTTACAAATTAGCCCCGCCCACGCATGCTGAAGTTATATACAGTGTTTCTTTCATCATAACAAAAGCAGCTTGTAAACTCTACAGGCAAACAGTGCACTTTAATACGATGTTGTAAAGAAATTTAATTCATGAAGAGCAACCCAAACGATTCTATTCAGTTTGTTTTCAGAGGCGACAGACTTTCAGACTTCTTTGTTCATTACAAGGATTAAAGCAGATTTTACATCTTTCGCTGACAATGGCCAACTTTGTGAAAAGTAATCACATCTGTAAAAGTTGTCACATCTGCATGATTCAGAGGTTGTTTAATTGGAAAGGATGACTCCAGATCCAGTTTGGCAGGGATTATAGTTCTCTGTCACTTTAATCCCTGCCAAACTGGATCTGGAGTCATCCTTTCCAATTAAACAACCACCGAAGCATGCAGATTTATTTATCTATAATCCCTGTTTGTTTGTGGTGAAATACTGTTTTTTCATAAATTACATACAAAATACACACAAAATGAACTTTAGGGGTGGAAAAAAAAATACATGCAAAAAAAGCCCTTTAATTTTTTTATTGCCACCAGTTAAATGAAGGATTTTAAGATTTGTTGAATAAAACTGCTTTTTTTTTTTTAGCTGATTCCACTCCAAGCTCCACTGAAGACGATGCTGCAGATCACAGTGGTTCCTCTCATCAACAGTATGTGACCATTTTATTAACTTTCCATCCAAGTTAATTGTAGTTAATGTAGCAGAATATCTGCAAATATTTAATGCTCCAATGAGGTTTTAATTAAACCCAACACAAAAAAAAAATATATAAAAAGTGCCCTTTAGAGCAATAGCACAGAACCACTTCTGGCCCCTTATATACCTTCTACAGTAGTACACAAGATTTGTATTATGTAATATAGATTCTACAGCACTTACAAGAACCATACACCTACATAGAACCCTTTCAGTATAAGGGTGTATTTGAACCCCATTGAGCAAGACAGTGTGGTGTGGAATTAACTGCTCTTTGGTTTGAAATGTAAGACTACACTAAGAGAGGGGTACGGATCCCTCTGCCTGACGGTATCGACTTCATCGAGGAGGTAGTGGAGTATCACAATGTAAGTCCTAAGCCTTCAACATGATCTCTACCTTAAGTTTTATATTTAAGCTCTTTCAGCTGAACTCCTTTTTGATGCCATTCATTTTCTTGCCACGTTTCAGGGCTACATCATCATAGGAGCGAACCTGCACTTCACGAGTGGTCTGAGGGAGCTGATTGAGAGGAGGCTGTCTACAGAAACTGAAAACACTGAAGAACAGTGAGCGGTCCATCACCGTCCACGCCGCTGCTGTGGTCATTTTTTTGATGTATTTGTTACGCTTCACCTTTTAATATCGTTCATGAAAACTTTCAGCGCTTCCATCACCTGTGCTAGAAACACAAGTAACTTTAGAAGCTGTGTTCTTGTGTTTATACCTAAATGCACATAATGTTCTAACGTGGTGAATCTCTACTGTACAGCTAACACACTCTGAGGGTTAAAAAAAAGGCACAAAGTATGTTAAAGAATTCCTGATTTGTACTGCACTGTAAAAAATAAACATCAGGTCAACTTAAATTTATACTTAGTGCGTTGCCTGACTTCTTTCCACTTAAACACAGTTAATTCTGGTTTGCTCTCACAAACTTGACTACAAAAATCAGCTTCTCATTTTTATTTATATAGTTTAACATTTTATGCAATGACTATTCATTATTATCTTCCCTGCAAAGAAAAAAAACTAAGAAATGTTTTTTTTTTTTTCCCCTTTTGCATAAAATGGACTGCACAAAAACTGCATTTCATCATGACTAGACTTGGAATAACTCATCAGCTGAGAAAACATCTTCCGTTTACTTGATTATTTTAGGGTTTTATGCCGATTTTCCCCGGAAGAGACTCCGTTATTGTGGTTTACTTTCACTTAAATAAGAATCTGCCCTCAGTGGAGATCAACAGCAAATTTTGTTGAATACCTGACAAGTTTGAAAAGTTAAACTAATTTCACATCAAATAAAATCAAATACTTTAGGAGGAAACAAAAGAAAATTAACTAATTAACAATAAAATTTAAAAGATGGATATTCAGTCAAACAAACAAATTATCAGAGAATTTAATATAAAAACAGAAAACAGATCATAAAGGCACACAGATTCCTCTGATTAGCACTTTGACTAAAAATCCAATGCATTTAAAGCAACCCTGAGCAATACAATTCAAAACAACTTAATTCTGATGCAGCACATGATTATGTTCCTTCTGGTCGAGTTCTTATATAGTGAAGGGTTGGTGAAATAATCCCTTATAAATTTGGGGGGGGGGGGCGGCAAAAAAAAAAAAAAAAAAGGAAGAGAATCACTCTTCAAAAAAATCTAGCAGCTTTTGACAAGAAAAAGCCTTCCAGTTGGTTCAAATCAGGAGCCTCTGGTGCTCAAAAATGGAGTCAATAAATTTTAGGCTATTAACTGCTTACTACCACTTACACAAACACACACACACTTCCTGCCAGACAGTTTGAGTCTTTCAATTAAGGACAGTGGAGAAATTTAAATGGAGGGCAACCAGCCAACACACAGCTACAGCAGAGTGTTTAACTAGATTCTGATTATTCTAGACAGATGTGCTACTTAGTGACACAGTGCAAAGTCCCACACCATAAGTGGGAGTGTTCAGTAAGGTTTCTTGTTAATAAAGCAGCTGAACATTTTGAAGGCTGCTATGGGCTTATCAGTGGGGACCATGTGACCAGAGCCCTGTGGAACAAAACCAAATGTTACACTTCATGATATTTTAGATGAAGAAAAACTGCAGAAAAGCATAATGCTTGATGTAGAGATGCACAGTATTAAGTATGATCATTAGCAGATAATTGGCAAATAATTGATCAATTTAAGGTATAAAAACCTATTGCACTCTATTTACATAGTACTACAGAAATAAATGTCCCAACTGCTGTGATTTTAAAAATGTAGGTACAGTGAGGTTTGGGCAACTGACCTATTTTTTGCTTTTCCATTAGGGGAAAGAGCCACTTAAATGAAAAATTTGAAATACCGGTTTAAAATAGTGATTATTGTCTTTGAATTAATCCCCCCCCCCACCCCACTTGAGGCTTGGTTGTGATGTAATGAGCCCAGCAGCCAGGTCACAATCTCTGCATTATTATAAACTCCTCCCATTAGAACATGTTTACATTGGATAATAAAGTAGAACATGATTAAAACTGCAGCCCTTATGATTTGAAAATAGCACTCTTTCAAATATTGATTGATAATTTTTCAGCCCCATTTTGTACATGTGCTGCACAGAGACCCAGTCTTTGAATTTTAGACATACAATTACTGTTTGCTGTATTTTACCGTAATCTAGTATTGTTATAAATATTGTTAATCCTTCTAGCATCTGCATAAAGGTGCTTAACCTAACCAAGGTCATGGGTGGTGCAGAACACAGCAAAATAACCTAGATATTTTTATTTTTTTATTCTGTGAGTGTTAAATTGTAACAATTGTGCTCTTGAACTACCTTTCTGTAGAGGAGTACTTTCAGGCATGTTCAAACTTTGCATGCCCATAAAATGTTACAGTGGCACTAAACCACAGCTCCTAAGTCAGTACATCCCCAATATAGAGAAAGTTAAACACACTTTAATGGACCTTTCACAGGATCAATGAATTCTTACCTTGATAGTGAGGAAAGCCAGGTTGGTAAACTCCTTGACGAAGCCGCCCACCTGCTGAGTATCACCATCAACGTAGAGCCACGGCCTGCGCTGCACTTCAACCTGCCACAGACACACTCGGTTAGTGCTTCTGGAGTCACAGTGGTACATGCTACGAAGACAGAAAAATAAAAAGTGCTGCATCAGAAACTCACCTTTTGCTGCAGAGACTCAACAAACCACTCATCTCCGAGGAAGTTGCAAGCCATGTCCACGTCTCCATTGTACACCAGCACACGATATTTCTGATGGGAAAAAAAAAAAGGTCATTTAAATAAATAAAAGTTGTACATTCTAGATAAAGCTGCTTTGGTAGATATACTGCTCAATTGTAAGAAAGTCTACTTATGACTACTCTTTTGTTTCCATTTTATTTAACCCAGATAAAATGCATGGGAGGAATCAGGACTTCAAGCATAATGCTGTAGGTAACAGAAAGGACTTGCACCTAACCTGAGTCATCCCCGCCACCCCACAAGCTGGAATATTTGGCCAATAAAATATATTTATTATACATAAATAAAATACACCAACTAAAAGGAAACATTAAGACATAGCATTTCTTCCACTTACCATTGCACCAAGCAGCTTCAGGTACTGCTTCTTCACATCCATATAGAGACGGTTATAGTTAAGATTCACCTGCGCGCTGGACCCAAACCAAAACAATATCATAAGAGTCTTTTTTAAAAATCAAACCTTCGTGGGCCGCACATTAAAAAAAATATAAATAAAAAATGTGAACACAAAGCATGATTGTCTTGGATCAATAAAGCACAAGGGTTAGTTTGTTTGCTCCTTTCAGTCTAAACCAAACAAATACACAATTTTAAAACCAAGTAAATTAGCTATGTAAAAGCAAGCCCAGTAGAGGGTCTCTATAGAGCCACATGTAGAACCCTTTACATTATGTGGAATTTCTTTGGGCCCCCCCCCCAGAAATAATGATTCAAAAGTACATTTCTTTAATGCAACATTAAGACGAAAATTTGAAGAAACTGAATGTCCAGGCAATCTGTAATTAATCTTGTTTGTTTTTCAACAATGCAAATGTTCACTCACCTACAGATCTCCCATGCGAGTGCATCAGGAGAGATATGAAGAGCAGATCTGACATAAGGGTTGTTCAGGTACAGAGAAGAGGAAGTGGAGTTGGTGCAAGGAGGGTCAAGTTTAACTGATTTGGGGACTGAGGTTCCCTTCAGTTTCTGAAAAGAAACATTTCTTAATAATGTGGAAATGCATTTGAGCAAATAACAGATCGTAATACATCGTCAGCTTATTCCTAGTTGTAATTTGGATCATCTCTTATTGTAAAAATCAGTGAACTACATGTTACCTGGTTCCAGGACCATTTATGCTGAATAAAGTTGTTGCCCAGATTACGGATCACAACCCGACCATTTTCATCACTAAAGCCAGAAAAAAAAAAAAAAAAACAAACAATCTAAGGAATAGCTACATTTTGCTCCTAATTTGTGACAAGGATGTAAAGAAATCCTATCATTGAACCATAAATCTTTGTGGTTATGAACACATTTAAAACACCACCGGGTAGGTTATTCTTTCACAAACAAATTTTCATGCTCCATCATTAACAGCAAAGAAAATGGGGGGGAGGAAGAGAGGAACGACCAACGGGTAGCTTACATTGTTTTACTCACAGAGGAACTGCTAGAAATACACAAGCATCTTTAAAATGTTGACAAAACAAAGTAATAATTCACAAGATACGTTCAAAAGCATTTCCTCACCTTTTCCCAACTCCACCAGCACAGGGAGCATACAGGTTGTACATGTTCAATCCAGAGTTGTAAACAATGTTCTGCACCTTCCTTACCTATAACAAAGGGAAACCCGTGTTCAACAATTAAAAGGATCAAATGTGTTAGATGAACCACATGTTAAGAAACGAGAAACAGACACACTTACACTTTGAGAGCAGTCTGGATCTGCACTATTATAGAAGTTACAAGTCCCATTTTTGCAGCAATACTGCTGGAGTGAACTCCATAAACTGAAAAAGAAACATCACTTTAGAATTTATGACTCATACAAAGCTAATATTCAATTAGTTTTAAGGTCCACCAAGTGTCGGTTTCCATTGCAATGGATTACTTAAATCTGATGTTTCTGAAGGAGGTAAAACAATAAATAAGTGCATTGAGGAACAATCCATGATCCAGTGGTTTCCTCCATTTCTTAAATGATCTAGATCTGGGGTGGGTAACTCCAGTTCTGGGGGGCTGGTGTCCTGCACAGCTTGCCGATTTCTTTGCTTAAAGCACACCTGGTTTAGTTCACTGTTTCAGCAAGTTTTTCCAGGAGTCAACTAGCAAACTGTTCATGACACTGGCCTCAAAGACTGGAGCTGCCCATCCCTGATCAAGGTTTAAAGAAAAGATCTCATTACTTGTTGGACCTTTAAATACTACAAAAATGTGAAGTGTAAAAACACCTTGCTCCAACCAGTCCATGGTAATATGCAAAATACACCAAAGAATTGTCATTCAGCTCATAGCTAGACATGCCGTTTCCAACAGCTATACCCTGAACAAGACAAAAACAAAACATCGGAATACAACACTATACACTCAAAAAACACCCCATTTTAGAGGGACTAAATGCAGAACCTCCACAAATAAGCACCTGCAGGTTGATGCTACTATCCTCCATAACTCTCTCGGCCAGGGTAGGGATGTAAATGCCTCCATAGCTCTCACCAGTGAGGAAAAACTCATTCTTACTGTATTCTGGGAAGAGCTTGAAGAATTGTTTCAGGGCCAAGTAGTTATTCATGGAGACCTAAAGGATAGATTATATTAGAGAAAATATTTTCTTCTAATAAATAAAGTAAATAAATAAAGTAAATAAATAGTCAAGTTTGATCTGAACCCACCTCTGTGTCATTGGTTGTGTACATCTTGTCATCAGAGTAGGAAAAGCCTACACCTGCTGGTGACTCCAGGTATAACATGTTGGCAATCTGGTGGGGGGGTAGTTGGTCAGTGTAATCTTTAGCCATTTAATCTAGTATAGACATCTCAACCCTGGGTCCAACAATATATATATATATATATATATATATATAAAAAAAGGTACTCCTATATATATATATATATATATATATATATATCTGAAGAATTTACATTTACAGCATTTAGCAGACGCTCTTGTACAGAGCGACTTACATTTCTTAATAACAGGGACTCTCCCCCTGGAGCAACTTGGGGTTAAGGGTCTTGCTCAGGAACCCAATGGTGGTAGTGCTGGAGGTTGGATTCGAACCTGCGATTTCTTGGCCTGCAGACCACCAACACCCCTGCAGTTTTTTTTTTTTTAAATGAACAAACATGCTGATTAATTTACATACCATGTTCCAGGAATAGGGATTGTACTTTAGAGAAGTGCCATCTTCCTCAATCTGAAAATGAAAGAACACAATTGTCAGGTGAAGGCACACAAAACAGAATGCATCCTACCACTAGACCACTACTTTCTTTAAATCAGACAAGAGTTCAAGAAGTAAAACGTGGCGGCCTTGCAACCACCAAATAGGTCCCTGATAAATGGAGAAGTTTTGAGTTATCACATGGCTTCGCCGCTAAAAAGCACAGGAAGAGAAAGCCAGATTTGGGAAACAGTAGAAGAAGTGCTCACCAGGAAGGGTCCGTGTTCGGTCAGAAAACCATCCAACGAGCTGCATCCTGGACCCCCGTTCAGCCACAGAACCACCGGACTGCCGTCTGGGTCTTTCTGTGACTCCACAAACCTGAGCACAGGTCACGGGAGAGCTTTTACAGCCTCAGTAAACAAACACGTTCCACCGCCATCAAACCCATCCATAGTTTCCACGCAAGGACACTCCTTCAAAGAACCGCCCACATGGAGGGCAAAGCATCTTACCACTGACCAACAAGAAGCATCTGATCAGTCTCTACACTGTCCTTCTGGCACAGCTCGATTTCACAGACTGACGCAGGGTCCGTAAAGAGGACTCTGCTGACGGGCTGTGTCCCAAACCACACTGTTCTTTCCACCACTTCACAGAACACGGGTTAGACACATTTTCATAAAGATAATGTAGCACTAGCTAAACCTCTTAACTGAAATATTAAGTCATGGAGAGGATGGGAAGGTTTGGGGGTAAAGGAGAGGCCTTCTCCAGAAGATATCTGCAGTGTAAGAATGGCGCTCTGGCAGGGATTTCACTGCTGGAAGTGCTGAAGTGCTGAAGTGCTGCAGCTTCTGGGGGATTTTGTCCATCAGAGAGCGCTCTGGACGCTGGGGCAGGGTTTACACTCAAACACAGGCCTGGGGTAAATGTTCCAGTGAAACTAGCCCCTGAGGAGGGACTGGGGCAGTCCGAGAACTCACCAGTAGTGCAGATGTTTATTTCCCGCTACTGTCAGGTAGCCCGAGTACTGCTTAAAGCTGGGCTGTTTCGAAAGTCCGGGTAGAAATTTGATTTCATCCCCCTCTGGAGCTCCCCAAACTCCCACGGCTCCCACCAGCAAGGCCACCACCACCACCACCACCTGCATCTGAGAAGGAAAAGAAAACCTTACTTTTCTGCATCCTGAAAGTCTGGAAAAGTTTTGCAATACGCAGCACTTCGAATTCTCCGTTCCACCTTAAATGGCATGCAGTAGCTCGCGCCTCTAATGCGCCAGTATAGGAGGGGTACGCCATTTAAGGTGGACCCACTAAATTCCAACAAGGAAGAGAAGGAAAAAGAAAAAACTAACAGAGACCCCCAAAAACAACATGTATAGGAACAGCTGAGAAACACTGGCTGCATAAAATATTTAAGAAATGTTGATAAGAAATGTTGATAAGAAACCACGGCACTTCTCCTACCTTTGCAGCACCTTTTGAAGTAAAGGGGAAATACACTCCAGCATAAATATATCCAGCTACTCATGTGACAGAGCCCCGTGATCAAATCACGTTACAGAAAAAAATCTGCATAAAAGTCTTTCAGGGGTTTTCCTTTCTTCACATTTGTATTTCAAATACAACTTAAAAACACGACATAAAGACTCATTTTCAATAATTGTATTTTGGTGAAATAATAAAAAAGGACATGGAAAGATGTTTGGACTTTTATTTTGACAAAATTTCCCCGACTCGAGGATTGATTCAGTTTGCTGATCTGTTTTTGTTCAATGAACCGATTTAACAGTCAGTACCTTCAAATACACAGCATTTACTGCTCACCACAATATATATATATATATATATATATATATATATATATATATATAATTTGAGAAATGTTATGATGCACAGTATGGTATGATAATTAATTTTTCTGATATCAGCTCAGCTTTAATGGAGAAGAAAGAACTATAGTGCCACAAATACTGTTTTTCATCAGCATCTCACACACTGCACCAAATCAATTTAAACAGTCCGTAGTATACTCTCTTTGACCATGCAGGTTATTTTGTAAGGGGAAAAGTGTCTATGACATGCTGTTAATGTATCTGCAAGCTGTAGTTCTTCGGTGAGTCGGTTCACCTGGTCGATTGAGACGAATCGGCTCTCATGAATGATTCATTCGCAGCACAGCTCTCGGAGGAGCAAATTGGAGACGTCGGGGTGCTGGATAAATCAACACACTCCTCATGACAGAGGTAAAGACCGTTTTATTTTTTAAATGAAAAGTTAATTTAACGAAGTGCTATAAAATAAGCCTCGGAGGCCTGTTGCTGAGCCACAAACGGTTCGGTCGAGTCGGCTGATCTGTCCGTCTTTGTGTTTTGTGTCCACAAATGTGCAGTCAGTTTCCTCAATTTTGCGCATCTTACGGTAAACCAAATATCCAGTTTCTCGATGGAAAGCACCCTTTAATTGTAACGTTCACGTTATTTAACTCGCGTCGACCAGTTAAACAACATGGCGCCCAACTCTCCGGTTCAGTCGGTCTGTGTGTGTGTTTTGTGTGTGTAAGAGTGCTTATGTGTATGTTGTACTCCTTATTTTGCACACTTTATTTTGACGGTTACTGGTTACTGGGTTTTTTCCCTCCATATTCGGGGGAAAATTCTGTTCTTGTACTACTGGCACTGTGTCTGCTGTGAATACAAAATGGCCGCCCGGTTCGTGAAACACGGGACGCGTCCTCAATGAAGGCGCTCAGTTGCCTCACTGCCTCAGGAGGCAGTGTCGCGATGAAGGGACCTGCGACCGAACTGCGTTCAAGACTCTTCCAGCGTGTTGTGTTTGCGTTGGTCGTGAGAAATGGTGTTCTGTGTCCGAAATCATTCCCTGCTGATTGTATTAGGCAAATATGTAGTGGGTTCGCGTAGGCAGCAACGTTATACGCCTTTAGTGCACTCGAAGTATCCCACAATGCATTGTAAAAAGTCGGAAGTAGTAGATGTACCCATAATAAGTCGCGTGGTGACTTTCCGGTTGGAAAACGCAGTGAAGATGGAGTTAGGAGCTTGATTTTTGTTCTGGGATTAAAATGGAAAAAAATGTTCATGGTACACGACACGTTATTTCTGAAAATATAAACCTTCTAATGGAGAAGATCTCTATGACTAAAGTGTTTTCAATTAAACCGGTCCAGTAAACAGGACTAACTCTGCTCTCTTTGCACTGAAACAGTATCGATAATGATGATTATCGTTAAATTACCCAGCTCTAGTTGCAACAATATAAATGAACAGAAATGACGTGGACAAATGTCAGCTAATGTCACAAGAATGACTTTAAACCACAGGTCTGATCACTTGATGTGGAAACTGCACTGTTAAAGTAGGGCTGCAACAACTGATCAATATCATTATTTAAGAAGTGGCCCACTACTGAGAGCACCCTATTTAGTGAGTAGGGAGTAGTGAATGATTTTGGACACAGCCTAAGATACCTTATAACTAAAATGTGGCATTTATCACTCGCCTTACAGAAAACAACTAAATTAAAAAGTGTTCAAAGCCGTCTAATCATAAGCTGAACGTTGGCGTATATGATCTGAGTTTGCACACATGCAGCAGAACATGAACACAGACATGATGAAGACCTGCTGCACACGCGACTCGGGCATCGCTGGGTGTGTGGTTGATTCAAAATGCCGTTCCAGTGAATTCACAATCCGGAACAATCCTCAACTTTATCTCTGTTTTTTTCTTTTCTTTTCAAGACAACCACAAATAGTCAAATAGTCACTTTCACTTTCAAACTGTGCTGCCCAAATCCCTACACCTGGAATTTGAGTTTGGGGTTCTGTTCCGCACCAACACGCAAACAAAAAATATACAGACATTATACAAGCAGGACAATGTCCACTTCCCCCGTTTCCAATTAAAAACAAGCAACGTTTCACATCGCTGCTGCCCTTTTATGTTGTATTAATGATTTTGCCTGTAAAACACGTCTCATTTTCAAGTGAATCGTTTTCGGATCGCTCCAGGCTGGAATTCTGAATTTTCAACTTGGTGTTGACTTTCACAGCCAACGCCTCAGGGTATCAAAAACGCTTTTCTTGGAACATTTGGGGAGCATTTTCAAATTACCCCCACAACACTCTGGATTTCATTTTGGATGAGGCCTGATTTCAGTTCTTTTCCATCACCTACAGCCATTTTTACTCAAGTTGTCCAATGTGTCCACGTGATTGACAGTGAGTGGAAAGATAACACAAACTATGGTTGAATCGTCATCAGAAGGATGGCCAGAGCATAAACGTCTATTATCACTCTTCATTTCCAGCCGGATTTTCTGTATAAAACTGATTTCTTTGGAGAAAATGGGACCAAAATCTAAAATAAAAAAAAGTTTGTAAATATAAACGTGATAAAGTATTTTTTTTTTCTACTTAAGAAGGTTGAAACCTTTAAAGGGGAAGTTTCAGACATTTTCCACTTAAGTTTGAAGATGCTGAAACCTTTTCTGCGGAAATTTTATACATTTCGTTCAATTTCATTCGCGTCGGCCGTTTCGTAGTTTTGTATGAACTTCTCCCCAAATGTTGCAAACCACCTCCGTGTGTTTGTCTTAGACATTTTATCATGGAATTTCTCTTTTCTTCCTCTATGTTGATGCCCTGACATTTTCAGGACCTGGGGGATTAATAATTTAAGAAAAAACAAAAAGTTTGTATACACTCTTGTATACAACGGCAACTACAAGTGCATCTTGAGCAAACGGGTGCTTGGAGCCAAATCGATTAGCGTCATGTCGCACAGAAGAAGTCGAAGTGGATCCCCAACATCTTACAGCACCAACAGCAATGACCCTCGTGACCTGGAGAGAAGGATTTTTGTCGGCAATTTGCCCACTGCACATATGGCGAAGAAGGATATGGAGGAGCTGTTCAGACCATATGGGAAAATACAGGGTTAGTAGTCAACGTCCACCTCTTATTACGCTGAATAGAAGAATAATGGAGTTCACTGCTGAATGTGTTGACATTGAAACGTCTAGAAAGATCCCGGGTCACCTCAGAGGTCAGCTCAGAGCAAATATTTACAGGAAAACATCAAAACCTAATTTGGATTCGGCTGTTGAACCAAAATGGAATTGTAATATCAGTTTGTGTGAATGAAGAACGGCGTGTCAGTCCACCATGAAATATCACGTTTTCGTGCATGAAACTTTTCCTTTTTGCAGCCTTGTCCCTGTTTCGTGGTTACGGATTTGTGCAGTTTGAACGGGTGGAGGATGCTGAGGCAGCTAAAGCGGGACATAACGGTCGAATTTATAGAGGTTATAAACTAGGTAAGGCTTAATTAGTGCATAAACACATTGTTTTTACCACACCTACTGTTGACCGTTTTTCTGTGAGACGTCAGTCCCTTAGGAGAGCAGATACTTTGCGTTAAGTGCCAGCCCTAAATTAGTGTATTTTAGATGGTTTAATAGCAGAGGACCGTGTAACAGTGTACCCAGGATATTGTTTCAAATTTTTGCTGAGGCATGACGTCTGTATTTACCTCCATACCGGTGTATCAAAAACTCGTATTACTGAGTTACTTGTGTTACAGAGTAATTTGGAAGGGTCAGGAACAGCATGAAGGCTGAGCACGTATTTGTTGCTAGTGAGCAGCTGAACACAGTAAAAAAAAAAAAAAAACTGCACAAAAACGAGTTCTTAGCGGGAAGGTTATCGGCCAGCATTATCATGAGCCTCTGCGTTGGACCATGAAAGCATCTGTCAAGATAAGAAATGCAATAAAGGTTTATTCATGTACAGACCTGTCTTGTAATGAAACAGATGATAGAGTCTAGGAGAAGTTTAGCAGACGTTTATTTGTTGTTTTGGACTTTCATCGGGATCATAAAGGCTTTGGGGTTGAAACTGGACTTTAGGGACTTTTTCCTTTTCTTTCAAATGTTCAGACTTCAGAAAAAGAAACTGCATTAACAAGAAACAGTAAAGATCCATTTATCTGTTTTTTGGTCTGTTTAATATTTGATTTGATAATTGTTTTCTTTTATCTGTAAAACCAATTTCAGCATACCATGATTGATATATCCCTCAACTTTCATGAATTTTATTGACTTTGGCAGAGATGATTACCCATCTCCTCACTACTAGTTTGTAGTAGAGAAGTGATGATAATCATTTAACATGCTAGTCATGATTAGTTTGAGATAATCACATTGTGTTGGCAAGCAAGTGCCTTCAAAAGTAATCGCATATTGCACCATTACAGAGTTTTATGTGCATAGTGTAGTTCTAAATGTGGGCACAAAATACAGAAATACTTGGTGCAATATGGTGCAATAATAAATTGTAAAAATGGAAATCAGTTATACATTGTACAGTGCCCTTTCATAAGTGTAGCAGTATATAACATCTCTTTACTAAAGAATATTAATAAAAAACAAATTAAAGCTTTGTGTTATTCTAATGTTGATTCAACTCTTGTCTTTTTTTTATGCTTGATTATCCTAACTAATGCCAGGTTGGCCTTCTTAAAGTAGATTTAGGAAATACATGAAATACATTCATATTTTTGTTGTGCAAGAGAGTCCCTGGGCTAAATCCGTGGCCCACTTCTGTTCTCTCTCTGAATTAGTTAATTTCTACAGATTTCTTATGGGAAATCTGGGAATACAGTTAATGATGTCCTCAACAAATTCTGATGCTGGTTTTTTAGAAGAAGACCTTTAGGTTTAGACTTTTCTTAGTAATTTGTTAAACCTTTGGATTGGTCTGTTTACAGATGTAAATATGGCAGCGGAGAGACGACAGAAAGCCAGGTCAAGTCCTCCACGCAGGTAAAGTATCGTTGGGAAAGTGGGTGCGAAGGGTTCGATGAAGCGTTGCTGGATAAATTGTTAACGTCAACAGACTGTTTAAATTTTTCGATTCTTGTCTTCCGTCACATGTCTTCTTGCCTGTTCATTCTTAAAGAGTTTTTAAAACATGCTGAAATAAAGTTGTAAGGGCAATTTGAGCCTTTTTCCCTTTGTGTCTTTGTCTCTTAAGTGTGTTATTTATTTATTCTGTCTGCAGATTGCCATTAATGATCTCTTACTACTTCATGTCTTATCAATCCTTGTATAAAAATGATAACTCAATGCTATTTCCTACAATGGTTAAAGGGATCTGAGTGGTTGGGGGTTTGCTGAATATTTGTACATCCAGTGAAGATCTGGACCAGGACTCTGATCTGAATATTTAGCAATGTTGTGCCTGACTGCGTTTAAATGTGTCTAGGCTTGCCACTGGCTTTCATATAAAATAAAATTAATACACCCCTAATATTTGAAGCCTCTGTGTCTTCACACTCAAAAAGTATTTTGAACGTTGATACTTTAATTTGACTCCTCGTGTTTTGTGTTCTGTGCACAGCAAAGGAGAACTTTTTTTTTTTTAAACCTGTTAATGTTTTGAACAAGAACCTCACAAAAAAAATAAAAACCACAAAACAATGTCTCTGCAAGCCTTGGAAAAACAAAAGGACCTTTTAATTTCTGAGGTGAAATCTGTTCGTTGAGCGGTTGGACATCATTTCACACCTAAAGATTTCTGCATTCGTACTCCTGTTTCTCTTCGTGGCCGGTACCGAAGAAGAGCTTCTGGAATCTCCTTCCGACACAGCTAGTAATTAAGAGATTTTACGTGCGTCGTCTAAGATTTTCATTTATGGGTGCACCTTGTTTTTTTGGCACTTGATCCCATCCGTAGCACGTCTCAGTGATGTGCAGTTTTTCTATGCACATCTTTTAAAACGATCCAGGAGTGAGTATGAAGTTGTGTTTAAAATCTTCTGCATAGCCTTGTGGAGGGTAGAGCTCCTTTATTATTGATGGAGACAAATTAATTATCATGATCCCTGTTGAGCCGGCATTTTATTTACATTCTGCTTTGCCCATCTAGGCCAAGTGGATATGGGGACAGCAGGGAGCCCCGCACACGCTCTCGATCCCCAATGCATGGGCGAGATGGTCGAGATTCCCACGACCACCGTGATAGCAGAGACATGAGGGAGCACAGCAGAGAGCCACGACCTGGTCCTCCTCGAGATCATGACGTTGACCGCTACAGGAGCCCCGGAGGGAGGGATAAAGACTCGAGAGATGCTCCTTACAGGTGGATGTCCCATTATATGTATTGTTCAATGTCATTCCAATGAATCAGTGCATTATACACACACACGACTTTGGTAAAAATGCTCACTCCTATAGACCTTATCCCAGAATAGATTTTCGTGTGTGTGTAGCCATTATAGCATATTTAACAATAATAATGCTTAGTGTACCATACATGTAGGTGCTGGTATGGAATTACTTTTTTATTATTTACATACTTTGCACAGAAATGATGGTTATGACCGTGGATATTTTCGTGGTGAGTATGAGCCTTACCACAAGAAAGAAGAGCCATATGTGGACCGCTACAGGGAGCCTTGGAATGGAAGGAGAGAATCAGAAGGTTAGTCTGCTTAGAATTATTCCACCACTCCCCTTTTCTTTTACCTGTAAAGGTGTTAACACACAGGGTATTACTGAATGTGTCATTGGTAAATTTTTCACGCAGAAGAGCGTATGCGACCTGAAGAGCGCCGGAGAAACGAACTGTACCGTCAGTACTATGAAGAACTGCAGAGACGTTACGATGCTGAGAGGCCTGTGGACTGCTCTGTTATTGTGGTGAACAAGCAGCAGAAGTAAGTCTAAGAAGGTCATATAACGTGGATCCCTGAGGTGAAACGTGTTGTTGTTTTTTAATGACTTTAAATGTTTTATTTTTTGAACTGAAGCCAGCAGTCTTTGTTAAAAAAAAAAAAGTCTTCCATGCATAAAAATTTGTAACTGCTCTTAATATGGTTCTAAGAACGGTACTAATATGATTTTGCTTTGTCCTGTGTAGAGAATATGCAGAAACAGTGGGTCGGAAAGTGCGAGATATAGGCATGGTGGTGGACCTTATCTTTCTCAACACTGAGGTTTCCTTGACTCAGGCTCTGGAGGATGTGAGCCGCGCTCATACCCCATTTGCCATTATCATCACCCAGCAACATCAAGTGCATCGCTCCTGTACAGTGAATATACTCTTTGGAACACCGCAGGGTATGAGCAAGTTGATGGATGATAATAGTTATACATTTGTCTAGAGGCCATTATGATAATGGTAAATTAATTTCAGGAGTCATTACGATGATGGGTTTTTGCTTTCTGCAGAAATAAAGCCAAGCTATGACGCTTTGGGAGAGATCAGATTGTGAATTAAAAAACGTTTTTCAATGGTTTTCTGGTTTTCAACATTTTTCTTGTAAAAGATTTAAGATCAGTTTCCCCAAGCTCATAGAATGAAAATGATTATCTTCTGAAGTTTATGTTGTGTTTGTTTCTTTTTGTCCATCCTAGAACATAGGAACATGCCTATGCAGGATGCCATGGTCCTGGTAGCACACAATTTTGACTCCTTTAAGGCTGAGAATCGTGCTAAGGAACGAGAAGAGATTGCCAGAAAAGCTGCCAAAATGGCTGATGATGTGTTGATGAGGGAGCATGAGAGAGATGGTCACCCAGTCTCATTACTGACCGCCATTACGCTACTCTCGGAGGGCCGGTATGTTTACATACGTGTTTATTATTTTTATACAGTGCATTGAGATCGTATTGAAGGAATAATTATATAGAGTAGGAACTGGGATTGCATAGGCTTGTTTGGATGTGTGAATTAGCATTTATATCCAATATTGTATCAAATGAATGGGATTACCTTTTTTCTTGTCTAAGGTTCCTGACTCCTGAAGAGTTGACAAGGCTGATTAGCTACCTGCAGGACAAACGTGATCGTCTGGTCCGAGGCAGTACGGGTCCCCCTCTTGGTAGGATTTCTTGCCAGAACGGCAACCTTGGTTTAATTTCCGAAAAAAGTATATCGCAAGTTTAAAGCGATGCACACTAAACATGTTTTTTAAATCCATTATAAAGTTTAGTTTTGAATGACTTGGATGCAAGTTAAACCTAAGCTCAGCTCTAATCTTTTCAAACTCCTACATTTTTGTGTATTTGTTAGATCAGGCTTGTCTGCTTTTTTCTATTTGTATATAATAAACTGATTAAATAATATTCATAATTAATAATAATAATAATTAATAAAGGAACTTGTGAGGGGAATTTGAGTATTGACAGTACTTAAGTGTACCATTATATGTTTAAGATGATTCATCAATGCTTCTAAATTATTTTTAATTATTAAATAAATTTTTTTAACTTAATTGTTAAATAACATTTTTTATCACCTCAGTTTAATGAGATTTATCATTTATTTATTTATTTATTAAGCCTTTTGCTCATCTTTAGTAGTTGAAAGTGGCACAGTTTGCTGTAATATTGCATTTATCTATTTAAAATATTTTCTGATAACATATTTAAGTGTATTTTTGCAGCACAATAAAGCATCCAGGACATGACTTGAGCTAATTTGATTTACTGTGGATCACCTGTAACCACCTTGTGTCTGTTTTTTGCAAGGAGAGACACTAAGCCTCATTTATCCTTTCTTTTGTGCAGGATCCCTTCCATCTTCTTTACCAGTCACTCATGAGACCTCTCAGCCCTCCCAGGCTCTCCCCCCTGTCTCCCACCAGACACATCCCTCCCTCTCAGCTCATTCTGTATATACTTCCCACGTGGCGCCAGCTTCCAATTCCACCACCAGTCAACAGCAAGAACTGCAGGCTAAAATCCTGAGTCTCTTCAACAGTGGCTCTGGCACCTCCTCCAGCTCGACTTTAGCTCCACAGGCCCAGGGCTACGGCTCCAGCCTAGGCCAGCAAAGCAGTGGACTGGCCTCTTCAATAACTAGTACGGTCTTGCCCTCTCTGACTTCCTCTCAGTCCCAGAGCTTGCTGAGCCCTGGGCCTGTTGCGAGGCCTCCTGGTGGCCGCATACCAGCGCCACAGGTTGTCCAGAGACCTACCGGCAGCGCAGGAACAGGCATTAATTTCGACAACCCCAGCGTGCAGAAAGCCCTTGACACACTCATCCAGAGTGGACCTGCCATTAATCACCTGGTGAATTCAGGAAGTGTAACTGCAGCAGCGCCCAGGCCAGCACAAGGAATGGGCCAAGGCTTGAACCAGGGCATGGGCCAAGGCTTGAACCAGGGCATGGGCCAAGGCTTGAACCAGGGCATGGGCCAAGGCTTGAACCAGGGTATGGGCCAAGGCTTGAGCCAGGGTATGGGCCAAGGCTTGGGGCAAGGCTTAAGTCAGGGGTTGGGGCAAGGAGTAGGGCAGGGTATGGGACAGGGGCCTCAGCAAATGTCTCACTACTCACGCCATTATTGAATCGCATCCCCACACCCATCCTGAGCTTTAGTTCTCCTTAGAGGTTTAGTTTCTGCAAAAATGTTTCCTTTGAATTGGCAAATGTTTTATTTCTTACTCAGAAATGTGAAGATCTTTCGCTCCGATGGATATAGGAAAAGTCAGTTACTAAGGTTTTTTTTCCCCCCCCATTCGTACCACATAGGAAACGTGTCCTTCACAAAGCATGAAATGTCTGATCTGATTAAATGGTTTTGAATGTTTTTTTTTTTTGTTTGTTTTTTTTTATATAAAACCTCTCATATGTACATACCCAGTTGTGTTCGAATAAATGAATTTTGTGACGACTTTTGTCTTTATAAAAGTGCATCATAAAGAAGACTTTATACAAACCAGTAATAAAATGGTATTAGTTTATTGCATTTTGTGCTGACGAATCTATAAAATGGAATGGGAAATTGCCAGAAGCCATAGAGATAAAGCATTTGAAATGTAAAACTACATTTTCTTTTGTTCTTTTCTCTTTTGTACCATGAAACACAATAGATACTTATTTATCTCTTTTAAAATATTGAAGTTACACTGACACAAAAAATAAACACCTCAACACTAATCATATCTGTATGTACAGAACCCCCTCCCTCCCTAACCCTGGTTCCCAAAGATTTTTATTTTTTTTTGTGCATACATACGTCTGCACACATGCATACACACACCCGCGCACACAAAAACAGATGAATAACAGTGAAACAGTTGGTGATAATTTGTATATACCAAGAAAAAGAAGTAATAAACATCTACATACTCGTTAATAGTTTGCAAACTTTTTTTTTTTTTTGGTCTACATCCATTCTCTTCCCAACATTCATACGAAATGTTTCGTGCATCTTATGAATTAAAAGCAAGCTTGAAGGAACTGCCCTTGTGAGACTGAACAAAAATTAGTGTTGCACACCTTCAGTGAGTTGGCCTGAACTGGTGGGTTGGTGCAGGTTGAAGTCTTTATGCCAAAACTGTAAGAAAGCCAAAAGTGCAAAGTTTGCAAATGATATTTAATGCACAAAGTATACATTTTAAATGGCCTTGGTTAGGACTAGGTTAAAAGTGAATGAGGTTTAGTATCTTAACCAATAGTTTTACCTCTCAATTTGAATAAAAATGTCTTAGGAGACTCGATATTCAACACTACACCCTTCGAATGGGCCATGCGGTCCCACACTCGACTGATTATTTAAAATAAATAATGGCAAATTGCATCGCTCTAGGCTGTCCACCAACATCTGTCACCCCACATGTGTATCGGGCCCCAGTTACGATATAGCTGCCAATTCACATTTTGGTTTAAGGCATAGAAAGGATTTGGTGGAAAGTGGTGCGACATCTGACTTTTTGACCCTCAAGCTTCTTTTTAATTCATTCAAATGACAGTTTCTAACACAAAATATATTTTCAACTTAGATATACTTTGGTAATTTGTTCTTCTGTAGATAATGATAACTGGAATCATATTAAAAGTAAAATAACTCTGTTTTTTTCTCTCTTTTTTTTGGCTCAACTAACTATAATAAAAATAGACTCCTGTAACACTCATTCACCCTAGATAGCCGACTGAATTTTACCCAAATAAAGCATTTGTACACAATAAGTTACACCACACAGCTGGTAAAAATGACACGTAGGCATTTAAAAGAGTCAAAATAAATACTGAGAGTGAACGTAATACTGAGAACCACAAAACATTTAAATATATAGAGTTATATCAACTTGTTCAGGATAATGTGCATGCGTTGAGTTAGACAACAATCCTGGGCCCTGGCTCTGATAGGACTGCTGTGGCTGAACGTTGCAACATCTGGACCCTCATCACCTGCTGAATGCGGCGTTCCTTACAGTTCAAATGGGTCACAAAACAAAGCCGAAGGGTGCATCTGAACTCGAGAACCAAATTAGGAGAACACTAAGGACGCGCTGGCCAGTGTTCTTAAAACCGTAAGGTGTTCGATCTTGAATGGTACCTGACTGTACCTCAGAAACCGAGATTATCCAGAGCCCTTAGACTTTATATTCTTTAAAATGACAGGAACACCAGTCTACTGTAACCTGACTCTGTTCCTCTCCATGATTGGATTCTACTCTGAACAAGGTTCCTCTCTTAAAATCCTCTCAAGATGATAGCCCGGGGGTAAGAAAGGCCTCGTCCACCCACCGGCAGTTTTAACAGAGCCAAGCCCAGCAGTGGAAGCGCTTGTTTATAGTCTTCGATCAATATTCAGATTTATACCGCAGTCACATGTTAATACAATGCAGGGGGAGGTGGGTACTGGGATAGCGGGTGACGGGGGCAGTTTGGAGGGATTGCCTGTGTGATCTGAAGGGGTAGGGAGATGGGGTAACAGTGAGGCAGGGGAGGGATTCACTACATTGATTCAGTGTCTGGTACAAGAAATGGAACTCTTTTATTTTTCACATCTAATTCGTGTACTCTCTTCTTCGAATTGGTGAACGTAACCCGGAAAAAAACCTAGTGATCCATGCCTAATGGGGAAAAATGAATGTCTCAGAACTGCACAGGATTCAAATCGTTATGATCAGGTAGTATGTCACTGCAGAGAACATATGTGTTCCCCAAAAATCATGGTAAAACTTCGAACAACACTGCAGCCTCTGCCGGACTGCAGTACACACTCTCGCCACTAGAGGAAAGCTGAAATAATCCAGCATGCTCCGGAAAAAAATAGCGCGGCGATTGGAGCCGTCGTAAAGAATGTTAACTCTATAAAGTGCATTTCTATCTCAGCCACCATAGAACAGATGTGATGTACACTCCTCTAGCATACAGAGAGCGCCGATGAAGGTCACGGCCCCGGCAAGGCCATGCTCAAAGCAGACACAGAGGTAAACAAGAAATATTAATGCATACACACAGAACTTTTTAGGCCACCTCCAAAGATCATCAGAATCAATATTGCACATGACCTTCCAAAAAACAAGAAAAAAACGTTAATCAATCTAAAACCACTGTCTATACTGAAGCATTCTCACAATACAACAAAGGACGAGTGTACTGAAAGCTAGTGTTTCCAAGAGCATTAATATATAAAGCTAAAAAGACACCTACGATCCATTTGTCCAACACTGAGTGTCCTTCTAATCTAAGTCATTCATGAATATCAAAATACAACAGGGAACAACAGAATGCATCCAAATGTCTCACCGGCCTATGTCCACCCATGTTGATCCTTCAGAACGCTGCCTTCGACTGCTGTTGACCCTCCAGCAGAGTCCCAGGCCAAGAGCTGGGGGGTGGTTTAGCTCACAAAGGTATACATGCCTATCAGGCTGATGTCACTGTGGCAGGTTCTTTACGAAGTGCAAATTCTGAAAATAGCTATCAACGCACCAACATAGTGTTCAATTTTACATTTCTGTTTACTTAGTGGTCCTGTGACTAAAGACTGAATCCTCAGCTGGGCCATGAAATGATTAGCTATTACTTCTCAATAGCATGAGCTTTTTCCAATGATTTTAACATTTTTTTGCACCAGATCATCTTAAAACTCCAGTCTTGGTTTGATGTCATTTTTTCCACACAACAGTGACCTATGTACCGTTTAACATCCGAGAAAAAACCCAACTAGCACTAATGTTGATGGGTCATCCACTGACTTTTAGCCAAAGATGCAGACACTGGATAATATACCATTCTGCTACAAGTCCCCAACCCATAGCTGAAACCTTAATGCAGGTACTGTGTGTGAGAGTTGCTGTGTGTTATGGAGCTCGTGGCTGAGGTCCAAGCATTAGAAGGAGCAGGAAACCACCAGAAGCCATGGGCTCTGACGGGATGCTCAGATTGTGCCTTTTGCATGGACTTGGTAAATCTTGGTGTAAAAATGGCTCATGCTTTATTATCCTGCCTGACATGAACAGAAAAAGATGTAGTGATATTAGATACACAAATAAACTGACAAACCGACATTCATTCGACGTTTTTTTCTAAAAATTGCTTCTAATTCCTATATTGTACTCATTGCAATTCAGGACTTCTCTAATTTCTGTGTGAGTGAATGCTTTTTCCACTTCCATCCTTTATTAATAGTTTTGTTTTATTTTAGAGTCAATGAAATTGCTGTAATTGAACCTCTCAGGGCCAATTTAAGGCAGGATTTCACTTCTGCAAAGCAGCACGCTGACACAAATTTTGCCCATGCAAGACGCCCACAAACATTTAGAGGTTCCCATGCAGCATTACGCCCCTGCCCTTGGCCAGGTGGTCTCCAGCAGATGCCATTTAGTCTCCACCTTCTACACACGACACACAATAGAAACCATTGAAACAAATATTCCTACACGGACCATGCAAACAAGAAGAAAAAACACAAATCGTCTCAAAACATCGAAACTGATCTTCTTCAAACCAACTCAGAGTTGCCTGTTTGGGAAAAAACATGTTTCGAAGGCTCAGTCTATGCAGGCGATGCATGAGCGAAGGTCTACTCATGTGCGGCTTGAGGGAAAGAAAACTAGAGCTTATGGTGAAAATGCGGCGGCTCAGAACATACACCAGACCACAGTAAGAAAACAGCCGTGTCCTTGTGCGCTTTGCATGTCAACAGTGGAACAACACCACAAAAGCTGTTTCACAACGGCTCAGCTTCAGATTTCAGGCGCAAACGCAGTTCGGTTATTTGTAGTCTGAAGTTGGCGAAAACCCACCTTCTCACATCTTGGATGCAGTTTCCACCCACCCTGATATGTATCTCCATAAGTCTACCCCTTCACCAATAATGTTTTTTATATACCCTTAAATATATATATTTTTTGCTCTATGTACACACACACACACACACACACACACACACGATACAAATCAATCTGTTCGTACACTAGCAGCAATCGCGACTGATGAGAGGTTTTCATAATCATAAAGTGAAAATGATTTCTGTAGTCTCTATAAACTCTAGATTTACTCTCTGATAACTTCTATATGTATATATACTGTATATTAATAACAATAAATCTACCACAAGTGCAAGTGACTGTTACAGTTCGCAAGAAAAATACTCGAGCTGTGAGGATGATGCAAAGTAAAGCCTCACATATAGAATATATGCTTACAAAAATAAACAACGCAGCAGTGACATGATTTCCCCATTTCGGCAATTTCCAAAATACTGCTCGGCTCGGAATTTCCAAAGCCCTTGGACACAACTGACGAAAAAGAACTCAGATGTTCAGATCAGGTTGAGTTAGCGATCAAAGCTTTAGTCTTTCTCCATAGAGCCTGACATTCTGGATGGATGTAGCATTCCTATCTACTTTCATGCCCAATCAGCCTCATCTGTCTTCTGCTGAGGCAGTTTCTGATCTGAAAGCATTTTTTGCCGCAATCAACATCTACGTAAAATACACTACATGTGTGTAATCTCTCTGCTATTTTGGTGTATCCCACACGTATAATACATATCATACTGTCAAGATAATAGATCTGTCTGTAAATGTAGCAAACATATATGCTTTCCTTTTTGTAAAAAGGGAATAATGGTAGCTCACACACACACACACACACACACACACGCATGCACATACACACATTTAATGAGTCCACAGACTCATTAAATCACTTGTTGCACAGTGGCTGCCAGTGCAGGTTGAGTGCTCGTGAAGGGGGCTACAGTACAGTACGGTTCACTTCCAGTGAGAAGCCAGAAAGCCATTTAAAATCCTTTTTTTGTTTGGACCAGACCCTGTCAGAAAAGGACATTTGTTCACCAGAGGCTCTGTGAATTCAGGAGAGGAACACTACACTGATGTTTCTCAGGACCTCAAGATTGTACACTATATACACTCCACTGGCATTCAACTCCATACTTTTCTTCAGTTCTTCTCTGATTACACCGTGAACAGTGCTGAGAAATGACTTGCTCGTTTGCTGCCTGGCAATCAGACAGCAATCACAGATCTTCTCACTCTTTTTTTTTGGCACATGTCGTGGTTGGCAGGGGATAGCTAGCCACATCCGACTGAGAGAGAGGAAAAAAGATGAGAGTGACGATGAGATGTGCACACACACACACACACACAAACACAAACACAAATAAAATGACAGAACCGTGCCAAGAAAACAGAGCGCAGACTCATTCTTCCCAGTTTCCCAGCGCAGTACCAGGATCCTTGACTGTTTTAACCATAGCATCCTGCAAGGGTGTGAACTGGACCTAGATTGTGGCCGTCAGCTCTGCTGGCGACAGACGAGGCTGCGGGGACAGTCCACTCCGTGACAGAAACCTCCCGCCGCCGTCTCGGTCAGTTCATCTGTCAGTTCTTGTCTACAATTCAGTCCTGTCTGGCTGTTGCCCTAGCAAGTTCAGTTTTTTGTTTGTTTGTAAACAAATGATAGAACAAATAAGGAATAAATAAAGCCCTAAAGAAATGACCGATGTATTGTTACCCACCCGTCCCGTATCAGCAGCCCTCAAACGCTTTCCGAGGAGATGAGAAGAGTGGAGGAGAGGTTAATGAAAAGGGGGCTGGAGACAACCTCTGGGATGCAGCAGATTACTTACTGACATCAATAGTCTGCCCTCGGAATGATCGTGGCACTGAACTCAGCGGGCGAATATGTGGATCACCAGTTCATGACAAACATAGAAAGGGAGGCCGTCAGGATCACTGGGCAGCAAATGGTAGAACTCACGAGCGGACTTTTTCTGAGGGTGAGGGGTTCGAACAGGGCCAGTGTCTCTGGTTTGGGGTGGGGTGGGGTTGGGCAGAGCAAGGGCAGAGGATATTGCTTGGGAGTGGCAGGGGAGTCATTGGCTGGGTGCATGAATGTGAACTTTGCAGGGTTTTGGGGTTGGGGACGGGAACGGGATGGAGAGACGTAGGCTGGTCTTTCAAGAGTAGATGGTGATGACCTCGCGACCTCCACCACGCACAAGGAGAACCCGGTTGAGACCCTCACTCAGAACTTCAAGGAACTCCATGTCTGAGGGAGAGTTAGAGAAAAACAGGAACCGCGTTGTTCTGACCCTAAAGACAACTGTCTTGCATTCCAAATGTGTTGGCACCCCGGGCAAATAACTCTAGATTTTCTAAGTTAAAAAGTAATATTTTTTCCACAGAGCACAATCACTGATTAAGGGCTGAATTTCACATACTTGGAAAATGTTAAACATAAAATGTGGCATGTACAAAGATTAGGATGTTTCATGTTTTTGTTATTCCCAATATGTTCCTTATAAATTTAACCAAAAACAAATACACTAAAGGTGCCGTCCCCGTCAGTTCACTCCTCCCTGCGATGGGTTGCGACCTGTCCAGGGTGTGTCCCCGTCCTTTCGCCCTGTGGGATGGACTCCAGCACCCCCCCACAACCCTAATTAGGACAAGCGGCCTGGAAAATGACTGACTGACTGACAAATACACTACAATTAACAGGAAAATGCCCTTTTAAGTTATCAGCTCCCTGATAACATCGGAACAGCAGTCGACATCTTTTACGTCTTTTAAATGATGCATAATGTTTTTAATTGATTTCTTTTTGACATTTTAAAACCAATTTTTATTGTACTTGATTTCATTATAACATCTTAAAAATGAAATGCATTACTATTATTATTATTATTGTTTATTATGTGTACTTTATCTTGAAAAAACTATAAGAACAGGGTTGTTAAATAAGGTTAAAACTTTATGTTTTATTGATCATCAACTAAATGTAAATAGATGCAGTCAAAGGATACAGTTCTCATCACCGGTCCTGTTCCTAGGTGGTCCAGGCATGTTGAGCAGGACTAGTTTGGCCTCCTGGGATTTTTTCACAATTTCACTGTTGAGTCTGAGAGCAGTGTGCATGCGCCTCACATTGCACTGATTTCTGAACAATAGAGAATGAACGGATCATCTGTTATTAAACCAGACCACACAAGGAGTGTGTGTGTGTGTGTGTGTGTGTGTGTGTGAAGGGTGCAATGGTTAAAAAAGCTGTTAAAAATGTCAATGTTAAAAAAGCTGCATATCTAAATCCATGATACACCCATCCCAGCCAATCTCAGCTCTCATAAAGTAAATGGAAGAGATGGGTAGGGGCAACAGTGACCTAGTGGTTAGAGACTAGACTCTATAATCGGGAGGTCATGGTTCGACTCCTGGACCAGTAGATTGCCCTGAGGTACCCTTGAGGAAGGTACTGTCCTCAGCATTGCTCCAAGGACCGGATATGGCTGTCCACTGTTGTAGGGTGTGTGTGTGGGTTAAATGCAGAGGATGCATTTTGATATGGTTCAATGTGCCTTGTTTCACAATGACTAATAGTCACTTTCACTTCATGTTGCCTAACAGTTTTTTTTTTCCAGCAAGCATCTTAGCAGCAGTCATAACAGCTGCTTTTTATCAGTTTTACCCCAGAAAAGTGAAGCAACAACCCAGTTTATGTTAATTGTCATAAAAGGCTCATGTAAATGTCAAAACTATCTTACAGTGTACGTATAAGTGTGTGTGTGTGTGTGTGTGTGTGTCGCAAGCGAGAGAGAGAACAAACGTGTATACTTACAGATTCTCCCACTCCCTGCAGCATGGCAAACAGAGAGATGCAAGTATAAATGAGAGAATAAACACGGATCATTCAATAATCCATAAACCTGTGACTGATGTAGCCATTTTTTTGCTTTTACGGTCAGGGTTGTGGGAAGCGCAGTGTTTGGGGCCGAGGGTCCAAAACGACAATACAGTCAAAAAATACAGAGAGTGGGAAAAGTTTTAAAAGATGTATTTTATAACACTGCAAATAGTACAAAGTTTACCACAGGTAATGCATCAAGAAGTGAAGAAGGAAAAAAAATTCATCTTTTGACAATGTTGGGGAGACTTTGTAACCTTTGCATGAAACAGAACTGCTTTTAACTCAGTCTGTCACCTGAGTGCAATACCCCTGCATGTAAGTCAGTAATATCGATAAGGCTGTACTTTTAACATGGTTATGTTTGCATGGCTTTTAAAATGATTATCTATTTATCTATTTATTTATTTATTTGGCTAGTTTCCCAGGGGATGATGGGGGTGGGAAGGGAGGTGGTTGTTTAATTCAGTTTTTTTTTTTTTTTTACTGTGGGTAGACTTGTTGGAGATAAAAATAAGGATAGTGTACAAAAAGCAGCAGTAAGTAACATATAATATAAAACTGTGCTCTCCCTCTGGGTGAGAGGGGTCGGGTTACTGTAACTTTCCCGATGGCCCAAATGAAACGCCCTCGCAGCCAATCATTTATTTAGAAAAAATCTTTAAGAAGATTTTTGTTTGTTATGGCCTGGAATATGTCGGATCGGTTTAGTCTCTTCAGTAAGCTTCATCTACACATTTCACATGTTTCTGGAGATTCAGGGGCGCTGCCTCTGTCCAGCAGATGGGGTTGTAACACTAGAGCACTTTCACATGCTGGTCATCATGTCTTGCACCCATGTGTTTATTTTTGTGGGAACCCATTGCTCAGTGAAGGAAAATGGGCACCAGTTACTTTGGTCACACTCACGGCTTCATGTTGAAGAGGTCTTTGATGGCCTCTGGCGTGGTGGCCCCCAGAGGCTTGGGCTGTTCTCCATCACACTTGGCCTCAGTCCAGGTCATCTGAACAACTGTGCTGGGGGTCTCAGCCTCAGCAGCGGGGGACTGTGGGGTAGCAGGAGTGGGGGGGTTGGTGCTCTTATCATGGATGAGCTGCTCCTGTGGGGGCGGGGACACAGTAACACACTGAGAGGCAGGGCAGGGCGAAACAAGTACACAGGCAGCGTGGGGGCAAAGGAGGAGAAGAGAGAGAAAGCTGTTATGTCTGAGGAAGAAGAGAGAGATCTGTCATGACTGAGGAAGAGAAGAGGAGAGAGAGAGAGAACAATAAATAGCATAAGATATTTATGTTCATGATCCCCACATTTTGATTCTAATTCTGGATCAAACAGCACTGCGATTAAACAGCAGTGTGAAACAGCACTATTCACTGTCCCCACATTTTGATTCTGATTCTGATTATGGAAAAGACAGCAATAGGCAGAGACACTGATGCAATTTTTCAGCAGACACTCTTGGGACAAAAACCTCCTTTCTCCTGAGTCATTACTTTTCAGAAGAAAGGAAATTGTCCTAAACTTTTAATGGAATTTCTGTTGGTCCATTCAACCTGAAATTCTGACCCAGTGTTAAGGTCATCTGGAGTTTTCACATTGCTCCTGACATCTATAACAACAACAAAAATTACTATTCATATTTCTTTTTTTTAGGTTTATTTACATGGTCAAATGCTTCCTCCATACTTAAATCATCTATTTGCCTGGTTGTTACTTAAGTGCAAGAAAGTGCAAGTGCAGGTTTGATTCCCCATCTGGTGACACCATGTGACATTGGATAACATTTCTAAAGCGACATTGGTTAAAATCTAATTAAACTCTTGCTCTGAATATCAGCATCTGCTAAATGCATGGTAAAGATGAAGGCAAAACACAAGATGCAGTAAAGAAAACAGGGCTTTGTGATACAGCTGATTAAACTGGCACATGGTCTAACCTCTTCCTCAGGTTTCTCCTCCTTGCTGCTGGCAGCAGGTTCCTCAGTCACACTCAGCTGGGTGGTGACTGCTGCTGGGTTCTTTCGGCGGATTGAGCCACGGGAGCTATCAGCGATACTCTGGATCTGAAAGACAAATGTTCGGCTCAATCAGCTGTTGACAATAAGGGGAACGGTTATCCTCACCAGCCCTTCAGCACTCCAGAATGAAAAATGCGTTGCCAATACGAATTTGATTCTGCTTGTTAAATAATTCTGTTTATTACACACCCAATCCAATTAATAAGAGCAGGTAAATGACCGAGGTATAGAGGTGCAGATCATTTCATTAAATGATGATCTTACATGTTCATCATAAGCCACCATGCCTGCATGTGTGTTTAGGTGGAAAGAGCAATCAGCCTGTGTGGGCGGGTGTCCACCAACTAATTTTGAGTGGGTGCTGTTTTTGTGTGTTTCTGAGTAACCCTGATTAAAATAAGCAGTTTGTTCCAGGTTAGTGCGGTCACTGACTCACACAGCAACAAACTAATTTCTACAAGAGGTCTTTAAGACTTGGACAAAACTGTTTAGGCTGGAGTGGAGGAGTGGATTCCTGCCAAAGTGCAAATCCTACAGAATCATGTTGTTGTTTGCTTCATTTGAGTTTTGCTTAAGGCAGTGCAGCAGCTCCCACTGCTACTCTTGTAAAGTTGGAGAGAAATTTCAATTAGCCAGGGTGGATGGTCACAGCTGCTGGAAGAGAGAGTGTGTGTGTGTGTGTGTGTGTGTGAAGGCTTGCCTCACGCTCCCGCTCTGTCTTGGTGAGATTAATCTGCTTGAGGATCTGAGAGCGCTGCTCCATCATCAGGGTCTTCTCATAGGTGTAGGCTGAGATATCACTATCTTGCTACAAAGAGAGCAAGGAAAAGAGAAAATAGGAGATAAGAGAAGACACAAATATTGAAGAAGAGAAGACAAGAGTTGAGAGGATAACAAAGAGAAGGAGAAACTGGAAAAGAGAGAACAGAAGGGCGGATAACAGAACAGGAGATGAGATGTTGAAACAACAGGAAATTCATCAGGGAAAATTTTAAATCGAAGAGTGTAGGAGAAAGACGGAGAGGGAGAGGGAGAAAGAGAGAGAGAGAGCGAGAGAGAGAGAAACCTTACCATCTCAACCACCTCCACCTGGGCGTCTATACGTAGGTGGTAAAGGAAGGTGGTCAGGTCCTTCTTCATCTGAATAGAGTTATCATCCATCTGGGCCACGGTGAAGATGCGCATCTTGCACTTCCTCCACACCTTCAGTGTGCGCGCACACACACACACACACACACACACACACACACAGTCATTATATACATTTCAAATGAATATCTTTCCCACTTGAGTTAATAACAAACTCTTATACATTTTTATTTCTAGGAGTTTTATATATAAGATTTTAAACACATGATTTCAGTACAGAGGTGTTGAGCTAACCTTGTGCTGGCGCAGGAGGAATGGCAGAAGCATGAGCATGCCGCCATCATGGACAATCCACCATACATCAATATAGCCTTCAGTGAAGCGCTCGCCATTGGAGGGAAACGCAGAGATATTCTTGGCCACAAGCAGGGCTTTGCTTGCAGCTGTGGTCTCTCTGACCAACTCTGTAAGATACAATTTTATATATTTGTTAATAAAAAATTCTAAGTTACATGGCTAACTTTTAAGCATCAAAAGCTTGTAACTACATGTCCAAAAGTCAGAGCTGTGCCTGCTATCTAGTCCAGATACGTGAGCACTGCCTATTATTTCCTTATTGATATCCTTTTAGAAGAACTCATTAAGTGATCTAAAAAGTTTTAGACCCTCCGAATCCCAATCCCAATCCTGATCCATGTCACTTTATATCGAGTACCAGATAATCGATATGTGTGGATTGTGGATATTGCACACATAAAAGTGCATTTAAGTTAACGGGAACAACCCAATTCTATTGAAGACGTGCTTTTTTTATTGATTTATTTTAGAACAGGGATAGTGTAACACTCTCTAAAGTGATTCATGACTGATTCCTGAAACAAAGATTTAATCTTGTCATGAATACGCTACATTTTACTCAAATTAATCCTTGTTTTCCCCATTTGTAGTGAAGTGTGCTACTTCACTGCACTACTAAATAATGTGTGATAAACTGAATTACATACTAATTTGATACAAATGACAGAGACAGTAATCAAATTTCTGATACACGAGCTCTCCAGCCACTCTCTATCTGTTCTAAATGACCATTTTATAAACTCCACTGACCGTATAGATGTAATTTGTCAGTCCACCTTATCATGTCAGGAGCACCACCAGTGAGAGGGTCGCATTTGGGTGTGGGATTATGCTCAGCAAAGTAAGACATTAACATGGTAGAGGGCATGTTAGCTTGTGTGTGCTGCACAGAGGCCATGACCCATCATACAGAGTAGTGCTGCTGGAGTTTTTGTCTGCGTCCTGTGACCAGAAACTGACAATCGATGAAGGACTAGCAGAGGACCAGCATCACAAACTGTGCAGCATTCGATAAATTTGTCATTAACGACACATCTGGAAGGTTGACCAAGAGGTAAGGGGTGTCTAACGGAGTGGACACAAATGAAGAATAACAAGATTACATTAAAACCCTTCATTACGTTTTGTGATTTTCCATCCTGTGTGTCAAATCTGTTTGTTAAATGTAGATTTTGTGTTGCAGGAGGCATAAAAGAAATGGCATGAACATAGGTACACCAAACAAATTCATTTTCTTCAGCCTGAGTCTTCATAAACTCACCAATGAAGTTCCTCCAGAGTTGGTGGTCCTCAGCCTGCTTCCAGTTGCGAGGCCAGCTGGCCAGCACAGTGTTGTGCTGAAGGCCGCCCAGGCCGCTGGCCTGAACGAGGTGAGATGTGGCATCACGAATGTTTGAGGAGACCACCACCTGACAGAAGCCCTTCACCTTCTCTGTCTCCATCAGTTTCTTCAGGGACTGGAAGAGAGAAGGAGATCATAAGGGGCTCTGATTTCAGTTAATTTATAGAAAAGATTTTCCTTTTCCAGTTTGATCAAGTCATCAGCCAGAATAAATGTTCATCTAGTTTAACATGGAAAGAACATCATTATTATTATTTTAAAATAATATAGCTATATAATAATAATATACATTATTTATAGAGTACTTTTCCTGCATTTAGATGCAGCTCATAATGCCTTACATTTTGCAACAATTATTAAACCAATTACTTGATTAATTGTTATTACTAACTACACTAGGATTAAGACATCTTAAATTACATGAAGACATATATACATAGGGAGATAAAACAATTACATGTAGTAGCACTGTCAGTCGTCTAATAACTTAAATTGTGTCTGTATTTTTCCTAAAGCAAACGGCATACGGGTTGGATTTCTAGAGAGGGATTATACATAGTCATGGACTAAAATTTCCTTTCAGTGGAAAACCTTTTCAATAAGAAACTTGAATAGGCCAGGACATTGCTTAATCTCCATAATATTTCTAAATGTTTCTTTTGAAATCTATTCATTTGTATATCGAGTTTGCCCTCCTTAGCCGCAGCATAATGTTTACCTACCTGGAAAGTCTTTACATCAGATTACGCAACATTGCTGTGAGGGCTTGACTGAATTCAGCTACGAGAGCATTAGTGAGGTCAGATACTTTATAAGCCTCAAGCCCACTAAAAGATGATGAAACCATATTTTATGTTTTAGGTTTTTTTATTACCCTAATATGTCAGAAAATTCAGCAAATAAGTCAGTGTTTGAGTATTAAAACATGCAGATGTGTGTTTTTTGTAGAGGATGTAAGGGGTACACAAACCTTGTGCTCAGCTGTTATTTTTACATGCTGTGTTTGTGCTGGTGAGTGCTCTACCTGTTCAGCTTGTTGGGCTTGAGGGTGATTTTCAAGGAAGGTTCCAGTCAGTGCTGTGCCCACTATAGTCAGGCCTTTCCCTGCCTTCATCTGATTGGTCAGAGAGAGCAGACGAGGCTGCTCAATATTCTGCTCTGCATCCACACTGACCAGCACCAAAATCTGGGGCCTGAAGAGAGAGCCAGAGACAGAGGGAGAGAGAGGTCAAAGGACACGTGATCTTCATGCGCTCTTCTGTGGAGTCTCCCATGCCTAATTTAAGGAGTTGGGTTGAGAAAGAGGCCGCAGCTGTCGGCTAAAAGCTTAGAGCATAAATGCATAAAGTGATGCTTTTCTTCATGACATATTAAACAATGTCATATGGTTCCTGCATCTGCGCTGCCTTTAAGAACCTCTGCACTTATTTTTACGGCTCTAGTTTCGTACGCAGCGGCATTGTGAGCATATAAACTAAACTGATTTTAGATACAAGTCATCTTTATTTCTAAAGCACGTTAAAAAGACAGTAGGTGTCAGACAAAGGAATGTTCTTTTTCTTTTTCTTTCGGCTGCTTCCATTTAGGGCTCGCCACAGGTGATCAACCGTCTCCATTTCCTCCGGTCCTCTGCATCTTCCTGCTTCAAACCAATCTCCTGCATGTCCTCTCTTGCCAAGTCCATAAACCTCCTCTTTGGTCGTCCTCTTTTCCTCTTTCCTGGCAGCTCCATCTTCAACATCCTCCTTCAAATAAAATCCTTGTCTCTCCTCTGGACATGTTCAAACCAACGCAACCTTGCTTCTCTAACTTTGTCTCCAAGACATCTAACCTGAGCTGTCCCTCTAATATACTCATTTCTAATCCTGTCCATCCTCGTCACACCCAACGAAAATCTCAGCATCTTTAACTCTGACACCTCCAGCTCCGCCTCCTGCCTTTTTCGTCAGTGCCACCTTCTCCAACCCATACAACATAGCTGGTCTCACTACTGTCCTGTAAACCTTCCCTTTTACTCAAGCTGATTCCTGTCTGTCACAATTCACACCAGTCACTCTTCTCCACCCATTCCAACCTCCCTGCACTCTCTCCTTCACCTCTCTTCTGCACTCGCCGTTACACAGAACTGTTGATCCCAATTATTTAAACTAATGTCAAAAAACATTAAAAAGCAAAAATAACTAGAAAATGAAAACTGTAAATAAAATAAGCAAGGGGTTAAAATGGAAAGCCAACAGATAAAGAAAGCAATAAAAGGAGAATATATTTTTTCTCAAAAATGAATAAAAGAACACCTTCCATGAGGGTAGATCTGTTTGGATTTAGGTTTGTATGAAGGAGATATCCTGGACACCAAATGAAGAAGTGATTTTACTAAAAATCAACCAATCTTTCACAGTCAGTGACATAACTGAAGGAGAAAATAGGTGGACACTACAGCAAGACATACATTTAAAATATAGTTTAAATGAAATTTAATCACCATTCTGAGACTATACTCTGAGTGATTTCATCTTTAACATACTGTGTATGCAAGACAAGGAAATTGTTCCGCAAGGAACAGTATAAGCTGTCTTATTGTGGTCCTATGGACAGATACTCCAGTCTCTGCTGTGGAACTCCTTCAGGGTTACTGTTGGTCTCTGCGCTGCCTCTCTGATTAATACCTTCCTTGCCCGGTCTGAGTTCTGGTGGGTGGCCCTCTCTTGGCAGGTTTGTTTATACTGACAGATCATGTGACACTAAGATTGCACACAGGTGGACTTCATTTAACTAGTTATGTGACTTTTGAAGGTAATTGGTTGCACCAGGACTTTTTAGGGACTTCATGGCATGAATACATATGCACACGCCAATTTTCAGTTTTAATTTTTTTTAAAAATTATTTTATATATATTTTTTTCTCATTTCACTTCAACAACTTAGAGTATTTTGTGCAGATCCATCACATCAAATAAGATTATGAAACATTTAAATTACAGGCTGGAATGCAACAAAACAGGTATTTTGAAAAGCCAATGGGGGTGAATACTTTTGCAAGGCACTGTATATGTGGGTATGTGTGTGTGTGTAAATCCTGGATAAGGAAACTGAATAACTTAAAATTTCAGGTCAAATAAGTCATAAGTGTTATCTAGAATGTCTTGTTATTGAAAAGTGCTGGACAAACCTCGAGTCCAATAAAAACTGACACTAAGCAACAGATTTAAAATGCTGTTAAGAGTGTAACAGAGGGTGTGTTGTGGCTCCTCACCTCCAGTTCTTGGTGTGCGGTGGCCCCTCTTCAAGCCTCATAAGAGCAAAACGTGCTGCGCTCAAGGACAGCCCCCGTATCCCATCGCCCCACTCTTTCTCAGCCCTGTCAATAACCAAACATGACCCAAATTAGCAGCCACACACACAAACACACACACACACACACAGAGCTTTTGCAATGACTCAAAGGCTGTAATCCTCTCACTGAATTCTCCCCTCTATCTGATCCACCGTCTTAGGTCAGAGCACAGCTTGACTCTCAACAAGTTTAAAAGGGAAGACATGAAATAAATCAAATCCTGGATCAAGTTCTGCCTCTTGCTGGCTGAGGAGGATTACACTGGAACAGAAACCCTGACACGTCAAATGCCAAAAAACCAATCTGTTCAACCCCTTCACCATCGGGGTGCGTTCCACTCACCCCCGGAACTCAATATACTTGTAGATGCAGCCAGCGATCGCCATGGCAAAAATGGCATAGTACCAAGAGCAGATGAACATGAGCGAGAGACACAAACTCATGCCAAGGAAAGACAGGGCCCTGCAGAGACAACAAAGACAGAGTGAGAGAGAGAGGGGGAGAGAGAGAGATAGGGAGAGAGAGTGAGTGAGTGAGTGATATTCAGCATCTCTCTGGCAGTCTGAACGTGATAATGACACTAGTTTGGCTAATTTCTGCAGTGATGTGTGGGTCCATTAGCATCAGAGATGAATAGAGAAAAGCCAAATACTGATTGGTTCAGCACATTTTGTATGAAGGACTGGAAAAATTACTGGTTTGGAAATAACCAGGCTTCGTTTCTCCTGGCAATTGTATTGCCTGGAAATCAAGGCTATTCCAATAAATCAAAGACCCATATGCCACATAATAAGCTACTTCCTGCAAAATGCAGACCAGTAGTGGCACCAAATTTATAAGAAGCATATTTAACAACTGAGTCACTCTAACTAAAAACAAAACTGAACAGTACACAGATAAAGCTGTGACCCCAGCGTATGATAAATGGTGGTAATTTCAGGAATTTCCTTTTAATTAATTTCATAATTCCTGCATCCCCCCCACCAGTATTTAAATCAACAAGATTAAGAAACTGCAGAAATCTGGAAAATATTTTATCTTCAATATAAACTGAACTTGTGCACTATGCTCTTGTAGACAACCTGGACTAGTTGGGACTGTATATGGCCATCAGGAGGGGTTTTTCTTTTTTACTAAAACATCCCTATCTTTATACATGGGACTATATTTGGGACAGCGGTGGCCTAGATCAGAAGGTCATGGGTTCAAATCCCAGAGCAGTAAGCTGCTCTGAGATACCCTTGAGCAAGGTCCCCATCACTGCTCCCCGGGCACTTTCAATAGCTGCATGCTGCTGCACGGTGTGTAGGGGTTAAATGCAGAGGATGCATTATGTTGTGGTTCACTTTATGCTGTGCTGTGTTTCACAATGACAGAAATAGTTACTTTCTTTTTTTTTTTTTTTTTACAGCTAAACATGCCAATGTAACAATGTAACCGTGCACTGTATGGGTGCTGCGTTATCGTTGCCATAGCTTTATAATAAAACTCCAGAATAACAGGATGAATGGATAGATTGCTCAGTAGCCATGTCTGTTTTTGCACATGTGTGTCATCTGCATACCAGTGGTAGAACTTGAAGCGTGGTCTCCAGTTGGGGGTCCGCAGCAGAGTCTGTAAGGCACAGGCCAGGTTTACAAACATGTAGCACATCAGGAAGAACCTGTGGAGAGTGAGAACATCACTCAGCACAATCACACAGCAACACTGTGCTAAGCTACTCCTATGAGCCAATTAATGTCCGTTACATTGAGAGGATGGGTGCCACTGAGTCCAGAGAGGCGATGAGAATCCCACTCTCACATATAATCGCCGTCAGAAGCAGAGCCCAGGTGGGTTCTCCATTTGCTTTGCCATGGCCGAATACCTGTTATACAAACACACAGACACACAATCATGAACAGGGCTCATTAGAAACATGTTGCTAAATTTGTGTTGTTTTTGGTTGTATTTTTAAATGCTTTTTGAATAATATGTGAAAGTGACAACCCTTGTCATTGCAAGGTTACAGCACAGCACACAGTCAGCCACAACAAAATTGGACCTCTGCATTTAACCCATGCACACAAACACAGTGCAGCAGTAGGCAGCTATTGAAAGCGCCCAGGGAGCAGTGATGGGGACGGTACCTTGCTCAAGAGTACCTCAGGGCAACCTACTTGTGAGGGAATCGAACCCACAATCTTCCAATGCAGGGGCAACTCCCTAACCACTATGCCACCGCTGCCCCTAAGTCTAAGTAATGCCTAAGTAAAGGCATTCCTAGTTTCATTATATTTTGCTGGGAATCAACTTGTTTAGTTTATTCTTATTTGTTGTACTGTTTCACCAGTATGGTTCAGTCTTTTGTTTCTTTATCAAATGGACTTGCACATACATCAAACTCACTTGTCATTACCATGACACTACAATCGCATTGTGACAACAGAAACCTTGATAAAAGTTTATCATGATATCATGATATTATATTTTTATATCAGCACATGCCTACTGTCTACATGTGTGTGTGACTCACCCTGAGGAACGGCACTATCCCGTCTCTGGCTATGGCCTGCATAAGGCGCGGGGCACCCGTCAAACTCTGAAGACCAGCTCCACAAGTGGAGAAGAAGGAACCAAAGACGATGACCCACGGAGAAGGCCATGCTAACGTTCCTATCACCAGATTTCCTTTTACAGCCTCACCAAACCTGAACCATCATGGAATCACATTACAATATTTCATGAAATGTATCAGGAGGACCCAGATCAGAAAACAAATTTGCTATTAAACAGAAAGGGACTCTTACTTATCCCTCAGCACTGCTCCCTCAATGCAGGAACCAAACAGCACCACGCTGGACATGTCTGAGAGTCATAGAGTTAAAGGCATACAGACAGCTGATAAAAGTTGCTAACACCCTCGCACAATAAATACTTTTATTAATACAAAGTCTTTCATTAGTTATTAGTCCATTATTATTCAGTATATACTGCACATAATTATACTGCATATAATTCAGTATAATTCAGTCAGATGCTCTTTGGGTTTTGGGTCAAAGTAAAGAATCATATGTTGTATTGACATGTAGGACCACTAGATGGAGCAGTCTGTGTAAGTACAAGCATGCCTGAATTGAGAGGTGTTGCGTTTGTAAGGATACAGATGAAGGAGGTGGTGCTGATGGCCAAAATGGTGCCAATAGGAATGGACTTCTGAGCATCCCGCAGATCACCAGAACGGTTAGAGCCAGCCATAATACCTGCACCCCACACACACACACACACACACACAAACACAAAATCTTGTCAGGGCTAGAAACAGATTCAGGTTGCCATAAGAGATGCACTGATAAGGGAGCACTAATCTAGTCATTTATTATTTATATCAGTAGCCTAACCAGCAACTGCCATTTCTAAACTACAGGAACATTCTCCCAGGAGCAATATGGGCTTAAGGAAGTTGCTCATGAACCAAAGGGTGGAAGTGCTGGAAACAGAATTTAAACCTTTCTCCATAAACAAGTGCACACAATACACATGTACAGTCTGTATAACTTTCCAGGCTCCTCTAAAACGTTCCCCTTTTGGTGAGGGATCCTAACTTTTGTTCAAGTATAGGCAAGCAGTCCTTGTCTTGCCAACATAGCTTTAACCAAACAGGGCTCCCCACGGTCTCTCTGTTTTAGATGGAGACACTTACTGAGCTAAAATGTTCATGTGAAAACTAGCAAACTCAGTATAACTGAGCACACCTGCACAAATAGCTAATCCATACAGCATTAAAAAATTGCCATTAAGTAAGAGTAAGTATCTGTTAACCCTATGATTAACCCTATAAATTAATGCAAGAAATGAATGAAAATGAAACATCTCTAGAAGAAATCTCAGTGCTCAGTGCTACGGTAACAGAAGCACCTAGAAATCCATGACACTGACGTCTTTATTACAAATGAAAGCTGATTAACAAATTAGTCACTACAAGATCTCACACGCTAATATCCAAGTTAGTGTCCATAAGTGGTTATTTCTAATACAGTGAGCACAGGTTGGGACTGATGGATTGAGAGTGGGGTGCTGTGTAGTGACAGACCTGTAACAGAAGGGAAATAAATCCCAACCAGGAGTGTGAAGAAGGTGGAGATGTCGGCCAGCACATAGCGATTCATGTTGGTGGGCAGAGCGTCCGGCTCGTCATAGGACGAAAGGCCGTTCTTCTCCAGAAACATCCCCTTTTCGAGATAATTCCCAAACAGGTTCTCTGAGAGAAAGGGAAGTATGGAAAGAGGAGCAGAAAGGGAGAGAGGGAGAAGAAAAAGGAAGAATGTGGGCAAAAAAGGTGCAAGACAGAGATAAGAGAGAAGGGACACGTTTATGAGTGGAGAGATAAATGTATACCATGTAATTTTAATATCCTGGTGTGACTGCAGGCTATGTCTCTACTTTACCTATACTGAGAGAGATCAGCGATAAATCACTCTGGCTAAAACTTTGGGCTGTATGACTCATTCTGTGCATGAAAACTTTGCTCTGATTGGGCTTTGATTGGTTATGGTGGCTTATTGTTGCCAAGCTACATAAAAATGACTTTAGAATGTGATTATTATTAGAATTTATGCCGTTAATATGCAATAGAAATCTCATAATTATGAGAAAGTGTGCATACTGTCATAATTATGCAATTTGGACAAAGTTTCTCATTATCATCCTGCAGAATGCCAATCATAGTACATGTTACAGATACACACACACACACACACACACACTTCTGCATTGCCACACCCACGCACACACACACACACACACACACACATGCACACACTTCTGGAGGCTGCCATGGCTAATGCCATTATCAATTTCGATGTATGAATCTGCTGATATCAGATTTGTGTATGAAAACTTTGGTCCAGATGGGCTTTGATTGTTTCTGGTGATGTATTGTTGCCAGACAAAATAACAAACGATCCCTTTCAAATGTCGTTATCATTCGATTTTGTTATCGATTGTCTGTACCTTTAAAAATGCCACTGGTGATGCCAGGAATGCCTTGCATCTCTGTCACGTTGTTGTTGCTGAAGTAGGTGTCGCAAGTGGCGTTAAGGAACTGTGAGTCGCAGAAGAGTCTCCAGAGTTTGGTGGTGACCGTGGCGTTCTCCCTCTCGATCACTTTGGCACAAATGTCAAAGCCCTTCCACACCAGAGTCCGGTTCCCCAGCATACACACTCTGTTGACATTAAGATTGGGATGCAGAAGGGAATTTTAACTTCATTCAGTCGGTTCTCATATGATTACATTCATTGACATTCATGGCATTTAGCAGAGGCTCTTATCCAGAGTGACTTCCAAATCCTGATTACTGGGACATTCCCCCTGGAGAAACTTGTGGCTAAGGGTTTTGCTCGGGAACCCAGCGGTACTAGTGCTGGAGGTGGGATTTGAACCAGAATCCTACCAATAGACCACAAGAATGACTTAGGACTTGGATTCCAATTGATTAAAAAGCTTTCCCAAACCAATAACACAGATAACAGATGCCAGACATCATCTTGATTCATTTTGCAGTCCCTCTAAATATTTTTTCCAGAATAAAGCATGTCATTTATATAGCATCATTAATACTGCATGGTAGCAGAGTTATACTTGAGATATTGAATGGTTTAATTCCTGGATCTAAATGACTCCTACATTTCCCTACATGATTTCCACTGACTATGTTGGCACTGCATGCATCTACTGCATGCTTAGCATACACTTAGCAACATGCTGTATTTTCTGTAAAATTAATAAACAGTGCCCACTTCTGATGCAAAGTGCAGGAATAAAGTCACTCTGTTTCCTATCTTGCTGAAAGTCTGAGAATGGGTTGACTGGTGATAAAAAAAAAACAACAACAGTAGATTAACAAGAATAAACTGATTAAAAGGATGAACATCGAAACTAGACTAGACTAGATTTATAGACAAAATAGTCACTATAGACAAAAACATCATCAAATGGGAAACAAGATAAAAGGCAGGCTGTTTAGGACTCATAATAACTGATAACTGAGTTAAAATGCTGGCAAATCACAGGACTAGAACAAGAGCTCGCTTAAAAACATTACACTGTGTTGGTCTCAGCACTGCAAGGCTATTTGAAGTAAACCGAAGGGAAATCTGGTTTTCATTTATAAACTGATCCCTTAGACACAAATGGGTGTTTTTAAATGGTATCATCTATTTCCTGTCACTTCCTGAGTGAACTTTTGTTAAACATTATATGGTTTCAAGGTTGTTTCAGAATGGAATATTTTTTATTCTGCCACTGCAGCTGAAAACGGATGTGAACAGATTGTTCTGTTGTGTGTGTGTGTGTGTGTGTGTGTGTGTGTGTGTGTGTGTGTGTGTGTGTGTGTGTGTGTGTGTGAGAGAGAGAGAGAGGGTATGAATGGGAATGAATAAGTAAATGGTCAAATTTCTTCCTTTGTTTTCTGAAACTACTTGAAAAATGACTGAAAATGCATTTTTTCAAACCTCTGAAATGCAACATTTCCCCTTAAAGCCAGCTGAGAACATTTTAGCCACAAAGACAATTAGTAAATTAGCTTTAACCTATAAAGCTATAAATTAATTGCTATTCAGTGAAAATACTTTGTATTTATTAGATCAAAATTAAATGTCACTTGATTTTTTTTCAACTCATGAATCTTGTGAAGCCCCTGCAAAGGCGCCAGAAACCCAAAAGGGTTCACAGATTAGGATGCTGATGGTAAACTGTCGGATGTCCTGACAGAAGATCTGGGATTTCCTAATCAACATCACAAAACCTTTTAGCATGTAGAGCATAACTGGCTGTTTTTACCGCTTCCTCACTGAACTAAAGCACTAATTAAGCTGGTTTAGTTTTATCAAAGATTCTGTATGTAATTTCCTGGGCTTACTTTTGGGACTTGACAAGAGACGTCACAGTAACTCCTCTTTACCCTCCACTATCATTAATAATACTCTTTAAAAGCTACTAAGCTAAAAAATGAGCTGTTTTTAAATGGAATCATTTAAATTAAAGTATTTAAAAGCAGGTTATCGTGATAGTTTTCTACCTCAGAGAAATATACACACAGCAACGCAGCATAACATCACATTGTGCAAATGTGTGCTATTTCATCTGTGTGGTGGAGGTATTCTAGAGTTAGGACACCCGCCTACGGACCAAGAGGTCGCTGGTTGGAATCCTACCTCCAGCAATACCACTATTGGGTTCCTGAGCAAGACCCTTAATCCCAAGTTGCTCCAGGGGGACAGTCGCTGTTATCAGGAACTGGAAGTCTCTCTGGATTTGATCATCTACTAAATGCTGTAAATGTAAATTTCAGGCTAGAGTTGTTAGAACATAGGTCGGATTTATTCCTTTTTCCATATCTGGGAGCATAGCCTTGATGATGAATGTGACATTTACCTTTTAAATTTACATCATTTATCAGATACTCTTATCCAGAGTGATGCACATTTCCTAATGATGTGGAGAGTCTCCCAGGGGCCAACATATAGTCTTATGTTTCTTTTTAAGGACCTTCAGTAGAACAGTTTCTGCTGATCTTAAGGCTCCACCAGGAGTGGAGTCTATCAGGTGTTCTGTAATGTAAGCAGGTGCCAATCCATTTAGAGCTTTAGAACCAGTAACAGGGTTTTAAAATCTGTTCTAAATGAGGCTGGCAGTCAGTGTAAGGAAACTGAAACAGATGTTATATGTTCTTGTTTTTTTATACGTGTCAAAACTCTGACTGCAGCTGCCTGAACAAGCTGTGAAAAGTAAATAGTAAAAAGAGCATTACAGTCATCTAATCAAGAGAAAACAAAACCATGTTCAGTTGTTCAGGAAAGATGTGCCCCTTGAAGTTAAAGTTATTATAACTTTAATCCATCCATCCATCCATTTCTGCCGCTTGTCCCAAACGGGGTCGCGGGGGAGTGCTGGAGTCCAACCCAGCGCACACAGGGCGAAGGACAGGGGACGCACCCTGGACAGGTCGCCAGCCCATCGCAGGGATATAACTTTAATATAATAAATAATTAATATAATTATTCTTTAATAATAATTAATATAATTATTCTGTCAGTCATTTTCTGCTGCTTGTCCCAAACAGGGTCGCCCAACCCAGCTCACGCAGGGCGAAGGACAGGAGATACACCCTGGACAGGTCGCCAGCCCATCACAGCGAGGAGCGTGACGGGGACGGCACCTTGCTCAAGAGTACCTCAGGGCAACCTATTGGGAAGGGGTTCGAACCCCCAATCCTCCGATCATGCGGCCAATGCCCTAACCACTAGGCCACCACTGCCCCCTATAATTATTCTTCAGGTAAAAGGAACCCAGTTTTAAAAGGCCTGAACACTAGACCCCCCGAGAAGCACTTACGGAAACACAGGCGGCTCAAAGGCCGTCTTGATGACGCCGGCGTAGACAGCCAGAATGGAGGAGATGACACAAGCCAGAAAGACCAGCGCCAACTTGTTGACATACTTCACACCCACGAACACCACAATTGCCATGAAGGTCAACACCAGGGAGCCATATACACGCATGTTGTTCAGCATAGCTGCCTCTGCATCAGGGCCTTCCAAACCCTCCATCTTAAAGATGGCTGCCTGTGGCACGATGTAGATCTGAGAGAGAGAGAGAGAGAGAAGCACTGAATGGGACAAGTAAGGGCACTTACTTCCTAAGCTTTAGGTAAGAGACTGACCATTGCCTGAAATGGGTGAAATTGGCCAGCTGAGTGTGTCCAGTTGATATAGGTCAGAGCAGACCATAATAGAAGAAAAACACTCTCTGAAACATCTGGAAGCTACAAATAAGCACCCAACTGCTGCATTACAAGGGCAAATTTATGTTAATTTGTAAAAAGCCTCAAAGTCAAACAAGGAATCTCTTTTGTAAGCTTCAGATGTTCTGTTTTTAAACTAGAAATAGAAATGTTCAAGTCCAATGATGTTCGTTTAGCAACATAATACTAGAATTTCCCAGGAGCTCTAGGAGAAAGCAGAGGTGTGTTTTTCCACTTTTTGTGGAATAAAGTTTGTGGCCTAAACTAAATGGCTAGCTGTGATAGTTATGTTTCAAAACTGGAACATAATACTTAAGAGTACCCAAAAAAGAAGATGGCAGAAAGGGAAAAAATCTCCAGAGAGCTGAAAACATTAGAGAGCGAGGAGGCGTCGTTCCAGTCATTCTCTTCTGATGAATGAGCAGCATGGAATTCTGTTCAGTTCTGTTCCATCGGTGCTAATTGAACCAGCCGAGCGTGGAATTAAACGGCCAAATTACTTACCATTAAGCCAAATTAGACGCCTTTCTAAAAACACGCTTAATACATGTGAATAGTCGCGGGCCGAACTTTAGGGTCTTCTTCCAAACGTAGCGCTGCTTGGTTTATTTCAGTGAGCTTTGAATATCACATAGTTGGTTAAACTCATTTATACTTTAGCCCCCAGAAATAAGATGAAAATGAATTACTGGAAAAGAAATACACTATTATGATTTATTGAGAGCACACGCACTCATACACACACACACACACACACACACACACACCTGAGTGGCTAGTTGTCATGGTGACCTATTCATCATATCATATCTCCCAGGGTTACAATTCAAGTATAATCTCAGAGTGTTCCTCCACCCTTCTAAATAGCACTCTTTGTGTCTTTTGCGACAGCTGGATAAAACTCCCATTTGAAACATGGACCCATCTCCCAGTACTGCAAGAGATTTCCATTAGAGAGTGGCTAAGCTGGCATTCTCCGAGAGGATGGAATTAAGCTAGAAGCTGGATCCACACCAGCCTGTTCTGTTACAGCTCGAAGAGCCCATAGACTCTCTTCCCCTTTCTGTTCTTTAAGGCAGCTTCCACATATTGCTCTTTCATGAAGAGAACAAAAACGAGAACGAGAAAAATCATGACTTGTTAGAAAGACAAGAAGGACAGGACTGAGCTAATAGAGGAAGAAAAAAGCATAAAGAGAAGGATAAGGAGCCGAAGGGTAAGAGAAGGGCGATGGAAAAGGTTGTTGAATTGAGAGAAGGAGAGAAAGGAGGGTGGACAGGAGGGTGAAAGTATGGAAAAGAATCCAGAGACAGCAAAGGCACTGAAAGAATGAATCAATTAAAGTCACTGTTGGAGCAAAATTTGAAAAGGCCAGCTGTTTTATGATGAATGGAGCAGAAGAAAACCCAAAATCACTTGTAAAAAAATCCCTTTTTCTTCTCCTGTAAAAGTTACTTTTGTGGAGATAATAAGGCGGTGATACAGTGGCCATGTTCTCTTACCAGTAAGATTTCGATACAGCCCAGAATGTACATGGCCCCAGCAAAGGTGGTTCCCAAGTAAAAACAAATCCCAACAGCACCACCAAACTCTGGGCCAAGGGAGCGGGAAATCATGTAGTAGGAGCCTCCAGCTGTTAAAACACACACACATAAATACAAGTCATATATAAGTCACATACATGTCAGTTGCACTGGTCAGGCTATTCCCTCCTCAAACAAACCACTACTGATGGACTGAAACTACAGCACGGCCTGCATTTACAACTGTAATTCCTGTTGTTTAGTCCCAATTGTGGTCCATTTACAGATTGGGCAGAATTCCTAGAGGAAAAATCACAGCCAGTTGGTGACAAAGGGTGGGGGACCTTTGCCAGCAAGTAGCCCTCATTCTTCCACTCCTCCAGTCAGGAGGCAACGCTGAGGATATGATTGAAAGGAGCTCAATTTTAGAATCATGAATGCATAAATATTGCCTTGAAGGTATTGCTGTCTGGACATCAGAGAGATTTATGGTTGCCAAGGCTACTGAAGTCCTACAGCGCAGGAGAAAAGAGGGCGGCTCTTACCTGGCACAACTCCATTGGTGGCAATAGCACTCATCGAGATTGCAGTCAACATGGTCTGTGTGGACAAAGGAGAGGGCAGAAATGCACTTGATGAGAAGAAATGGACATATGGTTCACTGTATGCTTGCCGGCCACTTTATTAGAAACACTTATGTTGTAGATCTACCATGCTGGTGTGCAGCTAAAGACTGTCACCCATCTGTTCTGTTTCCTCTAGACCATAATCAGTGGTTAGTTTCTGACCACCCTTGGCTGGATATTTCTTTCAATCTGGCTTTGAAGTTGCACCAACATCCCCACCATGCCTGGTATGATCGGACCAGTGCTGCACACTGTTTAGCAAATGTTTGGAACTGTTTTGGAAACCCTGAACTGGTCTGAGATCAGAATTATTCACACTGATAGTTTACTTAATGTTTAAAGCTTCCTCACAGCAGAAACATATTTAGAAGCATATCAATACACAATCTAATGAACATCGTTTTATGTAGTTATAAAGCTTTGCTCGTTTTTTTCTGCAGCTGTATTTTCACTCTGAAGCTTAATTAAACACACACGAGCTCACACTTACGTGCACACCTGTGTGTGTATTTGTGTTTGCTTGCATGCATGTGTGTGTGTGTGTGTGTGCAAATGACCCTAATGAGGCACACTTGGCACTAGGACCCAACCCACCACAGCCAGGTGTAACCAGGCAGGATGGAATATAACACACACAAGACAGACCATGACCTTTTTTTAAGCAAAGTATGTAGCAATGAGGGGTGGCTCAAGACGTTTTCAAAGTACAGTATATCTCAGTGCCTAACGTCACAGCCCTCCACCAAGTCCTTTGGGCTTGATCTAGATGATTTGAGCACAGATTCCAGTGATTATATGGCAGAAAAGGCTCCTGTTTATTCCAGTCTACACTGTGGATTCGAGGTGGTGAGTAGAAATGTGGACGATTCTAATGGGGCTGTGGAGCATGAGGTGAAAACAGGGACACAAAAGCATAAAGTCTCATCTCAGCAGACTTCACACACTGTCTCTCTCCCTTCCACACTGTAGGAACAGAGGGAGTGAGCTGTTGACTGTTGGGTGAGAAAGAGAGAGAGAGAGAGAGAGAGAGAGAGAGAGAGAGGCATTTCAAAGGGCTATTTGGGTGCCTGTGTCAGATACAGAAAGGCTGCGTTTGATACACTGGAAACCCAAAATACTATAAATATCAGTTATAGTACCTAAAACTACAGAAAATATAAAATATATACTGCACCAACTGCATCTGTTATTCTTCTAGGAAGGATTTACATTAGATGCTGAAATGTTGCTGTGAGGATTTGGCTGCATCCAGCCACATAAGGATTAGTGAGATACTGATATTAGATTAGCTCTGGATCATAAACACCAGTCCAACTCATCTCAAACACATTAGATTGAGTTGCAACACTCCAGAGAGTGCAGCTTCACAGCTCAGTGTTGGTAGGCTGTAGCTGATGGCAACCATTCTATTTTCAACCCTCTATATCACACTTTTTGGGTGGGATTTTTGGGAGAACAATTTAAACCATCTGGAAGGTTTTAAGAACCATCAATAGTGCACACAAAAGATTATTTACCAATTTACCAATTCAAGGGTTCTTTTCTTATGAAACATCCATTAAAAGTTCAATTGTTCTGCAACTGGCTCTCAGAGACCATCTGATGGCCTAATTTTTGCTCCCTTCAGTAAAAACCGCATCAACCCACGACAGCTGTTGATTGGCTGATTGGCTGGCTGTCTCAGGGTGAGTTGGGAGCAAGGGTCTCACTGCAGGGCAGGGGTCTCCACAACCAAGTTTAAGATGTCAAGAGAACTGCGAAGAACCTTTTTGGGATCTTAATATTTAAACTGTCAAAAACCTACGATTTTCTTGTATTTTATTTGAACAAACCTATGACTTATGTAATTCTATGTGCAAAAAAAAAATATATATATAAATCTGCCATTCCCATCCCTATATTATTAAACGCTTTTCCTAACCAAGCTGCTGGAGCCTAAAACAGCGTTTATAGAGGGAAAGCCGAAGAGGCCTATTGGACAGGTTGCCAGTCCATCATAGGGCAAAAACCTCAAATATCTCAAATATACAGATCGATTTTTCTTGTCTTTGAGATAAAGCAAGAAACAGTGTGCGCTGATGTAGGGCTTATGAGTTGCTCCACAATTGTGTATGTGTGCGATCTAAGTTCAGCAGTGCACAGCGACTACTGCTTGGCATATCAGAGTGTAATCAGGCATAATAGGCCAAATCTCTCTCTCTAAGGAACTTTGATGAGACACTCTCTGTTTAAGTGTTTTATCTAATGAAGCCCAGACCAGGATACGAGTGAATGGTAGTCCACTTTCATCAGATGCTAGCCGTGTTTAAGCAGCTGTTTCTGCCAATCATGCTATCTTGTTCTTACTGGGAACCAGTAATGTCAGAGGCGAAGGAACAAATAGGACAGTAATCGGTGCAGGGTTTATGACAGTTTATGTCATCATGAACTTAAATATGTCCCACCATCTAAACCAAGACTCTCTGATAATCACCTGCACCAAGCGGCAGCAGCTGAGCCTGTCCACCTCTGCAGTCAGTGGTGAAAGAGTCTACAACAGCGGGCCGCGTTCACAAACTCTCCGAATCAAACTCTCCCCACACACGAGGCTCTTCCACTAATTCAAGGTGTGCGCTGCTTGGTTGTTACTTAGCAACAGAGCATCAGGCAGATTTGTCCTGCGGCGTATACATGTTTACACAATCATATGACACATCAGAAACAGAATTCAATCTAGCGGCGCTGCCGAGCCAGAGGGTACAGAGACGGTGGAGTCATTTTTGCCCTGTAATTGGAAAGAGACGCAGTAGCACAAATAAACCAGGAGTTTATTTAAAAAGTTAAAAGCCCCATTTGAAGGCAGGGTAGTCACTGAGTGTCTGCTTGCTATGATGTGTTAAATAGATCTTAACATTTCTGCAAAGTCCAAAGCTGCAGCCTCATTTCACACTGCAGCCTCATGTTCTTCGAGAAGGTGAGATTCCTTAGGTCTTCAGTTCGTTTCTGGCATGAGTGGAAACATAATCGTTTCTCTAAATTTTGCAGAATTGAGATGCTAAGATGAAAACAAATGCTGTTGGAATTGTTCGACGTGATGGTGATAGGAACCAGTAAATCTTAGAACTTAATATTTCAGGGAACTGGGTAAAACTTCACATGTTATTAAACCACTGCTGACACAGCATCTTTAGACAGCAATGTTACTGGAGGAGAGCGTCCTGGACTCTCAGCATTGCAAAGGATCAAAGTTGTAATTTTCAGATAATGGAGATATTTTGTTAGAAGCGTTTTTTTTTGCATATAAAACTCAGAGGATGTGTGTAAGATCACTAGTCATTTCGGACACTAAACCAAGTGACTGGAAATCTCTGTCTGCAAGTTTCTTAACAACAAACCACTTCCCGTCAAAGCAGGAGGTTGTTCACATCTCAGCCTCTGAAAGTTTCCCTTTAACTTGTCAATACAGTGATTAAAGTTCTAATGACTTCCTCTTTAATCCAAACTTGCCCAATGTGTTGTAAGTGGTTTAAGTCAAGTGAAGGGAAATTTATTTTTAAAGTGCGTTTCACAATGAAGTCCAGGCTCAAAGTGAGCAATTATGAGTTAAAAGTAGCAAAAAAAAAAAAACTTTCTCAGAAGAGGAAGAGGCAGAAACCTTGAGAGGAACCAAAACTCAAAGGAAGACTAATCCTTCTCAGGTTGATACCAGACGCAACAAGCAATTCACACTATGGGCTTATTTAAGAGATAACTCACGTACAGGTAATCAATTAAAAAAATGTAATGATTAAATCTTAAATAATTTAAACATGTAATTTAGATCTATTATTTTTACCAGACTGATCAACATCTGCCCCAGAACAGTCGGTGTACATGCATGTTGGAAATAATAAAATGGATCAGCACCTGCAATTGTTAGCATTGAAGAAATAATGTTTTGAGCTGTTCAGGATGTTAGAATGCATAAACGTTGTAGAAACTTCATCTTCATTCCCACAGACGCACTGATCTGTAGTGACGTGATAATTCATAGAACGTTTTGTGCCTGGTGATGGTCGGCTAATAATATTTCAGGCTGACTAAGGCTGCTGAATCTTTTGGTACAGCGCTGTTTTACTCAGTCGTCTATAAAAGGATCTGTTGTCTCTCTGCCTTTCCATCTGTTGCTATGAGAGACATGCTACAATGAGAGTGCCTCAGCTCCCTGCCCTTGGGCTCTTGGGTTTCCAGATGATGCAAATGTAGCTTTGCTGCTTTGACGTACAGCACGCACAACTCAGGCAAAGGTGTCTGTACAGACAGGAAGAAGATGATAGGATGCCTTGCATCAAAAGATGATGATCAACACACATACACACAAATACACACCCACACATATAATTGTATTATCAGAGGCAGAAGAGTTGTCGTTGGAAACCTCAGAACAGTGGTTCTCAATCTTGGTCTTGCATATGTTGTCGTGTTTCTGACCTGATCCAAATATTTTGCTATGCAGCCTCTCTGAGCAGGCCGTTTTGTGGTGTAGACGCCTAAGAACATCTTTAACGTATTGAACCACATCCTTTAGCAGTTAAGGGGACCTTAGATAAAAGAGGCTAATGTGATTGGGATGCATGAGTGGAATCAGAATTTTTGCTCCTAACTGGTAATTGAATAATTTATTTTTTAAATTCTGACTGGTGCTGCCGTTTCTAAATGTACATAAACACTGCCCTACGCCTTGATGTTAAGTAAAGTGAAAGTGACAACTTGTCATTGTGAATACACAGCACAGGACACCACACAGTGAAGCACAACAAAATGCAGCCTTTTAAATTTTGTTTAAAATGCCAGTTTGGCCTATAATTTCCATCCATCCATCCATCCATCCATTATCTGCCGCTTGTCCCAAACGGGGTCGCGGGGGAGTGCTGGCGTCCAACCCAGCGCACACAGGGCGAGTACGGGGGACGCACCCTGGACAGGTCGCCAGCCCATCGCAGGGAGGAGCGGGACGGGGATGGCACCTTGCTCAAGGGCACCTCAGGGCAACCCATTGGGAAGGGGTTCGAACCCCCGAGGCCTATAATTTGAATGAATCAAATAACATAATGATTCTTTATTCTTTCTTTCATCATTTGAACAGCTGATCCTGACTAGAGTTGAAGCGGGTGCTGGAGCCTCTCAGTGCATCAAGGTAGAGTAAAAGGTAGAGAGACCCTGGAGAGGTCATCAGTCCATCACAGGGCAGACACTCAGACAAACACACTCACACCTCCAGTCCATGTGACATGTTTTTGGATTTTGGGAGAAACCTGAAGTACCTTGAGGAAACCCATACAGAAACAGGGGAACGTGCAAACATCACACAGAGTGAACTAAAGAAGCCTCATCTGGGAATCAAACCGAAGACCTTCTGGCATAAAATTAACAAACAAAAAAAATACAAAACAAAAACTACAATACTAAAATACTGAAAAACAGAATTAGACAAAAACTGACCATATCACCAGTTTGCAATCAGAAAATAATATTAAAAACTAATAAATAAATAAATTTAAATGTAATAGAAACAGAATAGAAAGCAAAAACAGCATGCAAATATATTATTCAGTGTAAACTAAATGGTAGAATGTGCGTGACTGGATTAAGAGAGCTTTCAATAATTATTAGAAGAGAACTACTATTTAAACTACGACTACTACCACTTTGATCCTAAGAAAAAAAATCCATTAAAGGAATAAAAGTAAAGATGCCAGGACTGTGCTGAAATAAAAAAAACACATGCATAATAAAATAAATCAAATGAGTTGAGGCTTATGTTTGAGCACGCACACAAACAAATGCAGGACACCCACACCCACACACACACACACACACACACCCACCCACACACACACACTTACAAACTCCTTAGTCCCACTTCACCAGGGGTCTTTAACAGAGCATTTCTGTTCAACCGAATTACAATGAAGACATGGGGACAGTCCATCAGAGAGAGAGAGAGAAGGGGGGGGGGGGGGGTTGAGTGAGAAGGAGAGTGAGAAAGAAAGAGAGAAAAATCGACGTGAACACTTTCTATAGAACTAAAACAGGAAATTATTGAATCTCGCCACGCTGGGCTCCTCCAGGGACTGGGCCATTTTGCACAGGCCTTGATCTCGGCAGTTGGCAGGCAGTGGGCATCTGGAGAAAAGAGCCTCAGGAACGCAGTCAGACTCTTAAACAGCCTCTTAAAGCCTCACAAAACACAGCCCAGCAAACTGTCTGGGTAATCAGAACTGAGCAGGAAAGATACATTTCAAGCCCTTCACAAATGCATCCGTACATAAGGCTTTTCTCTAATGGATTCATACTTTTCTTGGGCTTTTTTGTGTTCATTAGTTAGTTCATTACATATATATATATCTTTAGTTCTAGCTTTTTTTGCAAGGCTCTCTTTTTAAAGGCATAGTCATCTTCAGATTCTTACACTGATCTGTATATTTTAAAGCCGTCTGTTCATTGGCTGTTCTGCATTATTGTGAGAGGTTTTTTGCTCACAGGGTAAAAATGGGAAGATCCTGACGCATGCTGTACTTTTTTGTAATTTATATGATATAAACAGCTTTCGGGTGAGAATAGTCATCTGTGAAGATGCAGCTCTGAAGAAAATTTGGATGAAATGGGGTCTATTCTTGCCTCTTTGGCTAGAAACTCAGTATAATCCATCTACAAATATATATCTTTCTTTTGTATTATTCTATTATTCACAGGTGGCACTCATTTTCTAAAATCAACCTTTTTTTAAGGTCCATCACCAAACAAGTTTAAATCATGCTTTAGGAAAGATCTTATTTCTAACAAACAAACTATTATTAAAGGGCCAAAATGCATTTAAGAGCCAACATCATTCAATTTTCCTTGCTTTTTTGAAAAAAAAAGAGCTCTGTGTAGTACATAATCAAAACAGTTTCAAAACAAAACATTCCTTTGCCAGTTAAATCCCTGTAGAATACATTTCACTGTGATTATGTCAAAAAAGTAGCACATTTACATTTGCTAACACACACACATACACACACACACACACACACATCCCTAAGGGATCATTTATTATCTGCCTGGGGTGCATTTCTGTGGAGGAAACCCACACACATGGAGAACATCTAAACTTTACATAGAAAGGACTCTGACCATCCCGCCTTGGAACTGAACCCAGGACCTTCTCACTGTGAGGCAACTCCAGCCCCAAGTAAAAAGCTTTGAAAATTTTTTTTTCCATCCTTTTTCTGACACTTTTGAGGTCTAACCTCATCCATTCAGGTTACAGTAATGAGGAGGGTTTCAGTCTGGCCTGCTTTTGATATTGAGGCACAATACAGAGCTCACTCACAAATATCAATCTTAAAGGCACAATAAGAAAATCAGACTTTCCAATCTCATGCGCAGCGGTGGCCTAGCTGTTAGGGCGTTAGCCGCATGATCGGAGGATCGGGGGACCCCTTCCCAATAGGTTGCCCTGAGGTACCCTTGAGCAAGGTACCGTCCCCATCGCTGCTCCCGGGCGCTTTCAATAGCTGCCCACTGCTGCACGGTTTTGAGTGTGCATGGGTTAAATGCAGAGGTCCAATTTCGTTGTGGTTCATGTGTGCTGTGCCGTGACCTCGCAATGACAAGGGTTTTCACTTTAAATCTTCTTCTTCTGTCAGCTGCTCCTGTTTAGGGGTTGCCACCGTGGATCATCCATTTCCACATCCCAGCTATTAAATCAAGGATGGCAATTTGAGACATTTATGGCATTTAGCTGACGCTCTTATCCAGCGTGACTTCCATGTCCTAATTACAGGGACGGTCCCCCCTGGAGCAGCTCAGGGTTAAGGGACCCAGTGGTGGTAGTGCCAGAGGTGGGATTCAAACCTGGGACCTCTTGAGCCAAAGGCCCATAGGCAAGTATCCTGCCACTGGACCACCACCCGTACAGACATCTTCTTCTATTTATCCTCTTTACTGTGCTTTTGTCTCCCCCAGGTTATTTTACACAAGTTTACTTTTTTGCTGTGCTTTAAGTAATTTAAATTTAATTAGCTTCCTTAGTAATTCTTAAAACCTTGTTATTTTTGAAGACCTTGTGTGTGTCTATACAATGGAGTCTAAGAGTAACAGCATTTTGATCATCTGTATGTCCTATACATGTAAACACATACACATAGAACTGACAATAAAGCTGACGTTGACTGTGATCATGTATAAGGAGAGGTGTTTGCCAGTAGAAGAGCAAATGAAAAACTGGCCTCTGACTGGCAGATTCCCAGTAGCCTGCAAGCAGAGAACTCCTTTTTATGTTAGTCATATATGAACATTAACCGAGTGACTCAGTAGTGTAGTCTATGTTTAGCTGCTTGCTAGCCCTTGGGGCGCCCAGTGGAGATGGGATTCAGAGGTTATGCTTACGTTAAAGCATTCAAATGCTTCCCTAAATGCAAAGTGTAAGCCTGTACATGTGGACACTGCAGTGTGAAGTCTCTGGTTAGTCGTGTCAGCTTGAATGCATGAAGAAGTTCAGACCTCAGGCTTAGGGGGCTTGTGAAAGGAGAGGATCCTGAAAGAAAGATAGCACAGCTCTTGGTGGTCTTAGTGTAACGTTTCTATAAGCAGATTAAAAGTCTCTGTGTGAGACTTCAGCAGTGGCGGCACATCCTTTATTCAGCCAGAATGTGTCGGAATCTACTTGTGTAAGTGACAGAGCAGTTAATATTATGTGGGCTGGAAAGAGAGAGAGAGAGAGAGAGAGACAGAGAGAGTGAGAGCAAGAAAGAGAGTGAGGGAGAGACCGATCTGAGCATGACTCAGTTTGCTATACAAATAAATTAAAAATAACTTCTCCAATGACACAGGGGCACATAGGTCTCTCTATCCTCACACACACACACACACACACACACACACACACACACACACACACACACACACACACACACAGCTTTAACAGGGGTGTAAAGGTTAGTGCTTAAGCTTCACAGTGTATTTGGCTCCCAGGTGGGCTGGCCAGGGTCCTTTCTGTGAAAGTGAAAGTGACTATGTGTCAGTGTGAAACACAGCAAAGCACACAGTGAACCACAACACAATGCATCCTCTGCTTTAAACCCACACACAATGTACAGCAGGAGGTAGCCACGTTCAGCAACCGGGGAGCAGTGATGTACGGCATATTGCTCAAAGGTACCCTCAGGGCAACCTAATGGTTCAAACCCACAAAGTGAAAAAGTGAAAGTGAAAGTGACAACCCTTGTCATTGCGAGGTCACGGCACAGCACACATGAACCACAACGAAATTAGACCTCTGCATTTAACCCATACACACACGTGCAGCAGTGGGCAGCTATTGAAAGCGCCCGGGGAGCAGTGATGGGGTCGGTACCTTGCTCAAGGTACCTCAGGGCAACCCACTGGGGTGGGAATCGAACCCACAATCTTCCGATGCGGGGCCAACTCCCTAACCACTAGGCCACTGCTCCACCACCACTGCCCCAACCTTCCGATTCTAAGGCAAGGACCCTAACCACTAGGCTACTGCTGTGTGGAGTTTGCATGTTCTCCCCTGCATGTCTGCGTTCCTGTTTCCTCTCACAGCCCAAAGACTTATATGTCAGGTGGATTAAAAATGCTAAATTTCCCACTAGGTATGACGGCAGCTGCGTCTCAAACTTACTGGGCCACAAACATTGTCCAGTCACAAACCAAACATGGCCTGGAGGAATCCTTATTTGCATCACAACCTACCTCATGAAGCATCACTCTTGTCACCAAAAAATCTGAAAGTAATCCTAAAATGTTTTCCATTTTAATATTTTTAATGTTTTTTTTTTCAAATATATTTTTCTGCAATTGAACTGATTAAAGGATCATCGCTGGTACAAAGAAATATTGGAACAGATGAATAATTTCTGCATGTCTCAGCCGCATCTGAAGGAGCCTTCGAAATGGGACAGCCTAGTTGCAGCTCGGGGCGCATTTGATCTTCAAAGGCTGACTTAGATAGCTCAGATAATGGATGAATGAATTAATGTATGACCTTAATTAAGATCTATGGCTTGAACAGATTAAGAGTGGATGTAAAATAGATCAATTGCATTCACTGACAGCAGAATGATCAAGTAGTGTTGTTATAACATTGCTACAGATCATTAAGACAACCAGTCCCTGGAGAAGATGTTGGAACAAGCATGCATGCCAGTTGAGATATAACACAAAAGTGAGTCTGGTGTATTAAAGCAATGAAGAATCATGTTCAGAGCACCAAGACTGGTCTTGGAGCCACTGGTCAGCAGAAGATTGAAAAGGATGAAAACCTTTGGGGCACCGCTGGGGCAGCGGTGGCCTAGCGGTTATGGCGTTAGCCGCATGATCGGAGGATCGGGGGTTCAAACCCCTTCCCAATAGGTTTCCCTGAGGTACCCTTGAGCAAGGTACCGTCCCCATCACTGCTCCCCGGGCGCTTTCAATAGCTGCCCAGTGCTGCATGGGTTTGAGTGTGCATGGGTTAAATGCAGAGGTCCAATTTCGTTGTGGTTCATGTGTGCTGTGCCGTGACCTCGCAATGACAAGGGTTGTCACTTTCACTTTCACCTTTGAACCAGTTTTGCCTGGATCACACAGGCAGGTATGATGCGTCTTTAGGGTCCCTGACTGTATCACGTGATCAGGTGATTCAGGTGATTTTATGCAGAATCGTGACTACCGCACCTCCTAAACAGCTTCATACAAGAACAACAGGCAGCAACTGACACAAGATGAAAATCAGGAGAGATTTCCTGAGGCAAAGTCATATTCCAGTCTCAGAGCACATATTACTTCTGCCTGATATGGCTCATTTGAATAAAAAGGCTTAAATAAGTGCAAATATTCCCCTCAATTCACACTGATCTCCACTTTGCTGGGGCGTCCCATTGTTATGTCTGACAGAAGCATTCAGCCCAGTCTTCAAAGAACCGGAAATAGAGAAATAGAAAGGATGCCAACTGTGCAATGGTGGGGTGTCATCTGAAGAACAGGACACCCAAATTGCTTCTTCTTCTTGTTTTAAAGTCTTAAGAAGATGCACCCAAAAGTGCCCTAATACTATACATGTGAAATCAGTTAAGCCACTATTGTAATATATTATATGTAATAGTGACCGCTAGAGCTGGATAATAAACTGCGTATGCGTAGGATGTTAATAAAATGGCTATTTAAAGAGGTTAATCCTATACTCTATAAAGCTGTAAAATATAAACTATAAAATCCTCAAGTCGCATGACAGCTAAACAGATCTGAGTGCTTTATAAACTCCTTTTATATAAAGCATCACCTAACAATGTATACTTTTAGTAGCAATAAGAGCGTATAAAGCTATATGTAACAATAAAAACAGCAGTGTGCAACAATAAGGAAAGGAATGCATGGTGACTGACTCACCGTGGAGCAGCACATGAGCACGATGATGAAAGCCTCAATGACTCCTCCAATGCCCACCATCCAGGTCATTCTGAGAAACAGAATCACACCCAGAATATTCTGCAGACAAGGGAGGTAAACTCCCATCAGTGTGCCCATCCGTGGTGCCTGTGAAGACAATGGGAAAAATAACGAGTCAGCTTTGGGAACCTTGATTATTGTTTTTCTAGTGTTAAAATAGCTAGACCTCAGCTCAGCATGTGTGTGTATATGTGTGTGTGTGTGTGTGTTCCCTGTTGTATCTTTATTGTCTACATTGCTGCTTCCACTGGGACAGAAATGGAGAGTTTAGAGGAACACCATTACAAAAAGAGAGACTGTAAATTATAAAGCAGAAAATACAATTTTTCAGTTTGTTTTGGAATGGTGCAGTGTGCACTTCCAAATGTTTATTAATTTCATTCGTCGGGGATAACTTTATGTAAATGAATGACTTCAAAGGTGGGAGTTCAATAAATTAGTCACACAATAGAATCTGCAAAAACTATATTGATCACATCGGTGTGTACATTAGTGATCTAATGATACAGAACAAAATCTATAGAGATGAAATTATGTGCAACTTAACAGGGAAACCTCTGAGCTCAGGAACAAACCACAAACCAGGGATGGCCATTGTGTTAGAGCCCAGTGTGACTATGACACTGGCCTGAAGTGTTCTGTTAGAGGTAACAAACTGCAGTGCTTTTGTGTGTGCGTCGAGGGGATGGGGTAGGTATGGGGAAGCCATAATTACTGCACCGCTCGACTAGTCGAGAGCGAAACAGTGCCTGAATTATAGTGGTCATAAAAACTGCACTGGACGGGCAGGGGGTAAGACCAGGAATCGGTTTTATTCAGCTGAACACAAAACCCAGAGTGCTTTATTTGTGAAGACATACCATAAATAATAAAAGCAATTCCTCTGCAAGCAAGAGAAAAAGCCAGACAGGGTGGGCCTTCAAAAATCAGTTTCTGATCAGACAGAGCCATTTGATCAGCATACAAAATGACCAATCTCAGACCATTCAGTGGCAACTCTGAGCAACAAACTGACCTCAGTTCAGACTGGAATACTGGTCAGCACACAAGCACACAAGGACATGTCTTTTACTTGCGACCCATGACTTTGAAATTTAGGAAGAACTTCTTCAAACAGGAAAGTGTGAATGCTTTCCAGATGTGCAAAAAGCTTTACATCTTGCTCCATGACCCTTATTTTGTGTGGAGATGACAATCTTATGCAACAAGCATTTAGCTTGAAAAGCATTCAGATGGTTTTCACTGGAATTAAAAATCTACAGGAAGTGCAGAGCCAGCCAGAGAGAGAAATCCCATTCTTTAACATGATAATAGGTAAACAGTGGAATATTCCACACCATCACACACACACACACACACACACACACACACGCAACATGACACTGAATTGGTTAGAAGCATGAAGTGACAGCAGATGGTACAGTCAGAAACAAGACTTTTTATTTAATTAAGCTGAAATAAATAAAAAAGGACTCCATACTGCCTGTCATTAAATTCAATATTTGCCCTGCAAACACATCTGTTTTGCATAATTTGATTTGGGCTAGAAGGATTCATCCTGTAATTAATGTAATCCAATACAATGTGTGCAGGGAGACAATGTCAGAGGAGGTATAACCTCATAAAGTTTTCATTAAGTGACATAAGAACTCTTACACAGAGCCCGAAACTCCTGAAAAGAGAGAAGTAAAATTGTTCTTTTACATGAATCGTGATGATCATTTATATCATACAAAACTAACAAAACCTGGGGCTCCAAAAGCATGTATTAAGAATAAGGCACATGAAGCCCCCATTGGGGAAGTGAATCATTAAGTAAAAAACCACGGGACCAATGACATACATAGCGTGGGGTTTGTTTGGTGCAGCCTTTCTGGATGAAAGTAGACAAAACAGCAGAGAAGAGTAGTTGGTGGTAATTTAATTGGAGATTGTTTCATCCTCCACACCTCCTTAAAACCTCCACACCTCCTTAAAAAAGCAGATGCTCTGGACTTCCATCCATTTTCTGCCGCTTGTCCCAAACGGGGTCACGGGGGAGTGCTGGTGTCCAACCCAGCGCACACAGGGCGAGGACGGGGGACGCACCCTGGACAGGTCGCCAGCCCATCGCAAGCTTTGGACTTCCATTTCCTAATTAGAGGGACAACCTCCCTGAAGCAACCTGGGTTTAAGGGTCTCTGCTCAAGAATCCAGTGATGATAGCACTCGAGGTGGGATGTGAACCTGCAACTCTTGGTCCATAAGCAAGAAACCTACCAGTAAACCACGACCCCAGCCCCATGAAGAGCTACAGCTAAACAAAAAAACAAGGGAACTGCACGTACACTACAGGTTTAACAAAAGGGTACTAATAAAAACATGGAATAAAAACTGACAGTGGAGGAGACAAGACCATTATACAGGTGAACATAATTGTGTGGCAGCAGGTGAAACAAAATCAAAACATGACACACAGAAAAGGACCAGAGCAGATGTAAACAAACCAAATCCAACAGTGATATTATGCCATTTTTTTTCAGCACGGCCGGGACGAGGCATGTCACAACGATGACATTTTTATACCACAGAGCAAAAGATGCACCTCAGTGAATGTTTCTTGCTTTTTTTTACATTTATTTCCCTCAACCCAGCTCATGAAACACACCAGATTTACAATTTGCTTGTTGTGATGCAAGTGTGAAATTTTAATGAGTATAAAATGTATTGCTAAGGTCAAAAATAAACTATCCATCCATCCATCCATTATCTGCCGCTTGTCCCAAATGGGGTCGCGGGGGAGGGCTGGCGTCCAATCCAGCGCGAGGACAGGGGAAGCACCCTGGACAAGTCGCCAGCCCATCGCAGGGAGGAGCGGGACGGGGGCGGCACCTTGCTCAAGGGTACCGCAGGGCAACCCATTGGGAAGGGGTTCGTACCCCCGATCCTCCGGCTGACGCCCTAACCACTAGAAAAATACACAAAACTAAACTAGATACTGGAAAATATAAAAAAGTTAAAAAAATGGTGAAAAAAGAGGCAGCGGTGGACTAGTGGTTAGGGACTTGGCCTCAGGATCAGCGGGTCGTGGGTTTGAATCCCAGACCGGTAGGGTGCCCTGAGGTACCCTTGAGCAAAGTACCGTCCCTGTTGCTGCTCCCCGGGAACATTCAATAGCTGCTTGTGTGTCTATGGGTAAAATGCAGAGGTTTAATTAAAATTTCATTGCGGTTCACTGTGTGCTGTGCTGTGTTTCAAAATGACAAGAATAGAAACTTTAATAATAAAGCTTCCAATAATATAATAACTTGAGCTGGCTTAGAGGTGAACAGATTCAAATGACAACTGATGACTTGTTAAAACGAAGACAAAGATTTACTACAATATGCTGAAGTATGATAATAATATAATCTGTGTATTACACTATATATTACACACATAGATTACACTAAAGTTATTAAAAATATAGTATTGTGGTTTTAATCCACTATTGGATTACTTATGATTTGAAAGTGAAATTAATTATTCAAATAAGGAAAACTGCTTATTGATACAAAACTGCATGAAATACAGCATAACCGGCCGACAAAAATATGCACGCCAGACAGAATGTAATTACTTTTTATAAAAAGCTATTAAGAAACAAATGAAAAAAATCTGCAAATTATCACAATGTCATTTGTTTGGCTCCCTTGTTTAGGAGCTGGAACTATGAACATTTTCACTCATAGTTCAAACGTCTGTAGCCTAGTTTACACAGCTTCCTTACAAAGCCGAGCACAAATCTTTCGACGTTGGTTGTTGGCTGCTGCCCTATTTTTATAATGTGTCCGTATTACTGCCAGTAAATCTTTTTTTCTGTTACTGTACCTGACAAAGTTACTCTCTGTTCCCAAATCTGTATGTCGCTGCAGAGGTGGAAACACCCTCCAAGTAGCAAGCAAGTCTTAACTGCCAAGTCAGGATGAGTGACGGTTCTGAAGTTAGAACGCACTCTCCAGAACCGTAAAGTCATTTCAATGTCGAACACTAAAAACAAGAGTGTAATAATAATAACACTACTAATAATGAATAATGAAAAATATTTTTAGTGTGATTTTTTTAAAGGGAAATGTGTAACTATCAACACCCTACACTTTCCTACACATGCAGTTTCTCAAGGTAGCAGGTGAACATGCAAGTGCTCGTCAGTGCTGTCAGTTCTGACAGGTATTACAAACTGAGCATCGGTTCTGTAAATCTGAACATTTTACCTTACTGTAATACATTTTTATACAAAATGTCGTATGAGTTTTCAACAGACACACAACAAAGCTGGCTGCTTAAAACAGCTGTTGGTTTGGAGGAAAATCAGACAAAACACCTAAATTAATTCATTATCTCAGTCCTGAGTCCTCAGTCCTGTCTTCTGGCATGTTCATAAAAGAAAGTACAGCAGTCTAGCAATCTATCTTTAGGGCTGTTCCTTAATATGCATGATCTGCCATTAAAAAATACAGAGGTGAGAAAGATTTTAAAGCTGGGCCTAACAGCAGCACGAGGCATCCTGTGCTTCCCTGCAGCAACAAAGGCAGAGAAAACGTCATTTTTCTCTGTCTGCCTTTCCTGTATGCTAATGCCCAGTGCCGCTCGCCTGGCGTCTGAGGTATGCTAATTAGATTAAGCATCTGTGCCCTTCAATGTGTGGGTAGAGGGTGTTCTTCCCTGCCAACCGCCATGATGGCAATAACGATGCTTTAAAAAAAAAAAACTCCCCTCTACTCTCTTAATGAAGAAGTTTCTGACGGCAAGCGGCTGACGTTAGTATGCAATTGGCTGACATTTGGCTTCGCAAATAATCAAGTCACCTCAAGTTTGAATTTCAGAATTTGCATATAGTTATGGGTCATTCATGTGGTGTGTCTATTACAGTCTGCAGTCTCGGATTATAATGATGACTAACAAACCACAGTTCTTGTAAACAGCGCTGCTATTCTGGTTCACCCATTTGTGCTGTTTGGTGGAGTAATAGTCCACCAAATGCACTTTCTCCCTCACAATGGAAAAGTAAGTGCTTTTCAACTAAGCCTTGCTCTGGCCGTCCCATTGCTCTCGCCCGTTCATCTACAATTAGGAACACAGGAATACCATTATAGTGAAAGGCTCAAGAGGCAGCAGGGTGATAGCAATAGCAATTGCCTATTCGTGTCTGTCTCCATTCTATCAGCACTTTGTTCCTGATGGAGCAGCATTGCAGCCACAGAAGCAGAGGTTGAGAAAGAGTCAGGGTCAGGCCGCAATTACGGGCACTCCATTAAAGAGGCAAGCTGGAAGGGTGGCACCTAGCCCAGGATTGCATGCACTGGCAACATGCTTGCACAACATAGCTCTAGTTAGTCAGCTGTGGAGCTCAGTTGAGCTCAGCTACTAAGAGCAAAAGCCAGTCTATGCAGTAACGGGGCAGCAGTGGCCTAGTGGTTAGGGAGTTGGCTCTGGATTGGAAGATGGTGGGTTCAATTCCCTCACCAGTAGGTTGCCCTGAGGTACCCTTGAGCGAGGTACCGTCCCCGTCCCTTTCACTGCTCCCCGGGCACTTTCAATAGCTGCCCCCTGCTGCACATGTATGTATGAAAAAAAAAAGGTGAAAGTGACTATTCTAGTCATTGCGAGGTCACAGTGAACCACAACGAAATTGGACTACTGCATTTAACCCATGCAAGCAGGGGGCAGCTATGAAAGCACCCGGGGAGCAGGGACGGTACCTTGCTCAAGGGTACTTCAGGGTAACCTATTGGTAAGTTTGGTAAGTATTGGTTTGAACCCACAACCTTCCGAGCTAACCAACTCCCTAACCACTAGGCCACCGCTGCCCCAAAAATGTATGTATGGGTGAAACGCAAAGATTGAATTTCATTGTGTTGTGCTGTGCTGTGTTTCACAATGACAAGGGCTTTCACTTAACAGCACTATCATTCCACTAAACACCTGCTTTATGAAACCGGTGCAAAGTTTCTACTTTATCTTGCACAAAATAAAGAACTAATAAAGAATGAAGAACCTTCATTTATATACATGCCATGAACCTAACAAGCTCTAGTTGGCTGGCAATGAAAGCAATTTAGAAGACAACATGGACTCTAAAATGCTTTACAGTCAAGCTACATTAAAACTACCTTCAGATGAATCCATCCATTCTCTGAGCTGCTTATCCAGGGTCCCAGGGGAAAGTAGAGTCTATCCCAGTTCTCATAGTGTGAAAACATCTAGACAGGGCGCTAGCCTAACAGAGACCAACACATTCACACCTTTACTCACACTCGTACTAATTTAGCATCTCCACTCCACCTGATGTGCATGTCTTTGGACTGTGGAAGAACCCAGAGGAATCCCAAATAGACATGGGGAGAACATGCGAAACGCTCAGGCTCAGGCTGTCCTGACAGGGAGTCAAACCCAGAGCCTTCTTGCTGTGAGGTGACAGGAGTAACCACTGAGCTGGTCAGATTCAGGTTAATGGTCAGCTGATCTGAAACTGGTATTTTGACAGTTAATTTACTTTTTATGTAACAAAATTCCTTATTTGAAGGAGTTGCCGATATTAATAGCATACATTGCATTTGATGTAATGTCGCAAACTTTTTAGTCCCACCCCTTATTTAAACACTCTCCATTAATTCAAACAAATAATAAAATTTTTAAATAAATAAATATAACACAAAGGGTGTATGTATTGTCAAATGACATCATGGCTATGAACTGGCCTGAGTCGAAGAGCCCTCACTTGCTCTACTGCGTTAGCAGTGTGACCTACCTAACAACGTGACATTTGCATAGCCAGCATAGCAACAGATGAAAGCAGACACCTGCATGAAAATAGGGCACAGCACACCCATCTAGATCACAATACTGACAACCTGTGCAAAATGTGCAAAGCATCCAAGCTGCTTCATTGGCACCACAGAGCAAGGATAAACTCCAGTATTGCATTACACAGATATTACAGCATATTCTATAGACTCAACCCCAAAGTTACGCTGAAAAAAATGAGTATTTATATTTAAACAGAACAATAATGCTCATTGCAGTTTACAAATATATGCAATAAGCAGCAATATGATTAGAAATTTCAGACATGCTTGTGTTGGTGGGTCTGGTGGAACCTTAGAGTTATTGGGATTTTAAATGAATACTGCCAATTTTGTAAGAATATTTGACAAATATTCACTTTACCTTAATTATCGGGATTAAAGATGGTAAATAATTGCCATCTTAGTTTAAAAATATAGAATGGGGTCAGCAAGACAGACAGACAGACACACACACACACACACAATCAGAGTTAGAGGGTTAGAAAAATATAAAAAATGTGTTGGAAGTGCATGTGCACATTACAAATGTGTTATTTTAGATGTTCTTTGCAGAAAATGAGTAAAAGGCAATAAGTCTGATCATGAACATGAACAACGGCTTCCACAGACCGAAACTGGTTCTATTCATCCTCGCTGCTGTGGTTTACATCACACTGCTCTTTTTTGCATATGGTGAATCTTCTGTGTGGCATTCTTAACAATATTTAAAACAGTGATCACTAAAATGATCTCCAGATACCGTGCTGCACTAACTGTATGTCCTCTGATACTGACAGTGGTGAAAACTATGGCTCTGTTCCAAAAACAAAGTTTGTTAAACTGATCAGAAAATACCTCCTTTTTCACCTTTTTCACCAAGGGTTTATGATATGAGTCTGACACTCCTGTATTCAGGATCACTACGTACATGTCTAGGATCCTTTCAAAACTGTCATGCCTCCATGGTACACCAGTCTCCTTGGTGCATCGTTTGATAATTTTGTGTATCATAAGATAATGAAGCGTTCCATCCATAACTTTTTTTGTTCTTAAGGTGACAGTTGGATGATTTTTAAACAGTAGATCTCACAATTAATATTTGCTCATTAATGATTTAGTGCAAGTAAAAAAGCACTTTGTCTTTTTTATTGTTAAGACAGTTCAGAGAAAGGATTTTACGCAATGAATTTTTACAACGTCTCTGCTTTAATTCAGATGTTTGGATAAGATGTGGTCATGTGATCATAGAAAACTTAGAATCAAGCTATTATGAATATAAAGCCAAGCTTTACAGAAGCACTTTATGATTCTTCACTTTCCCAGTTTTATATTCTTCTATTTTCTAATGCTCAATGTAGGCATGACAGAGAAGAAGTTCCACCACATAGACGAGGAGAACGCAATCCTCTAAAGCATTGGTCGTTTTGCCATTTAAGTAAAAACCCTCAAGGACCAAACAAGGCTTGTAGAATAATCTAGAAGACGTGTATCCAGTCTAAAATGATCCGAGTTTGATGAAAAACAGTAGGTTATTCAGCCTGTAATTTTCTCAGGGTGAGGAGGGAGAAAAACACCAACATGGCTCAACCGTGTAAAAATAAAACCACAGCGTAGCGCCTGAGAACAAATTACCCCTGGATCCCATGTAAATTGAATCTCTCCCCCAAAGGAGCCTAAAAAACATTCTTTTAAAACCTCCAGTTCATATGAAAAATAAACAAGGATTTAATGACTGCAGGAACTCTCAAGGCTGACATTTTTTTGTCTAAAAAAATCATAAAAAAACATATTTCCAATTTCTATTCCATTTAAAAACATATTTCCAATACCAAGCGATTTCAACGAAAATGATAGCTTGAAAACATACTGAAAACAGCTGTTGGCACAAGGTCATTTTATTGGCCCGCTGTGTCTTGCTTGTAGAGTCCCTAAAACCAAAATATTTAATTTGGCTCATTTACGCTAATCCAATATGCCCACACAATAGCATTTCCACCCTTTGCCTTCTAAAGATGAAGAAGGAAAATGCTCCAAATTTCTAATAGGCTTCCACTAACACTTTCTTCCAGTATTCTTCAAGCAACATTGTCACATTTGGCACCTTCACATTTGGGGACCAGCTAGCCAAAAAGCAGCATTTGTCTCCACGCTGGCTGAAATGAGCTCTCATTATCAAACTGGCAGAGTGTCAGGCAGGTGAGAATGTCTGAATCAACAGCGTTTGGCAGAGGTCACTCTTTCTCGAAACATATCTGTGGAATAGAGGTCATCATCATCATCACGACTCACATTCAATTTACTCTTCCAGTATCTGGAGCAGGTGTGCAATCAAGCCTCTCTGCGTGTAGTATGTGTGTGTGTGTGTGTGTGTGTGTGTGAGCACATGCACAGGCATGTGTGATTACGGTTTCCCCCCAGGGTGCTCCCAAGCTGCAAGAGATTCAGGTACAGTTGTGGCGCAGAGCAGGGGCAGATGCCTGGCAGCCCCCCTTGGGATCGGTGCTGGAGGACCCCGGCTGTGTGGAATCAGGTGTCTCAGCACCACTGCTGCCACTGCCAGCTGCTCGGCCTCTCGAGCCCTTGTGCCCACCCTGCCTCGGACACCCCGCCACCCAGGGTGTCCCTGACCACCTGTCCAGCTGTAGGGTCCAGATGTGCAGGATATGTGCAGCACAGTATTCAAATACGTGGTGACTCTGCAGTTTTCCCTTAATCATTATTTTAAAGTGTGAAAGCCCATTAGGGGAAGCATGTTAAATAAAAAAGCCTGAATATGACCTGCTTATTATTATCTGTTCATGTCTGGATGCTGTTCAGTATCCCAGAAGGAGAAATCCATAAATCTGACAAATGTTTTGAGCCCACACAGTGAGGCACAACAAAATGCCTCCCCTGCATGTCACCCATATGTGCAGCAGGGGGCAGCTATTTAAAGCACCCAGGGAGCAGTGATGGGGATGGTAGCTTGCTGGTCTAGGATTCAAACCCATGACCTTCTGATTCCGGGGTCTTGTCCCTAACCATTAGGTCAGTGCTGCTCCTGACTAAACAAGAAACAAGAAACAGAAACACTGGATTTTCCTAGAAATCGTCCTCAGTCTGTCATAAATACTAGGTTGAGTTTGCACTTACTCATCGGTGCACAATAATGCTATTTGTAATAAATGAGCTGATGGGAGATAAGAAAGCATCGTTAGTGACGGGTCCTTCACAAGCTTATGCCTTTTGTCATTAAAGAGAGTGGCATGTGGTTATGTAGAACTCAGCAAAATCTCTCTAATCTCAGAGAGCATCATCGCCCAGGGCTACGAGACTAAAGCCCCCTTTTAGTCATGGTCTATTCCCACCCCTCACTCTGACAGAACGCTAACAGCCAGTTCTTTCAGCAAACAGAAGCCGACCCAGACTGACATTGTGCTGAGTGAAGGAGGGTCATTTCTGAGTGAGCTGGGCCAATCGTGTTCTTTTGGATTTCTAGCCATGACTGTGGCCTGTGGTCGAGCCTATGATCTTCCCACAGTAACCAGTGTTTACTGCTGATGTGCCACTTTGAAGCCCTGACACCTGGCTTTCTTCAGGAAGAACACCATCAATATTATGCATGTGGAAGCTGTGTGAGGTCTGCTTAGTTCTATATCCCTGAATCTCAAGCTTCTGCTTTTGCCAAAGACTTTAAGAATTGTTTTTTCTACAGTAGAAAAAGCTCCTTACATAATGTAAGTGTCATGCCGTTTGAGTCCATGCGTCTTTGTTTTCCAGTTCCATGTGCTCACAACTGCTGTCCATTCATGTCTCCTCTCTGTGTCAGGCGTTTCTCATTCTATGTCATTAAAACTACCCCTGTCTTTCTGTTGTAAACTGTTATAGCTGCATGGGGATTGGGCATGCGCAATCTTTTTCAGGCCAGTCCACACATTCTGTATTAGATTGAGGTTTGGGGTTTGGGCTCAATTTCCATTCCAGGACATTAATCTAGTAAAATTAATTTTTCTGTAGCTTTCACTGTATGTTTGGGGTTATTCTCTTGCTGGGGGAAAAAAAAATCTTAGTTCTCTTGCAGACTTAATTAGATTGTCCACCAGGATTTCTATATACTTTGCTGCATTCATTTCAACCTCTAACTTTACTAGCCATCCAGGGCTGCTGCTGCGAAGCATCCCTATAACACAAACTGCCACCGCTGTGCTTCATGTGTTTGTGGCAATGAGCAAGTTCTGAATAAGCACAGTCACTTTAAAGGAGGGAGACAATAGAATGATTTATTTATTTCCATTATAAACTTCTAATTAGAAAGAAATCTGTTTTCAGATGTCAAAACCTTTTTTTTTCATTTATGAAGCAATAAAACGACTACAAAAATCTGCCCAGACCTGTTCCAGATCAACTCTCTGAATCGAACACATAAAGGCGTAATATGCAGACACTTTTCCAGACCTGGAGGAATTCAATCAGAGAGGGCAGTGAATGCAGAAGAAATCTAAAGTGCTTATGCATGATTGTCTTCTTCAAAACCGAGAAAACAGGAGAAAGGAAGAGAAGAGGAGAAGACGAGGAGAGAAAAGGAAAGCTTAAGATGCTCTCCCTTTGCTTGGCTGCCCGTCTTGAAGCTGACAGTATTAATGTGCTTCTGCTCAGGTGAAGTGAATTATTAAAGAGGAGAGTAGCAGTCAGGGGAAACGAAAAGGCCAGGCAGGATCACTGTCAGACGCTGTACGGATTATAGTGTGTGTGTGTGTGAGTGTGTCTTTGTGTGTGTGTGTGATTGTACAAACGTGTGGACAAATGTTGCAAATGAATGTAGCAGTAGCCAAAGGCCATGAGCAGTGTGTGCACCAGGGAGAGTGAGACATGAGCCAGCAATTTTTCGTGTGTGTGTGTGTGTGTGTGTATGTCACTGACATTCTGGACAGTGGTCCAGAAAGAGCATATGGTCAGAGTAGATGCCACATGTCATCTCTCAGACAAAAACGTCGACATCTGACCACCTTCCATGACAAAGGCCAGCGCTGCCTCATGGACCTAAAACAATCTGAATCAGGGAGGTGGAGGCGCAATCAGAAGGAACACAGGAAACATTAAGAATTTCTAGAGAATGTTTTTGAAGATGATTTTTAAGAAAGCCTTCTAAAAAACTTCGAAAGTGACTGTTTGTCATTGTGAAACACAGCAAACAGTGAACCACAACAAAATGCATCCACTGCATTGAACCCATACCCACCGCGGGGCAGCCATATCCAGTCAGCAGTGATGGGGACAGTACCTCGCTTCAGGGTACCTCAGGGTAACCTACTGGTCTGGGATTCAAACCCATAACCTTCTGATAATGGGGCCTATTTCCTAACCACTAGGGCTCTGCTGAATGAAATTTAAAAACATAAAAATTTTGTATGATGTTTAAAGAAATCTGAATATGTGTTGCTATGCTAGTATCTCCAGGCTTCCTGAAATAAAAAGCTTTTGGCTTTCATTTTCAGGGCGATGTGCTTCACCAGTTTCAGAGGACTGTTTAAAAGGTGCTTTGTAGGTACCAGACACTAAGGGTGTGGCAGATCAGAAGGTTGTCTACCTTTTATTACTGAAAATGCGGATCATCCACTGATCATCCACTTTGCAAAGCTGCAGTTTGCCGGAAGAGCACTTTCAGCTGTAGACTGGCTAGAATAAAATACTCTACTGAATTCTATAGAAACTCTGCAAAGCCATTAGTCTGTATAACTCCTCCCCCATCACTCACCAACACAATTAACTGTTCTCTCGCTCCCTTTCTATATCTCTTAGTATATCTTTTTTAAATAACACTTGTCAGCTTTTGCACAGATGCTGAATAATTTTTCCACTTCTCAGAATCTGCAATAACTTTTCCCTAAGTTTAATATTATCATGAGCAATATATCAGGCTCAGTGAGCTTTTACTGCAAGTAAATCATGTAAAGTATTCAGCTGTACAGTGTTTATTTCATATTCACTGCTTTCCTTAAAAGAATAGTGTTTATTTAGTATATTTAGTGTGCATTAAGTGTGTTTATTAAGTATATTTAGTTTGCATTAAGTGTGTTTATTAAGTATATTTAGTGTGCATTAAGTGTGTCTATTTAGTACATTTAGTGTGCATTAAGTGTGTCTATTTAGTACATTTAGTGTGCTTTAAGTGTGTCTAGTATATTTAGTGTGCATTAAGTGTGTTTATTTAGTATATTTAGTGTGCCTTAAATGTGTTTATTTAGTATATTTAGTGTGCCTTAAGTGTGTCTAGTATATTTAGTGTGCATTAAGTGTATTTATTTAGTATATTTAGTGTGCCTTAAGTGTGTTTATTTAGTATATTTAGTGTGCTTTAAGTGTGTCTAGTATATTTAGTGTGCATTAAGTGTCTTTAGTAGCTCATTTGACTGGGACGTTTTATTTGAATTAATATGTTTTTATACTGTTCCTGTCTGCTCGCACCTCAGTCTATCTGTGCAGTTGTAACATAATTAATGTTCTTCAGGATCAATAAAGTTTTCTGACTGAACTGAACATAAAAACACAAATCTGACCTCCAGCTGAATCTCCATCTTGGTAACTTTTCAGGAGAAAGGAAAAAACACCTCTTACAATTTAATGGAAATTATTGTAAAAAGACTATTTTGCAATTTAACTTTATATTATATTAAAAAAAATGCTCTGATGTTTCAGATTTTTCTTTCCTATGCTCCTAGGATTCATGAGTTTAGTTTTTATTATTTCTCATTACATTTAGGAGCAGCAGTTAAGTAATCCACAAAGTCAGTCATCAGTTAGACTCATAGAGACCTTGTCAGCTCGATCAATCTATTTGTAATAAATAACAAATATAATATTTATTAATAATACAATACTTTTTTTTACATGATTTACAATTTTTTGGAATTGTAGGATGACATTCTCTCCTTCCTTTCATAAAGGATGGTGCAGTGTTTTCAAAGCGAGAAGAGAAAGCATGTAGAGCGTTCGACCGGCTCTTATCCTGTCTGCCACTTTGATACTTCTGAGCGCGTAACCTTCCGAAGCAAAAAGGATCTTTGAATCACAGCCTCTGAATTAAGGCGTTTCTCTGTTTAACTGGTTTTGGTGTAGATCTGCATTGCACAGGTCTGCTGGTCCATACTTTGATCCCAGAATACAGCCCACGGAGGTTCAAACCCCTTCCCAATAGGTTGCCCTGAGGTACCCTTGAGCAAGGTGCCGTCCCCGTCACTGCTCCCCGGGCGCTTTCAATAGCTGCCCACTGCTGCACGGTGTTTGAGTGTGCATGGGTTAAATGCAGAGGTCCAATTTCGTTGTGGTTCACTGTGTGTTGTGCTGTGACCTCGCAATGACGAGGGTTGTCACTTTTGCTTTCACTTTCACATACGGTAGACTCTCAAACACATTGTGCTGTTTTTTTGAACATTACGTTTTTTTTTTCACAAATGTCACATCAATTAGACATGGACGTCCTTACAGTCATCAAGGAGAAGCAGAAGGAGCAATAGAAGCAGGGATCACAAGGATCAAATAACCTCCAAAATAAAAGAAGAAATGATTACTTAATGCAAGAGTGGATTTTTTTTGGCTGAACAATGTGGTTTTCAAGCAGCGGCTTTCAGAACAAACTAATGATGTTGTTGAAGAGCACACTCTTCTACCCACCACTAAGCCTCTTTCATTACTGGGAAATTATGGGCTCAGCTGTGGTCTAGTGGTCCCATGATTTGAAGGTTCTGGGTTCGAGTCCCAGCACAGTAGACAACCCTGAGATTCACCAGGTGCTGCCCTTTTCTCCACTGTGTGTTTGGCTTAAACACAGATGCACTTTTTTGTGTTGCACTAGATGTTGTGAGGTGGTGTGTTCACTATTGACTTTAAATTAAAGTTTTTTTTATTATTATGGAAAGTAATTAGGATTTGTCCAGAAAAAAATATGTGGGAAAGTTAAAATGTCTGCTTAGGATAGTAATCAGTAGCCTGAGCATCACACCATGACATTAATCACAGTTGGAGATGCTGACTTTTAACAAGGAACTTTAAACCAATGAAGAGGAGGAGGAGAGGAAGATCTCAGTTTCAGGGCACAGTGAAGCAGAACAAGATGGTTCCACTTTCAGTCTGATCAGTTTTCCTCCACTACAGCTTAGTGAGCATGGGGACCAGCATGGCTGCCATATGGGGTTTGATTTGGGAAGTCGTCCCCATCGTCACTAAACACGGCTGTGCTTTCTGACCTTGAACAGAACAGCGGGATGTGTCAGTCGAGCGATGAGAAGCTAATAGTTCTCTGTGACAAGTGAGACGTAAAATTGTCATCATTAATTCAATCTGACTTCCAGGGTTTCTTGTCTGTGTAAATGACAGAAAGCTAGAAAGACGGATACAGAGCAGGGCAGAGAAAATATGCTAGAAGTACAAACAAAACACAAGTAGTGATGTCCTTACCTGCCACAGTAAGACATATAATCTTATTCTATTTCTTTAGTCCTCTACTTGTTTTAGGATTGTTGTGAATGCAGGATCTTTACCTTTATACAAGTTTTAGTTTCTTATTTATTGTGGGTTCAATTCCCTCACCAGTAGGTTGCCCTAAGGTACCCTTGAGCAAGGCACTGTCCCTGTCACTGCTCCCCGGGTGCTTTCAATAGCTGCCCCCTGCTGTGCGTGTGTGTGTGTGTGTGTATGGATGAAGATCAGAAGTTGGATTTTGTTGTGCTGTGCTGTGCTGCATTTCACAATGACAAGGGTAGTCACTTTCACTTTCCCCCCCATATTTTTCTTCTTCTTCTTCTTCTTTTGGCTGCTCCCGTTTAGGGGATGCGGCAGCGGCTCATCCGTTTCCATTTCTTCCTGTCCACTGCATCTTCCTGCTTCAAACTGACCACCTGCATGTCCTCTCTCACCACGTCCATAAACATCCTCTTTGGTCTTCCTCTTCTCCTCTTTCTTGGCAGCTCTATCTTCAACATCCTCCGCACAATATAATCCTCATCTCTCCTCTGGACATGTCCAAACCAACGCAACCTTGCATCTCGAACTTTGTCTCCATAATGTCTAACCTGAGCTGTCTCTCTAATTTACTCATTTCTAATCCTGTCCATCCTCGTCACACCCAACGAAGCACCTTTAACTCCAACTCTGCATCCTGTCTTTTTCGTCAGTGCCACCGTCTCCAACCCGTACAACATAGCTTTTCTTATTTTACTTATTATTCCAAAATTCCTAAACAAAATAAACATAATATTTTCTAATAAAGCATTCTGAAGTGAACATACTATTTTAATAAAAAGAAATCGTTGATGCAGAACTCAACCAAACACTGCCTAGCAACTGCCTCCCAGCTCTAATGAAGAAAAAAATCAAGCAGGACTCCATTAAGAATCTGCTCATTTTAGTGCACAGTTTCTAGCAGTTTTGCAATTGTTTGAGTTTAACACATAATACCTAATGCACAAAATGTGCTATAAAAGGTTTTACATTTATGCGTTTTTTCCTAATTATGTAGACATAAAAAAGGTCCTCTCTGTGGAGAATTTGCATATATTTTCACGTAGAATAATTTGTTTAATCAGGTATGTCCAATGTTTCGTTCATGAAACGAGCAAGGATTTTTCTGATGATTTCACCCACTTTATTTGCTCTGTTGTGGGAGTGAGATAAAGACAATCATCAAAAGATTATTTTTTCCTCTGCTTATCATGGCTTGTTCAAGCCTCTACACAAGCACCTCATTCTGAGTCATGGTTACTCGAGTCAGGCAATGAATTAAGTGTAAAATCACCATTGTTGGTGGAGTAAAGACGACTTTGTAATCTTATCTTTTGTTGAAGATATTCTGATACTCAGCACATGATGCTGAGCTAGCTTCTGTATTAACTTTAGGTTAGCGTTAGGTTTTCTGAAGGTGCAGCCCTGATTACTCAAACCAAGAGTGAGAGAGTGAGAGCGAGAGACAGAGTGAGAGACAGAGAGAGAGAATTAGAGAAGCCTCTTTGACTGAAGCCTTTAAGAAATGTGTGAATTTGAAAAAGAGAGCGAGATAGAGAGAGTGAAATGTGATTTGGGTGTACAGACCACCCGTGTTCCTGAGCATGTGCTGCTGACCCTCTGAAAATGGAGGCTGATTGGAGAGCTGCAGTTTTGCGCTGCGAGCTAATTAAGTTCAAGACGAGGGAAAGATTATCCTTCTCCCTTCAATCGCGTCAAGAGGATAAATCCTCTCCCCATCTCTCTTTCCCTGCTTCTCGTCTTTACAGACAGCTCAGCTTTTCAAACAGCTGAAGCTAAAGACTGCGCCAAGCTTCACTCTTTAATCCTTACTTCAGCCCTGACGCTTCAGATGACCTCGGACGGAACCGTCGCCGACTTACTGAAGAAAAGAGAAAGTGGTAGAATATGAATGCATGTGGAGAAGTGCTGTGGTTTTCCCTGCTGCTCGGCTCTGCTGATGTAACAGCAGACTTGTGTTGGACCTGCTGTGGAAACGGACCTGCCAGTGAAGGGGGAACAGAACATCATCGTCTTAAAAAGAGTTCCTGTTTATGGTCAAATCTAAAAATCTGAAATCAGCCAATGGAGAGGGAGAGAGAGAGAGAGTGAGAGAGAGGGAGGAAGGAAACAAGAGCAAGATAAGTGAGAAAAAAGAAAGAAAGCATGGAGAAAGAGAAAAAAACAGGAAAATTGCAGATAAAGTGAAAGAAACAGAGACATTTGAAAGAGAGGATAGCGAATAAGAGAGAACATAGAGAAAGAACAGAGAGCGAGAGCGAGAGCAAGAGAGAGAGAGAGAAAGAGAGAGAGACAGACAGAGAGAGACAGAGAGCCAGAGGGGAAACAAGAAAGAAAGGATGGAAGGGGGAGTACAGATAGACAGAGGAAAAGATGGGGGGGCAGAGAGAAGGATAGATATAATGTGAACAGAACAAAAGAACAGAGGGAAAGTGCAGGACAAAGTGAAGGAGACAGAGAGACAACAGAAAGAGTGAACAGATAAAGGATGAGAGAGAACATAAAGGAAGAGCAGCGAGAGAGAGAGAGAGAGAGAGAGACTGGAGCATTGCAGTAGGTCTAATGAGAAAGCCCTCACTTGAGGTTCCCTCGTTCCCAGGTCAAAGGTTAAAGGTTAGTGAGGAAGGAGAGGCTGAAGTGAATTTACAGCCTTGACCTGAGCAGCACACAGCTGTGTCCACTGACAGCTCTGAGAGACAGAAGAACACTGCTACCAATTTGGAGATTGATGCCTGCATGTGTGTGTGTGTGTGTGTGTGTGTGTGTGTGTGTGTGTGTGTTTGTGTGTGTGTGTGTGTGTGTGTGTGTTACCTGAACTGGTTTCTTGCGTGTGCCTTCGTTGTTCTCTGCCTCTTCGTGCTCCTTGCTGCCCTGTGGCAGGTTGGAGTAGTTGGCGAGACTGCTGAGCAGAGACGATACCATGGGGCTTGTATCCATCTCTTCCTACAGAAACACACAAACCACGAAAGCACACACACACAACAATCTTAGCATGACCCTGCCTAGTTCATTTGTATTTTTTGGCCTTTCTTAAAAAAAAAGTATCACCCAATAAGCACTGATAGCTCAGGGTGGCAGAACCAATAGTAGAGAGCAGAACCCAGTAACGAAGCACAGCAACACCATCATCAATAATTAAACAAAAGGTAAACCATGGAGAAAATGACTGGAGTTGACAAAATCATGGACATGAAAATAAAAATGCAACATCCATGTCAACCACAGGCTTTCTGATGCATTTTGTCCTTTCCTGTCTCATTTACTTTAAAGAAAAAAGTGTCTTCCTCTTAAAGTACTGCTAGTTTGATGACATTAAGCTGCACAGTTCAATTTCCTGTGGCCTCACTGCCCTTCAAACACTAATTACCCTGATTAATCACTGCCAGAGCCTTTATTCAATTACTCACTAGGGTGTATACTGTTGGCACATCTCGCTAAAAGGACAGTACTAGCTGCAGGTGTAAAGTCTGTGTGTGTGTGTGTGTGTGTGTGTGTGTGTGTGTGTGTGTGTGTGTGTGTGTGTGTGTGTGTGTGTGTAAGCATACCTCAAACAGGGCCATGTTTTTGCCATCATACTGTTGGCTCTTCTCTGGATCACTGCTGTTGATGAATGGACTGCTCTCCTTGAGGTTACCATCTCCTGAAAGATGAAGAGCAGCGAATAAACATAACAGTTTGACCAAAAAACAAACCAAGGGACACACCTCTTGTGTCAGATCCGAACACATCCAGAGCATACTTTCACATTAGAAACTTGCCTCTGGACACATTACGTCTTTTTTGTGTAAATATCCTGTTAGAAGGCAGCGAGAAACCGAATGTACAGATGGTTCTGCACCGAAAAGCAACATAAATAAAATAAACGATTGGTAGAAACCAGAATAAATAACAAGAGGAATAGATGTATATTTTAATGCACAGCTGTTTTTTTTAGAACAAAGTGATTGTTACTGTTGTTTTCTGCATGACTGTTGGAAAATGCTGCTGTGCTACACTAATCTAATTTACACAATGTAACTCTTATACCAGATGCAGTTGATCAGCAAAGACTATTTTGGTGTCCCAATTTTGCTTCTTTGGTTTAGTTCTTAAGGGCTCCGGCTGTAAGGCTAATGTTGCAAACATCACAAGCAAATACTCACCCAAATCTTTCCATAAAAGCAACTCTAAAACATCTATTAACCCACTCAAACCACAGTCCTTTCTTTCTTTAAGATGACACAGACTTTGAAACGTAGTCAATTGGTGTAACATGACTGTGGGCTTCACAAACAAAACCTCACTCCTCCAGAAAGTCTTTAATAAAACACAAGGGTTGGCCTAGACTGATCTTGGATCAGTTTTCTTTCTGTGTATGTTGTTCTTTGACAAACAAACTGATTCTAGATCAGCACCATACTGCTGAGGTTGCTTGTTAAAATAGGCCCTGTTGTCTAAATAGAATTCCTGCAGGATTCAGCTACATGGTGTCTACATGATGGTCATTTTTATCTCTCACTATAAGTCATACTGTGGCCTAAACTACATCCACAAGTGTACACCGCCGGATTAAAGAGTTGGATGTTGTACGAATGATTGGAGAGAAGGTTTTGGGGATCAATTTATGTGACTATTGTCTTCTAGGTTTTGTTAACAAGCTAACCTAGAACCAAAATTTGGATGCCAATTGTGCCTTAATTGATCGTTTAAATGTGGGGTAAATCTATAAATGTGTTTATATATTCATGCAAGCACAACGACCAAAAAGAAATATTGCTTTCAAAAATAAAAGCTGCATTCAAAAGTGTCAGCACACAGTGAAATTACAACTCTGCATTTAACCCAAACACTCGCAGCAGTGGGCAGTTATTGAAAGCACCCAGGGAGCAGTGACGGGGATGGTACCTTGCTCAAGGAACCCTCAGGGCAAGCTACTGGTAAAGACCTTTCATTTCTTTTATACACTCTGAAGATACAGTGAACTGTGTGTGTGTGTGTGTGTGTGTGTGTGTGTGTGTGTGTAGATGGTCTATTTCTGCTGATGTTGTAGCGTCGAGCTATTGGAGATCAGCCGTGTTTGTGCAGATAGCCCCAGGCTGTCAGTAAGCCACCTGGAGTCAGGACTTAGCGAGCTCTGAGCTATTTATAGAGCAGGGTGACAGGGTTAGACTGGAGATGGAGACTTTTGGACACAAACACTCCACAGGAGGGAATGCAAAAGAGGCTGCTACAGTCTTTAGTCCATTACCATCTGTCAGTAGTCTGTGCTATAATTTACACTACATTAACCTAAAGTATAGAAGATACAAACCTTTGTCTCTTTTATTTTATGCACTTTGAACCATTAAGATTTGCTTTAAAAATTAATTTTGGGCACCCAACCACATCCAAATGCTTTCTTGTCTGAAGAATCTAATTTCTAACGAAGTTAAAGGCCTGGAAGTGCAGTGCAGGGGGAAATGAAAGTGGCTATTCTGTCATTCTGAAACACAGCACAACATACCGTGAACCACAACGAAATTCAAACTCTGCTTTTGACCACACAAGCTCTGCAGCAGGGGGAAGCTATTTAAAGCGCCTGGGGAGCAGTGATGGGGACAGTACCATCCTTAAGGGTACCTCAGGGCAACCTACTGATCCGGGACTTGAACCCATGACCTTTGGATACTGGGGCCAACTCCATAACCAATAGGCCACCACTGCGCCACTGGAACAGTTGTACTACCTTCATCCCTCCCCTTTTGACGCCCACTGCAGTCTGCAGAAGTGCTAAAATCAATGAATGATAGTTCCAGTGGTACACAATCCTTCATTTTTTTGTTCATGTTGATGTTTTCATAACTCACAGTAAGCCATACAGAGTCCTAATCCCCGTCCACAAGTCTACACCACCTTCATGAAAAACTGGAGAGGGTTTGAATGAGTTGAGAGAAGGTTTGGGGATGTATGTTTATTACATTAGCTTTGTAACCGCAGCAAAATTCCACCTCTGATGAACATTAAGGGAGAATTGTAGCTGCAGGCAGACATAAATTGTTCGGAGCCAAACATTTAGCTGCTGATTTTTATCAAATCAGTCTGTATGCAAAATCGTACCATCTGCAGCTTTAATGTTAATTCCTTTCAGCTGAGACCATAGCAGAAGTCTGAGGATTTAAACAAGTATCTTTAAAGCTTTTTTCTTAAGCTATCATGAATACTCATGTGTTGGGGGAGTTTCTGTAGACAATATAACAGAACCTTCTGGAATGAGTGTTTCATCACAACCTCCCTTAATTACTCTACTGTAGCCTAGAACTGCACAAGCCGGCGGCAGAAAAATTGCAAATTAGTCACAAATGCCAAGACGTAGTTGCTTTTCTACAACAGCCCATTACATAAGTGACAAGGAACCACACAGAGTTCACAGGCTCTTTTTTACTCTTTGCTTGTGAATCAAGGTTTGGTAAAAAACACATCTTGATTATATAAAGCAAAAGGAAAAAGCACGATTATTCAGATAATGGTAAATATCAAACATCAGTGGAAATGACATTAAAGCAGACCCTGTCCTTGTCAACAGGGATGAATAAGGCACTATTTATAGAGTTGAAGGAAACAACTTTATAAAAACCTAAAAAAATAAACAAATAACATATATAATGAGCCTTATTGTATACTTTAATTACATGATCTACATAACAACCATGGTATTAGAACCCGTTTACTGCATCCACTGATATTAACACATTGTTATCATTTTATAATGACATGTTCTTTTTTGAATTTCATCACCAAGGCAAATACATATGTGAACCACATATAAAGAAATTAAAACAGGTAGTAGAAATCCCAGGTGATTTCAAACATTCGCCGCAGGGGGATGCAAAGACACTTGGTGATGTCATCCCCCTGCACCTCCTATAAATATCACCAAAATATTATCATCAACATACAAATGCCAGGATCTGGGGCCCAAAAAGTGGGCACTGCATTCATTACTGCAAATTAATGCTTATTTTCGCTTCCCTAAACAATATGGCCCTTTACGGAAACAAACCTTTTGCAATATGTGATGATACTTTAAAAGGTTAAAAGGTTCGTTAGTAGACTACAATGGTTATTCTTAAGTACGGTTGAAAAAGATTCCAATTTCTTTTGTTATGAATTGCACACCCTGCAAGTATATCTCCAACAGGAATGAATCTTTAAAATGTTTTTTGGCAAAAACCTTCCTGAGACTATCATAAAACCATTTACCGTGAGGGAGCTTTAGGAGACATATCACATTTCTCGCATTCACGGCATTTGGCAGACGCTCTAATCGAGTCTGACTTACAGTTCCTGATTACAGGTTCAGTCCCCCTGGAGCAACTTGGGGTTATGGGTTTATCTCAGGAACCCAATAGTGAAAGGTGGAAGTGGGATTCGAACCTGCAGCCTCTTGGTCCATAGGTGAGTGTCCCACCACTAGACGAGCCCCCCTCGGAAAGAAAGTGAAAGAAAAATTGAAAGTGACAACCCTTGTCATTGCGAGGTCACAGCACAGTACACAGTGCACCACAACAAAATTGGACCTCTGCATGTAACCCATGCACTCAAACACCGTGCAGCAGAGGGCAGCAATTGAAAGCGCCCGGGGAGCAGTGATGGGGATGGTACCTCGCTCAAGGGTACCTCAGGGCGACCTACTGGTGATGGAATCCAACCCACAATCTTCCGTAGCAGGGGCAACTCCCTAACCACTAGGCCACCGCTGCCTAGGAGACGTTAAACACTAAGACGTTCTAGTTACCATCACCACCACTGTGAACAATTCCGATTCAGTAGGATTCTCTTAAATTGGGGACTCCATAAATCACACAAATCTGAATGAAACTGTGCAGAGACACTAAAAGAATATTTTGATGAGCTGAAATTGCTGCAATCACCTTTTAAAATGAGGAAACATAATTTATCCTTTAGTGACCCTGAAAATTTAGCTTTTTTATTATAATAACAGACCTCAGCTTCAAAAAGGCATGTGAGCACTTCGTATAGCCTTTGCAGAAAGAAAATCAATGAAAGACAGAAAAGACAGATTCAGACTTTCTCTTCCATCTCACATTTGCCCAAGCCTTGACACAGTTTGCCTGATTTTCACATTTTCATAATTTTGTGATGAATAAACCCAAAATAATAGTCTGTCACTTGGAAACCATTGGGAGTGGATTGGTCACACTCTTCCAGAGCCTGCATTGAGGGCCATAAGACATGCCCTCCTTTGGAATCCACAGGTGAAAAAGGAAAAGAGGCAGACCCAGGGACACCTGGCGTCATGAACCTAAGGCAGATGAGAAGAGGACTGGACATATATGTGGGAAACTATAAAACATCTCCTAGGACTTTGGTGCTGAGGGAGCCTTCATTTGCCAAGGCAGGGCCACAGGCTTAGACAGATAGTTAGAAGACTCGGAATGACATCTTGCTGCAATTACATACATTTGCCTCATGTGCTCCAGTAGTTACCACTGCAGATATGTGAAGATTTCTTATGACAGTAACAGCACATACCCATTTATACGCTATGCATCTCTACACAAAGTAGTAAGCACCCATATGTTAGAAGCAGCTTCAGTTGGCCTGAGGACCGCAGTCATCTCTCCTCACCGTGCATAACTAAAACATACAACCTGAAGGCTGCTATCGTTACATCATCGCCGAGTGACAAACCTAATCCTTGTGTAGTCATTTTATTCCCCTCTCGATGCTGGGTGATGGGGCCCCAGGTCAGTGTTCCGCATGAAAGCCACTTTCTATCATGGATGCCCACGGATGGCTTTGCACGATGGTAAATTAATTAGAATCCCTGCATCAAAGATTGCCCACTGTGATCAATGTTTAACCGGCACTCTTCAGAGCCAGTGCTTTCAGTTAATTAGTGCATAACGTGGTGTGGTAGACCGACTTTCTATTTGTGTTTGAGTGTGTGAGGTGGGGATGACATTGTTGAGGCAATCAGCGATGCTAAGCGGCGCTGCACAGGTCGAGGGTTTTCTCATTTGGAGATACGCTAACAGGCATTTTAGAATATCGAGCAAAGCCTTTCGCATGAGTTGAAAGTCTAGCTGAGATCGCGAGAAGCAAACTTTATTCATTTGTGTGGCCTTTGCATGCAGATTCATACCAACATGATTGTTGGATAATAAGAACCATGTTATGGTATTTCAGATCACCCTCTAATGATCTCTCAAAAAAAAAGTATGATTTGGATTTCGTATCAGTTGTATGAGCTAGAAACCTCCAAAATCTTTTCACTTTTTTGCTCATTCCATTAAAATACCGTCAATTCTGAAGTTTCAGTCCGTACCTTGGGTTCCTGATGAAGGAGAAATTGAATTTCAAACAGGTAGAAGCAAAGACAAAAACTCTGAAAAGAATAAAGAAAGATACAGTCTATAACAGTAACTATAGACTTCAATGGGTTAAAGAAATGATTGGTTTCTATTGAGAGGAGCTTCATTCTGGGCCATTTAAGCTTCTGTTTGCTTCATGGTGTTTCAAGCTTCTTGCAATGAACTGGCTAAATAAGTTGCAGTTGAAGTAAATCATCATTGATTTTGCTCCAAACAGATCTCACAATAGCCAGTATCACTGCAAGCGTTCATTATTATCTCCAGATCTTCTCAAGACACGTCTGTTTTATTGGCATAAGTAGTTTAAATTCGTGCACACAAAATGTTTTCACCCTCAGATTTACTGACAGACCCTGCTGCACTTAATGAAGAACTCTATAAGATTTCCTTTAATAGCTAACCTTGCCAGACACTGAAGTAAACATCAGTGGGCATTGGAACGGGTAATAAAAAACTGCTATTCCCGTCTCAAGAATAAAACATCTTCCAATCGCTGGGGACAGAATTAGTTTGGCCATCCTGTGTAGTTGCATTTTAAGGAGGTCTAGAGGGAACATTTCTCATCCAGTGAAAATTATTCTTCGCTACAGAGCAATCTTTATTAGAAAATGGGGAATTAATCTGCTGTGGCACAGTAAAGGAATATATGTGGCATTTGTAAAGCTGACTGTCTGTTATCCTACATAGACTCAACTTCAAATTCAGTGGCTTTAAGATACCACAGGTTCATCATCATTGTAGGAAAAAAATACAATATTTTTTCTGGTTTGCTCTGATAGTTCATAGACATGCACCACTGGTGGATTGGAGATGCTCAATGGACCCCTAGGTGTGTATGTGTGTGAGCATGTGTGTGTGTATCTGCCCTGTGATGAACTGGCGACCTTTCCAGGGTGTGTCCCTGCCTTTCGGCATGTTCGAGATGGGATAGACTCCAACACTCCCAACGATCCTGAGTAGGACAAGCAGTTATGAAAATGAGTGAGCGAGGATTTTGTCAGAAGGTTAATGAAAAGGATGGATTAATGTCAAGGACAAAAGCTCCGATTCCACATGCTGATCCATTTTGCTATGAACAAAATGGTCAGAGTACATGAACTATTCCGATGGCAGATTTTAATCTGGTAAAGAACACAGAGACAAACACGGTAAAAGGACTGCCAACAAGAAGCAAGGTGTTACCAGTAAGGTGTTAACTGTAACAAATGGAAACAAATGTCCCACAATGGGAATAAATTCAACATATGGTTTTTGTTGCTGCTGCAAATGAAGGACTACGTTTAAACTCTGTTTGTTATTATTATTTTTTTATATATTAATATTCAAAATAAGAAAAAAGATGAAAATTAGCTATAAGCGACTATAGATAAAATATATATATAAAATATAGAACAGACTGACAGAACACAGTGAAACCTATTTAGTGTTATAAAGGCCCATGATTATTATCTCCTGATCTTTTGCAGAGGGGGTTTTCAGGCAGGACAGGCGATCAATAAGACGGCTGACAGAGTGTGAAAGTTTAGTTTTAATTGTAGAAATGTTATGTTCAGTCACATGTGGGGACAGCCTGTGTATAATGTGGCTGGGCTGGCTGTACGTGATTGACAGGCCTGCCTCTGGAGTGCTTCAGAACTTCCTGTCAGGCTGTCACAGTGCATTGGTCTGAATCGAAATACATGGAATTCCTCACTCAGAACGTCTCCATCTTCTTAGCACGCAGGGCCTCGTGGCTTAAATGTGGTAATTCAGTCACAGCAGCAGAAACTGTCTTCCAGTGAAGCGTCACTTTAGTTAAGCAGGTGACCTTCATGGCCCCAACCCCTCATCCCTCTATCCTGGCCTTTCAGCTAGCCTTAAACATGATGACTCAAACAGGTAGCAAGTGTGGCAAGTGTGTTAGTCCCAGAAGTGAAAGTGAAGTGAAAACGACTAATTGTCATTGTGAATTAAGAGCCCAGCAAACAATGAACCCCAACAAAGTGCTTCCCAGAATTGAACCTATCACACCTAATTGAAGTGACTTTTTTATTAATGTTCAAGAATTACAATATGCAGACAAATCCTGGCAGATAGATGATGATATACAAAGCCGACTAGCAATCTTAGATCGGTAGAACTACAGAGTGTTCATCCTGGCTAGCAGTAGACACACACACAACCCCCCCCCCCCAAAAAAAAACTATATCTGAATATGGATTATACAACTGCTGCTGAATTGAATTAAATGTGGACAGCAAGCAGCAGAACCCAACATGACCGTTCTGCATGAAGGTTACAGAAAAGAGCAACAGAAGATGGCTTTGCTTGTTTTAACTGCAAAAGAAGCTCCAGTTGTTCGGAGGTAGGTCAGCTTTGGTTTGACTCCCATGAGGAAAAGATAAATTAGCTGTTAAAGGACTACATGGAGATTGGAGTTTAATTACAGATGAAGGGATTACAGATGCTAATTTGATTGAGCTGATGGAGGCAAATATTAATTTGTACACTTGCCTCTGCAAAAAAAGTAACATGTTTTGTTGCTGTAAGGAATCTGTACATTTGTACACGCAACCAGATACCATTTTTTGCCCAAGACATGTGACTTGAGTCCACACCTCTAGACAGTTTGATGTAGAAATCAGCTCTTTCATGTTCCTAAAAGTAGAAACCTGAAAGCTAAAAGCTCAAAGAGGTTGGTAGGTTTTTCCAGCGCTCTCTAAAATGACTGAAGCTTCTGAAATTATATAAAATTAGAGTCATTTTGCTGAGCTTTAGACTTTAGTGCCTTTCTGTAAAAGAAGGGGAAAGTGCCACGATGCACTCAAATCTGTTCTCAGACCTGTAGCCGATTTAACGGACCATTGGGTTGTCAAACTGACGTGGAAGAAAATATGAATGCAGGAGATGAAGTGGTGCAGAGGTAAAGTAATTTGGGAGTGCAATATAAGTCACGGCGAACATTTCCCTGAACGGCAAGTCAGACGTGTTATAGGTGTTGCATCAGGTTTTAAATTTGAAAGCAGGAGAGAGACGGAAGTTCCTCTTGGTACCATTCATTCACTGGTTTGACTGAAATGCATGAGAAACATAGAAAGAGAGAGAGAGATGGGGTCAGTGTAAGTAAATGAGTAGGAGAGATTTTTGCACACTCCCCATCTTGTAAGGGGTCTTGTGATGAAGAATGGGGACATTTTGTAATTTATTCACTTGGGCTATGAGTGTGTGTGTGTGTGTGTGTGTGTGTGTGTGTGTGTGTGTGTGAGATAGTCTGTGTCAGCTTAAATTTTTTTCTCCTCCCCAGCCCCACTGAAGCTCCCCAGCTGGGCTCTCTGACAGCAAATTATTTGTGGAAATCCAATAAATAAATAAGAGTCAGCGATGTCACTGCTCTTCATTTGCTCTCTCACTCCCCCTCCTAACCCACCTCCCACCCCCCACCCACGATTTTTCTGAGAGATCTGAGATCACTCTCCCTACACACGAGCAATGACACGAAATGAAATGCCAGAGCATCAGACCAATATCGGCTACTTATTGCATGACCGTTCAAGGTGCAATTATATCGACCTAAGTGACAAATGAGCAGTTATGCTTTGTGGCTGAACTTGAAAAAATATGTTTGCATTTGAATATTAATAAACAACACAGTCATGCATATTAATTTGGCCCTGAAGATACAAGCATTTCCCTCTGCACTCGGTAAACAGTCTATATGAGAATAGTTCTGGTGTTCTGGTGGTAGGATAGTCACCTATGGACCAAGAGGTCGCAGGTTCAAATCCCATCTGCAGCACTCCCACCATTGGGTGGACCCTGAACCCCAAGTTGGTCCAGGGAGACTGTCCCTGTAATCAGGAACTGGAAAGACGCTCTGGATAAAATTGTCTGCTAAATGCCCGAAATGCACATGAAAAAGTCTACATTAAATTCATAAGACACTAAAAAAACTCCCCACAGTGCCCAAAATCCTGCACCATTTACACATCCAGTCTATTTAACCAGTCACCAGCCTGTTGTTCAGAAACTTTGCAGAAGAAGGGTAGACAGAGGTCTACCAGGGCACAGGTGTCTAGCTGATAGTATTTCATCCTACACTGGAAAATGTGTTAAACAATAAAAAAATAGCAGCACAAGAGCAGACATCCCATCTCTCCCAACACGAGTCCCCTGGATTTAAATGAAATGCAATATCCAATGAAATGATTTGGTCAGTCAAAGTCTGTCCACCTTTATACAGCAGTATAAAAGTGAACTCCAAGACCAGGAATGGAAACCACTGGTGTAGACAGTCTAAGACCACCATTACTACCAACAGGCTCGATAGAAACGTCGCAATATTTCATAAGTAATTAATTAGGCCATTAGCTTACCATGAAAAATTTGTTACAAATCAGTCAATCAGACATCCCCTTACTGTCAAAGATACTCTACAAAACAATGGTACTCCCACATCTGCAGAGAGTAAATGAGAGAGAGAGAGTCAGACTAGAGATTTTGGAAGCCTTTCACAGTTCCTCTCCAGCTGGGCTCAACAAAGACTTGCAGCAGGAGTGACCTCTGCCTGGCAGGAGCAGGGCTTGTGTCTCTATTAGGAGGCTTCACATCATTCTCACAGCACACAGAACACAGCAGCAACACTTTCTGTTGCTATTAGCTGCTGATCTCAAGTCAGTTTGAGGCCTGCTATTACAGTAACCAAGTCGGGCGAACTACAAGGCTGGTGAACGGAAGGCTAGAAGCTTGAGCAGTATGGTACTGCTAAACCATGATCATGCATGTTGTCATTTCTGCTGCTAAATAAACTGCATTGAACAATAATAGCCCTGCTGAACTTCCCCTACTCTTTGGGATGCTGTGCTGCATGGCTGGAAATGAAAGTAATGCAGGCTACTGAATGGTCAAATGCAGCTATTTGAGTTAAATGCAGGAAGGCATTTCATTGTAGTTCACTATGGTGTTCACAATGACAAAATAGTCACTTTCACTTCACTTTTGGTGGCATGAAGTAAACCTACAGAATGTAGGCAGGTGGTTTAAACCTTACGGCTGATTGGTGTAATCTTGAGCACAGATATGCGTGTTGGAGAGTGCGGTTCTGTCCGTTTCACAGTGGTCAAGCACAGTGGTAGCCAGTAGCAATAGGGTTGGACATGTTTGAAGTGGTGGGGTACTCCTCATGCAGGCAAGACTTTAATCCCTGTTAGAGCGCAGCTAATAGGAAGAGACAGTTTCCTTCAGTTGTACGTGATGAAATTGGACAATCAGAGGCAGGCCTGTGGGTGAGCACTCGCACACAACTTCTCGCACACATGCAACCTCACTCCCACATAATGGGTACAAGGACAGCAGTGGTCCACTTCACTTTAATTGAAGCTTGGTAGCGAAGTTTACAAGGAGATTTATTAGACGATCCCTAAACTCTACCGCGAATCAAACTACGGCAAGGTGTAAACACAGAACATACGGCATTTCCACCCACGGATTCGCAGAAAAACTGACAGCAAACAACCCTCCACTGCACAACTAAATGCTGTGCTGTTTCTTTCCCAACAAATATTCTTCACTTTTCAGAGAAAAAAAATGACCACATTGTGCCTGCCTTTCCTTTAAAGGTATATTTGAGTTTTGCCAGCAGTGACATTTTACAGGGTGGCAAACAGGGTCTCCACATTTTGGCTTCACTCCCATATAGTCTTGCTCACCCCTTACTGGTTAGAATTGATTGATGATCAATGATGTAACTTTTTAATACCTTAGCATTGCAAAATAACCACCGTGTCCATCCATCACATAACAGCACACACAAAAATATGGCATCTAAGAATGTCGTTTATATTAAAAAATGAAAAATTCACATTTCCATATCCAAGTGTGCACAAACGGATTGTTCAATCTCAGTAGAAACTCTGATACTGTAATCATTACAAGCAACATTAATGATGAGTAAGTGGAGCAAAAAACAAGAGATCTGTACTGGATCAAGATTATTTTATTTGATTTATTAAAGGTGCCTTCATTTAATATCTCTAGAGGTAAAATGTAGGACATTCACGCAAGACATTGATTTTACGAAGCACATTTGTTCAATCCTACTATATAACTATATATCCTTTTGTATAAATTTGCACAGGAAACCCTGTAGTAGGTAATCTGAGATTGAATATTTTGGGCTAATTTGTTGCTTAAGCAGGGATCTCTCTCATCCGTTTGTAAATCAATTTGCTCTTTTAGTAATTTTGATGTCTTTTCTCATAGTTTGGGGCTCCCAAACTCCTCCCCTATTGGCTGAAATGCCAGAAATAAGAAGTGGGGTTGAAATAGGAGGGAAATAAACTAGTGTTTTTCATTTCTGGGATAAATTAAAATATCAAAATGTACTTTACTAAGCATTTCATGATATTGTCAGTACTTTAAGAATGGTATCCAAATACATGTTTTATTAAGGAGAGCACAATTAATCCAGTTTGATTTTACTTAGTACTGCAGAGGCCCTGCTGCTTTGCCCATTCTTTCTCATTAGACATCCTGTGAAAATAAGAAATTAGTATTTTTGCTAAAATAAATTTATAATGTGAAAAATAAGACGTTCTGACTAGATCACATTCTTACAGTGTACATAAAGACCCAGGGGGAGATGGATTCAGGGTCAGAAGCAGGAGAGATAAATTAAATAAAAAATGAGAGGTAATGAAAAAGAAAGAGTAGCTGTGAGGGTGGGAGGGTGAGTTTACCAGGATGGCGCTGATTAAAGAGAACCAGTGGAAGCTTCATCAGGTGAAAGCGACGGAATATGTCTGGACACTGACAGAAACCCTGCAGGTGTGAAAAGCTCCTCAAATTAACAGCACACTCACACACACACACACACACCTACACACACACACACACACACACACACACACACACGCACCCACAGTGACAAGCCTTAGAGTGTGACCTCCCCTCCTGCCTGCCAGCTCTCTCTCTCTCTCTCTCTCTCTCTCTCTCTCTCTGTCTCTCACACAAACAGATAATAGAAATGGTTTTGACGCATGCTAAGACACTGGAAAAAAAAAGCAAAAATCCATCTCTAATACCATGAAAAAGTGGAGGTGTGTGTGTGTGTGTGTGTGTGTGTGTGTGTGTGTGTGTGCGAGAGAGAGATGATAATTGCAGATACATTACAAAAGTGTTCTCCTGAGATAAACACAGGTACTAACGCTCCTGTACACCCAATCAGAGGAGACAACACGCAGACATCACGTAAAGCACAGGCTGCATGTTTAACGCATAGCACAGCATGCAGGACACATCCGAGGTCATCAGATACACACCCGGGCCAAAGCCCATCATAGACTCTTTTAACAGAGTGTATACTCTTTCGTAAACTGTGTGTGTGTGTGTGTGTGTGCATTCTCCTCACATAAGCAAGCTAATGTCAGCCTTTTCCCTCAGCTGTCCTGCAGCTGTAGGTTAAGCCCCTTTGAGCTGCTGCTCCATTAAGCTGTTAAAAGCAGCCATTTTCCGTGTGTGTGTGTGTGTGTATGGGTGTGTGTCCATGTGTGCATGGCGGAGTAAACGACACATTTTCTAATAAGACTTCCACTTCAAAAGGACCATTTGAACGCAGTAGAATGACCTCTATTTGTGATTTTATGCGCTCGCAGCCCTTTCTCCCAGCAGAGCAGAGCAGACAGGGCAGGACAGAACCACAGAGCTCACACAGGACGGAGGACATTCCGAACAAAAGAAAGCCTAAAATGGCAACTGGTTTAAGATGCTTTGGGGAATGTTGAGTTTATTGAATCAAATGATGATTGAGACTACCTGTAAACTAAAGACTGAGTCTCTTCTTCTTTTGCTTTCGTCTGCTCCCGTTTAGGGGTCGCCACAGCGGATCAACCGTCTCCATTTCTTCCGGTCCTCTGCGTCTTCCTGCTGCAAACCAACCAACCTCTCTCACCACGTCCATAAACCTCCTCTTATGTCTTCCTCTTTTCCTCTTTCCTGGCAGCTTCATCTTCAACATCCTCCTTCCAATATAATCCTCATCTCTCCTCTGCACATGTCCAAACCAACGCAACCTTGCTTCTCTAACTTTGTCTCCAAAACGTCTACCCTGAGCTGTTCCTCTAATATACTTGTTTCTAATCCTGTCCATCCTCGTCACACCAAAGGAAAATCTCAGCATCTTTAACTCTGACACCTCCAGCTTCGCCTCCTGTCTTTTCGTCAGTGCCACCGTCTCCAACCCATACAACATAGCTAGTCTCACTACTGTCCTGTAAACCTTCCCTTTTACTCTAACTGGTACCCGTCTGTCACAATTCACTCCAGTCACTCTTCTCCACCCATTCCAACCCGCCTGCACTGTGTGCATGGGTAAAATGCAGAGAGTACAAAAGATTCCCTGAGCCTTGAACAAGGTACCGTCCCCATCACTGAATCCCCAGGCGCTGGATATTGCCGCTGCCTGTTTGAGTTCTCTAGTGGTTAGGGTCTTGGCCCCAAGATCAGAAGCATGTAGGTTTGAATCCTGGACCCGCAGACTACCCTGATGTACATTTGAGCAAGGTACCATCCCTGACATTATTCCCCGGGCACTTGGCAAAACTGCCCTCCGTTGCACACTGTGTATTGGTTAAATGCAGGGAATGCATTTCATTGTGGTTGACTGTGTGCTGTGCTGTGTTACCCAATGACAAACAGTCATGTTCACGTGGAACCACTTGGGGTGCTTTTACAATAGGCTGGGGTACGTTCCACATGTGACCATGTAACTACTTATTCAGAGGAGCTTTTTCAATTTGGTCTTACACTGAAATGTTTCGATGTACTCGTACTTGACACAGATCACCCTTCAAACACATAATACATCAATACAGAACACGGTGTAGCGCTACTCATAACAGGGCCGAGATACATTTCACGGAGCTAAAAACAGCCACGGGCAAAAATAGATATTCTGATAATCGCTTGAATGAATGTGATGGCTTTGTGGGAAGGAGGTGACAATGCACAATTCATGGGGGAGCTAATAAGCATTCACTGCCTTGACAGCTTGTGTCATCAATTCTTTACATTTCAGACTAGACGGTTGAAAGCTTTTTAAAATCCTCTTTTTTGCACATGCTATTAGACAGCGGTGAAATAATGAGGCAGAGTTGGCTAGAAGAGCTGATGGGCCAAGCACAGTCTATTAACCACTGTGATGAGCTTTACTACAACTGTCCAAGGTATACAACTGGAGAAGGAAAAGACCAGAGGCTGAGGCTGGGTGTGGGGGATGTTGAGGGGATGTTGAGGGGATGCTGTTGTAAGGATCTGGCTGGGCAAGATAAGGCAGACTGTGCCAAGCATTATCTGTAGCTCTATATATAGTGCTGAAGCTGCTTTACCTGTAACGGCTATACCCTGACTGCAACAGCTTTAGATAATACCTGCCCATTGGAGAATATAAACCTTTACTCAAAGCCCAGCTAAAAATATCTGCCATTTTTCATTCTCCTTCTCACGACGGCAGAAATGAGCAAACTTTCATTCAGAACTGTAGGGTTGCCACCTTTTTCAGCAAGCCAAACAGACACCCTTTTGTCCACAACACACATTAACGGCCCTTTCCCATCTCATTTAGTGCAATCAAAGGACCTTTTTCTTTACGGTGTCATTTGACCGGTACCAAAATGACGAATGGATTACTGACCCGGCTGTAAGGACGTGTGCCAGGGGCCTCTAACTGCCTGTAGTGGGCTCTTAGACCACGAGGATTAAATATTAAATATGTGTGGCACAAATATTACATGACCAAAGGTGTTCGTGTTTAGTGTTTACCCTTCTGAGATTCGTTTGTCTTAAAAGGAAGAAAGGAAGTCACGATTTAAATATAACACCCAAATCTTTCATTAACATTACCTTGCCAATTTTTAAAATAAAGAAAATAAATATAATATAATATCAGAATTTACTGCAGTACTCAAATTTATGTTATCATTAAATATTGAAAACTTAACAAAACAGAACTTTGCTAAATTATTGTCTTAAAATTGCAGTGAGGAAGAGAATGGTACATAAGCACATATTGAATTTTATTTTAGTGCATTGCTTTATTCAAAAACATAGCAAAAAATAAATAAATAAATAAATAAATGCTTGCACCAGACCCCATATTATAAAGCCTGAAAAAGATACGGCTTCAAACTGGATGAGTGGCAGCTCTGTAACATCAGACATCAGGATTTAGTGGCACAGAACGGCCCTTTTCTTGAAAGGTGACCACCAAGCACCTCAGACTGTCAAACTGCACGAGTAACACAAAGGAGAGTTTAAGCAGGAATCAGCGATGATTTAATATGGTGGATTTGCACCTCACCTCTCCGACTCTGAGCACCTTTCTCTCTATCAGTGGAGAAATATGCAGGATCTCCTGGTTATTCAACTCCGTCCAAAGCCAGAATAGGACCAAAAGGCCAAAAGGTTTTTATTTCTGTCCAGAAAAAAGTAGGCAACCCAAGTTGAGGAGATTATAAGCATGAACTCAAGTTTAGAATAAGTGCTGCAATCTCAAACCGACATGGAGCATTCCTGTTCTGCTTCAGCAAAAAAAAAAAAAAGAAGAAAAGAAAAAAGAAACCTCCGTCTTCTAAATGTAGAGAGAACAAGTACAATGCTGTGTCCGTCTGACACTGAACAAACGCTTCTCCTGCACATCACAACGTGAGGTACTCAATTCAGTTCACCTGTCAGCAACGAGTATTCAGCATTAGTTCTGCTGAGCATGTTGCTGTGCCTTGTTGAGTGTGAAAGAAAGTCAGCAATGTATATTTTATTCAGATCATACTGTGGAAATGTAACCATCCTCCTGAACATTGCCAGTGTGTGGATGATACATCAGTGGAGGGTTCACTGCTTGATATTTCTACATTTAAGGAATAGTGAAGTGAAAGTGACTACTTCCCCACTATTTTCACAGAATGCATCCTCTGCACTTAACCCATATACATGTGCAGCAGGGGGCAGCCATATCCAGCGCCCAGCGAGCAGTGATGGGGATGGTACCTTGCTCAAGGGTACCTCGGGGGAACCTACTGGTCTGGGATTTGAACCAATGACCTTCTGATGTATAAGTGTGAGTGTGTGTTTGTATATATTATATATACCATCTACATTCAAGGCAATGTTCAGGAGGGTTACATTTTCACAGTATGGGCTGAATATATATATGTGCCTGCTTGTGCCTCAGAAACAAGCAATTTTCTGTGGGATCAATAAAGTTTCTGGAAAAAAAATCATAAAAAAAAAGAGAAGAAAATAAACCAAACACATCCTGTTTCTAAAATGCTTTGGGCAGCTTTTTAGACATTATGGTCTGTTTTCACAATCTGATATGTTAGTGCCGATCCTTTTGTGACAATGACTGTCATATAAATTATTATTCTATTCTATTCTATTCTATAAATACAGTGGACTCTGACGGCTGCCTGGCTGCCTAGCCAGCTGTACTCTGTCTTAAACCACTTCACTAGTCTGTGCCACCTTAATGATGAGCTGAATGCACTTTGAAGAGGTTGAGAGAAGTTGTGGGCCAAACCAGTTTGACTGACTATTGACTCCTAGTGCGCGTTGTTTGCTTTGTAGCTCCAGTTTCAAACCAAAATATCAAATAATTGGACTCAAAGTGTATCTTGGCTCATTGACTACGCCTGGAAAATTGTGTAAATATGATAATCTGCCAAACTGATCCTTTAAGCATCCTTCCTGCACACTTTCCCAGGAAAACATATTTGCACAGTGCTAAAAAGATTTGCTCACAACTTTTAAAAAGTGTCAGGGAAAAAGATGAGGTCTTTTGTTTTGCACCTGCCACTTCTGACAGAGGACACTGCACTAATTTTTCTGGTTCATCAGCTAATTGGTATCCACTCATGTGAAGCGGGGAGCGCTGCAGGTTCTGGACTAATGGCTCCCCAGGCAGGCTGAAGGAACTACACAAAGTCTTCTTGTTTTTTTTAAACTATGAATTAATCCGAATAAAGTTCCTGTTTAAATAAAAGTTTGGATCCCAGGCCTAAAGGCACAGTTATACCTTTTCTTATGGTTATCTACGTACCTTGTTACTGCATATAGTCGGAAATGACTGCCATACACCCGTATACCAAAGTTTAAAGGCTTGTAATCCGTGTTTTCAGTATTATAACAGCAGAGACATGAGAAAAAAAACGTCCCGATATGCTCATTCTGTGCAACTTTACAGCTCTCAAATAATTAGACAGAGGAAAGTTGTAAATAAAATAAGTTTTATATGCATCCAGAATGACTTTGCACATTTTAAATGACAGAGAAATACTATAAAAATGCTTTTATATATATATATATATATATATATATATATAATAGCATATATATTAAAGCATCTTTATACTATTTCTCTGTCATTGAAAATGTGTATATATATATATATAACTGAAATGATCTATTCACATTTATGTGTGTTGAAATTTCTGCCTTTGAAATGATTCATTAAATAAAGAACGCCTCTCAGCTTTTCATGAAAGAGCTGCCAGGAACGTATGAAAATGAACCAACTCCTAAAATACGCCACACGCCATTGTTTACTGAGATTCTGGGACTGATTACTGCTAGTGTTTGTCAGCAACATTAAAGCTTCTACCTCCAGTGAGGAGCTAAAGCAGCAGAATGTGAATATCCAACATTTTCTGCCGCTCTCTCCCTTTAATATTGACATCAATTAGCAACACACTAACAAGTTCATGTGAATCTGCACTTGCTCATTGTTTATTAAGTGTATCACTATCTACTGGAATAGTATCGCATTAATTAGATGCTGTGTCCATATTCCTTTTGGCTCATTCGGATCCGTGATCAGCGCTCTCTGGCCGAAGTCACAGCAGAGTTAGTTGTGGGCTGAATTCAGCATCAGGGGCCTGATTACTCGTTAACAGACCTTCAGTCTCTCTGACCTGCTTCACCGCGTCCGTCTGTTTTGCAGCGGGGCTTCAACAGGGACCACCACAGATCGTACCCACATACATTTACATTTACGGCATTTAGCTGACGCTCTTATCCAGAGCGACTTCCATGTCCTAATTACAGGGACAGTCTCCCTGGAGACACTCAGGGTTAAGGGTCTTGCTCAGGGACCCAGTGGTGGTAGTGCCAGAGGTGGGATTCGAACCGGGGACCTCTTGATCCAGAGGTCCGTAGGCAAGTACCCACCACTAGACCACCCCACATACATCACTCATCAGACACAACAGAGAAAAGGACATAAAGACACACACAGACTCAACGCACTGTCATGCAATGACACACACTCTCAAAACAGATGTGGTGAAAACAAGATTGTAACTGTTTAACGCACATCCCATTGTCCAGGCAGCTTTGTATTACTTTGAAAGCACAGTCTGTGCGCTCTGACCGTAACGCAGGGATGTGCTCTAATTACAGCGTGTATCAGAGGCGCGCTGTGTTCTTTTGCCCTGACACACAACTGTATAAGCCATAACACAAAGTGTCTGTAGTTAATTAAGGGGAAGTTTCACAATAAAAAAAAAATTTTTTTTTAATGAAATTAAATTGTAAATCTACTCAATCAGAGTGGCTTGGTGTGAAATGCTTATTTGCAGAAGGCAGTAAAAGAGGTCAGAATAGTTTACGGTAGTAGTGGATGGAAACAAGCAGGCGTTTACTGCGTGGATGTAAAAACAATCTCGATTTTGGGGCGTTTTTTGCTCCAAAATCCATTTATGAAAATCTATTCAAGATGAATTCGGGGTGTCCCCAAAGATTTTTTTTTCATCATTTCATCATCATTTTTTCTTTGCCCTTTTCTATGCTTAAAAACATGAACTCAGAAGGTGTGCAGGTTAGTCTGGATAGTAAATAAATGTTAGTTTAGCAGATCTAAAAAAAAAACAAACAAAAAAATACAGCTATTTCTCTGTAAAATGGCATTTCTTCTCATGCCACTCTAAAGAGAATTGTTCACATCTAATAAACTATTGCAACTATTAAAATATGCAGAAAGATGGAAAATGATGGAATTCCCCTTTCAAATGTTTCATTTTGAGAGTGTGCAACATACTTTTATACAGATGGGAAGAAACAGGAAAAAGTCAAATGCAGCAAAAATAACAAGATGAAACATAACAACAGACGTCACAAGTCAATTTACACACAAATCTCACTCGCATGTCACCTACAATGGCAGCAGTCTCTCACGCCTTTCTTGGCTGGGCAGGTGGTGCTGACCACTGGAGAGAAACGCACATAACACACACAGCTTTAGAACACAAAACAAAAAACTAACAAAAACCAAAAAACACTCATTTAACAGAAAGACAAACAGTAAAAAACATAGGAGCACCTCTCACACACTGTTGATCATTCAGAAAAACAGATTAATATTATTATGTCCATTATTATGTTTAATAGACGAATTCTATTTTACAGAATTCTTCCAAAAGAAAGGTCGTCTGTTTGGAGCTCTCACACACTCTATGATCACCTGTGGTCTAATTAGAGCAGTGGAGATGTGGCGGTCAGTCTGTACGTATAAAAGCGAACATATAGCACCTGTTTCCAGCTTCATTACACTAGCTGTCTCATTTAGAGGCAGATTTTGTGACATGTTACTTCTTTTAAAGCTCTTGAATGAAACGCATTATTACAGAACCTAATAGACTCCTCTCAGTGGAGCCTTAAAGATCAACCAGATCAGCTGCCTTCCTGAAAGTTCCTTCAATAAAACATAAAAAGACTGAAACAGCCTTCAGCTTTTATTCACCAAAACTTTGGAGCACATTGCTATTGATTACCCATCAGGCAACAGTTATCAGTTTTAAGCTCAAAGATTTTTATTTATTTCAATTCTATTTATTTTATTCTATTATTCAGATTATAACCCAAACATTATTTATATACGGTACTGTGCAAAAGTTTTAGGCAGGTGTGGAAAAATGCTGTAAACAAAGAATGCTTTCAGAAATATAAATCATGATTGTTTATTTTTATCACACGGAGGAGAAACACAGTCGTGTTTGGAGCGACCGACCAGCCGAGTTCCTTCAAACTGTGCAACATTGCCTAGAAGAACTGATGCTGTTTTGAAGGCAAAGGGTGGTCACACCAAATATTGATTT
>CM029366.1:29278008-29298008 GCA_017165825.1 Hepsetus odoe | reverse complement strand
GATCGCACCAGTCCTGATCCACAGTCGCACAGTCCGCAGGCGCACAGTCACAGTCACACGATCCATGATCACTGATCCACAAGACCGCAATCGCACAGTCCACAGGAGGACACGATCCACCGAAGCCTGATCCACAGTCACTGATCCTGATCACCTGATCCTGAGACCTGATCCACAGTCACGATCACTGATCACGATCACTGATCCACAATCACACAATCCACAGAGACGCAATCCACATCCACAATCACACAATCACACAATCCGCAATCACGATCAACAATCCACAAAGACACACTGAGCTACAGGGTTCCATACAAATATCGTACTATAGTACTGTGTTCTGTTTGTTCTGTTCTATTGTGTTCTGTTCTGTTCTATTGTGTTGTGTTCTGTTCTGTTCTATTGTGTTCTGTTCTGTTCTATTGTGTTGTGTTGTGTTCTGTTCTGCTCTACTCTGTTCTGTTCTGTTCAGTTCAATTATTTTCTGTCCTGTTGTGTTCTATTTTATTCACTTCTGTTCTATTATGCTCTGTCCTGTTCTATTGTGTTCTGTTCTATTATGTTCTGTTCTGTTCTATTGTGTTCTGTTCTGTTCTATTATGCTCCGTTCTGTTCTATTGTGTTCTGTTCTATTATGTTCTGTTCTGTTCTATTGTGTCCTGTTCTGTTCTATTCTGTTCTGTTCTATTCTATTGTGTTCTGTTCTGTTCTGTTCTAATATTCTCTGTTCTGTTCTATTATGTTCTGTCCTATTGTGTCCTATTGTGTTCTATTCTTTTTGGTTCTATTCAATAAATTTGTGTTTTGTTCTATTCTGTTCTTTTCTGTTCCTTTCTACCAATATGGACTTTTCCTAATAGTATAATGAAATAATGAAAAAAAAAAAAACAGAGTAGCAAAGTTTTATTTATTGAACATTGTTTTATTATTAAAGGACAGCGATGACATGCAGCTTGCTTTGTGCTGCACGTCTCATTTAAATCACACATTTAAAGTCTGAGACTCAAAGGTTTCTTCTCCAACAAAGACTTGCTTGATACATTTTGATATGGTGACAGCTTGCTGCTAAAATTAGCCTGGGAATGATTAAAGAAGTCATATCTGTATTTTCTATAAAACCAACGTAGTCTTCCTAACACTGCAGTCTCCCGGGGTGATACGTGTTTATGAGCGTGAGGTGTATGGAATGCAATGCGGGATGAGAGAGAAGGATAACAGCACTCCTTTAGGTAATGTTCCCCATCCACTATGCCTTAATCAGACCCAACACACCCCAATCTCACCACGAACATCTGCTCTGGCCGTGGATCTGTATGTCTGTGTGTTTACGTGTGCACTGCAATGTGTAAGGGCTTCGTAAGATTACCAGTTCATACTGTCAGCCTCTCCAGATGTGCAGCTGCGTCACTGCAACAGTTTTAAATGTTCTATACTAAATAAAAGAATGTTTTTTCTGTATTATTTTCGTTTTATTCTTCTTTCTCATAAACTACAGTCCTAATGTTTGCTCTATAAATAAACTATAAAAAAATAATAATAAACAAATTGCTTTGGCTGCTGGAGAGGACGATTCAGACTCTTTAGAGGTGTTTAAGATCAAAGATGCTTCACAAATAAGACCGAGCAAAAATGCCCAACACTAAAGCGTCCCATCCAAGGAACCCCAAATTACCAGCCTTTCTCTTGTCACTTTGTTAGAAAATTTGAATCAGCCTTTAAAAAGGCCCTACAAAAGGCCAAAATGCTTTCATCTTACATCTCACGCCTTGGAAAATAGATCAAAACGACTGATTATGGTTTTAAGAAAAGCTGCAAAGGAACAAATATTTGGCAGGAGGGACAAGAGTTGAAAGCTTGATTATTACAAGGATAAAAAAAAAAAAAAGGTAGTGACATCTGGTCGTCGACCCATGACCCTCTGCCCGCTTCTTCTTTCTAATTTTTTTTAAGACCAAATGATCTTCAAAGCTCTGCTGGCAATTAGAAAAAAAGCAAGCTTTAATAAAACACTAATTAAACAGTGTGAATTTAATGAACCAAATAAATAAATTAAAGGAGGATGTTGCTTTGTTGCCACAAAGGCTTTGTGTTGGGGAAGCGAAATGCAAGTAGGCAGCACTCTCAGGGTTCAGAGGACCTCCGCTACTGAAAAAAGAGAAAAGATGGATAAATGATTAAGGATAGAAATGTGCAGCATATTTTTTTTCAGAGAGAAAGAGAGATTAGTGTGGACCTGCTGGCTAAAAGGAACACTCAAAACATTTTCTTTCTAACAAGGATGGCATTTGTTTTATGTTAAACTGGTACACACTGACATAAACTCACTTTCTTAGCCGCTTATACTAATCAGGGTCACAGTCCAGAGTCCAGCCCAGCTCTCACAGGGTGAAAGTTAGGGACACACACTGGACAGGTGAACATGTCATCACAGGACAGACACACACTCACGCCAAGGGGTCAATTTAGCATCTCAAATCCAGCTGACCTGCACGTCTCTGGATGATGGAAGGAAACTGGCGCTCTTGGAGGAAACCACAGACACAAGCAGTACAGACTGCACACAGAAAGGACCTGGACCACCCGCCTGGGAACCAAACCCAAGACCTTCTCACTGTGAAGCGACAGCGCAACCCACTGTGCCGCCGCACTGAATACGGATGTAACTCAACCCATTGTGGCCAATCCAGCAGACTGATAGAGGAACCTGTGACTCTTCAGTGCAGCTGCCACCAAAACATATTTGTTCAGACACACTTGTGGTGAGTGAGGATTGTTTACACAGGACACAGAGGATGCACACAGGCCTAAGTAGTGTTTTTCTTGTTCTCTGCGCGTGTGGGGCATTGATGGCTGATGCCTGCAGAGAATGTGTGACCATGATGCACTGCAGCATGCCATTCAGAGGCAAACATACCCATATACACACACACACACTCCTCTCCCTAGTTCTCGCCATTCGCCTGTCGCACTCCGCACTCTAGGAAATTTCACACCGCCATGGCACAAGTTAATGGCCGGAACAAGTTAATGGCCGATGCACTGAGAAAGAGAAATAGAAATAGAAATAGAAATAGACATGTGGCTCGGTGGAAACCGATGACAGAAAAAAATGAACATATGTAGTAAAAGTTACACTCTCTTATGTCTATAGTAGTGGGTTAATAAAACAGCGCTTCTAAAGAAAATGTAAGAAAAGATTTAAATTTAATAATGCCTGCTCTAAATTCACCTTTAAATTATAAGTGGACTCTCATACTTTTTCCAGTCCCAGATATGAAATATTGGATCATTTTCCTCCATCAGTTAGTAGCCAAGTAAAATATTTTTGTTCTATTTTTTTTATTTGATCTGCTTTTTGACCTTTAATTTTAGGATATGATTTGAGGAGTGTGAAAGTGAAAGTGGCAACCCTTGTCATTGTAAAACGCAGCACAGCACAACAACGACATTCAACCTCCACGTTTCACCCACACACACGTGCAGCAGGGGGCAGCTATTGAAAGCGCCCGGGGAGCAGTGACGGGGACAGTACCTTGCTCAAGGGTACCTCAGGGCAACCTACTGGTGAGGAATCGAACTCACAATCTTCCGATCCGGGGCAACTCCCTAACCACTAGGCCACCGTTGCCTATATATACACCCAGATATAATCAGTGGTTTGGAATCCAAATTGTGCTTCTGTAGTTGTTGCAGAGCTATAAAACATCCTTTCAGACTTCCTTCGCCTTTTTGTTCAAGCTGGTTCAGACACGGTTTAGGACACTATGACGGTATGTCTCAATAAAACAGCCATTTCAGACGAACCCAAGGCTACAGGGATCTGATATCGGCTCCTCTTTATTTGTGAAGGTTGTTGCAATAACTAAATAAATAATAGTTCAAGATCAGTAAAGCTTCTTCTCAATGTCTGAAACCCTTTTTTTCTAGCAATAAAAGTAAAATTCTGTTCATGTTTATGTTTTATACTAATACAAAGTCATTATATTTCTTAAAGCACATGCACAAGGTCTTCACCTGAATGAAATCTGGGGGATGCATTTCCTTAAATGATTTGTTTTTGCGAGTAACGTTAACGTTAACTTTAATGTTAACTAAAGAAACCAAAATTGTAAATTGTAAATAAATACCTCTGGCATCAGGAAATGTAGTGATGATCACTTTTTTATATAACTTTCTACACTTGATACGTCTGGTTCCATTCTTTTTATTCTGCCTCTGCAAGAGTTTCAAATTAAACTGCTTTTAATGCTTTGATCTCCATCTCAACCCCTCCGTTTGAAAATACCTTCCATATTCAGGCAGGACTTAGCTAAAAAATGGGGCAGGGGCGGCGGTTAGTGGTTAGGGACTAGGCCCCAGGATCAGGTCGTGGGTTCAAATCCCAGACCAGTAGGTTGCCCTGAGGTACCCTTGAGCAAGGTACTGTCCCCATCCTTGCTCCCCAGGCACTTTCAACAGCTGCCCCCTGCTGGGTAAAATGTAGAGTGTGAATTTCGTTGTTTCTCACAGTGTTGTGCCACGTTTCACAATAAGATTTGTGAAATCACTTTCACAAATATCTGATCTTAGTTGGGATGTAAATGCATGGATGTAACTCGGAAAGTCTCCGGGTTCACTGGAAGCTGAGGAAGAAGCATGACCAGGGGCTCTGCAAGGTCAGAGAGTCATTAAAAACTATCAAGCAAACAAAACAACCCCAGAATGCCCAAAAAAATGATTCACTTAATCACTCGGGCCTCAGATTATTCAGTTCTTCCTCAGACTGCTGAGGGCTTTAAAACATGGAAGCCTTCACTTTCAATCTGTTCATACTGCCACCACCTCTGAAGGGAAGAGACGTGTCAGTGGATACACAGCTCCTCCAGGTCTTTCCGTTCGTTTTTGTCCAAGTCACTGTCAGCGTGGGTTAAGATGGTGATATAACCTTTCTTTCATTAAAGTAAGAAATGAGTTTGTTTCATTAAAAGGAGATCCAGGTGATCTCAGCTTAGAGTTCAAGACCAAGGTTCTTTAATCAATTCGAGAGTTTTGTCAGGAAAAGAAATGAACCTTACAGAACAAAATTTTCAGGCAGTATATTCATCACTGTGTGGTTTTATGAGCTTTCCATGGTCAAAAGATCTTCTCCTCTTTCACTCAGCTTATGTAGGTGTGTGTGTGTGTGTGTGTGTGTGTGTGTGTGTGTGTGCTGAGCATTGGAGGCAACATTTACTGCCTTTGCCATATCATTGCCTGCTTTTCTATCTTTTTTTTTAATTTATTTGGCTAAATCAGACTTCCTACAGCACTCCACTGCTCTGTGCTGACACTTCCTAAAGAGGAAGTGATAGTGAAATAGGGAAGAAGGATTTCAGCACCATGGGCAGCTCCCATCGTTTCGCTACAGTGAAGTGAAAGTGACTAATTGTTTGGTGAACAGCACAGCACTCAGTGAACTGAAAAAGCATTGTTCTGCATTTAACCCACCGTCCAGCGAGGGGGGAGCCAGATCCAGTGCCCGGGGAGCAGTGATGGGGACGGTACCTTGCCCTGGTACCTCAGGGCAACCTACTGGTCTGGGACTGACACACGACCTTCCGTTTATTGGGACTATTCCCTAAACTAAACTAGGCCCCCGCTGCCCCTGGACTAAACAGTTATACTGGGGACTTTCTGCAACAACTTCAACATGAGGGACACAGCAAGAATGTCAACAGGGACGACAACAGCGGTCAGACAAAAACTGGACTTTGTACTGCAAGCCCATGATGGGGAACACAGGGAGTTTAAGTAAGCAATAAATTTTGTGTGCTGAATTTAACAAGTAAATTGTGCATTTTGCACATAATTTTAAATGGCAGCAAAGTAAACCCAAATTGCAGAGTCTGCAGGAAGGTGTCACGTTTACATGCGATTCACCATGTGTCCGTTAAAGTGCATTTGAATAGTATAGAGGAATGTTAACTCTACACTTCTAAAAGGGTTAAGAAGGCAAATCACTACACAATCAAAGGATTTTGCATCTGCAATGCTATAAATATATATAAAATGCAATGAATCTACCCATGAAATCTCATCACAAGGACCAAAACTGAACGCGCCATGTTACGTAACACATAGCCGCCCGCATATTCATTTCAAAGCATCCGTTTCATTAGCCGTCCAGCCAATTCAGTAAGATTCAATCTAATCCATGATACGTCCTTCACAAAAGCTAATGGTCTCCCTGCTAGTTATTCAGTGCAGACACTACATCTGAATACGCACATTCAAAAAGATTCGTAGTTTTGATTTCTCTTTTTGTTGTCACTGGTTTTCCTCCTCATCTTTGCTGTATTTTTGCACACAAGACTCAGATGTTTGCAGTAAACAAATTAAAATGCAGAGACGTGCACTGGGAAAATTATGGGAGCACAACGACATTTCGCTCTGCCAAGCCTTGCAAGCTATTGTGTAACCGTGAATAAATCTATTTCGTAATCTTCTTCACACCGCTAACTCAAATGTCTTTGCATTAAAAAGGGGGAAAAAATAGCATGTAGGCTAAGAGACAGTAGGAACAAACGATCATTTCACAATGCACTTGATTGCATAACATGACCCCATATCTAGATTCCTTGAAAAAAAACAAAAACAAAAAAACAGGTTTATTTTCGAATAGCTGAGCCATTGATTTTTAATAATGCAGAAAGTAGGGATCTTGGAAATGAAGCACTTTAAAATTCTCTCCCTCTCTCCCTCTCTCTCTTTCTCCGCTTTCTTTGGAGGAGTGGTTTTGAGTCGTGTTGTCTGTCTAAATTCAGGGATAGATTTTTGTTTTTTGTAAATGGAGGTAGAAATCAAATGTTCTGCTGGTAAAGGCGCTGGTTGGTTGGCAAGAGGCTTAAACGACACTGCAGTTTTCATTCAATTAAATCAAACATTTCAGGGCCAGAGAGCAAATAAAGGAGTGAAAATTAATGTGGAATTAATGTACAAGCAAATCTGTCATTTGGTAAGTATGTGGGTATTATTGAGCTACACAAACACAAAGTATTCATGCATTAATTATGTACATTAGAACACAGCTTCCTAGTGTGGAGATTCTGGGTTTGATTTCCAGTTGGGATGTCTGGGTCCTTCCTGTGGGAAGTGTGCCTGTTCTTTCCGTTCCTGCATTGGATTTCCTCAAAGACATGCAGTGGAGATGCTAAATTGCCCTCTAGATGTGTGTGTGTGTGTGTGTGTGTGTGTGTGTGTGTGTGGGAGTCTGCCCTGGGATGGACTGGTGATCTGTTCAGGGTATTTCTTTGCTGGGAAGTGCTGGGATAGGCTAACTGTTACTCACTCACTCACTCACTCACTCGCTCACTCCCTCCCTTTCACTCACACACTCACTTTCACTCACTCACACACACACACACACACATTCACTCACTCACTTTCACTCACACACTCACTCATTCACACACTCACTTTCACTCACTCACACACATTCACTCACTCACTTTCACTCACACACTCACTCATTTACACATTCACACACTCACTCACTCACTCACACACTCACTCATTTACACACTCACTCACTCACACACTCACACATTCACACACACACACACACACACACACACACTCACTCACTCACTCACTTACTCACTCACTCACTCACTCACTCACTCACTCACTCACTCACTCACTCAAACACTCACTCTTTAGTCACTAGTCCTGAGTAGAGTTTTGGTATAGATAACACACTTTTGCATATTTTAGTGCATATTTAATTTTTATTTATTTAAGGTCATAATTATTAAACTACAGTACTGTAGTTATATATAAAAAATACCAGAGATCTATGGGAGCATTAATGTTTAAAGTTAGAAAGTTATCAAAAATGAAATGAATCACAAAGAATTTGATCAGCCATTGCAGGGAAAACACTAGTTATGATGCATAAAAACATTCTTCAGGAGGTTTCAGGAAGTCAAAAACCAAGTCTCATTCAATAATAGTAATAATGACAAAATAAAAACAAATGCACACACACACACACACCAGCAGAATCCTCTCCCATAGCACGGTGCCTCACCATGGAGCCTGCTGCATGACCTACTTAGAGCAATGACGTTTACTGTCGTTACAGGGATCTGGCAACCATGCAGCCCAGCTCTCTCTCTCTCTCTCTCTCTCTCTCTCTCTCACTCTCCTTCTTTAACTCCCAGTATTTAATGCTGCCAAGACTGTCTCCCAGACATCACTGCTTCACTGCTGCAGATCCAGTCTACCATATACAGTTCGTTTAGCCATTCTGACATAAATTTTCAGTTAATACTTCCCACTGGAAGAGCTCTCCCTCTCTCCCATGCAATCAAACACACACTCACATGCAATCAGGTGGTCTCGGATGTCTCATAAAAGATGTTTGTTGCAGAGACTAATCTTTCTCCAGGGAGCAGAGAGAGAAAAAATCTGCAGTATCAGATGTTTTAGATCATGTCAGAGGTTGATAAAACATCATCAGATTTAATATCACCTTATTGAATTATATATTCTTATTAGGCGTTTTTTTTTCCCCAGATCAATCCAGAAGGGTCCAGTTTTCTACTTTGTACCTGTTCGTTATTGAGACCAAAAGGGCTGAATGGCATTAAAAGATGTTTTCCTGCCTTTGAGCAAAGAGTATTAAGATGAGTTGGGTGTTCAAACACCACCAAACTCTCACACGTTTGTTCTGCTTGAAGGTTCATATGTAGATCGCTGTGTGGATGAACCAAGATGAACCAACAAAAAACACACTGCAGGTACAGGGAGTGTACTGAAAATGAGAGACAAAAACTTTGTCCTTCAGGAAACCTGGAGAACTTTTCCTCAACAATACATCAAAAATTCAAGAACATCTGGCTCTTTGGAGGCAAAAAATGAAATAAGGGGCTTTTTCACTTTTGCACAACGTACCTAGTTTTGGGAAATAAATCTACATCTTAAGCTAAAAACATCAGGTTAAATGGGATTTTGCTGAACTTTCTGTTAAGAAAGGTCTAGGCTGGTCTAAGCTGGCAACTGATGCTACTAAAGAGCACATTTGTAAGCATGAAAAGGTCATCGGCAATGTGGGTTCAGTGACCTATTTGGAGGAAACACAGTAAATGAGCCTTGCAGGTTATTTTTGCCGTCTCTGAAAACCAGCATTGTTGCTACTATGGTGAGCTGGAAACTAATGGCTGTGTTCTGATTACTGCTGAAGTCTCGGGTCTGTACACGTGCTGGGTAAATCTACAAAGCAAGGCTGAAGAAATAGAGCATTCAGAGAAAGCTCTACCCACAATCCCCCATGTGCACGATCCGTGCCCCAGGCCAGATCTCTGTGCTTCTGTCTGTCTGAGAGATCTCAGGTAGAGCTACATGTATTACAACACGAATACACACTTATGGGTCGCTGTATCTGTCATATATGAAAACAGTGTATGTATGTGTTACACATTAGTGTGTGTGTGATGCATATGCATTACAGAAATGTGTGGATGTGTGTGTGTGCTTTTTGTACTTTCCGGACTTCCGAAGACCGCTGGAGACAAAGAGCAACCCGACAGTGTGAGGACCGACACAATGGAGGTTAAGGTTAGGTTTAAACTTAAGGTGGTTTGAAAGATAATCACATATGCATCCATTACCTGTTATCATGTTAATGACCTACTTTAACAAGAGCAGCATTTGGGTGATTATAACTAGTTTATGTAATTCTAGCCAGAGTTTATACAATTCTAACCAGCTTTAAAATCGATATTCTGGTTCCTTGAAAGGAAAATATGTGGAAACGATGGGTGACTCAGTATTTTAACTTCTGCGTTTAAAAAACATCACAGATAAAAACTGAACTGAATTAAATTACATGATCAACTTAATCATTAAATAGATGTTTTAATTATTATTCATTATAGCCATTTCTGGGACTCTTCAGATCCAAAAACAGCTTCACTCTCCAGCTTTTATCATCACATGCTCTTATTTCTTTCACATGGATGAATAAAACAGCAACATGAGTAATCTTTCTGTAATTTCCAGTTTGTGCTCACTGTAGGTGAAGTTAACTTTGCATTTAAATTGCAGATGAATCAAGTTTTATGCCAGTTAACTCCAACAACTCAAACACAACCACACTACTCCTGTAGACGACTTTACAAAGCCTTCGAGAGCCATGAATACCACAGTGTGAAAGACAAACATCCTGGCTAAATTAACACTTAATTAATACACTAAGACACACACACACACACACACACACACACACACGCGCGCACACACACCATATACACACTTGATCATACTGTATTAAAGGAGTAATCAGTGCAGCATCAGTCCACTAAAAGCTCCACTGCAAGCTCCCTTTACGGGGAGATCTGTCCATGTGGGGACAGCACAGATGGCCAGTGGCTCCATCTGAACCACTCTGAGGTCATTTGTGATCATTCAGAGGAAAAGTGAGCCCTTTCCTCCATTTCTCCAACAGCTGGCAGAAAACGAGAAAGCGAACTCCTTTAAAGAGGCAAATGACAGAAGGACAATTAGCGCTCAGTGATCGTACTTTAAACATGATTACACATGGTTTGAGATCAGAGAGTACATGTCGAGGAGATGTTAATGGGCTGCGTACATGAGACATAACCATCTGCATGGCATTGTAAGGGGCAGCAGTAAAAGGGTGAGGAAGAAAGCTATGCAAGAAGTTCTTTCTGTTCATTAAAAACCTCAGTACAACCTCTGAACAATTCTGTAAAGATATTTTTTGCAGATTAGATGTGTGAAGGTGAAAAGCAAATACAGTCCTTATTTATTTATTTATTTATTTTACTGTCAGTACACACACACACACACAAGGTTCCGCTCTATCTTTTGGAGATTATAAGTGTTTTAAGTGTGTCACGTTGTGTACAGTGCACTGTGAAAATGTCATGATAATATATTTTTCTCCCCTGCTAGGCTGGAGTAGGTTTAATGCTGGGGTGCATGGCATAAGCCTGCAGAAGTGTAAGTAAAATACTGTTCATGATCACTTGTTACGGCGACGCGCACGGGATAAAAGCCTTCCGACTGGAAAAGAAAGGAACAATGTGAGACACACTGAGAGAGGGAGAGAGAAAGAGAGAGACAGAGAAAAGGGAGAAAGAAAGAGAGCGCACCCAGAGTGTGAATTGATAAAAACAGCAGGTGAGAAGGAATGCAGAGTCATGTTGCCATGGCAACTGATGGTGCAAGAAGACCAGAAGACAAAGGCGAAACCACCGCCGCCCAGGCAAGCAAAGCGGTAGGAGGAGACACACATACACACACACGTGCACACGCACACACATAGGACATAAATCGCACATAAAAAAACACTGTCCAAACGTTTTGCAAACTTTGAAACAACTGAGACACTTTCAAATATTGAAAGCCTCTATGAAGCCTCTACTCTACTTCAGTGTAATTTGGGGTCCATCTAGACCCTGTAAGCCTGAGGCTTGACAAGATGCTTATGTAACTTTTCAGCAGATGCTGTCTGCGCCCATATCTTTCCTGTCCACAGAAGTTACTGGATGAGTCACAGAGTTTGAAGTAGTATTTGAGTTTTTATTTTTTAGGCAGACCATTCTGTCCAGACTGTTCAAAAATTGAAACCAAGCTGCAAAAAAATGCATTACATACAATACATGTAAAGCTGTGCTGGCGCTGGCTGGTGGTGGTGGTCTAGTGGTAGGGTACTCGTCTACAGACCGAGAGGTTGCAGGTTCAGTTTCCACTTCAGCACTATCAGCAATGGGTTGTTGAGCAAAACCCTTAACCCCAAGTTGCTCCAGGGGGACTGTCCCTGTAATCAGGAATTAGAAGCTGCTCTGCAGAAGAGTGTCTGCTAAATGCTGTAAATGGATAGATAGGCCCTGGGTAACATTGTCTCAGGAAGGCCCCTGGTTTTTTTACATAATGCAAAACCCAACCGCCACCAAGGCTGCTTCATCGCATCATCGGAAAAGACTTTGATGCAGAACTTTGATGCAGAAAGTACTGCAAATGATGTTAAACTGGCGAACATTGATATGAGCTATGTGATATGACAGGCTAAACATTTGTTTGTAGCGCCATCCTGCAAGCTAAAAACAGTGTATTTAAAACAACACTCCCTACAGCGTTCTGTAACTTTTACTGCACAATCTCTTCAGCTCTGTATGGATGCAAGACAAACATTAATTTGCAAAATGATGTACCTTTGATTCATAAATGTTATTGAATCTCTATAGGTGACCCACAGTGGACGCTGATTGCATGATACGGCACCTTTAAAGTTTCACTCTGTTGCATTCAGTTCATTGTGCATTGCAAACAATGCAGTGTGAGTTATGTCTCTTTTACAAAGCACAGTGAAACATGATCTTGGCCAAATGTAGACAAATGCACTGCATTAAGACTGTTGACATGGAAGGTTAAAAACATAAAATTCATCTCAATACTCTCTCTCTCTCTCTGGCTAGTAAATCAAAGGCTGTTCTGTTCACCTTCTGCAGGGAGATTAATGATGACAGCCTATGACAAGCCACCCACAGGAGTACTGAGGCCAGGCACAGAGAGAGAGAGAGAGCGAGAGAAGGAGAGAGAGAGAGAGGGAGAGAGAGAGGGAGATCAGATGCAGCTCAGTTATCCAAATCTTCTCCATATCTGTCTACAGAGACACATTAAACCTACTCATACATCAGTATCACGGGACGTTGTCTTCTGCCACTAAAGTTGTACTGTGATGCTCACAGATTAGTCCTTCAGACTTCGTAACAGGTCTCAAATCTCATTAGAATTAGGCACCTCCACTCAAAAAACAGTCAGGGGGTTGAATATGTCGCAAAACCCTTTAAAGGCAGCGCTTTACAGGTATTTGTTCTGATTTCAAATGATATATATGCAAGTTTTAAAGCAATATCAAAAAAAATGTCAAGACAAGCTTGGCTTTCAGCGTGTGTTTTTGTGTCATTAATGTCAAAACTTAATACGCTTGTGGTAACACTTCACTGCTGACCTTAATCTATGTTAACATTTTTAAAGGTTTATTCTGACAAGCATCACTCATCATTAAGGCTACATTTATGAGTTCTGGCTGAGAAAGAGAAACACCAATGGACAACTGCTGGAATAAACCTTTGTTCATATGGGTTTAGGTCAATTGGTATTAAATGTTCATGTAGGAGTTATGAAGCCTTATGAAGAGTAACCTACAGTTTAATGTTACTGAATGTTCTAGATGAAACAGATATTTAAAGCTAATAAAAGCTATATAAACTTTAGAACTTTATATTAAGCTTCAAGGCACTTCAATAACTTGAACATTTCTCAAACAGTTTTTTCAAACAAAAAACTAAGAGTGAAAGAGTAAAACTATATAGAGTTTAAAAAAAGACTGATTGTTAAATAAATTCAAAATAAATTCATTTTTGAGACATTTGCTCGCCAAAATCATTCGTTTTGCATTATTCTACAAGATTCTGTCCATTTTTATAGGTAACAGTGTCTCATAGCCAATAAAACAAAGTAAATATGAGTCAGAATCCACAAACAGATGGCTAACAGATGGTAAAAACCTTGATAGCTACCTCAAAGCTTTGGTACCAGGCAAAAACATTCAACCTCACAAATGAATGGTCCTGAAGGATCGACTGGATCCTGTCACTTTAAGGAACATAACCTGGTGAAATCATGTAGGACGTTGTGGGGCTGGAAACAGCACCAGACCCTTGGAGACTGGCAAGTCTGTAGGCACACTGACCTGGGAATGGTGTGCTTCGGCCAGAGACTGCTGAGAGAAATGAGTGGGATTACGAGGTGTTGTGTTTTATAATCTGTGATCAGAGGGAGCCAGGCGGCCGGCGAAGGCGAGGGATCAACTGTCCTTGCAGAACTAAAGGGATTAACACACGCTGGGGACCAAAACAGTTTGATGTCGATACACTTCCCTGCTCCTCAGCCAGGACATGATGAGCGCTGAGAGCCACATTCTCCAAGCAGGAGCACTGGATCAGGATCAGTATGGTGTTTAGGACATGAAGCCTAAGGCCATTATATAGAGTAAGGAACAAGGGTGAGCAATAACTCAAAAAATGTCTTGGTGTTTTTAATTTTTTGGAGTTTTAAATACTTTGAAGGTTGAAAACTATGTGCCAGGAAAAAAAAAATTGTATATACATTCTTTCAGTTTATTTAACACGGATATTGTCCATCACTACTTCACATCCAGCAGGATCTATAGGAAAGACTTGGTTTCAACCTAAGCATTTTCACTGAAACATTTTGTTATTTGAAAAAAAAAATATCTTTTTTGTCATTGTGAGACATGGCACAGCAAGACACAACGTTTCCGTGTAGCAGGGGGCAGCTATTTAAAGTGCACGGGGAGCAGTGATGGGTACGGTACCTTGCTTAAGGGTACCACAGGAGATACCTACTGGTCTGGGATTTGAACCCTCAACTGTCCGATTATGGGGCCTAGTCCCAAACCACTAGGCCACCGCTGCCCCGTTTACCATCATCATCGTTTCATAACCACTGAAAGTAGGAAATCTGGGCCCAAAGTAATACCTGCTTTTGTTCTGAAAAAACAAAAAATTGTTGTTGTTTATTTACTTATCATTGAAACGGAGCTTAAAACTTTAAAACTGTTAACCCTCGATGAAACATAACATTCAGTGTAAGTAACATTTCAGTTTATGTTATTGAATGTGTAAATATTTACTTATTATTATTTGGTTTTGAAATTCACTGTGGCTTTAAGGCACAGAATAATTAGCATTTTTGTTTTATCCCCGGAGAAAACTTTGAAATAAATGCTTTTTTTTCAAAACTTTTAGAAAGGCAAACTGGTTACAAATGAAATTCTTTGTGATCACAATCTTTGTGATTAAAAACCTTTGAGTAAAATGTGAAGTAATGTCCTCAAGCAAGTAGAGAAAAGAACAGACTCTGAAGGATGTACAACTGAAGGGAAACAAACATAGATGGACACAAACAGTTGGAAGATATTGATCGTAGCTTTGAATGGAGCGTCCAGGGAAGGAGGTAGTGCACTCCAGTTTAAGGATAAAATAGTGGAATTGATCTTTTACTCCATGGCAGTGCTGTGCTTTAGTACTTGTTAGGACTCTCCAAGGTTTCCGATGCTTCCGAGTAATAGTGGTTTTGTCTTTTTTGACTGACACTCATATTTTGTTTTCAACCTCTGTGGCTTTTTTTGGGAAAAGCAGGCAAGCTTTGGGATAAGTGGTGACAGTCAGTCATTATACTAGACAGTAGAACTAAAAACAACACATGATCATAAATATTGACCACCGGTTGCATCTTAATCTTTTAATATTCATATATACATATGCTATATATGAATATTAAAAGATTAAGATGCAACCAGTGGTCAATATTTATGATCATGTGTGCAAGATGTGCAGAGGATGGAAATACAGTTTCCCTTCAGTGTAGGCCTAAACAATTAAAACAAGATTAAGGTTTGAAAAAGAGAGAGAAAGAGATAGAGAGAGAAAGAGATAAAGAGGGAGGGCATAGCAGTTTGGGATTCCAGGTTTGGAAGGTTGTGGGTTCAAATCCCAGATGACAATTAGTCACTTTCACTTATATATAGAATTATAGCTTTTAATAGTCATTAAGATCAGATAAATGCTGGTTGCTTAAATGTAAAGGTTTCTGCATTGAACATGGTTATGAAATGACATTTTCACAATTTAAAAGCTGTGTGCTCATTCAAAGGATGCATCCTTCTTCAGAGGCTGCAAACCATAAACTGGACCAACAAAGAGTTAAACGAGACAGTCTGGTCTACAGAGGAAGCATTGCTCCTCTTGCATAGGCAGCTAAACAGCTGCAGCTGGAGCCATAGCCATTTACGACAAACTAACTACTAGTTCCTAAAAGACTCCTGAAAAATGGAGACAGATTGGTGTTAAACTTGTTTTATATTATTTTTTATTTTCTTAACCATTTGATATGATTAAAGCAATTATCATTGCATCATGGTGTGAAGGATACACCTGTTGAATTCCTGGGAAACAATGGCTGCATTACTCAAATGGGACGACCTTTCAAGGTTTTGAAAGGTGCAGTCCCTGAATTGAGACAGACTTAGTGTCTGACTCTCAGTCTGAATTAAATGAGTTCATGAAAGTGAAAGTTACTATCATTGTGAACACCATAGCACAGCACTCTGAATTTAACCCCTCCCACAGGGGCAGCGGAAGCCTAGTGCTGAGGGACTAGTTTGAATCCCAGACCAGTAGGCTGTCCTGACGTATCCTTGAGCAAGGTACCATCCCCTTCATTGCTCCCTTTCCGGCTTTCCAGCTGTGGTTAGAAAAGGCAAGTGAAGGGTTGCTGGTTCAAACCTCTGGACCAATAGGAAAAATGTGGGAAATGGGAAATGGGTGAACAACACTTTTCCACTCCTGCATCAAATAACTGCTTCCCCGGGCACAGGTCTGGCTCCCACTGCTCCTGCTGCTGGTGTGTGCGTGTTCACTGCCGGTGTGTATAGGACAGTGTGAGTGTGTGTGTGCAAGTGCAGGACTTTCATTAACTTCATTGATGATTATGTAGGGTTATGACACATGTCATAAAGGTTTATATCAGTTTTAGCAGGTCTTAGCCAAGGGACCCAAAGTAACCATAGTGCAATGTCAGTCAGTCATTCGGGGCGGGGTCGGGGGGGGGGTGCTGGAGCCCATCCCAGTTCACACAGGGTGAAGGACAGGGGACACACCCTGGACAGGTCGCCAGCCCGTCGCAGGGAGGAGTGAGACGGGGACGGCACCTTGCTCCAGGGTACCTCAGGGCTATTGGGAAGGGGTTCGAAGCCCCGATCCTCCGATCATGCGGCCAACGCACGGTGCAATGTGACGAGTCAATGTGCAGTTGCTGTAGTGTACCTTTCATAACTGCTTAAGTAGGTTACTTTGAGAGGTTAATAAGAGATGCTCATATAGTGTTTAAGTAGTTTGTCATGACACCTTACAAATAAAGTGTTTCTGAAAAGACTGTAACTTTTTAAGCTCCAAGCTGGACAATCACTATTACACACACCACCCCAACACACACTATCCTAGCCATACCCACGCGATGAGTTGGCTTCATTGTTTTTTTTTTTTTTTATTATGCTGAGACGTGACAGAATGAAAAGATCTGATCGCACTCAGTCATCACAACAAACACCAGCTCCTCTCCAGCCATACAAACATACTAATAACAATAGTCTCTTTCAGCTCCACTGCCCAGAGGATGATGGTTAATGTATAGTTTCAGCTGGCTATTAATAGTAAGCAGTCATTAGCATTAGCATCACCACTACTTCTCTAATTAGGAGACCGATGCTTCAGATCTGAAGTGTGTGTGTGTGTGTGTGTGTGTGGCTTGACGGAGACTTTGGCAGCGATTGCAGGCAGCCCAGAGTTTGATCCTTTCACACACCCTCCTTCTTTCACGCTGCCCAATTACTCTGTGCTCATTTGATTCGCTTCCAGTACTTTCTATTTCCCTCTTTTAACGTCCTATATCCACCCAGGCTTTTCACAAAGCACCAATTACACACTAGTCTTATGTGCAAGACAATGCAGGGATCCCGCTGCGGAGAGTGTGCACACACATATACACAGTGACTTGCACACTAAACCTAGATTTCAGAAACAGAGCAGGACCAACACACACAACCACACAAACACTCATGCCAGTCGTGTGCACTGGCCATTCGGGTAAGGTGGAATAAGATGCACTTATATAATCAAACATCGAACACTTGAGTGTGTAGGCCTCGTCTTTCTCTCTCTCTCTCTCTCTCTCTCTCTCGCGCTCATCTCTCACACACACACACACACACACACACACACACACATACACACACACACACCAGGGAAATCAACAGTGCTTTTCCAGCAAATTGACTGTGTACACAAAGATTACCACAGAAAACTACTGAGGCAAGAGTGAGCAGTTTACCACACACACACACAAATGCACGTCCATATTGCTTTTCAAACCCATGCCCCTCTCCCTCCGTCGAGCAGCCATGCAGCGGTTTGAAAGTGAGTGCGCAAGAAAATCCAGCATATTGGTGCCTATGAGTTCCTCCACCATGTTAACGCAAAACTGCACGCCAACCCATAATAATAATATAATAATACGTTTAATGACTTTGATGTTGTCTAGGAAAAGACACTCTCTTCAAAACTGAGGGTGACGCCATGTCATTGGCTGGTGAAATTGAAAGTGACTTTACATTGTCATTGGGAAACATGGCACCAAACACAGTGCGACACAATGAAATTCAACCTCTGCTTTTCATCCATATACACCGTGCAACAGGGGGCAGCTACTGAAAGCGCCCGGGGGAGCATTGATTGGGAAGGTACCTTGCTCAAGGGTACCGCAGGGCATCCTACTGGTCTGGGATGGAGGAGAGGAGGATGGTGGAGAGGTATGGTTTTTTAATAGTATGAAAATGATTGCCAATGACTCATTTTTAAATTCAGTGCTCAACAAACTGGACCGAATATACTGCACGTAGCATTTATATATATATTTCTAAAAAAGATTATTAATATATCTTAATGGCTCTATGTCTAATAGATTCTTCCAAGCTGTAAGCATTTAGCTACTTCTGTTCTTGCAGGTGAGAGTGTGAGCGCAGTGAAGTTTCCAATCACGACCAATGGTGGGTAACCATGGAAATGCACATTATCTACATGCCTTTTCTGTGCTCGACCAACAACAGAAGAGTTTGTGTGTGTGTGTGTGCATCTCTATAGGCTCTCGCTGCCGACATGGGATGTAATTAGTGAACACACAGGATGTAGATGTGCTTTAATTTCTGTAAGCGTGCCATAAATCAGTCACAAGTGCCATGAGCTTCCGCCGTGTTCATGATATTTATGAAGATCAGACACTCGCATTGCTTCAGACTCTTCAGGGGATTTCTATTAATAGAAGGAAAAGGGCCAAAGCTACTGCTCTGAAATGATGCGTCGTGTCTCTGAAATATAGTCCCACTACACCTAGCTTAACATTCTGTAACTCAGTGGATAGGAACATTATTGAGCCCACCATTCAAACTACACAGGTTCAGATTCAAACTTTTTTTGAAATACAACTCCCTTTTCTAATTGAGCGAAACAAATGAAAGTCAAAAGTGAAAGTGACAACCCTTGTCATTGCGAGGTCACAGCACAGCACACGTGAACCACGACGAAATTGGACCTCTGCTTTTAACCCATGCACACAAACACCGTGCAGCAGTGGGCAGCTATTGAAAGCGCCCGGGGAGCAGTGACGGGGATGGTACCTTTCTCAAGGGTACCTCAGGGCAACCTACTTGTGAGGGAATCCAACCTACAATCTTCCGATGCAGGGCAACTCCCAAACCACTAGGCCACCGCTGCCCAACAATTGCAATTACAAATGGTGCAATTTCACCACTGTGGGAGAAATAAAGAGCCCACCGAAGTTATAAACAAGAATAAACAACTGTCACCACAAAAATAGCTGGGAAATTAGTGATGGGGACGGTACCTTGCTCAAGGGTACCTCAGAGAAACTTCTCCGGGTATGTGATTCAAACCAGGCAGAGAGATAAATGGACGGATAGACCGATGGATGGATGGATGGACAGACAGACAGATAGATAGGTGGATGGATGGATGAACGGATGGATGGATGGATTGAGAGACAGACAGACAGATAGATAGATAGACAGACAGACAGTTAGAAGGAAGCCCCTTCCTAATTACACTCAGCCTATGAGCTGTTCAAGGCACCTAAATGACGTCTGAGTGTTACACAACTGCTACACACTCCTCATCCCTCCTTCATATTGACTGGAGAGGGAACAGCATAATACATCTGTGGAGGAGAAAAGCTGTTCTCCTTCATTAGACACACAGCCTTTCCAGTCACCTGTTTACCAACAGCAGGATGGATTTTCCAAAGGATAAGGCTTTAACGTGCAACATTTTATTCAAATGGTTAAAAAGAGCCAT
>CM029366.1:29165508-29273008 GCA_017165825.1 Hepsetus odoe | reverse complement strand
CATCTTGGAGGAGCGAGATGCAGAGATGCTCGCCCAAATCTCCTGATAATCCTGCCCAGGCTGTAACTCAGCAGGCAATGACGAGGATAAATCAGGACCTTGGAGAGGGCCAGACAGAGCCAAGGTGACGGCTGCTCTTTCACTGCTGCGCATGGAGGTTAATGTGGAAGGACGTGCGGAAGGTTTCAGTGAAGAAAATAGTTAGAAATAATAATCATGGACTGCAGGAGAGGACTGTGACTTTCTGGGGACTGTGACCAACAGTGCGAATACTTCTTTGCATGTAAAAGCACACACACACACACACACACCCCTATATGCTTAATCCATTTGCATATACACATTATACTCACTGTAACTGTAACACAATCTATATAACTGTAAGAAACCTTTTCGTGCAGAAAACACTCCTATATGAAGTGTATGCACATGTACACAGACCCACACCCGGCTTGATTAATCTGATTTGTTCCACATAAGTGGGTGTGTGATTAATGTGGTGTGTGGAAGAAAAAAAAAAGTGTCCTCGATAAGATCTACAGCTTTAGCGTCATTGCGCTGTGATGTTTTACACCCCCACCCCTTCAACCCCCCCTGACAAGTTAAATAATTAAGAGAAATATGTTTTCTTATGAATATTCATATACAAATTCCTTATATTGCATAAACAAGCATGTGATGCTGGCAGACTTGGGTTCATCTCCATTTTCCCAGAGTCACTGCTGTCGTGGCAACAGTGCCTTGGTGGCACAGCCATGACCCAACATGGGGATTTGTAGGATGCTGCTCTGAAGGATGGGATTTTGGCAAAACAAGAGACAGCTGAACACTTCCTTAGGGGGGGGGGGGGGGGGGTTGGAGGGGAGAAACAGAAAGTGGGGAAAAGAGAGGGAGACAGAGTGAGCGACAGGAAAAACAGAGAGAGAGAGAGAGAGAGACAGAGAAAATATGAGGCAAAAGGAAGAAAAGCTTTATAGATGTTACTCTGTGAAGCTTAGATGCAGTGGCTGTCTAGTGTGTGTGTGTGTGTCTCATAGCAGTACACACACATGCATACACACACACACACCCTTCCCCACACACACACACACACACACACACACACACCCAAACACACACACGTGCACACACATAAACACACGCATACACCAAAGAGCCAATTACTATTCTAGTCACGGCAACCATGCAGTAAAAGAGGAGAGAGGATGCGATGCACACAGAAACAGCAGAACACACTCCTCCTCCTACTCTCTCTCTCATTCTCCTCTCTTCCTCTCTGTCTTCCTTCCTCCTCATCTTTCCATGGCTGCATGCGTGGGTGTATGTGCACTGCAAGTGTGCGATAGATCATGTGTGCAAAGCATGTAAACATTCTACCTTCATATTTTTACCTACTGGAGTGTGATGGTAAACACAGCGTAAAACGATGAGAGAGAGAGAGAGAGAGGGAGAGGGAGAGAGAGAGAGAGAGTGAGGGATTCCAGCACTCACCTTGGCTGTTCGCTCCCCCCTCTCCCTCCTCACACTCGGTCAGGTTGTTGAGCATCCTCCCTACGTGCTTCTCCTCCACTCCAAACTGTCCTCCACAAACCCCACACACTCCCACTCAGATACAGAGAGATGGAAGAGAGAGGGGGAAGATGGACCAATTCAACCCTCCTGTCCTCCTTTCTTTCCCTGCTGGAGCTGGAGGAAGAACTGTCGATTGAAAAAGAGAGCGTGCTTTTTTCTCCGCTCTTCTTCTCGTCGTCTCCTTTCTCTCTCTCTCTCTCTCTCTCTCTCCAGGAGGAGGAGGAGGATATCACAGAGAGCTGCAGGAGTTGGATGATGGAACGCACTCTTACTCGCCTGCTCACACACACCTCAAACACACACACACACACACACACACACACACACACGGGGGAAGGACACATGCACATGCTTGCTCACGTTCAGCAAGGCAGCTGAGTGACCGCACTGTAATCAGCAGAGTAAGAGAGCGAAAAAGAGACAGATAGATAGATAGATGGATAGATAGACTGACATTTTTTTAGCTCTTCTCTTGTTCATCAGAAGGTTGCATTATACATAGAATCTCTCTCTCTCCCTCTCTCCCCTAGATGTCTGCCATCGTGGTGGGTTTAGTAATAATAGCTCCTGCTCGCTTCTTTTCATGTCAGATAATAACGCTGCATTTTCATCTGCAGATTTGTTTTGAAGAACACAATCAATACGATCAGCATTCAGACCCAGACCTAACAAGGACAAGAGTGAGGGGGAGCCAGAGTCGAACCTTTTCATTTTCTTCTCCACTTTTCCTCATCTTCAATCAACAAAGAAAATGGGCCTTTCACTGACAAGCATATCAACATGTTTTCATTCATCCAAAAATAACAGGACAAAGACAGTCCCTGTTCATCTTGAGCAGCAGAGCAAAAAGAACTTGCGGAACCTGCAAGAAACAGGATTCCCTGAAGTACCACCAGGATCAGACTCAGTTCCTTCACGTCCACACACAGTCCACCTCGGTGAAAAAATCTCTCAACATCGCTGGGATTTACTATTAATAACGTCAAGTTTCAGCATTAATCTCATGCATTTGTATGTTTATTTGTACATATTATCAGCATAAAAATGTCCAGATTATTTAGAAAAAAGTAAAAAATAAACAGTGAAGAGGAACAGGGCTGCATAATAAATCAATCATTTGTCTTTGCCTCTGTAATTGTGATAGATTTTTTATGCAATATTGACAGAGCAGGAGACAGCAGTATGCAAATTTTGAAATTCTTTTCATGAGCATGTTCTTTAACACTAGGCATTCAATTCCCCCAGCAAAAGGAAAAAAAAATTAAGTCATGAAGGTCAATATGTGCAGCCCTAGGAGGCCAACTATAGCTATTTTTTATTTCATTTGGTAACTGATTTGGTACAAATGATGTGTGTGTGTGTGTGTGTGTGTGTGTCTAAAGTGTAAGAAGAGGGCTGGGGCTCAGACTGGGAGCATAGCAAACAAACCCCTACGTTAATCTCGGTTGAATTCAGCAGTGCCAATACTGTTGCCGTGGTGATTAATCCATATTATACATCAAATGACAGGTGTGCACATGAGGAAAGAAAATCAATCTCGCATCTCAAAACAAGAAGTTACGGAGATTGCTTTTTGGGAGTGTGCGTAAGATGTGACTGTGGAGTGTATGTGTATCTCAAACTATGAGTGGGAATGAAATCTGAATGATTTTTGTGTGATCATTAAATATTTGTGAGTGACACTGAAGAAAAGACAGGCAGTGGACTGGGAGTGACAAGTAAGGATTAGGAACAAGTTTTTTAGAGCCACAGATCAGGATGGACAATTTGTAGACAAAGGATGTTGAGGATGGAGCTGCCAGGCAGGAGAAGAGGAAGGACAACTGAGAAGTTTATGGAACTGGAGAGAGGGAACATGCAGGTAGTCAGTGTGAAAGAGCAAGAAGCAGAGCACAGGAAGAAATGGAGACAGATGACCTGCTGGGGAGGCCCATTATGCGAGCAGCTGAAAGAAAAAGAGACTAAGAAGTCATATCACTTAAATAATAAGTGTATAAAGGTTGAAAAGAAAAACAAAACTTTCAAATGGGACCTCAGAATCACAAGGTTGTGGGTTCGAGTCCCATACCAGTAGGTTGCCCTGAGGAACCCTTGAGCAAGGTACCGTCCACAATGCTGCTTCAGGGATGCTGTCTATAGCTGCCCCCTGCTACACTTAGTGTGTGGGTAAAATGCAGAGGATGCATTTCATTGTAGTTCACTGTGTGGTTTGCACAATTAGTCACTTTCACTTAGAAATGTAAACGCTCACAGTCTAGTTATTAGGTACTAAGCCTTTAATTAGCTCCACTGACCATAAAGATGCCCTTAGTCTACAATTATAGACTGAAGTCCGTCTGTTTCTTTGCATTTTGTAGCCGCCCAATTACCTCTAGATCAATGGTCAGAAACCCCGTAGAACCATCAGAGAACACGTTTTATTTTGATGGAGGAACATTCCCAGCACAGCAGAGACACTAACATATCAGTAGCATGGTGGTCTGTGTGTGTGCGGCACAGACCGGATCACACATAGCAGTTCTGCTGGAGCTTTTAAACACCATATTCATTTCATTTGCACTCTGTTAGACTCATCTCACCTGTTGCTCCACCTTGTGGGTGTACGGTTTGATAAATGATCATCTGAAGCTGCACATTTTGTGTTAGTCATCCTCTAGTCCTTTATCAGTGGTCGGTTTCTGGCCACAGGACACTGTTGGCTGGATATTTCTGATTCTGTAGATGAGCAGTGACTTTGGTGTGTGCAGTTTGCACAGAGATCAGCCATTAAATTGCCAAATTTTTTTGTAGCAACCCTGGTGCAACCAAAACAGACTCGTTGAGGCATAAACTTCACAAGACCTCTAAAGGTGTGAAGTGAAAGTGACTATTTGTCACTGTGAAACATGGCACAGCACTCTGAAACATAGTGAAATATGACCACTGCTTTTCACCTATAGACACACAAGCAGCAGGGGGCAGCCTTATCCAGGGGCAGCGGTGGCCTAGTGGTTAGGAGTTGGCCCCAGGATCAGAAGGCCCCAGGTTTCAACCAGTAGCTTGCCCTGAGGTGAAAGTGAAAAGTGAAGTGAAAAGTGACTATTCTTGTTATTGCGAGGTCACAGCACAGCACAGCACACAGTGAACCACAATTAAATTGGACCTCTGCATTTAACCCATGCAAACACAGAGCAGCTATGAAAATGCCCGGGAAGCAGTGACGGGTCTTGCTCAAGGGTACCTCAGGGCAACCTTCTGGTGAGGGGTTTGAATCCACAATCTTCCGATCCTGTGGCCAAACTCCCTAACCACTAGGCCACCGCAGCCCCTCAAGGTACCCCTGAGCAAGGTACCGTCCCCTTCACTGCTCCCCGGGCGCTTTCGCTAGCTGCCCCCTGCTACACGTGTGTGTGTATGGGTAAAATGCAGAGGTGTGATTTTGTTGTGGTTCACTGTGTGCTGTGTACTCACAATGACAAGAATAGAACTTGAAAGGACTTTCACTTTCAAGGGTATCTCAGGGTAAACCACTGATCTGGGATTCCAACCCATGATCTTCTGATCCCAGGGCCTAATCCCTAACCACTAAGCCATCACTGCCTGGGCATCTGAACAAATTTATTTGTCAGGGCACACTATCTTGCTAAACGCTTCCATAAGTATTAACCGTTGTCATGGAGATGTGTACATGTACAAGTTTAGATAATATGTTTCCAAGAAACATCCACATGAATGCAGAACCTTGCCCAGATCAGTTGGAACACAGAGAACATAAGTCCACCAGGTTACTTTTTGCCCAAGTAAGTGAGGTAAGTGCACCCGGCTGTTCACATGATGGAAAATAAAATGTGATTAATCAGAACAGACCACCTACCTCCGTTGCTCCATGGTGCAGTTCTGATGATCACATGCCCATTGTAAAGACTTTTGATGGCGGACAGAGATCAAAATGGGTTCTTTGATGGGTCTTCACTGTGACAGCCATATGTAACAATAGCACTGTGAGTCCTGACACTTTTCTGTAATAGATACCATGAACTTTAATAAGCAAGATGTGCTGAGTAGCTCTTCTGCAGGACTCGACCAGAAAGGCTAGTCTTTGGCAGAGACACAGACGCTCTGACCCAGTAGTTTATCTCAATTTGGCCAAACTGTCAAAGTAATCTTCCACCTTATACCTATATTAATTATTTCCTACTTTTAACACAATAACATCAATATCTGACTCTTAACATTTGTGATTTTTTACATTTTAAAAAGAAAGTGTGCAGTAAAATCTTCCGGAAGTGCAATCTAAGATGCTTCACTGCAGAGAAAAAAAGAATTAATTTTAATTAAGAAAATCAACAAAAAGCAAACACTAATCAGCCACATCAGAAGCACTTAGATTACATAAACTGGATTTTCTAAGTGAGATGTTTGGTTGGTAAGAAAAAAAATTGGCAAACACACACACACACACACACACACACACACACACACACACACACGCACACACTCCACGTGAAGGCTTTAAGGAAGAAGCTTTCTTTTCAGGTTAGGCTTTCAGTACGAGCCGTCAACACTGTGCCACTGCTCTTCACTTCCACATCCAACATACATGACAAGCCACTCAGGCCGGTGAAGCCCAGGCCAGCATGAAAAACAGGGTTGTTTTTGGGCTTCAGTGATGTCTGGAGGAATCAGTAGCAGAGAGGGAAGCTTTCATCTGAAATGGGCTGTGACCTGTAAGCACTCAATTACAAAGCTGTCAGCGCTCGCTGCATATGTGCACACATTGACTGGTGCAATTACAGCAGCTAAGAGATAAGCTGTACTTCCACACTGTGAGGAAAGGTAGCATAGATCTGGGAGTTGGGCTCAATCAATGTGTTTCATTACTGTGCAGTATTGCTCAGTGGCTTTATTAATGTTAATTAACAGCACATCAGTTTAAACACAGTCATGTGCAGCCTGACCATATTTATGTCCATATGCTGAATTGAACATATCAGGGAAAAAAATCATATGAACTTTCTAACATGGTAATTGAAAGACTTTAATGTGAGACCCTGATTTCCGATCTGACTGTTTCACAAAGGCTAAACGCTCAGTCACACTTGGGCCGCTCATGAATTGTTGCATGCAAAATTGCCTTCATTTGAACTGGAACTGAAATGAAAACTTCCAGGACAAATTAAAAAATAATCAAAAGTTATTCAGTGGGTATGCAACTTTTCTCACTAGAAAACATGACATTTAAAAGCTTTTAAAAGTGTACCACCATATATCTATTTCAATTCATGCCAAAGTAACTTTTTCTAGGTTGTGATATATAGAAATATCACTGAAAGTGAATTTATGATAAAATCCGGAATGACCAAGATAGCAAAAATGTTGATCACAAGGCATTTTTAAGCTATATAGACACACACACACACACACACACACACACACACACACACACACACACACGTGCGTTGTCCACTGCATCGGGCCACAGTAGTGTGTACTATAGTTGTGGGTGAGTCTGGTACTGAATCGATGGTGAGAACACACAGCTGTTGTCATGCCCTTGGGCAAAACTCTTGAGCCCACACTGCTCTGGAGACGCTACATCCAGTTCACTCCACTCTCAGGAAAGAAGCAGTCTGGCCGAACGGACCTAGTGTGATTATGAGGAGGTAAATGAGACAGCTAGCCGGGATGGTGGGGTAGGTACAGGCTGGATTTCGCCAGTGAGGTCACTGAGGAGTTGAGCGTCAGTTTGCATTAAAAAACACACATGTAAAATGCTACAAGCAGCAAGGGAGGCCTGTCAGATGGAGGATGCTGGAGTTTTACATGCTTCACTGCCATGTAGGGCGAGTCACAATCCCTGAGTGTTATTTGTGTGTGCGTGAGTTCATGCGAGTGTGTCTTTGTGTCAGACAGTGTGGTTCTACCCCCGTATGCACACAACACACAATGCAACATCCTCTCTGGATGCACAAACCCAAAGAGTCGCCTCCATGCCAAAAGGCTGAACCATTAACTACTGTCTATTGGCGAACATGGTGACTGAAGAATATTCCCAGCCAGTGCACATCAGCCAGCAACTGACAACGAGAGCAGACCCTGAAAAATTGTGTGCTAGTCTTACTCTGGAGGAGGGTCTGACTGATATTGAGGTCCGGGCGATCTGTAGGGGGAAAATTTGCCATAAAACACATTTTTATTTTTAATTGATCAAGTCAGTTTTATTTATATTGCACATAGGTCCATTAGAGTCTGTAACTGGAAGTTCAGTTAGCTAATATTGGTAGTTCTGTTGAGTCAGTGGAGATTTTGTAAGTCTTAACAAACACACACCACTGAGGTAAGAAAATCCAGTCTCTTAATTAACCAGCACCCCTTGTTCATTCCAGCTGTAACCTCTTGATTGTAGGTTGGGAGGAATTTAGACTTTGTGTATGTGAGGAAATTCCACACACAAAAACTGTGAACAGTGAATTTCTCCTCTATATTTAACCTGTCCTAGACACACCAGTAGTGAACACACACACCAGGAGCTGTGGGCTGCAATACTTGCACCCGTGGGGCAGTTGTGGGTTTTAAAGCCTTGCCATAGGGCACTTCAGCCAGGTGTGGGAAAGTGATGTTCACCCCCCAAGGCATTTTTCCTACCGGTCTCTCATTTTAGACCCATTTTTAGCTCTATTTGTTTCCACCTGGGCAAAATAAAAGTCATGAACTATCCAGTCATCAGTTATCCCTCTAATACTGAGTGTTAAATTATTTCCTTTCTTCATTGGATGGACAGCAATCTGCAGCCGAAGGTAAAACATTCGGACTGTAGTGGGAAAGAGAGACTGAGATTATTGCCTCAAGCGATGGTGAAATATTGCTCTTTAAGCTTTAGAAGAGCAAATTGGAGATAGAAATAGTATTATTCAATGTATTTATTCTCTCTTTCCTTCTTTCTTTATATATCTGAATATACTGTATGTTAAATATTGCCCATAGTTAAAACTGTAGTTATATATATTATCTTTGAAATATTTTTAATATAATAATTTAATATAGATATATAGATAGAGATTAGATGCAGATAGTATATTAGATATAGTTTTTTATTTTTAATTTAAATGATAAAGATCCCTGATAACTACTGCTTATTTGAGATTAAGTTAAATTAGAATGGCATTCATATTTGACAACTGACCAAATCAATACGCACTGCTCTAATCTATTGACCTTTTGATCTATTATCAGTGTATTTAATTGGTTACCTTCATTTTTAGCTACTTAAAATGGGTACCAGCACCGGTCACAGATTTTCATATTGGTCGAGCTCTACTCTATGGCTTTAAGAATATTCTCCAAAGGGGAATGAGACTGGCCACGGTAAACAGCGGCCATATTGACCAGCTCAAGGCTCCTGCTTAATGAGAAATGATCCCTGGTGGACCTTTGTAATACTTTAGTGAGAGGTGGAGATTGATTTAGAGAGAAAAAGAACAGAAGTGTGACCTCTCATTTGTTTGAGGGGGTGCAGGGTGTATATATGTGTATGTGTGTGTTTGTCTTGGGGGGAGATGACTGGAATGTGAAATGCAAAATTCATTATCACAGAGACTACTGGGTATTAACAGGGCACATGAATGCAGCCAAAACCACCAATAAAACCAACAAAGTATTTTCCATTCTAATATCAGCCCCTGTATGTGCTGTCAGTGTAATGTACCATAATGAAGGGACTATTCGGGACGCAAACCCACAACCTTGTGACCATGGGCCCTTGCCCCTAACTACCAGGCCACCATATAATAAAACGTTCAACCCACAGGTCCACCGCCATGAAATACTGTGTCAGGAACCCTCCCTCACATCAAAAGTGTCCAGGTGTGGAATATTACAGCACAGAAATCATTTTTCCATTACCATTAGGTTACACACACACACACACACACACACACACACACACACACACACACACACACACACAGAGGGTTCACTAGTTGTTTGGTCCGGAATATCTTTGTTATAGAACGAGTCCTAAAGCCAGCATTTTATTCTGTATGAGTATTAAAAACAGGAACTCAACCACTGATTTCACTGTGTGGAATCATTTTCAGAAGTGATGAGTTGAATTTATTTGACCTTTATAAATAAAATTGCATGCAGTTATGGACACACCGGTTTCATGTCATTATTTTTTTTTTGTTTGTATTTTGTTTTGTTGGTCCTACACACTCAGTCGGTGATCAGTGTAAAAAACAAAAAACAAAACATAACTCCCCAAGACATGCCGTGCTGGAAATGTCTCCTGTCGCAGAATCCCCTGCTGTTACTCATCTCATAAAACCTTTGCTTTCCATTAGACACATTGAGGCTCTCTGCAAAGTGGGTAAACAGCAGAACAGCAGGACAGACACTTAATGGTATGGTGATATATATCTATCTACAGAACCACAGAGCATTCATTTTACAGGATATTTTCATGTGTTTACTTACATTTCATCACTTTGCCGCCTCTCCCCTTGAGAGCATCTCAATCCCATATGATGAACTGATGTAATGCTTTGCAAATTAAACTTAAGAGTCAAACAAATATTGCAGATTCAGTTGAAATGGTAGAATAGCTAAGCACTACACAATGAATTATCCCTAGCACAATCCTTTGCTACTGGTCCACTGGTCCACTGGACTGTAAATCTACTTGTTTTATGAATTTAGTTCAGTCTTTTTAAATCAATAAACATTTTCACTTTAATGAAACAATTATAATTTGTTCAGTGGTGGGGTGGCATGGTAAGCGCAGTTGGCTGCGCTGTCATCTCACAGGGAGAAGGTCCTGGCTTTAATTCCCAGATGGGGTGGTCCAGGTCCTTGATGTGTGGAGTGGACATGTTCTCCCTGTGTCTGTGTGGGTTTCCTCCAGGAGCTCTGGTTTCCTCCCACCAGACATGCAGGTAAGGTGGATTTAGGATGCTAAATTGCCCCCTAGGTATGTGTGTGTGTGTGTGTGTGTGTGTCTGCCCTGTGATGGTGTGTCCCCAGCTTCGTGTGTCCCCGGCTTCGTGTGTCCCTGGCTTTTGCTCAAAAAAGAATTGAGCAAAACTGTAGACCTGTTGGAGGGCCATGAAGACATGAGTGGAAGATTTTTTAAGATTTAAATTATTTCTAGCCAACTCCACTGTTCAGTGTTGCCAACCACAAACTTGCTGGGAGGCGAGGAATTTGACGTAGGCCTGCAGTGACAATCCCCTCAATTCAATCACAGAATAACGTCTGCTGAAGAAGCTGACATCATACAGTGTCCTGCACTGAAACACGTCCATCACTGAGGAACCTAAGCAGACAAAGAAATCTAGGCAACAGCTGCTCTGCATTTAAGCTCTAAGACTGTGATCCCCATATGTTATTTCTATCACAACACGATGGAACTGTGACAGACAGGTACCAGCAAGAGGGAAAGGTTTACAGGACAGTGGTGAGTGAGACCATCATTGGATAAATGGCTGATTTCCAAACTGGAATGTTTCCAAATGGTTATAATGTTCACAGGCACAGATTTAAAAAGCAACAGTTTGTGGGTGATGGGTTGGTAATGGTGTGTTTTTCTATAAAGTGACTATTTGTCATTTTGAATCACAGCACAGCATTCAATGAACCATAACAAAAGCAGTGTGCAGCAGTGGGCAACCATATACAGTGCCCAGGAAACAGTGATGGGGGTGGTACCTTGCTTAATGGTACCCCCGGGCCAACCTATTGGTCTGGGATTCAAACCCATGAACTTCTAATCCTGGGGCTTGGCCACCACTGCCCCAAGAACCTCTTGTCGATAAAAGGTTAGATTTGAACCCACACATGCAGAATGCAATTAGCAGTCCATCACCTTAACTTCTTGCCCACCTCTTCTACTGTTTACTCATTAGCAGGATTGGGAACTTCATCGAAAATATGCTTAATGCTACATTGCATTTAATGAAACAGATGAGGGAGGGCATCATCTCAGCCACCCATAAAATCAAAATCGTCAGAAATGGCAAACCACTCAACCACTAGATGTTCAAATTTCCATCAACGTGACTGTCCTTCTGTACAGTGCCCAGGTTTGAGTTTGCTATCTGGTGAGTCAGCATGTATCCAATCATAATGTATTGCTTCTCTTCATCATGGTATCAAGCTGGATCATTGAAATTCACATGATATGTGCAAGTCGAGAAGCTCTGGCTGGAAGCAAATGCAGAATATCAAAGCATTGCCCAATAACAAAATCTAGCTGATGAAGAGAGAAAACAAGCTCTAGCCCTGAACCACCTACTTCCATAACAATACCATTCTCTGTCTTCCCTTCTCTCGCTCTCCCTCTTTCTTGCCCTACACAAACAACAAACAGCAAGGCCATCAGCATTCCACAAAGCTCTCCTGAGGCTGTCTGTGTAGAGAGAGAGGAGGAAGTGAGGATGTGGATGAGCTCACTTTTGAAAAGGTGAACTTGACAGAACTATTGAGTGAGCTCTTTGTAGGGATAAAAAAAAATCTTTTAGGATGTGTTGATGAAGACAGCGGAAATGGGGGGTTTGGGGGGAGCTGTAAGGTATATGTTTTAGCAGCAGGAATCCTTCACCATTACATAGCTAGGAGGGAGTGTGTGTGTGTGTCTGAAGGATTCCGAGAAAGAAAGAGCGACATTAACTTGGTTCTGGATTTATTAGTGACATTTATCAATCCATACAGCTAATTAAGAACGACTCTTGTCCCCTGTTCATGTAAACCTGAGGAAATGTCAGCTTCGAATCTGTTGGAAACAACAAAGCAGTCATTTACTATTTCAGTCTTAACAAGACCCACATATCGAGCCAGGACTCAGACTGTGACCCACTTTTTACCTTCAGCAAAAAGGAGGGCAAAAAGCAGTGATATCCTGAAGAGGAAGAACGGTTCTGGTGAAGTGAAAACACTCAAATAAGGTCTTATCTGCATTCATGTTGGCACTAATAAGCTTTGTTTTGGGCCCCAGTGGCAGCAGTGGGGCGACTGACCCAGACTCATTTAAGGATTCAAACCCGAGGGAAAAGCTGGGCATTATGGGCATTTTCAGACCCAAAGAAACTGAATGTGTGTGAAGCTACTAATTCAGGACCTTTCTGAGAGACCCATAATACACAAAGGCTTGTACGCTATACATTCCAAAAGTTTCGGGCACATCCTGGCCCATTATTTTTAAGAGGACTAGTGCTTAAGGATGAGGTCCCAATATAAGAAGGTCTTGGGTTCGAAGCTCAGACCAGCAGGTTAGCCAGTGGCACCCTGGAGCAAGGTTCTGTCCCCATTACTGCTCCCTGGGGTGCTTCACTTCAATTCTGTGAACCATGTGAATCATGAATCTTCCTTTTTATAACAGCCTCTACTCTTCTGTGAGGACTAGATGTTGGAACATTGCTGTAAGAATGTGATTGCAGTCAAATATGAAGCTGCTAGTGTGGTACCAATGCTGGATGAGTACTTCTGGATCATAAATTCCACTCCATCTCATCCCAAAGGTATTGAATTGCTGAGCTCCATAATCACTGATCCACAGACTAATTCTGGGGGGCTTTATGCCCCTTTAGCCGATGCTCTTGATTGAGCAGGACAACCTTTTCCTATGTCATATGTAGCTGCTCCAAAGCATCCCATTCAGTATGCAGTCCTTTTTCCTGGAGATTAGATGAGGAATGAAAGTGAGTAGGACAAAGACAGAATAGAGTGTGAACGAAAGGGAGAAAAGTGGAGTGGTTAGGATACAGAGAGTAGAGGTGACAAAGGTGGAGGAATTTAAAAACTTGGGATCAACAGTTCAGAGTAACAATGAGTGTGGAAGAGAGGCGAAGTAGAGTGTGCAGGCAGGTTGGAGTGGGTGGAGACGAGTGGCAGGTGTGATCTGTGACAGATGGGTACCAGCAAAGTGAAAGGGAAGGTTTACAGGATGGTAGTGAAACCGAGTTGGAGATGGTGGCACTGACGAAAAGACAGGCAGCAGAGCTGGAGATGCTGAGATTTTCGTTGGGAGTGACGAGGATGGACAGGATTAGAAATTAATATATTACAGAGACAGCTCAGGTTGGACATTTTGAAGACAAAGTTAGAGATGCAAGGTTGCATTGGTTTGGACATGTCCAGAGGAGAGACAAGGATTATATTGGGAGGAGGAAGTTGAGGATGGAGCTGTCAGAAAACAGGAAAAGATGAAGACCAAAGAGGAGGTTTATGGAAGTGGTACGAGAGGACATGCAGATGGTTGATTTCAAGGAGGAAGATGCAGAGGACAGGAAGAAATCGAAACGGCTTATCCACTGTGTGAGCAGCCAAAAGAAGAAGAAGGAAGAAGAAGAAGACTGTGTGTATATATATATATACAGTTTCACTGTTATCTCAAATGTATTAAACAGGCCATAAACATGCTGTTGCTTCTATGCTGTTATTTTAGCCTCATATCTTATTATCTTCTTTTTAAAGAAACAAAGCTCAGACGCAAAATGTATATGAAAAATTAGAAGGAAAATTATTAGAATTTGATGAACTCAAACTAACAAAGCACACATTATATATTAAGAGCATTTTGTTGGATTTTTGTTGGACATTATAAGATTTTCCACTTTGACTTTCTTAAATGCTCAGGTCAAGGATGTTCTGAAAATGGGTGTAATCCCACCCACCACACAAACCCACACATACACATGTACAAAGCATGCAAATAAACACCCAGAAAAAAAAAAAAGTTAATGCAATAAAAAACCAAAGAGACCACTATCTGCAGTCTTTTCCGTCTTTGCAGTTGCCCTCCATTACGCTTCCATTCTTCCCTGTCACGACACATTATTCACTAATTTTCAGCAAATGCCGTTGTTGTGCATCCAATAAACACAGCCAATCTCAGAGTGCATTAGGCTACATTAGAATCAGCTGTTGGTAAACTGCTTGTATTTGGTGTGGAATTGGAGCTTAAGCAGGCAGTGTGGAGCCTTCTTTCCCCCAGGGGGAGAAAATAGAGGGCAAATATCCACAGCGCTTGGTGCAGGTGTGCAAATATGTGGGGCATATATGATTGGCTTACAGGCCTGGTTATGCAGCATTATGCAAGTGTACGAGATGAAAGGCAATGTTTAGGAAACGTAGTTTACTCGTGCATTTTTTTCCCACAACCTTTCGGGTTACACTTCAGAATGCCGTGAAATAAATAATTGTCCAAATCACAGAAGTGAGGATTTAATTACACAGCGTGGAGCGCCAGAAGAAGAGAACATTTTGGCTCACATCGAGTGCTCAGCCGTGACGAAACCAGTCCTTCTGGCTAATTTGATCTTGCAAGACACCAGCAGCTGTTTGAAGTATTGCAGAGAGTCGTTCTAATCCAAAGTAAAAACCAGACTAAGTCTGAGACTAAGTAAGTGAATCTGCATCACTTTAAGAAAATGCTCATTTCTGGACGGCTCAGCCTTTCAAAGGAGGGACGTTTCTCATTGTCTTCTTGACCTCTGTTCAGCTATCTGTTGTATGATGGTGAAAACTGCTCACCTTGGACTAAAAAAGTCAAAGTCACAATGAAAAGTCTCAGTTCAAGGCATTATTTCAATTATCAATGCGTGTTTCCTTTAGAGGGCAACGTTCAAGGCTTTCAGTGCCTTTTGTAATGATTTTTCGGAAATGAAAATGTGTCATTTCTATGGAAATCTTCAGTTGAATTATAACTAATTCTGCTCTGCTTTCATTTTTAATTGTTTGAAACCAAAAGGACTCTGGGAAACTGTCAGTTCAGGGTTTGTGTTTCATAGGGAGACACAGACAAGCTAGCCATGCCACTGGGTGTACAGGAGCTAGAATAAAGGCCTTACGTACCTGTAACGGAGGCGGGGTGCAGGGAGGACGCCAACGCTGAGCCAGGAGTTCGGATCAAAAACCTTTATTAACTATATTTACAAAAACAAAACAAAGGACTGCAGTTCTTAACTAAAATCAAGGAACTGCAGCCTAAACCAAGATACCAGATACCCAAACACAAAACCACCATAAAGTGTAGGCAGAGCCTAACAAATGAGCCGCGCTCTGTTCTGACTCATCGGGGCTTAAATAGTCAGCCCCAATGAAACACACCTGTGCCTTCATTAGCTCAGGTGTGTTCAGTCAGAACAGAGCGCCCTCTATCGTGCACAAAACACCTGATCCGTGACAGTACCAGATAAATCACCAGCTTAATTAGTAAATTAATGTTCAATCAATCACTTTCAATAAAAGATCAATTAAAAGAGCTTGTCTCTCTTTGCTGCATTAACCGTATCAAACCTTCAAGAATGGCCTAGCTGTTGAAATATTGCTGCAAAGTTTTAATTGCATTCAGCCATGAGACCATCAGCAAGGTCAGGTACTGATATTTAATCATTTATAAATGCCACTCCTTAAGATACTGCATGGACCTCCATCAGTGCAGAGAATACAGTTTCCCTCTAACTGACACGATGGAATAATCTCATGCATGGCTGCTCCAGAGTATCTCGTTTTATACTTTATGAGAGATTTTTCTGTTTAAATCTGTGTCAGAACTGAACTGTGCAGTAATGCAACTTAAAGTAACTCAATCCGTTAATTATTAGAAGCATCTATAAATATTTGGACACCCATGTTACTAATTAATGTACGTATGCCGCTCTGCGGTAACTCACTAGTTCTAAAAATGAAATGTAATTCTATGCTGCATCGACCTTCTCTGTTAACTATAACACACACTAATGCTTTGCCGTTCAGCAAAAAACAACTGAGATAAACAACAGATAACGAGCATTACAGCTGAGCTGTAAAATGGCCACGTTTACAGTATGCTCCACCATGAAACACATTTGGCCAATTTCAAAACGGCTTTCGGCGCCAGCAAATCCAACATGACAGTTTGGGATTGGCAGAGCTGTATTGTATTGGCAACAAAAACGCAGTGGGGTCTGAAATTGCCTCACCAAAAATGGTTTATTTTGAAAAAGGATAGCGAGACCAGCAGAAAAAAAGGCAAGCATTGTGGTCATTTCCCTATAGTCTCCTAATCCTCCTAAGGCACTGGAACATGTACAAAGGGTGCACACAGTGGATACTTTGGGCTTGTATGTTGAATAAAATAAAGAAAAAGACTGAGCAGGAACTTATTTAACAGAAATAAATGCCAAAAAAGAAACAAAAAAAAATTAAAAATGAGGCAGCAGAGCAACATGAACAGAACAGACCAGTTATACGCAAAGACTCTGCATCTAATCAGCTCTGTGCTTTTGGGAGCAAGGATGAAGGAAAGAATGAAAAGAAGAGAGAGAGGGGTGGGGGGAGGGGAAAAGAGCTCTTCTGGCCAAAATGAATGTTTTTGCTCTCATTAGCCAATCTGAGTCTCAGAGGCTGATAACATGCAAACTCTCTAATTCCAGAAGTTGGGAGAAAGGCAGAAGTGAATACTGGTGAGTTTGGTGGATATGAAGATCCCTTTCACCTCAGCAGGTTCAGAGTTCTTTATTAACCTTTTACACACATAATTTCAGAGCATTTGTTGTTGTTGTTGTTGTTCTTCTTCACCCGTTTTGCCACAGTGGATCATCTGTTTCCATTTCTTCCGGTCCTCTGCATCTTCCTACTTCAAACCGACCACCTGCATGTCCTGTCTCACCACGTCCGTAAACCTCCTCTTTGGTCTTCCTCTTTTCTTCTTTCCTGCCAATATAATATATAATCTTCCAATATAATCTTTGTCTCCCCTCTGGACATGTCCACACCAACGCAACCTTGCTTCTCTAACTTTGTCTCCAAAACATCCAACCTGAGCTGTCCCTCTAATATACTAATTTCTAATCCTGTCCATGCTCTGCATCTTCTCCGCCCATTCCAACCTGCCTGCACTCTCTTCCTCACCTCTCTTCCACACCCGCCGTTACTCTGAACTGTTTCACTACTGTACTATATTGTGTACTTATGAATTAAGAGTGTAATCAAAGAATGTCATTATTTTTTTTTAAATGACAAAAGTGACACAATCCCACGTTGAGATTCATACACGTTGAGTAAATTCAATGCACGTTTTAAACAGTGATGCATTCATCTCTGTACTATACTGATGCCCCCATTGTAAAAACTTCAAGTGTAGGAGGTAAAAGACAGGCTTCCTCTTTGCTTTGGAAATGAGTTATTGACACTTTCAGATAAAAGACTGAGTGATTCTGTGGCTTCTGGCCACACTTGGAGATAAATAAGTCAGGTTAACAAGAGTATCTCCTTTAGGATCAATACAGAGCAGAATACCAGGGGAAGCAGAATATATTCACTGTTCACTGACTAAACCACAAAACCCATAAAAACCTCCAGTAACACAATATTTGGTCCCCTGAAACCAAAACACCTTAAGTTTCATCTTGCATGATTAGATGGCTTCTGTAACACGATAACCAGCTATTAGACACACTGATTGAAGCCTAATTTGTTTCCAAATCTGTTACTAAGCTATTACCGTTATTTGTACCAGACATCATTAATGTGTTTGATTAAAATAGTACATTAACTCTGACAGACATCTGTGATGCATGTGAGTGACAGAATGCAGACGTCTCATCAGAGCGATCAATCAGCACCTGTGTGGGCGATAAGCGATAACGGGCCTGTACAGTGGATAATGCTGGCTAATCCCAACAGCCTAGATCATCATCGCTCTCAATCCTGGGCTGCAGCTTCAGATAATGACATTAAAGCCCCCAGAATTGCTTGATTAAATTAAGACAATCTAAAGTTAGATAAGCCCCATGTTTGCACACTGAGGAGTTGTGCTGGTGGCCTCCTTGTAAGGTGTGACTTCCCCTCAGACACCTGTTTTAATAGTTCCTACCATTGAACCCATTTATGGTGATACTTGCCTTTGGACCAAGAGGTTGCAGGTTCAAATCAAACCTCCAGAACTACCACCACCAAGGGATCCTGAGCAAGACCCCAAGTTGTTCCAGACAAATTGCCCTTGCAATTAGGAAACAGCAGTCGCTCTGGATAAGAGCATCTGCTGAATGGCATATATGTAAATGTGTTGCCTAAGACTCATCCATAAAAATATTAACACAACCACAACATACTGGAAAATGAGTAAATTTGATTGATTTTAGCTTTCCAAAGGAAACCTAAAGACTTCCCTCTGGAAACAATGTTTTAACATATGTTAAAATCTTGAACCACCCAATTATTAATGACCTAATCTGGAATTTCCTTTCTGTATGATATCAAGGCGGATGCATCCCATTTATGCCAGCATAATGATTACAACTATTCTTGTTAAGTCTTCAGTAGATGGACAGACAGCCTTAAAGATTAACTACCAATATAATTGGGAATTGAGAGTGGAATCAACTATTTTGATTTACAATAATTGGGACCAGTTTCACAAGGGAAATCAACACTCCAGCCCTCCTGGAAATCCTACATACATCTCTGACTTTCAAAACAACCAGACTGCAGCAGCAGTGCTACTCCAGGGAACCTTCTTTTAAGAATCAGAATTCAGAAACAAAAAAACCATTAATAAATAAATATGTATATGTAAAAATATCTGACAGTTTCAAACATTAATGTATGAATGGCCAGTTTCACCAGCTCTAGCACAATCAGGGCTAGACTGTGTTTAGGGACGAGGTCCCTTAATCAGAAGGTTGTGGATTCGAGTCCCAGACCTGTCGATTGCTCTAAAGGTACCCTTGATTATTTTAGCATCCCCCCACTGCTCCTTGGGTGCTGGAAATGGATGCATACTGTGTGTGTGGGTTAAATAAATTGAAAGTGAAACAGACTATTTTGTCATTGCAAAATACAGCACAGCACACAGTGAGAAACAACAAAATTCAGCCAGCTATTTAAATCACCTGGGGAGCAGTGAAGGAGACAGTACCTTGCTCAAGGGACCTAAGGGAAACCTACTGGTCTGCGATTTGAACCAACGACCTTCTGATTCTGGGGCCTAGTCCCAATCAAATCATCATTTAGGCTATATATATATATATTCATGTTTATATATTTCATATATATTTCATGTTTGCAAAACCTGCTGATGTTTTTTTTTTACTTCAAATAAAGGTAAGAATGATAACCAAACATAAGCCAAAATTTTGGACATCTCTTCTGATCTTTGATGCTGGACGACACACTGCTTGAACATCTTGCTCCAGTGGCTGTCTGGGGAGGCATTCAGGGAGTACATGAGCTGATCTTAATCAGCCATCCCATAATCCTTCCTGTCGACTGAAGTAACGGGTCAGTAATTTCGTTTCAGAACACTGGGCTTTGGGGTTCAGCTCTAGTCTGGCCAGCAAATAAATAAATAAATAAATAAATCCCTCAACTCCCTTTAGTCTTCTGTGTTGCCTTCTCTTTCCTTCTATCTGTAAATGCATTCCTCATGCTGACATAACATTACATATACTTAATGTCCTGATCATTCTTTTATGTGCATATTTTCCCTTTTAAGGCTCAAACACAAAAAGTGAACAGGCTTCTGAGGAGAACATGTTCAGAAAAATGCATTGCAAATGCAGATGCTCATGCAGTTGTTTTCCATAATGCCTTCGGGGAAAACCGCAGCAGCGAAACTTTTGCAGTTGGCATATTAAAGATGATGCATTTGTTTATGGGGCACTGAGTGTTGAATACAGCAACGCTCACTTAGCAGGTGATTATCAGCATATCCTTCGTACTGTATGCAATATTTAGTCTGTTACATTTTTAAAAGGTTATGAAATAGTTTTAAATATTCAATGAAGAGATAGTGAACCTAAGTGGCACATTAAACTCTCGGGATAGCTTACAGTATGGCTATTAGTGATCTATTAGACACTAAGGTCTGAATCTGATTTTGGTTAATATATTGGCCGTGTTTTACAGAGACATATAGAGAAGGGTGTAACTCTAACTCTCAATGGACTATTCGAATTAAAGCCTGAAGGAGGCATGTAGACATGGCACCAATCCGATACAGCTATCAGTCCTGAGATCAGCAAAAAATCAAATATATCACAATGATTACTAATAACTGATGCACCTACCAGATATTTCATGGAAATCATTACCTATTCATATACAAGTTTGCATATTGTTAGAACTATAGTTATAGTTATGAGGTATAGACATATTTAGACATATTTGTTTATTCAGCACCACAGAATAAGAATATATTCTGATTATACTGATTATTTAGATTTTTTACTAAACCTTTATAGTTACGGGGCAGGGGTGGCCTAGTGTTTACAGATGTGGTCCTGGTACTGTCCCCATCACTGCTTCCGGGGTGCCATAAAAAGCAGAGGTTGCATTTTGTTGTGTTTTACTGTGTGCTGTGCGTCACAATGGCAAATAGTTGCTTTCACTTTCACTTTGTAAAATAAAGTCATATAAAATGAAGATCAGTGAACATTAATTGACTCAACACAAAGTGACACATAATTACTAAAATTATTAAAAACCTTTGTGACAGCTTACACTTCAAAAACGTGCATTTCATTGATTTTTAAGCTACATAATCTATCACATGACTCAAATAAAAGGATGAAAGTACAGCATCTACGCACAAAGAGGTTGTTGATGTCTCAAAATGGCTAAATGCTAATCCTTTAAAGCCAATTTACCAAGAGAGGGGACAGCAAATGAAAAGCACTCTTAATAATTAAGGCTCCATAAATGGTCCTTGGCTTGCTTCTAGAAAAAAGAAAATCTTTTTGAACTTTCATAACGCGGATCCACTTTTTAATTAAAAAGGTGTTTCACACTCAAATATCACCCCTACAATAAGTATTACACCAACGACTGGATATTAGACCGAGTCTGATAAGATAAGATCGCATAAACAGCACAGCTGGATTGCCGTGCTATAATTAAAGCCTTAGTGGAACTTCTTGTGATTTTGAACATGTGGTTCAGGCTGATAACTGCTGGACTTATCATGATAGTTTAAATGTTTGTGTGACATTCTGAGGCAGAATGTCAAAAGCATTGGTGGGAGGACCTCACATTGAACATTCAAACAGACATGAAGCTCATGCAAATCAGAGACATCCAATTCAATCCAAAAAAGGGTTGATCTGGCTGCAAGTTCCAGATTCACACCTGATTCTACTGGTTAAATAAACTGGTCTCAGTCTTCAATCAGCTGATCATCTGCACTTTGTTGGAATAAAGAAAACCTGCAGCAACACCTACCCTGTGTGCATAAAACAGGACACCCCGCTCTTTTCCTCATTCCAGGCAGCTCCATCTTCAACATCCTTCTCCCATTATATTTCTCATCTCTCCTTTGGACATGTCCAAACCTACACAACCTTGCTTTGTCTCCAAAACATCCAACCTGAGCTGTCCATCTGATATACTCATATATCAAGGGTGGAGGTGGTCTAGTGGTAGGATACTCGCCTATGGACCAATCCCACCTCCAGCATTACCACCATCGGGTTCCTGAGCAAAACCTTTAACCCTTAGTCCAGGTGGACCGACCCTGTAATCAGGAATTAGAAGTCGCTCTGGATAAAATACGTCTGCTAAATGCCATAAATGTAAAATTCTAATCCTGTCCATCTTTGTCACTCCCAGCGAAAATCTCAGCATCTTTAAATCTGCCACCTCCAGCTCTGCTGCATTTCTTTTCTTCAGCACCACCATCTCCAACCCGTATAGCATAGCTGGTCTCACTACTGTCCTGTAAAGCTTTCCTTTCACTCTTGCTGATACCCATCTGTCACAGATCACTCCTGCCATTCGTCTCCACCCATTCCAACCTGCCTGCACTCTCTTCTTCACATAAACTTGGAGAACATAATGGACAGAGTAACTTGTTAGAACACCTTCTATTCCAAGAATAAGTCATAAAAATGAAGAAAACTATGGACCATAAAAGCACATCGTGTGGTGTCTGTTGTGAACATCACACTCACTGTTCTGAATGAAATTGAATTAAACTAAAATATTGTAAGTGCTACATCCCAAACAGTAGCCTAAATGTCACTGGGCATATCTCTGAGGGAACATGTATTTTGGGAGCCACTCTATTCTTTTTTCCTTTAACAGTGCACCTGTACTTCACCCATATTAGCCATCTCAATAGCAGCACCAACAATATCAGTACTTCTGCACCTGCAATTGAGGCATACAAGCTCAGATAAATGCATAATAACAAATATTCAAAGGTCATACTCTGCCTAAGGGCAAACTGTGAAAAAGAAAAGTGGCGGTTGCTACAGGGCCGATCAGGAATTACATAAATAATGGCTGGTCTTGGCGAGCTTTGAACAGACTTGCACTTCACATGAATTATAGTCCTCTGGACGTTTCTTCACAGTAGTAGTCCCAGGTATTTGTCATGCCACGAATCGACTGTGAGCATTAATCTAATACGGCTCATTGGAGTGTTCCTGAAACAATTACAAATCCTCAAGATCAAGTAAATTGCGAGGAAGCAGATAAATGTGCTTGCTCAGATGGAATAGGAAAGCCAGGTGAAGCCCAGTTCTCTGACCAGAACACACCTCTAATACTGCACCGTTGACAGATTTAATCGAGAGCTGCTGTCACCACGAGGGAAGCTATGAAATATTAAACCATGCGGTGCTCTGGGAAATGGCATCAAATAGCAACACAGTGGACACGCTTGGGCCTGTTGTCTTCAGGAAAACTGTAAAAAGCTGTTTTTTCATATTTTGCAGTTGTTTGGTGACGTGATTGAACACGTCGAGACCTACTTTGCTGGGTCTGGTTTTTTCCCACGGAATGTGAAGGTTCCTGCGTTTGAGTGTGAACCTTACAAACTGAAGTGCCACGGTGCCTCTTTGAAGACAGCTCAGACATTTTACTAAAATTCCTCTCGTCCCACACAACCTCATCACACAGAGGAATCAGAAGCTGGAGAGGGAACGCCTGCCGAGGGTGGAGTGTATCTATTGACTGAGTGTGCGTGCACAATAAATCACTATTTTTAATATCTTTAGGGTTAAACACAGTTATTTGTTCTAGAGTTTTATTATTGTGCTGTCTCTTTATCATTTTTTGTAAGTCAGTTTAGGATAACAGCCATCACATAAGTCTACATAAACAAATATTCAGTGATGTGAAAAAGTTTTAGGCACCTGAAATAAATCTTATTATTTCAGATTTAGTTTTTTTTATTTATTTAAATGTTTTGTATATATATGTTTTTTTTTAAGTAGGTACAGAACCCAGAAAAAAAATAATTAAAAAAATACAAATAAGACAAATAAAAATGCAAAAATAATTATTAAAAAGGGATTTTATCTTTCAAAATCTCCTCAGGGAATCCCAGTAAATCTGAAGTTCCTGTTTATACCTGGTTTGGTGAATCGATGCTAAAGTTAAACCAGGCGCTGCTGATGGAACAGTGTAACATGTGACTTCCTAAGTGTGTGTTCTTAAAACCAGCTCAAAAGAAATCAACTGAATGTGGTTACAAGTTCAGTTCTCTTCAAACAAAGCAGGCTCAGCATCAAGTCTAAAGCTCAAATCTCGTAGAGGAACACTGAACAATTCCCAAACCCTTTCTTCCCTTAGAGCCCTTTCCTTTGTGACAGATAAAAATTCAGAGACGTTTTTTTAATTTAAAAGGAACCTATACTTTAAGGGGTCAGTTTTGTATGTTACATGATTTTGCATCCACTGACTTACAAGGGGCATAACCCTTCCATACGAAACAGTGTCCCAATGCAAATACATAATTTGATTTACCATCTAAAGCTAATTTATTTATTTACAAATCTTGATTATTTCCAAATAAAATCCACTTACTTTTCTTTTTATACACTGAAAAGACACTGAAAAAATAGTAAACTGTATTTTAGGCCAAAACCTTCTTAAAACATATTGTGAATAATTGCTCTGGCATCAGGAAATGTAGTGATGAACACTTTTTTTTAAATAACTTTCTATGGGAGTGTTTTTAGTAGCATTAAACACTTGAGACGTCTGGTTCCATTCTTTTTATTCTGCCTCTGAAAGTGTTCCAAATAAAACGGCTTTTAATGGCTTGATCTCCGTCTTAACCCATCCATTTTAAAATACCTTCCATATTCAGGCAGGGCTTAGCTAAAAAATGTGACAACAGTGGTCTTAGCTCCAGGATCGGAACGTCGTGGGTTCGAATCCCAAACTAGTATGTTGCCATGAGGTATCCTTGACTAAGGTACCGTCTCCATCATTGCTGCGTATGTGTGGGCGAAAATCTGAGGTTGCATTTCATTGTGTTGTGCTCTTTCACAATGATAGTCACTTTCACTTCATATCAGTTAGTATCAGAATCCTCACAGTGCTTCTGTTAAAACCACAGGCACCCTGGTGTATAAGAAATAATTAAAAAATCTGAACTTAAAGTCTTAAATTTAAATGTAAAGCTTCTCAAAGTAAATTAATCTGGCTCACAAAATGACATCTATTGTAAAATCTCCAAATAAATGTTTGTCATATGAGGATTATGTCAGTATTTATGAAAGTTTCCATTATGCTCTACTTTCAGTAACATTCATAATATCATAATATCATAACTCATAAACATTCACACTCACAATTACTGAATATCCCTTGCCATGTATTTGGTATTTATTTATTTAATAACTAAAATGAACATATAATCTGAATAGGATATATATACATTTTTTGGACACGTCTAATAGGTCATTGTTTACATGTGGCTCCATTCTGATTCTATCACTGATAAAAATTGCTTGTAAAACGTAACCAATAAATAAAAAACAAATAATTGGTGGAAAGGTTAGGAGTTTTAGAACCTATGTTTGGGTTTTTGGCATGTCTGAACTTGTTTGATGTATATCTGAATCCTCTTGGGTGTCCAGAAGAGTTGTTTTGGGCGATAATGAAGAGAAACTTCAGGTTTAATGCTGCATGGTGGCCATGTCTGCCGTTCACACACAGTTCCTGCAGATGTAAAATATGTACGTGGCTGCGTGTCTATGCGGGTGTTTAACACGCTTATCTGTGGGCAAAATGCATAGATTTGGTGTATGCACAGGGATGCATGGGGGTGAGGATGGGCTTGTGCTTCCAAACTTCTGCGCTGCCCAGGCCTCTGTGCAGGCAACAGATAAACATGGGTGACAGAGAATTCTAATTAAAAACAAATTAAACTGAGCTCATTAATCAGGGAGCAGAGTCAGACCCTGCTGTTGGTTCCACAGTTTCATCAGTGTTTGCATCTCTGTTGCCCCAGCTGGGCATCGTGCTTGAAAAGAATCCAGCATTCTCCTCTGGCTCCCTCCTCACTCCACCCTATTGGCCTGTCTGCTTGCCAAACATTTGGGCCTAATAGTTCAAGCTGGAATGATAGAAACTGATTTAAGCATCATTCATGCTCGAGAAAGCTGGACCTGAGTCAGTCTGGTTTGACGCCGTGTCTGGTCGTGCCACTTGAAGAAAAATCAGAAAATATATGCAGAAATGTAATATACAATTTGGGTCAAAAATGACTGGACGCAAAAAAAAAAAAAAAAATCTTAAATGATTTGCTTTGGTGCCTATGACATTAGCACAGTACTGTATATGTGTTGTTTTTAATGCTGTTCAAGCCACGGAGTGCAAATGATGTTAGTAATTACTTCTGTAATCATTTGTATTCATTACAACATTTAACTCAGGAACACTGAATACTGTAATAACTCTTAAACTCCTGTCTGGTTTATTATATTTATCTTTATATCCCAGACATAATTATCACGTATATCGTATTACATGTATAATCCTATGTATTATGGCCACATGATTAATGTCAGGAGTTTTTAGAACCCAACAGGCCACAAATGCCCAACATCATGATGAACAATTCCTTTTTTTCTCCAGCTGTATATCTTCTATTTGCTCTGATTAATAACTATAGGCCGATTATCGTTTATTTTTTACTGATTATTAGTCAAAAAGTGAAAGAGAGCAGAAGGCAGAGAGAGATCATTAGAAACTCCCCAGTTGTGCATTTGGGATGCTGTGTGAGTGTGTCTGTGGGAACCCTGGGTATGAGCTGGGGGTTGCGTGAGCTTTATAGATAGCTGCAGGGAACCTTTGAGTTGTCCTCGTGGATGAATAAAACACAGGACGGGAAGAGATGTGTGCAGGCACCACACTCGCGTGCCACTTAACCAGGATCTTCACACTGACACGATGTGAAAGCCTCTTCTACAGCTTTAATGCCCACCACCCTGCCTCGAGCTGATTTGTGGGAGAATTTCAGGTTATGTAAGTGTTCTCATCTATGTTGCAGTTGAGAATCAACAATTAATCGTCACTGTTAAATAGAAGTGAGGATGGTGTTAAAAGCATGGCATCATGCTAGAGAAGGAAGAAGTAACCATCACTAGCATTTCATTATTTCTCTTTATTAAATGGCTTTATCAAATATTCATTTGTCTGTGCTGGAGTTTTATTTGTCCTCCAAAAAATGAACAATCCTATAGTCAAGTTATTGCTGAATAAAGTACCATTTATTTATAATGATTCTGAATTTTTAATGTAGAATATAAGCCATGCAGACCCCTTAGCTCATACTGATAGCTCAGTATCATCAAACATGGCACTGGCACAGGATGTCACCTGTTGTTTTGACATTTGACCCCATGCTGGACCTGCCCAGTCAAACAGAACGTCACGGGGTGGTGGTGGTCTAGTGGTAGGGTACTTGCCTACAGACCTAAGGTTCAAGAGGTGTCACGTTTGAATCCCACCTCTAGCACTGCCAGCACAGGGTCCCTGAGCAAGACCCTTAACCCCGTCTTGCTCGTAGTGGACTGTCCCTGTAATTAGGACACGGAAGTCACTCTGGATAAGAGCATCTGCTAAAAGCTGCAAATGTAAATCTAGGAACAATAATAGTTCATTCTTCTTCACTATCTGGCAGTCTCATGAACTAACCTGGGTTTGAAAGAGATGCCAGAAGGAGACTGTAAACCATAGTCCATGTGGCATCAGTAAAGTTTGGTGGTGGAGAGAATGGTCTAAGGCTTTTATGTCAGGGTTTGGGCCCATCGTTCTAGTAATGGGTGATGTTAGTGCCTAGTGGTTAGGAACTGGGCCCCATAAACAGAGCTCCAGACAAGAAGGTTGCCCTGAGGTACACTTGAGCAAGGTATCGTCCCAACACTGCTTCCTTGGTACTGGATAAGGATGTATACCACTAAATTGTCTGTGTTGTATGAGTGGTGATGGTGGTCTAGTTGTAGGACACAAATCCCACCTCTATCACTACCACCACTGGGTTCCTGCACAACACTCTGGACAAGAGCGTCTGCTAAATACTGTAAAGGTTCATGCAAATGCAGAGGTTGCATTTTGATTGGGTTCACTGTGCGTTGTGCTGTTTATTCACATTGAAAAGTAGTCACTTTCACTTCACTTGACTACAGAATGAAAGAATGGTGCAAGAAGTGAGTTCAGTAAAGATATGGTTTGACGAGTTTGATGTGAAGGACCTCCAGTGGTTCGAACCCTGACCTTAACCACACCAAACAACTTCAGATGGACTGGGACCCTTACTGCATGGCAAGTCTTCTCTTCCAGCATCTATGCCTGACATTAAAATTGGGTAAAAAAAACCCACACATGACTATGTGGGAAGCGTTCTGAAGTCTGGGAGGCTGTTAGATCCCCAGAATAGGGACCAGCTACACATTAACACTTCAGCATTCAGAATCAGCATTTTTACTAAGAATCCTTCGTAGGAATGATTTAAATGGTTTGTCAGAATACAAATGGGCTCATCTGTTGGCAGATTTCACTGGAGTGGAAAGTGGCAAGTGGGTGCACTCCATGATAAATGACCATTGCCACACAGTCATTTACTAGACTGCTGCCACAAACAGCCCTATGCAACACATCCTTCACCAGTGGCCTGGAATTTTGGATGTAGATTGGGTTCTGTCCATCTGTGGCTGAAAACACTCCTTTGAACAGGAACACTCTTTTAACACAGTTCCAAAGAAAACAAAAAGAAAAAAGAACCCTTGAGCTAGATAGTTACATTAAATTCATCCCAAACAGTCTTTGGCAGCAGGGGTTTGGCAGCCTTCATAAATTAATCAAATTCATTATATTTATGAATTTATCTGAACAAGTATTTTAGTACTAGATTTTAAAATGAAGGCTAAAGTTCAAATGTTCATGGAGAACCACCTTAACATAATCAAAGGCCTGGAGGAATCACATGGCGGTAGGTGACTTATGGGTGGCGGTGGTGTATTGGTGGAACACTTGCCTATGGATCAAGGGCCTGCAGATTCAAATCCCACCTCCAGCACTACCACCACTGGGTTCCTGAGCAAAACCCTCAACCCTGAGTTGCTCCAGGGGGCTGTCCCTGTAATCAGGAATTGGAAGTACTGTGCAAATGTTTTTGGCAGGTGTGGAAAAAATGCAAAGAATGCTTTCAAAAATGGAAGTGTTAATCATTTATTTTCATCAATCAACAAAATGCAGTGAAAAAGAGAATCTAAATGGAATCAATATTTGGTGTGACCAACCTTTACCTTCAAAACAGCATCAGTTCTTCTAGGTACACTTGCACACAGTGTTTGAAGGAACTCGGCTGGTAGGTTGTTCCAAACACGACTGTGTTTCTCCTCCGTGTGACATTGATGATCATCAGTACCTGTTTGGTAAAACTGGTTGATCATACACCGACTATAATTCTACAGAATCCCTGACTTTGTACAAGTGTACCTAGAAGAACTGATGCTGGTTTGAAGGCAAAAGGTAGTAACACCAAATATTGATTAGATTTAGATTTTTCTTCTGTTTGCTCACTTTGCATTTTGTAAATCGATAAAAATAAACAATTGTTATTTATATTTCTGAAAGCATTCTTTGTTTACAGCATTTTTTCCACACCTGCCTAAAACTTTTGCACAGTACTGTAAATGTTCCACCTAAATTAAATCCACTGAAACTAATGTATATATTCAGTAAAAGTGAAGCTGGTAAGGGTTTTTTGTAGCCTAGATGAAGGATATTCAGCTGTGGATTTGAGCCTGGCTCTGTCCTGTATCTAGCACGATTTGAGCCCCTGAACCCTGAACCCTTAACCCAAAGTAGCTCCAGGGATTCTACCGGTCATTCCTCACTCTGAATAGAAAACATGCAAATAGAAAACACATTAGAGTTTCTTTGTCTTACAAAATATTTAACTATTTAAAAATGCAAAAAGACATTTTTCCAATACGCATTACATGACTGACCCAAAAAGTGAGCCATAGGACGTACGGTTTTGATTCTACTCCACTGTCCTTATCCTAGGTTTACATGGACGTCAGTAACCTCCATCCATTTTCTGCCGCTTGTCCCAAACGGGGTCGGGGGGTCCAACCCAGCGCACACAGGGCGAGGACGGGGGACGCACCCTGAACAGGTCGCCAGCCCATAGCAGGGAGGAGCGGGACGGGGACGGCACCTTGCTCAAGGGTACCTCAGGGCAACCCATCGGGAAGGGGTTCGAACCCCTGATCTGCCGATCATGTGGCCGACGCCCTAACCACTAGGCCACCGCTGCCCCACGTCAGTAACCTGATCATGAAAAAAAAATCTCTACAAAAGTTTTCACACCAAAAATAAACAGAGAAGTTTAGAAATTTGACAGTTTCTTTTTTTTTTTTGTAATACAGGGGCACCTTTCTGGAAAATCTAAATTTGGGAGATGTTTGGCTCCAAATTGTAAAGAATGTTATCGTTGCCGTTTTTACTTCCTTTGTTTTGGTGAATCAAGTCTGTTGCATTTACTGCAGTTCTAATCTTAAGCATCTCCAGAGATGTTAATTTAATTTAAAAGACATTTATTGATGGATAACTAGATTACTGAGCGAAAAAACAAGTGCAATGCCTGACACTGAGAAATCTATTAATATTATGAAGAACGTGAACGTGCTCTGATTGTCTAAAGTTTGTAAATGTAGACATCACCAGACGCTGGGGCTCTTGCCTGGTGGCACTCTGTCATGTCTGTAACGTGGTTATTTTGAGTTCATGTTTGATTTGAGGTTTTTTCCTTTCACTCCTGTCTGCACTAAGTGAAATGCTGCTCAGTGGGGTTCAGACTGGTTCACCGAGTTGCCATGTCAAGAACATTCCACTTTTTGACACTGAAAAACTGCTTTAACCATAAATTTGGGTCCAGTGTTCTACCAAAAGATGGAGAGATCCTGAATGAGTTTTATAGTATTTGACTGTATCTGAGCACTTATGTGCCTACTTCAGAGCTCATTCTACCGCAGCCATGATATGAAATGAGTAACGTGTGTATATACACATGCAGTATCTGGACATCTATTGATTAAGCAGCTGCTGCTGAGATTTATTGAGTCCCACTTATGGAATTTCTTCCCAGTAAATAAAAAACAAAACAAAAAAAAACAGCATGGATATGAGATCATTTCTGACAGTTAAGTGATGGCCCGGTCTTAGTGAGGTATAGGAGTGACTTAATAATCCCCTTTTACCATGGTTAACTAAGACATGGCCATGACTTATCTATCACAACATAATGAGCACACTCCTATGCCTTACTGCGAAAAGGAAAGATAACTGCTAAGGCCAGCATTGGGGATGACTGATGTGTGCAGCTGCACTTTGAAATGCTTCAATGCATTTATCCCATCACACACACAGTGGAGCAGTAGGCATCCATGTCCAGCACCCAGGGAGCAGTGGTGAGGATGGTACGTTGCTCAAGGGTATCTCAGGGTAACTTACTGGTCTGGGACTCCTATGATCATGGTACCTATTCCCTAAGCACCACGCTATGTCTACAATGTTCCTCATGCACCGTAGGGTGCCCTGTGTGTTCCGTCACTGTGTGCTTCCGTGGGATTCCAGACAGGCTCACTCCCCATGAACATTAGAGAGTGACTTTGTCAACATTGCACATGACTTTGTCAACATTTACCTGGGTGCCCATCCTGGACCTCATTTGGTAGGTATTAACCACTGCACAAGTCAGTTTTATGGGGCAAATTTATGGCCAAGTGGTTCGGGAGTTGGCCCCAGATTGGAAGATTTGTGGGTTTGATTCCCTCACCAGTAGGCTGCCCTGAGGTACCCTTGAGCAAGGTACCGTCCCCGTCACTGCTCCTCGGATGCTTTCAATAGCTACCCCCTGCTGCACGTGTGTGTATTGGTGAAATGCAGAGGTTGAATTTCGTTGTGTTGTGCTGTGCTGCGCTTCACAATGACAAGGGTTGTGGAAGAAACCTTGGGAGGAACCAAGACTCAAAAGAGGAGCCCATCCTCATATGGTCGACACTAGATAATCAAGGAAGTCATGAAAGAGAGAGTGGTGGTCTAGTGGCAGGGCACTCGCTTACAGACCAAGAGACTGCAGGCTTGAATCCCATCGCCAGCACTACCATCATTGGGTTCCTGAGCAAGACCCTTAACCCCAAGTTGCTCCAGGGGGACTGTCCCTGAAGTTAAGAAATGTAAGTCGCTCTAGATAAAGAGCGTCAGGTCTTTATCACCTTCATATAAAATGAAGGTGCATTTTATAAAATAATACATTTAGCAATGAGTTCAGTGGGGAGAGAAATGTGATGATGGCCGATTTGATCAAGAAGACAGTGGGCTCAGATCGTGGATGTGCATATTTGTCATTGTGAAATACAGCACAGCACATAGGGAATCACAACAAATGCATCCTCTGCATTTAGCCTGTAACCACGTCCAGTAGTGATGGGGAACATTGCTCAAGGGTACCTCAGGGCAACCTACTGGTATGAGAGTTTAACCTACGACCTTCTCACTCTGCACCAAGAGCAGTTGTTTTGGAGATACTATGTTAAAGCTGTTCAGATCCATATGGCTGCTCATTTTTCCTGCTTCCAACTTATCAACTTAAAAAACATTTCACTCACTGCCAACCACTTTCACAGCTGCAACTGTACAAGATATTCTGTATTTATTTCCGTCACCTCTCAGAGGTTTTAATGTAGCAGCTGATTGGTGTAAAAAAAGGCTGCATGATACTTAATCAATAAAGCAATTTATTATTATTGTTATGACTCCTGTGATTTTACTGTTTACGGCAGACGAGGCTCCAGTAGCACATCAGAAGCATCTCGAATTTCTCATATTATTGAATTCTCTGCTTTTAATCTTGCTTGTATCACCCTGTTGAAGAATAAAGAGCTCGGCCTGGTATGAGAGGCTACTGACATTTGAAATGTAGCCTATCATTCCTCTGCTGCTTGCCACGCATCAGACTTGAAAGCTGAAAAGTGATTTTGCCTTGTGGGCTCGCTGATAAGGGTTTGCAGTCAGCTCGGCTTTACGATATGAAATCTCAGCCCGAGTCATCGCCCTCAGAGCTGCCGGACAGGCCGACACAAGAGTCTATTAATCTCATTGGTGCACTTTTAAACATGCTCCATTCAAGAGCTGAGAGATGGGAACAGAGTGCAATACAAATATCAAGTATTGTCCTCCTGGCAAATTGATTTTTCTCCCCTCTCTGTAATGTTGTGTGTGGATTAAGCCGGGGTTTTGTAGGCCGCCGTCTGAGCGATGTTCTCCCTGTGGGTTATCCACGGCTCGGGAGGTCTCCGAGAAAGAGTGAGACACGAAGGCACTGACACTGCAACATGTGAGAGCAACTGGGAGCAAGGAAAGAGGAATTAACGGTGAGCCAGGTGGTGAATCATTTGGTCTAAACAGTTCTCCCTGGAGGGAAGGTGTTGAGTGGAGGTGCCTCTAGAGATTTTGCTTCAAGCAGGGGTTTTTCACACACCTTCATATTTCTCAAAGAGAAAAACCCTGGTGTGTACTGAGGAACTAAAGGGCTCACACTCTTTTCTGCTCAGAATGTTTGTTGGGTTTGATGTTTCAATGACATTATGTTACTATTCCAACTACTATATATATATATATATATATATAATTATATATATATATATATATATAATATATATATAAAAATATATATTTTACTATATATATATATAAATTCCAAACTAACTCAACAACTTTTTTCAGTTTAACAGGTACCTTTTAGTGTCCATGACTGCAAAATAGAGATTTTTTCCAAAAATGTGATTGTCACCAGAAACATTAGTTTAATTATAGATTAGGTTACCATCCTACCATCAGTTCCCATGAACAACTAAAAAAGAAGAAACAACACCAACAACGTTTATTAGACGATGCCATTTAACCCCAGAAAATACCTGACACTTTAATCAGCCTTAAATAAAAACTTGTATGTATGTATGTCAGTTGTCATGAAAAATGCATGTAATTTAATTTAGCCTTATACTGCTCTTCAATTTTTCGACACTAAAAAGTAAGAATACACATTTTCAGATAAATTCCAATGGATTATAAACTCTCCATCAGGTGCTAGAGTTCCTTCTTCCATCCTGTTTTTGATTATCTATCTATCTATCTATCTATCTATCTATCTTTCTTTAACCAAGTGCTGTGTATATTTGGTTTCGTGATGATCATTTCTTATTGTCACTGCTGACAATAGGCACCACTTTATTTGGTGTTTTCAGCGTGTAAACCACATGCCCCTGGTCTGTAAGTCACACTCACTTAAGTTTTTCAGGAGGAGTGTTGTCCACAATTTTCGCTTAGTGATGCAACAATGATTTGCTTCCTGAGGGCCGAGAACAGAACAACATTTAATCTCTTTTCCAATCACTCTACAGAGTGTCTGCATTAACTCCAGTCTGAATAGGTAGGGCTAAACCACTGTATACTGAATTGGTAGGCATGAATATTATGACAAAGATAAATTCAAAATGGGTTGTTTTGCCATGACAACTGGTCTATATGGACTGGAAGATAAATTGTAAAAAAAATCTATTGCTACTACACTTTACCAGCCCATGCAGATTCAGTTGCAGACTGGGTACCCATACAAAAATGTGGTTTGAAACAAGACCTACACATTTACATATATTGCAAGGCATTGCTTTTGTTTTTACTCCTTTCTACTAAATGTATTTGTATATTGGCATATATTAGCATGTAGTTTGAGGTGAGGACTTGAGTTTGAGGCAAACCAAACGTTATTTGCATTGTATGGCATGTGGCGTTTAATGCATCTTAGTTTACTTCAAAGCCATGCGATATGTCTGACTGGCTTCTGCATAAATACTGCACTGCAAAAGGGTGCGCTTCAAAAACATTCTCTTTCTCTTCCATTTCTATAGAAGAATGTTTCACAGCTCTCATGGGAAGGCTGGGAAAGAAGAAGGGTGGAAAAAAGGATTGGTGGAAAATGAGAGGAGGAAAGGGGAGGATGCAAAAGCAGAAGGAAGGCTCAGAGGAAAGGGGCGAATGGGAATAGCGTCCACATTTCTCGGCCAACTAAACGTGGAACGTGTGCTGAAATATTTAAATGGTGGCCCATCATCGGAACGGCAACATTTGGGGTGCTCAAGTGCCACAGCTCACTGTGAGGCCATGGACCTGGATCTTGATGATGACATGGCCATTAATGGCAGAGATCTTAAATGGTATTAATGGCACTTGTTTAGTAACCACTTTCAGCTGTGGTTGCACTTAACTTGCATGCTTGTCGTTTAACTTAAAGTACTGCAGTACTGCTTTATCATTTTTGTTTGAAACTACACTGTTACTCCACTTTAAGTTAGATTACGCAAGCTCTCCCATTAGTTAGGGCTTTAGTTACTGGATTGGTGTTGGTGATCAGATTAACTTCCATGATATTATTGACATTGCAATTAACCAATCACATCTGACTTATAAATGGACAGGACCAATTTTGGCATGAAAAATCCCACATTTGTGGCAGCGGCAGCCTAATGGTTAGGAAGATTTTGGGTTTAAAGTAGGTTGCCCTGAGGTACCCTTGAGCAAGGTACCATTCCCATCACTGTTCCCTGGGCACTTTCAATAGTTGCCCCCTGGTGCACGTGTGTGTATGGGTGAAACGCAGAGGTTGAATTTGGTGGTTTTGTGCTGTGTTGTGTATCACAATGACAAGAATAGTCACTTTCTTAGATCAGTTACTGTATGGGAAAACAGTGGTCAGCTTAGCCAGTGGGTTTGCCTTAGACAGTAAACAGCTGCAGTTTGCAATATGCATGCATCATACAAGGTCAAATGAATGTTAATGTACCCGTAACAAGCTACAAAATAAGAGGGGAAATGCCTTTTCTGAGCATCCGAACAAAACAGAAAAATGTGCAGTGCTGTTAGCTTAGTGCTAAAGTACTGCTAGTTACATAGGGTTGTGCACAGAAAACAGCATTAACATTGAGTAGTGTACCTCAGTTTCTGCTTTCAAGGCTGATATGAAGAACCAGTTCTAATAATCATGAATCTGCAAAGTTTTCATTTATTCATATCAAAAATGTTTTCAGTGTAGGATAGGAAATGATGCAGGATTCACACGCTGGAAGGTTTTAGAAGGGATGCTCCTTCCGCATCTACACGGTTGTGGATTTCCTGCAGGCAGTTAGAGCTCTGCACTCAACCACTCAGTCCTGATTCTGGAGAATGTTTCAGTGCACTGGGCAGCTCCAGGCTACCGGATAACCTGCTTCACAGAAAGATCCCAGATCACGTTCCAAAAATGAAGTTCTCTTATGAAGTAGATCAGATCTTGGCCTGGTTCATGTATAATTTTTCAAGTAACCCAGTCTTTGGCCTAGTGCTTAGGTACTAGACCCCATAATTGGAAGGTCATGTGTTCGAGGCTCAGACCAGTAAGTTACCCCTGAACAAGGTACCATACCCAACACTGCTCCCTGCGTACTGGATATGGCGGATGAAATCTGAACTTTCTATTAATAGAACATAAGCTGCTTTCCCACTGATTCCCACTGATTTCTATTATAAAGTGTTATAACTGGGGCAGCCGTGGCCTAGTGATTAGAATGGAAAGAAAGTGAAAGTGACTATTCCTGTCATTGCAAGGTCACAGCACAGCACACATGCATAGACCGTGCAGCAGGGGGCAGCTATGAAAGCGCCCGGGGGCAGTGATGGGGACGGTAACCTCAGGGTAAGGGGTTTGAACCCACAATCTTCCAATCCTGTGGCCAACTCCCTAACAACTAGGCCACCACTGCCCCAGCAGGTACTAGGCTTCAGGATCGGAAGGTCGCAGGTTCGAAACCCAGACCAGTAGTTTGCCCTGAGCTACCTGGAGCAAGGTACATTTACATTTACATAAGGATACCGTCCCCATTTCTGCTACCCGTGCATTTTTAGTAGCTGCCCCCTGCTGGACGGTGTGTGTATGGGTGAAAAGCAGAATAAGAATTTTGTCATGGTTCACTGTGTGCTGTCCCGAGATTCTCAACGACAAATAGACAGTTTCACTTCACAAATAGTAAAAAACAGGTAGGGAGGAGATTTCCAGATGATGGTTTTGTCCTCTTATTTATAACAGGCTTATCGTCAACATTCTCAATGGAAAAGTAAAATAAAACAACAAAGCCACGTACAGTGATGCTCAAGCTCTTAGCCGTGACCTGAATGAGGCATAAATAAAACAGCGCAAAGAGGCCACTGTGTTTTTCGGTGGTCATGTCTTTTTAAAGAGCTGGGAGAAAAATGAGGATCCCGCATTTGCATTTTCTCTTCCTCTCCCTGAGGCTGGAATTAGGCATCACGCCATGCACAAGTCGGAGCCTACACACACACACACACACACACACACACACACACACACACACACACACACACACACACACACACACTCACACTCACACTCACACTCACACACACTTACTCACACACCAATGCGAATGCATGCACAGCGCAAATGAGAGCTCGTGCACTCTCACAAACACCAAGACTATCTTTCTCTGTCTCTCTCTTGTTTAAACACACACACGCAGATACAAACACACACACGAATGATTGGTATTACTATATTTGTGAAGACTGCCTAAATCGAAGCTAAATCTATACATAAGGCTCAGCAAATGTATGTAATTTTCACTCAGACTTTAATGGCACAAACTGTATTACATCTCATCTACTATGAATGTTCCAATTATTATTTATCCCAAACCCCCACCCAACCCAAGTGTAATAATCCAGTCTCAGCACTGTGACTGCTCTTATTTACCACCTACCCCTCTAGTGCAATAATTCATTGCCCCCAACCCCTGCCCCCAACACACACATCCCAGAATACAAAACTCTCTGTGCAATATACCTCTATATAATCTTTTATTCAAGCAATATGTGTGTCATATTAGTCACTAAAATATTTACTGTTATGATTACTGATATATTGTTACATATACTTTTATAAGACATTAAGGTTCTATATATCTTTTTTTTCCTTTATAGTTTGACTAGACTCCCCTGACCTGCTCCAAACATAATGTACTTGAATTATGACAATAAAGGTTTCTTAAATCTTCTTAAATCCCAAATCTTTTTGTTTAAAGCATCTCTCAACCCGCTCGACGTTAAAATTAAAGTAGAGCACACTCATCAGTGCGGTTGTGAGTTTTCCTCACAATAAGCAACAAAAATTAACAAATCCTGCAGCCAAAGGCAGCCAGCAGGGTTTGTTCACAAACCACCAGAAGAAGCAGTGATGATCTATAATATTTTTGAAGCAACGTTCACAATAAACACAGAACATTTTGATCCAATTTGAGCCCTGCTTAACACTGCTTAGTGGATACCAGGTAGGAGGTTGTCAAAAATGGCTGACTGCAGCAGTTAATTTTTACTCTTTATATTAGTTTTAGTGTGCACAGAATACTAAACCACATGCACCTTCTTTAAGAGCTGAAGAGCAGCGACATGAGAGACATTCTCTGCATGCAATTACAGAAACAATCTGAGTGAATATTCACTTTTTTACTAAGTCTTGCAGCCCCATGTACAAATGAAAGAAATTCAATTTGGATTCCAAATTGGCTGACTACTGTTGGGGGGAAAAAATGCATTTGTGTGAAGAAAAAAAAAAAAAAATCAGCAAGATGGAAATATCAGCAAGATGTCTCCACTTCTGCAAGTTTTTTTTGTTTGTTACAATCATTATGTTTGGTGCAAATGCACAAACACATGCAGACGCACACACACACACACAATGAGAAGGAGCCACACTCATCCATGGGAAAATACTGTCTTGCAAGCCTCTGCCCCTCAGTTCTCTCATCTTTTATAGATGGGCTTTCTGCGTTGTGTGTCATCTCCAAACCGAGTTCACATCTCTGCCACATTACCGACTGAAAACAAACACAGCGACCGCACGCCTCCACCGTACGGCTCTCCAGAGGATCAAACAGCATCTCCTTCTCCCTCCCTCTCGTCTTGCTGTGGTGCAATCGATGAGCATCTTTAAATGTGCTGGTATGTATCTGTGTTACATCACCTCGGGGGATGTGGATTTCCGTAAGAGGTTGGTGTGATGTATGACTAGTTACCAGATACAGCAGTAAAAGCATGAACAGCAAACTAGGACAATGTCTTTCCTGGTTAGGATGCTGCACTGAAGCCATAGATAATGGAAGCTTAACATCAGCCTTCCTTTTCACACTGTAGATAACAGTACATCCCAAAGTGTCAGAAACCCTATAAGCAAGCCTACTTAACCTTCTTAACTCAACGTAGTATGAGACAAGTGTGTGATTATATTCATTAATAGTATAATCAGTGTCGTTTAATGGCCACACAAGGGAAATACACTTGCTGAGTCTTTCTAGGGCATCAATACTTCACTTTAAAGTACATTAAAGTGAAGTCTTTGAAAACAAATAAAAACACTACTTTGCAAAATGCTTACAAATACTTATATCCATCATTTGTTTCTTACGGATTTCCATGCTTACAATAATCACCTGATTATTGGACATACAGTTTGTAGCTACAATTGGCATCATTGTTGGGGTGGTAGTAAATATTCTGCATTAAACTCTATATTTTAGACACCATAAAATAAACTGTGCAAGTATTATTAAATAAGGTTTGAAAGATTTCTCAACATTTCAGCAATATTCCAATATTCCTCCCTTTTAAAAATTCAATTATACTGCTTCTCCTAAATCGTTTCTTCTGTAATCTCAATATAATATTTTATTGCATTGTAATATATGCAACATTTGTTGCATTCATTTGTGCATATTATTTTATTCTGACATTGAGTCTCGTTGAGTCTTAGGAAAGCTCTTAAAAATGAAACATCATTACAAATACACAGGGTTTTAGCAGATCCTGCTCATTGTGGCTCACAATCACAAAAGCAATTTGAATGCAAATGGCTCCTCCTCCATGTGGAGAGTGTGCAGTTAACCTTAAGAGGTGGATTTCCAGTCCACAGCAGAAGGAACAGAAAGTTGTTTTACCAACTGGGGGAAAGACACTACTGTAGCAAGACTGAGCCTATGGGCTTAATGTTCATTTATTTACACGAGTGTTATTACAAATGTCATCATATTTTTTGCTGCATTTTAAGGACACACTGTATGGTATGGGGACATTTATCAGCATGGCACATTTATGGCGAGGCCAAACTATCCAGGGATTAGCCATGGCAAATCCCACTGGCTGGACTGTACTTGCCAAAGGCCTAAATCTGTCTTTGTATGTCATCTCTTGCCCTTGACAAGTGAGATGACATGCTAAGTATGTTCAGGATAACAGACTCCCTAATAGTTAACACAGAAGAACGATGCTGCGCAGAGACGTTTGACCCAGTGCTTCTCAAGCAGAACAAGCAGATGGCGATAAAAGAAGATTGGATGCTGTCCCTGGGGTTGTGTCTCATCAAGGAGCTTTGTTGACCATTCGGCAAGGAGCGAGGCCTGCTGTATGGAGAGGGATGAGAGAGAAGGCAGAAGAAAGAGAGAGAAGGACAGCGGTGATACGCGTGATGTATCATTCGACCCCAGATGTGTGCTGAACATCAAATTCTCTGCAGCTATTCCACTGGAGCGCTGCTCCAAATACCAATCGTGGGTCCCGCTGGTTGCCCCGGCAACAGCACTCCTCTCCAATATAGTGAGCAGCAGGCCTGCATGGAAAGGGCTCTTTTTTCTCTCTTCTTCTTTTTTCCCCCTCTCTGCTTTACTCCCTCTCTCTCCCTCTGTCACTGTGTCTACGCTTCACTCCTCTTTCATTAATTCTCTCTTGCTCTCCCTCGTTTCTCCTTTCTACTGCTACTGTCTTCCTTCTATGCACCTGGAACCTGTCCCTCTTCCTTTCTGTGGGTTTTCCTTCATGTTTCCTGTCTCTCTGGACCTCTGGTTCACAGTCCACGAGCAGATAGCGGAGAGGAGGGGGATGATGTATGAATGCTGACAGCAGTGGAGGTGGATTAACTGTTCAGGCTCCCACTGGACACTGCATGTGCTGCCCAGGGGACCTGTACTTTCAGTTAGATTACGCTCACCTTAGGCTCCATTTCCAGGCAGCATTATTGTCTGGACACATTACGTAAACTGGCACCAGCCCTGCCGTGGTAGAGAAAGGGCGAGCAAGATGCACGTTTGACTCAGGGGTTGTAAACGCTTGCTGAGAATGTCAGACAGGCCAACTCAGTTCATGGTTAATGTCACTAATCAGATTCCCTTCCACTCTGGGGATGCAACTAATAATCATCATCCATTGACTAATATTGAGATTAATCAGCCAATATGGCCCTTAAGCTTCCTGCGGTCTCCTTATACTTTGCCCCTTCAAATTAGGGCTTAAAGACTTTTTTAAGAAAGTGGATTATTTGTGTGAATTAATCAATCAATCAGCCTAAACATGGCCAGTAAAAGTGAAAGTGACTGTTTGTGATTGTGAGCACAACATTAAGTGCATCACAATGAAATGAAAGTGAAAGTGGCAAGCCTTGTCATTGTGAAACGTAGCATAGCCCAAAACAACAGAATGCATCCTCTGCAATTGGGAGCAATGGGAACAGTGACGGGGACGGTACCTTGTTCAAGGGTAACTCAGGACAACCTACTGGGATTTGAACCCACAATCTTCTGATCCAGGGTCAGCTCCCTAACTACTTGGGTAGTAAAGCAGTAGGGTAGTTGGGTACTAGGGGAGTAGCAGTAGGGCAGTAGCAGTAGGGTAGTAGAGCAGTAGGGTAGTAGCAGTAGGGCAATAGGAGTTGGGTAGAAGGGTACTAGGGTAGAAACAGTTCGGCAATAGCAGTAGGGGGGTAGAACAGTAGGGTAGAAGGGTACTAGGGTAGTAACAGTAGGGTGGTAGGGTAGTATCAGTAGGGTAGTAGGGTAGTAACAACAGGGCAGTAGAGTAGAAAGGTAGTAGCAGTAGGGTAGTAGAGCAGTAGGGTAGAAGGGTACTAGGGTAGTAACAGTAGGGTGGTAGGGTAGTATCAGTAGGGTAGTAGGGTAGTTACAACAGGGCAGTAGAGTAGAAAGGTAGTAGCAGTAGGGTGGTAGGGTAGTAGCAGTAGGGTGGTAGGGTAGTAGCAGTAGGGTAGTAGGGTAGTAGCAGTAGGGTAATGGTCAGTGGTCAGAAATGTTCTAAAATAATGGTGGATTCAAAAAAATTGGCTGGAGGGATGGGGTATAGGAACTGCACCTATTCTTACATTTTTTAGCCATTTGACCATTACCAGTGCCACTTATCCTTCCCAGGGTCGTGGGGGTTGGGAGGTGCTGGAACCAATCCCAGCCTTGACTCCAGCCATTCAAAGTCTAGAGGGATGCTGAATGCTCTGCAATGTCACTTTCTGAAGCTAATTAAAATGCTGTACTTCAGCCCTCATGCTCTGGAACATATGGCAGCATTTATTAATACAGACCTATGTTCATTGGAAAGGAGGCAAGTCATCAAACATCGTTATATGAATATCTATATACTTTGGCTTCCAAAAAAACTGGCAGATTATAAATACTGATTTTTTTCCACACCAGCTGCCACAACAGTTAAAGCAGTTACTTATCCAACATATTAGCCCTCTGATTCCATTACAGCATCCTGTCTTTATTACACAGATCCTCTCTCATCTTCTCCTGCCTTCTTCCAGTTCGCTCAGTCACCCTGACCATTCCGAGAAACAGCATGCCATCTTTTTACACTCTGCTGGGTTCAGGCCTGCCAGACTGGCCTCTTCCAGTCCAGTGACGCTAGTCCTTATCTGCACACACACACACACACACACAAACCTGCAACCACTGCAGTTGGAATCCAAAGAGCAGCTTTTTGCCGAAAATAGCTTTAATTCCACGTTACATTCTGAATTAAAAACCTCTCTCTGCCTTGGCTGATTGGCACTTTTCCTCAGGACAAAGATCACCTTGTTATAAAATGGCCTTTGGAGATATTTTGTCTGCCATGTAAATCACTTCAGCCACATTTCCACTGAGAATTCTGAAATAGAACCTTCTCTCCTTCTCAGATCCCAATCACTTTCTGCCAGGCCAACAGGGAAATGCTGGATTTGTCTGCAGTGCCCTCTATTGTCTACTGCGGTCAGTACAAATATCAATCACCTGAGAGAGCCGAGAGAGAGAGAGAGAGAGAGAGAGAGAGAGAGAGAGAGAGAGAGAGACCCTTCTCTTATCAAATACTTTATCTCTTTAATAACCTAGAAGATTAAACTCTGTGCAAAAGCCTTTGGCGCTTAAGCAAAAGTTTGGTTCCGATTTCTCCCTGATGAAACGTCCCATCATGCACCTCCATCAGCACCTGATTTAACCAAACAAAATATTAAACAAGAAATACAAAATATACTGGGATTCCCTGAGGAGAGACTAAACAAGAATACATACATTTACTAATTACTGTATATATCTGTGTTTTTATCTGTTTGGGTTCATTGACATCTTTCTAAGAAAATCATGACTTTTTCAAAGGTGTCTCAAACCTTTGCACAGTACTGTATGCACAAACATCACGTCAGCATCTTGTAACTATAATCAGTCTGGAAAAGAATAAATCTAGGAGCAGGGAACCAATCTAGCAAATGTGAACAAAATGCACATACAAGACTTGTGGATGTTGGTTGTGTTTTATAGCTAGGCTCATCCCAACTTAGGGTTAAAAACATGTTAAATCCTGTCTTCTATTTCATTGAAATAGAAATGTTTTTAGTTTCTGTGTTATTTAGTGTGGGCAATCCTAATGTATGCCATCCTTAGACTTCCGGCAAAAGTGGAAGACCTCTCTTATTATTCAACACTCAGTTACACTCAAGTGCACACCAGCCTTAATCTAGTTTCACAGCTAAGCATATTATACCCAATAGGATTACGAAACCAAGACCATCAAGACCATGGCATGCGTTATCCAAGTCTTCCAGTCAATGTACGTGCCAATGATTAAGCCTCTTATAAAGTCTTAGGAGGGGAAAAAAACCTGACTGATGTCCGAACTGGCAGAAAAGCACCTTGGGCAAGTTTAACACTAATTACAGCACTCGTTAACACCTGTTAATTGATTAATTAGCTGAGGGATTGGATTAAATGATATGCGCAAACAAAAAGTAAAATTGCTTGATGATAATACTAAATGTCTTTGAAAAAAATATGATCGTGTTATGACCTTGTTAGTTTGTAAACTCTAATCTGCATGGTATTAATTTGAAAACAAGCAGATGATGCCGTCCACTCTGGCACTGAGTGGGATGGATTATGCTAATGTGGCCTATGAGTATTGAGTGGTTTTAACGAAAGGTGATTGCTAAAAGATGCCCAAGAGTCTCAACTTGCCACTCACGCATTCCAATCACCTTCACAGTGAAAGTGAGAAAGGATAAACACAGAGGTCGAAGCTAGCAGAGATGGAATTAATCACACAGTGCCCGGCTTCAGAAATAGCCTATGTGCGAATATGTTGGGGTATAAGCGTGAAGCGGTTGTCAAGGAAAATAAGTTGGATTCAAGTGCCATTTCTGACAAAAGCCTTTCATAGCCTGGAGGCAAATGTGGCTGAGTGGAAAGTGCCCTCTGGCATGGATCTAGGATCAGTGTATGCTTCCAAAATCCCAACCTTTATCACTACAGGGATAAGCCAATAGCTAAGTGGTCTCAAGCGAGCAGTGAATCTAACCCTTATTCATTCCTGCTTTCTGTAATGCCATGTAAAGGTGAGAGCTATTACGTATAATAAACTTATCAATGAAATTACATTCAATTAATTTACTGTTTCGACAGCTTGACATCTGTTTCTGTTTGCTTTCTTGTCAAGAAATGATCAATAAAGCTGCTAAATTGTAAAACACTGCTAAGGCTGTCCCGAATCCTTGCTCAAAACTGATTACTCAATATAAAATATAGGCAGCGGTGGTCTAGTGGTTAGGGAGTTGTCTCCAGGATCGGAAGGTTGTGCTTGTGTAAGGCAGTGCTGGAAAATAATGGTAGCCACACAAAATATCGAAACTTTTGGTACAATGTGGACATTTTTCACTTAGCGGTGTACTCCAAGATACTCCAAATGATCCAAGATGGCGGCGCGGTAATACGCAGCGGCCGCTCTGGGGTCCAAACTTTGGTGCTTACTGTCTGTGCTGTCTGTTGTATCTTGTGTCTGATGTTGTCCTATGTGTAGCACCAGGGCCCTGGAGGAACGTTATTTTGTTTCACTATCTACTGCGTATATGGCTGAAATGACAATAAAATCCTACTTGACTAAAAACCCACTTTTGTTGCCAGTGGTTTAAACATTAATGGCTGTGTGTCGAGTTATTTTGAGGGGACAGTAAATTTGCACTTTTATACAAGCTGTACACTCAGACTACTTTACATTGTATCAAAGTGTCATATCTTCAGTGTTGTCCCATGAAAAGATGTAATAAAATCTCTACATAAATGTGAGGGGTGCACTCACTTTGTGAGATACTGTATATCCATCCATCCATCCATTTTCTGCCACCTGTCCCAAATGGGGTCACGCTGGTGCTGGAGTCCAACCCAGCGTACACAGGGCGAGGACGGGAGACGCACCCTGGACAGGTCGCCAACCCATCGCAGGGAGGAGCGGGACGGGGACGGCACCTTGCTCAAGGGTACCTCAGGGCAACCCATTGGGAAGGGGTTTGAACCCCCGATCCTCCAATCATGTGGCCAGCACCCTACCCACTAGGCCACCGCTGCCCCAATACTGTATATATTGACTAAAATTATGCTTTAGAAGAATCAAGACAGTGATTCTTTTGCAACTTAAATGATAAATCAGTTCTATAAAGAATTCTCCACAAGGAGAAGGGGGCTTGTTAGGATTTATTTAGTCACGGAAGGAGAGGAAATTCACAACTGGAGCTCAGATGAATCATGTTTGAACAGTTTTCAACATTTGCTTTAAGAACTGTGTATATGATTCCTCAAGTAATCTTCAAAATAATCACTACATTTTTTGATGACTAATTTAATCGATGCTGACAACATTGGGCCCAGCCACTGGGGATCCCTGTAAACTAGTAAATTCAGAATTTATATTCCTAACAGAACTCCCACACCCCTCCCCTTTAGTATGCCTTTCAGCAAATTATTCCCTCTTTAAGATGGACACAAGCAGGCTATGTTGGTGTGCTTTGAGTCTCAACACTTTTGTCACTTCTGCCAGCTGAGCGGAGGTGTGGGCGAGAATGACAGTGCGTGGGGATCCATCTGCTGGCATCAGCCCGTCACACCTGACTTGGATTTCCCCCACGTGGCCAGGGTTATTGATATTTGCATATGTGTGTGCGCGTGTGTGTGTGTGTGTGTGTAGGAGGAGTGTGGGGGGAAAATGTAATGGAGAAAGAGAGGTGGGAGAGATATAAAGAGAGAGAGAGAGAGAGAGAGAGAGAGAGAGAGAGAGAGAGAGATTTGGCAGAAAATGTGATAAACACATTCACCTACACATTAGACTCAATAAAGCATAACTGCTGTTGCAAGTGGACCAGGCCGATTCAATTAGAGGTGAGCGCTAATTGGTTTGCCAATTGTGGACCATTCATTTCCTCATGATAGTGCAGGACAAACACCATATCCTGACACAGAAAGAGAGAGACAGAGAGAGAGAGAGAGAGAGAGAGAGAGAGATGTCTTCACGCACACATCAATCTAGCACCTGCTTTCGGTCAAATTTCACCCGCATCCTTTATGCTTGCCGCCCATTTTCCTGCTTTCAACACATCAGTTCTACATAAAACTGACTGTTTACTAGCTGCTTTCCATTTCCCAACCCTTAAAAGACGTCATTGTAATAAGAACATGCTATTTATTTGATCTGGCAGTGGTTTTAATGTTGTGGCGGATCGGTGTATATTTATTTTTAACGTGTGTGAGCTTTTGTTCCTGTGCTCGCCTACACAAAAGTTACAACCTCATGCCAGAAATGGCACTGCTTCTAGTGTGCCCACACTTGGTTGCAGCAAAGAGAGGCAAGGAAGCGAGAGTGAGGATAAAAAAAGAGGAAACGCATGAGAAGGACAGAGAGAGAGAGAGAGAGAGAGCAATATAAAAGAGGGAGAGACAGGGAAGATACAAGTGAAAGATACAAGAGAAAAGAAAAGACAAACAGAGACACAGGAACTACCTCTCGGTTTCTGTGTGAACGGAGATGAAATGTGACAGAAACCATGGCGGCGCATGTGCTTAAAAATATGATGTGTTTTGGCCTGTCGAGAACAGAGCCGGGAGCTTGTGGGAATGCACGTGTTTGTGTGTGTGTGTGTGTGTGTAAGAGACTAGGTGAGAGGGCTAATCTACACTCCCCTTCCCGAAGGATATCACAGCTGATGTTTTCAATTTGACTCCAGACATGGGGCGCTATTAGAAATCCAGAGGCTGTGTGCACCTCATCAGGCTGCTCAGTTATCTATTACCTCTTCTTCTCTGTGTCACATACAAAATCAATTTCAATTAAAATGACCACTACACCTGACCCATCCCTCCTCTGATGCCGATCAGCACATCCTTCACTTTGCACTTTGGAGTGAGGGAGAGAGAGAGAGAAGAGAGAGAGAGAGAGAGAGCGTGTAGTTAGAGGGTCCTCTGGTGTGACTTCATTCGTCTTGTTGTTGCTTACCAGTCCTGCATATGCATCAGCGGTGGCCTAGTGGTTAGGGAGTTGTCCCGCATCGGAAGATTGTGGGTTCGATTCCCTCAAAAGTAGGTTGCCCTGAGGTACCCTTGAGCAAGGTACCGTCCCCGTCACTGCTCCCTGGGCGCTTTCAATAGCTGCCCACTGCTGCACGGTGTTTGTGTGCATGGGTTAAAAGCAGAGGTCCAATTTCGTTGTGGTTCACGCTTGCTGTGCTGTGACCTCGCAATGATGAGGGTTGTCACTTTCACTTTCATCTACAGTGCAGAGCTGCCTCGAGGCTTTGAATACCCATCAGTTCTCAAAACTAAGCAAGACATACATTAACGCTGATTTTTACGACATTTTGCTAATTAATACGACCCTTTTTTTTAACGATGGACATTCCAAAGATGCTAAGTCGAATGTGCTGTAACATTCGGTCAGAAAAAGAGACGGATGGATATTTGCTTGCCATTGGAGCAATGATACGCAAGTACGTTTAAGGGTTTCTGACATTGCCAGGGTATGTGGTGGTTTCTTCTGTTAATTAATTGTGATTTTCTTCTTGGGTTTATGAAAAATGTGCCTGTAATTGAAAGCGACTATTTTTGTCATTGTGAAACACAGCACAGCACACAGTGAACCACAATGAAATGCAACCTCTGCTTTTCACCCATATACGCCATGCAGCAGGGGGCAGATATATCCAACACCCGGGGGGCAGTGATGGGGTCGGTACCTTGCTCAAAAGTACCTCAGGATAACCTAATTGTCTGATTCAAATCCACGACCTTCTGATCCTGCGGCCTAGTCCCGACACCACTGCAAATTGTCACAAACACACTAGAGAGTTTTTAAGATCTGCTGGGATCTGATGGGTTCTCAGTGGGTTCTGAAATCAAGAAATACATATTTTTCACTTCTAGGGCAGGTTAGGTTTTAAGGATACAACCCATTAAAATGTATGCTGACTGAAGTCTGATTAGTGTCATTTATATTAAAAAAATGCCTGCTGAAGGGACTGACATTACAGCCAATGTCATGGATGAGATTTGCCAGTACTTCTATAAATATCTTAACAACTGGTTTTCCTCAGAATGAACCTGCTTAGTTGTTAAAAATGTAAGAAATCACAAACACAGAAGCTCATTTATATTAAAAAATACCATTCAAATGAAACTTGGTGTCCCCAAACTGTTGCTATGCAATGCACTGGTTAGAAAACAATTACAATAGATATGAATCACATTCATCACTACAGCTAAGCTTTGCTGTCTACACCATTAAACACCATAATCCAGACTAATGACAGCTGATGGAAATTAGAAACCTTGGAGAAGAGCAACTTCTACCTCATTAAGGACACAGCTCTGCAGTGTGGAAAAAGATGCAAATGCTCCAATTTTAGCACAGCAACAAAAATCTCCCTGAAACTAACACACACACACACACACACACACACTCTTGCACATTGTGTGCCTATTTTCACACTTGAGGAGGCCTCTCATACTCTACAGTATGTGTGCAAGGTAGACAAACACACATTGGGCATGAAATATTAGCTTTGTTTGAGATGAACTACACCTTGCCTTAGTCGCTGGTAAGAGCACCCAGAGCAGGAGTCGAGGAGAACTGAGCAGCTGAACCCTAAATTTGAATTCCAAATGAAAAATGGTTACATGCTGTATTTCTTATCATTTGTGTCTACAGGGATCGCTGGAGCTTCTAGCCAGTCAAGATTGAGCTTCATCATCAAGCTTGAGACCCCAGGCTGTGAGAAACCGAAGCGCCTGGTTCTGAAAACCATAGTGGCCTCAGTCCAAAACTGAGATATCTGTCAGTCTATACAGTGCCATATTTACATTTACATTTACGGCATTTAGCAGACGCTCTTATCCAGAGCGACTTACAAGTCCTAATTACAGGGACAGTCCCCCTGGAGCAACTCAGGGTTAAGGGTCTTGCTCAGGGACCCAGTGGTGGTAGTGCTAGAGGTGGGATTCGAACCGGGGACCTCTTGATCCAGAGGTCCATAACCAAGTAACCTACCACTAGACCACCGCAAACTAGCCAATCTCCAGAATTTAATTAACCAGGGAATCGGTAAGTTGTATTCTTTTTGGCCGTCCTTCCTGGGAAAAAAAAATATATATATAACCTGTATTTTGAGATACAAGGTTTGGTGAACAGCTGGATTGAAGGGAAAAAAATGTAAATATCATGTTTAAAGAGTTTGAAATATGAAGAACAGCTGTCAAATCACAGTTGACTTTTAGACAATGAGAGTTGACTTTTAGACATGATGATGACTTTTAACACATTCAGTGGGGCAGTGGTGGCCTAGTGTTTAGGGACTAAGCCCCAGGACTGGAAGGTCATGGGTTTGAATACCAGACCAGAAGGTTGCCCTGAGATACCCTTGAGCAAAAGACTGTCCATCAATGCTCTTCGGGCTCTTTCAATAGGTTCCCTGCTGTGTGTGTGTGGGTTAATTGCAGAGGATGCATTTCGTTGTGGTTCACTGTATTTTGTGCTGTGCTTCACAAGTTGTCGCTTTCACTTCAACGTAGCTGTAACAGTATAACAGTGATAATGCTGCAAATGAAGTGAAAGGTATGAAGCCTAGAAAGAGGTACTCAGTAAAGCATCACTTAAATCTGAAAAAATTAATCAACATTGAGAATCCATTCGATTCCAACTTCTCAACAAAAAAGGCACTTATTGCTTTTGTTAATGCACAGTAATCTACAATGTTACCTCACAGGTACCTTCATAGACATCATGGCTATATGCTTATGCAGCCATGCAGTTTTTGCTCTCTGAGGTCATGTGACATGGATGCTCACCAAACCAGCAAGAATAAATTTGTAACTTTCTAAATCAGTCATAGAAGTTTGCAGTTTTCTGTATAACAGCTATGTACATTAAAAAGAAATCTGTAACTTGTCCTGTGTTCTTGAAATCAGCTCGTAACACTTAAAAAAAGTTACCGTGGGGCAGTGGTGGTCTAGTGTTTAAGGACTAGGCCCCAGGATCGGAAGATCATGGGTTTGAATCCCAGACCAGTTGCTCTGAAGTGCCTTTGAGCAATGTACTGTCCTCATCACTGCTCCCCGGGTGCTGGATACAGATGCCCCCTGCTACACAGTGTGCGTGGGTTAAATACAGAGGTTGCATTTTGTTGTGTTTCACTGTGTGCTGTGCTGTGTTTCACAATAAGAAATAGTCACTTTCACTTACTGGAAGAGTAAAACAAACTTTTTTCCAATTTTGCACAGCACTGTATGTTACAGAATCAGAAATTCATTTTTTCCTCTAATATCTGATCTAACATTATTTGCCTAAATACTGATATTTGGAATGAGATGGTGCTCTCATCAATAATGATCTTCTTCACCCTTCAAGCATCAACAGCCATCAACCATCTCTTAATCCTCCTCTGAGGGCTGTCACTGCCATTAGTACCGTCCGTGAGGTGGCTTGTGTGTTTTTATGCCTTGTGCAAAGCCTTCTCATGCAACGTGACCGGCCAAGTTCTTCTCCCTTTCTTCTACGTCTCCCTCCATCTCCGTCATGTCTCAATAGAAGCACTCCGTTCATTAATAAACGATGCTTCTCCCTCTCCACCATGGCAGCGTGAAGAGATGAGGCATGAAAGACAAAAGGCATTATGTAAGCCATGCATGGAATACTAAATCAGAGTGGATGCCTTGGATTTTTCATGCGTGGGAGGGAAGCCTGAAAATAGCTCAGGATTATGTGCTAGTGGTGGTGGCGGCAGCACTGTGTTTGTCCTCCTCCTACAAATGAAGTGAATCTCTGAGAGGCTAAACCTTGCTGGGAACCTCTAAACACCCCACTGACCCCTTTCTGCATCTCTCAGAATGCCTGGAGACTAACTGCAGCTTAACGTAAGAGCCAAAAGGCTGTTTTTTAACATTTAATTAACATTAAAAAATAAAAATGTGCATTAAAATGTACACTGGAACTGGAAAAAGAAAACGATCGTCTTTAAATATGCACAAGATGAGATAACACAATTCATGCAATCAGTTACTGCATGAAGGGAGGACATGATTCAGTACTCAAACAGGCACTGGAAAAGGATGACCAACTCGTCAATCAAATATGCACTCAAATAAATGAAAAAAGAAATCACTCACTTTCCTAATATTTGCTTGAAATAGGGTTTACTATTTTAAGCATCTTTTAAAAGGGGGAAATGTATTCAAAATTGTACTCAAATGAAAAAAAACTATTAAAAAACCTATTTTAGTATGCCATTGAACTGAAAGGGGAAAATGCTGCAGCCTTCAAATTTGCATTTGATGGCTTAAAAATATCCAGCATCCAAACATGCACTTGAATGAAAGTATGGTTAAAAATTCATACATGTACTTAAATTCAAGGAAAATATTAAATATGCACTCAAACCAAAAGAATGAAAAAAATCAGTATTAAAATATGAGCTCCAATAAAAGGAAACAACTCAGTGTTCAAATATGCTCTTCTAAAGGACCAGAAAAGATTCAAATGTATGGTCGGTGGTTATAATGAAAGGGCATAACTGTGTCAACACCATGAATGGATGGGGATTTACTATATGATGATATGAAACCCACTATTACTAAACGACTGGCTTTTTTCTACCATCGCTGTGATGCAGCAGGGAGCTAACTGGCTTATATTTTTATAGCACAGTGTACAATCCATATAGCAAACAACAGCATATGCCAAAACTCACTGAATATGAAGACATTTTTTAAATATTTCCAATCAGAGAACTGCAATGTCTCAGACCGCGATTACCTACAACGGATGGTGAGAACTGCTGAGAAGATCATCGGTGTCTCTCTGCCTGCTGTACAGGACATTTTCACCACTGGCTGCAACCAGCATTGTGGATGATCTCTCACACCCATCCCACACTCTCTTCTCCGTCCTGCCATCCGGGAAAAGGTTCCGCAGCATGCGGGCCTCAGCTACCAGGATGGGAAACAGTTTCTTCCCCCTGGCCATCAGACTTTTGAACTGTTAATGTCTTCTCAATAACCTGCTCTTTGCTACTGCTGGAATTTTTTTCTCCTGTTATGCACTAATGCACATTCATGCACATGAGCACCTTACCGCCACTTATTATTTCATTATTTTTGCATTACGCACTTTAGTCACAACACTGCTGCTCCGTTATGCTGTCCAACAATTTCTGCTGCTTTGTTTCACAACACTGCAGCTCTGTGATGGATGAATGTCCTGTCTGTTGTTGTCTGCACTTGCCTTGTATCGTGTGTTCTGTCCTATGTCGCCTTATGTGTAGCACCAGGGTCCTGGAGGACCGTTATTTCGTTTCACTACGTACTGTGTATATTGTTGAAATTACAATGAAAACCTACTTGACTTGACTTGACCTGGCAGAGCAAGGAAAAAAAAAAAACTATGGTATGTTCATGACTATATTCCATGAAGTGAATCAGATTACATTTCAGTCCTGGCTGTACCTGGCTCTGGATATCTGAGCTTGTGATCCTTCTCATCCTAACCAGGAACTGGGGGAGGCTAGAGCCTATCCCAGCAGCCATAGGGTGAAGGTGGAGATATACCTGGTCAGGGCACCACTGCAGGGCATATACAATTAATACACCCTCACATACACAGACCTAGGTTGCAATTTGGCATCTCCAATCCACCTGACATCTAATCCACAGACACAGGATGAAGAAGCTCATTTCTTACTGATGCTGCACAGTTTTACTCCTCCAGTCCTTCATTAGTGCTCAGTTTTCGGCCACGGGACATTGCAGGCTGGTAAAATACACCATAAACACTGTAAACACTGCAACATTGTTACGTTGCGGATAAGCTAACACTAGTACATTCGTATTACAGTTAAACCTTCAATAAGTATTCAAACTTAAACTGAAACTTAGAAGCCTTTTTAGAAGCGTGTTAGCCTGGGAGCCATCTGGTGGGGCAATTATTGAAGAAAACTGTAAACCGATTCACCATTCAAACATGCACTTGAATTAAATGGGAAATAAATGATTCAGTCATCAAACAGGCCCTTGTAGAGGAAGGAAAAACAAAATCCCTACTCTTGACCCTGCTGAGCATTCGTGGGAGGAAGGTTCTGCTCAGGTACTCAGAAGAAATGGCAACGTGCCACCTGTGAGGAGGATAAAAGACAATGAGATCTTCACAGCTTGCTTCTCATCTCTCCTTTTCTCTTGCCATCATCTGGAGAGTTACAAACCTCAGTGCGTTGTAAATCAAAGGCCAGCTTCTCCACAGTTACACCCAGGTCCTTCCTGGCCTCTGTGCGTGTGCCTTGGACGCCCCTGTTGCTGTGCGTAATGAGGTCAAAGCAATCATTGAAATCATGCTACAAAAAATCTAATCTACAGTCTATAAAAGCTCTAGTAAGCCAGGGTTTGACAACTTCCACCACATTTCGGAAACATGGAGTGAGAGGCGGATTTTCGTCGCAGTGATATTTTCGTAAGGTGGGACTAAATTAGCCGGTATTGCTTGAGCATGATTGAAGTCAAGTCCTCTATGAATATAAAGGGGACCGAGCTTCTTTTCCATTAACAGTAACAGGAAGACGGGTAACAGTGTGGTTCATATATAAATAGACACCAGAATAAACACAAGGGAGTCTCTCTCTTTCTCTCCCTCTCTGGTTTTCTTTCTGTCTCTCTCTCCCTCTCTGGTTTTCTTTCTGTCTCTCTCTCCCTCTGTTCCCAGAATGTGTGAATACTTTTTGATATGCAAATGCACTGGTTATGTGAGCTCATTGTCATCGCTTTGTTAACCTGCTGAGAGGCAGGGAATTAGTAGAAAGAGGAAGAAGGTAGCTAGATACAAGCAGACAGCAGACACACACACACACACGTGCACACACACGTCCATACCAAAATCTTTATAATTGCAACATGGTAAAGGTACTGCATTGCACCAAAATCCAGAGAGAGAGAAAGAAAGAGAGATAGAGACAGAGAAATGAATAATGAAATGCAGTCCCCACACCAACGGAGGGCACACTATCCATCTCTTCTGCCTCTATCTGGCTTGCACTCTAGACTGACAGGTCAGGGAGGGCTTAAGCCCCAAAACAATCATGTTCCAGTCATTAACTACATCTCCATATTTAGCCCAAGGTCTCAATTAAAGCAGACAGTCATTATCTCTCCAAAACAACCACATGCACTGCATATCATTCACCTCTCCAGCTTTGACTCTTATGGCCAACACTAGACCCAGCCACTGCCGTCACAGCAGCAAACTGGAGGAAAATGAAGCCAAACATCTGTCAGAGTGATGAGATTTGGTAAGCAATGTGTACAAGCAGTGAATTGCAGCCTATATCTAAAACATTCATAACATTTATTGCACGGAATCTCGAAGTCCTTAAATAAAGGCACAGAACAAAGGAACCTAGCAACAGCAAATTATCATATCAAGGCGGCAACGGCGTATTATCATATTAGAGAAAAGGCACTTCCACTAGCTGATAATACCTTGAGTTCTTTTTGCTGCAAACAGACTTACATGTGGAAACGGCTTTGATGTTTTAGATACGTACCTATAAAGGAAACTGAACTTGTGGAGGAAATTCATCAATGACAACAGAGCCGAAAGCCAGAAATGAGATGTATATGCTTAAAATGGCTCCAAAGTAAGGTTGGGTATATAAGCAGGTTTAAAAGATTTCTGATATCATGACTGTGTTAAATACACTGATGTGAAATGAATATGTTCTGACTCATGAAGCAGCATGCTACCAAATGATTTTCTAACCTGAATCAAAATAATGCTCTTGGGGACTTTTTAGGACACAGGGTTCTTGTAGTTCTGACATAGAGCTTACACAGCCGTCGACAACAGGAATAACATATTAACAATCAAACATGATGGTGATGGTCTGATTGTGTCGGGATGCTTTGCTGCTTCAGGAATTATCCTCAATCGGAAAAACATTCAAGACAATCTGCAGCCCTCAGTCAGTTATCTGTAGGCTAATGTGAATTGTAACAAAGCCACAATTGGAAACACAAGAGCAAAGCCACTTCAGAAAAAAACTAAATTAAGGCTTTGGAGTGGCCTAGTCAAAGCCCAGACTTGCAACCCTTTGAGAAGCTCTGGCAGGACCTAAATGTTCATGCTTGAAGGCCCTCCAGGGTGGCTGAATTGAAGCAATCCTGCAAAATGAGTGGGTCAAAATTGCTCCACAGCATTGCAAAAGACTGATATCTATTCACAGGAGGAATGCGGTTGCAATTGTTGCTTCCAAAAGTGGCACAGCCAGTTAAGGGTCAAGTAATTTTTGGTACATGGGTATCCCAGGTGTCCCAGCATGTTGAAGATTTGATAAAAATGAAATAATTTAAACAATGCATTGTAATGTATTATATTTTCCTTGTTTTATGTGAGGATTTGTATACCGATCTGAAACAATATAGTGCTATAAATATAAAAAAAGAGCAGCGGGGCATTACATTTCCCACTCACTGTAAACACGTATGTGTGGTTACAGGGTCAGTGACTGGTCATTTCAGATGCTGAGCATGTGTGCCATTTTTGACCTGTGAACTGAGCTATTGGCGTAGCTCAGATTCCCCCATGATTCCCACTAATTAAATGAGTGTAGACTAATGGTTTGACATTTTGTGGATTGAAAGTTTGTCCAGTCTATTCACCTACTTAGTGACCTTGCAAACAAATAAAAACACAAGCATTTTATGTCACTTACAGCCTTTTTACACGTTCTCCCCAGTAATAACTGTATACTGTGGTAATAAATGGAGATTGTTTAAAGGTATGAGAAAATTCTACTGCAAACCCAAACCTACTGCACAGCACAGGGGCTCACAGTGAGAAGTAGGCGGGACGGTCCGGGCCACTTCTTTGTGGACGTTGCATGTTCTCTTGTCAGTGGGTGCTCTGGCTTCCTCCCACCGTGCAAAGATGGGCGTATCAAGTGGACTGGAGATGCTAAATTGACCCCTAGGTTTGAGTGTGTGTATGTGTGTGTGTGTGTGTGTGTGTGTGTGTGTGTGTGTGTCTTCCCTGTGATGGACTGTTGACCTGTCCAGGGTGTTTCCCTGCATTTTGCCCTGTGAGAGCTGGAACTCCAGCACCACCCACAACCCTAATCAGGACAAGCAGTTATGAAAATAAATGAGTGAGTGAGTACCATAAACTTCATACCCAAGGACGTGCTTGTTATCATGCCTGTGTATGACAAATACCAAAGACATATACAATGTAAAAAGACATAGACAATACACACACACACACACACACACGCACACACACACACACAATTACAGGCGATAATTAGGGGGCGAGGTGTTTCACTGGTTAGCTAATGAAAGGGAAACAGCACAAAGTAATTTTGCATCAGGTGTCAATATTGGACCTCTTTGTGACTGTATGTCTTTCATGAGGCTTGTACTCCCAATCAGAAACCAGCAACTGTCACAAACCAGTTATAGTTTTCCTGAGCTTCATAAAACAAGGCATGGTGTTTTGTATCTAAAGTAGTTTTTTTTTGTTTGTTTTTTTTTAACTCAATACAGTTAGCTGTCATGAAGATAGTCTATGTAATTACAACACTAAGACTTAAGTTTATGTGCCGATCGAGGGATTATTGATATTCATCTAAATATAATAACCATGCCTGTCTCCCGATTCTTTAAAATAAAAAAAAGTACAGCCAGTCATAATCATAGTGAAACGGCAAAAATGTGAATGAACTGAATCAGACATTTGATTCGGAACAGTTGAAAAGAAATTTCTATAAAATGAATGAAACCTTCCATCAGTAATGCCCCCACCAAAAAAGTGGAAACCATCCATTTAAATGGTGCTGAATTTTTGTTCCACTGTGGGTTTCAAACTGTTTTGGGTCTTAAGAATAACATCTCAAGTCATCAAATTTGGGACCAAATCGTTGTATTTTTTGACTGCACCAGTGACTGTGCTCAGGAGCGGCTGAATAGCTTTGTCCACGAGTAAAATAAATTCTGGTAATGCATCTCAGTAACAATCCATTTTTCAAGGTTCAATGATGCAAAACACATGAAATAAAAAAAGATGTTCTGATAATGTCCCAGGATTTTGGTGCCACTGCAGGAGCATGACCAAAATCTGAGCTGTGACTAATCTTAAGAGGATTGACTGGGTTGAAATTTATTGCTGTTGTGATAAACCATCACATTGTTACTCACATTGTCGGTATACTTACAGAAGAATAAGTGCATGTTTCATTACAGAGAGCAAAATTTGTCTATTTAAACGGATTTCATGCAAACACTCGATTCAAACTCAATTCAATTTTCAATAGTAAAATGTGGCACCAATAGGACTCTTTTGCTGATTCCAACTTTTCTATCGCCGTTCTTGTTCCTGGCTTCTAAAACAAAAACCAGTCATGATCTCTTGCATGTTGCACCTTATTCAGACTAAAATAATGAGTAATGCTTTGGCAAAGCCTTTCTCTCAATTTCATCACAGCCCTCTTCCTCTTCCGAGGCACTAACAAAACACCCAGTCCTGTAATATCTCTTTAAAAAGAGCCCCAAACTGATCATACATTTTAATGATCAACAAACCTTTAGCAATTAATCTGCAAGGTCTTCATGACAGATGAGGTGAGCTCCTAATGGCGATCACTTTGGGTGCAATCTGACAGTCGGTCAAGGGTGCATTAAAAACTCCAATCACTTTTTTGACACTTTTCAGCTGGGGAGCTGTGGGAGATGTAATAGCTCCCGAGATGGCAATGATAAATTATGCACTGGGAGGACAGAGTATGTTGTCAGCAGTGAGTGTCGTGCCTTATCGAGTGGGTATTAGTTTTGATGTATGTTTGGATCCGATTTAGGAAGAACTCTGTTGGACTGCTGAACTTTGGCCATTGGGGGATTCTGTGGTGCTGTGAAGACTGAGAGTTTTTTTTTTTTCCTGCTCTATCTAACCTTACATTCACTCCACCATCATTCCATTTTCACAAAGACCCTGAGGGTGCGGCCAGAGAGAAAGCAAGGGAGGGAGAGGGAGAGAGAGAGAGAGAGAGAAAATCATCCACCTGTGTGAGAAGCAAATTGACGTAATAAGGTCACATTGGATATTGGTATCGTGGCACCCAAGAGAGCATTATGTGTGTGTGTATGTGTTTGGAGAGACTCACAAAAAGCAATCAACAGCCTTTCACCTTCAGCTCTTCTCAAAGTCGTCGTCAAATAGCCTGCAATGTTTAGCCCTTCCCAACTTTTACACTAAAGCCTAAAAAAGCATCTCTGAACTCCTCCATGGCTAAACGATGGAAGAAAATGGAAGCTCCAGTTACTACAGCTTTAAAACAGCTTTTTTTATAGTCTCTCTCTCTCTCTCTCTCTCTCTCTCTCACTCCCTCCCGTCCTTTCTCTCTATCGTTCTGTCTCTTTCACTCTCTGTCCTGTAATGGCTTGTCCTGTCCTGTCCACCAATACCATGTCCACAGGGAGAACGCATTCTGCATCTTGTCTCAGAAAAACTGACCTGGGACTGGTTTTCCTAGCCTTGATTACAGCTGCTGTACATTATGCAATGCCAACCGTATCCAATGGGATTTCACTGTGGAACGGCGCAGAGCTGGAATTCGATTGGTTGCAGTCAACTCTGACACCAGCAAAATGCTTCAGTGGCAGCATGACTATGCAGCATGATTCTTCTGCAGTTGGTTGTAGTGAAAGAAAGCCAATTCACCTGTCCATGCTCTGCTTAGGAATATGTTTCTTAAAAGCAGTAAGTATTATACAACATGGGCAAAAACCCATCCAATCTAATGAATGGCAGCCCCAATTCAAAATTCAGCTTCTCAACTTCCTGTTTTTAAATGTGTGTGATTCTATTTGCATTTATGTTTATAGCATTTAGCATGGACTCTTATCCAGAGCACTGTGCATCAGTGCCTTGTAGTCCATCTGTAGTTTATTACTGTAATGTTGATATGAAGCGGTGGCCTAGGGTTTAGGGACTAGGCCCTATATTTGGAAAGAGAAAGTGACTATTTTTTTTCATTGTGAAACACAGCACAGCACAGTGAGCCACAACAAAATTAGACATCCGCACTTTGCAGCTATTGAAAGGGTACCTAAGGGTACCTCAGGGCATCCTACTGGTCTGGGATTCAAACCCATGATCTTCTGATCCTGGGGCCAACTCTGTAACCACTAGGCCAACACTGCCCATTGGAAGGTTGTGGGTTTTGAGTCTTGAACGAGTAGGTTGTCCTAAGATATCCTTGAGCAAGATACCATTCCCATCACAGCTCCCTGGGCACTGGATCCAGCTGCCCTCTGCTACACATTAGGTGTGTGGGATCAATGCAGGTATCAGAAATTAAGGATAGCCATCTCATCAATATTACTGCATCTTCTACTTATGTCCACTTATCAACCAAAAGAAACATAACTATGAAACTATGAACTGATGAGTAGGACCATTGCAATGGTACATTTGTTGCCTTGCCTCATTTTCTACCGCTACAGCAGCTCAGGTGGCTGAAGCATGTTTGTAATGTTTTATAAGGCTTATAATATGAATGAAGCCTTTAACAGCCTTTCTTCTGTAAAGATTTTTCAACCTCACAACATCTTCTATGAAAGAATGAACAGGGTGTGCAAGGGTCAGTTCTACTGAAGAGCTAATCATCTTTTCAGATGAACCTGATGACCTGCAGCAGCACTTCGCACAGGATCCGTACTGATCTCGCTCCTGGAGACGATGATGAAATCAGACGCAAGGTTTGCTCTGTTAAAGGCACGCTGGCCCAGCATGTGCTACAGACACTACAAAATGTTCTCGGAAAAAAGCATGGACGCAACTAAACGAGAGAAAATTAATGGCAGTATCTTTTGTCGTTCAATTAGGGATTTATTTTGCAGGAGATCTTTAATGACGCTCTCATATGGAGTCTAATATTTTGCATTTAAGAGAGCAGTGTTTTAGAAACCCAACAACGCAGTACATACACTGAACTTTCTTGCACTGAACTGTATCGGGGCTTATGAATCAAGGTGTAGAGGGAAAGGACAAAAGAACACATACAAATTCACAAATTCATCCTCCTTTTCTTTGAGGTTCATGTCAGTGCTGCTGCTCAGCCCCACTTTCTTTGTGTAGACACTGCATTACATAACATTCCTATGATGGCTTCAGTCCATGATGGTATGCCCCTCCCCTTGCTGTTTTTACCCCGATACCAGCTCAGCTTGGAGAGAGAGAGAGAGAGAGAGAGAGAGAGAGAGAGAGAGAGAGAGAGATGTCTTAATGATTGTCTTTAGGCACTGTAAAAGGACTTGGTGTAGTTCTGCAGAACGCAGCTGCCCTCTGCTGTAGGGATGGTGCCTAAAATAAATGAAAAAGCAGAGCGCAATGTTTACAGTTTTAACTACAGAGCAACAAATTTTCTCCTAAATGCCATTTGATCTTTTATATATAATATATATACAGTACTGTGCAAAAGTTTAACGCAGGTGTGGAAAAAATACTGTAAACAAAGAACGCTTTCAGAAATGGAAGTGTTAATCATTTATTTTCATCAATCAACAAAATGCAGTGAATGAGCAAAAGAGAATCTAAATCAAATCAATATTTGGTGTGACCACCCTTCGCCTTCGAAACAGCATCAGTTCTTCTAGGTACACTTGCACACACTTTTTGAAGGAACTCGGCTGGTAGGTTGTTCCAAACATCTTGGAGAACTGACCACAGATCTTCTGTGGATGTAGCTTCCTCACATCCTTCTGTCTCTTCATGTGATCCAGACACACCGGATGATGTTGAGATCAGGGCTCTGTGGGGCCAGAAGAACTGATGCTGGTTTGAAGGCAAAAGGTAGAAACACCAAATATTGATCTGATTTAGATTTTTCTTTTGCTCGCTCACTTTGCATTTTGTAAATTGATAAAAATAAACAATCATTATTTATATTTCTGAAAGCATTCTTTGTTTACAGCATTTTTTCACACCTGCCTCAAACTTTTACGCAGTACTGTATATATTATATATACACACACACACACAGTATATATATATATATATATATATATATATAGATGTATAGCAGATTCATTCAATGATGTTTTGATCATAATGTAATACTAATAATGTAATATTGATGTTTCAATAATGGATCCTTACAATCTTTAATGTGTCTGGTACTGTTTTAACAGCAGCCCATCTGTTGCTGCAGTATTTATTATCCACCTCCACCAAATAGGCTGCCGTTTTGCGATTTTGGATGAACAGAGTAGTGTTCATGACTGTGAGATGTTCGTTAAGAAACAACCTCAGAACAGCAAAGAGGAAACAGATACAGAAAACCCCGAAATCATACAAGAACTCACTTTAAAGTAATGCACAACGTAACTTTAATATGCTCACCATTTCTATTATTCCTCCATTTGTAGCGCCGCTGTTTATGATCCACACCCAGAGCTGGATAACTGTCAGTACTTATAGTTGCACCCAAAAGTCTGGGAGCTACAAGTCTAATAATTTTATTTAAATACACTTTCCCTACATAAAACTGCTCGTTTTTAGCCACAATCGCTTTTAATTTGCTGTTGCATTTGATAAAATAAAGATATCTTGTCTAAAATTTGTGGTAGATGTTATATTTTTTTTAAATTAGGAATGTCACATTAAGTATAGGATAGGATGTATAGGATGTGGATTGTTCTTCCTTTAGAAAATGTAGGTAATGTTTCATGGTGTGCCTAGCTGCTTCTGCACTACAAGTAAATCATGTCCTTGCAGTGCATGCGATGGTGACAAACTTGGAAAGAGTTTTTTTCTTTAAAGAGCTTTTAGTTTATTTCCATTTCATCCTAAGCTATGGTTTTTCTGTTGGGGCAGAACAGTTTGTCCTGAAGTATCCCTGAGCAAGGTACCATTCCCTTCACTGCTCCCCGGGCACTTTAAACTACCCCCGTTGCACATGTGTGTGGGTAAAAAGCAGAGCAAGCTTCACTGTGTGCTGCGTTTCACAATGGTAGTCACTTTCATGGTAGTCTGTGGTTTCAGGTAATACTATCACAGTGATGACTTGCCTTCATGTGTGCAGAATTGGATTTAAAACCACGATAGCTGGTGAAGTGTCGAGACATTGTCCACTTCATGACACACACAGCTCCTTATCAGCGGACAGAAGCCAGTGAGAGGTACTGGGAAGGTACTTAGAAAACTCCAGCAGTGGCAATATCACATCAGAGTCATCACATGATAACGTTTCTTCAAAGAAATATACAAAAATATTCCAATGTACGGAGCTGCATGTTTCTAAGGTGCACGTTCAAAGAAATAGAATAATAATTAACTTTATTCGTATGTATAAGTGCAGCAAAAGCTTTACAGGAAGCTCTATGATCCAGCAGCTTGACCTGATAACAGGATAATTGCAATGTCAGCCAGGTTATCTTGCCTTGTGACACTGAAGGGCAGATCTGACATCTTAATTGCTGGCATGCTCTCTAGCAGTGCTTTAACCCAGGATGGGTTTTCTGGTGCCATACTACAGTATCTGTATATATAACAAATTATGTCACCTACAAAGTCACCTACCGCCTTTTAACATGAATTTTACAGTGATGTACCTTATTAAAAAAAATAATAAATCAGCATTTGGTGTTTTAGACCTTGCAACCCTTATGGAATAAACTCCTTAACCGACCCACATACACTGTGTACACAATTATTAGGCAAGTGAGCAGCGGTGAGCAGCGGTGGTCTATTGGTTGGGGAGTTGACCCCCGGATTGGATCATTGAGGGTTTGAATACCTTACCAGTAGGTTGCCCTGAGGTACCGCTGAGGAAGGTCCTGTCCCCATCACTGCTCCAATAGCTGCCCCCTGCTCTGAGTGCACGGGTAAAATGTAAAATAAAAGGAAAAATTTGACAATGACAAGAATGATCACTTTCAGTTTCAGTGCTATCAGCCAATCCAAAATGTTAATAATCCTGTTACCTGAGGGCTTTACAAAGGAAATGTGATCGTGAACATTCTCAGAGGAATACATAAGTGTGCACAATTATTAGGTAACTATTAGTGTGCAGAATTATTATGCAACAAAAGGATCAAGAAGCTCATTTACATTTACGGCATTTAGCAGACGCTCTTATCCAGAGCAACTTACATGTCCTAATGACAGGGACAGTCCCCATGGAGACACTCAGGTTTAAGGGTCTTGCTCAGGGACCCAGTGGTGGTAGTGCCAGAGGTGGGATTCGAACCGGGGACCTCTTGATCCAGAGGTCCGTAGGCAAGCACCCACCACTAGACCACCGCCACCCACATTTACATTTACTGCATTTAGCAGACACTCTTATCCAGAGGGACCCAGTGATGGTAGTGCCAGAGGTGGGATTTGAACCTGGGACCTTTTGAGCCATAGGTCCATAGGCAAGTATCCTACCACTGGACCACCACCACCCAACAGCCCATACCAGTACGCCACCTCCACCTTGCTGTTGAAGTTGAGTTCTGTGCCCGTCCATCCGGTCCAAAAAGAGTCACTCTCATTTCTTCAGTCCATAAAACCTTTGAAAAGGTCTTGAAATGTTTCTTGGCCCAGTCTTGACTTTTCATCTTCTGTGTCTTGTTCAGTGGTGGTCGGGTTTCAGCTTCCTTACCTTGTCCACGTCTCTGAGCACCGAACACCTTGTACTTCTGGACACTCCAGGTAGGTTCAGTTCTGGAATAAGACGGCACTGGAGGATCATGGGTTCCTGATAGCTTCACGTTTTATTCTTCTCAAATCTTTGGCAGTTCATTTGTGTCTTTTCCTCAGCACATTTCCTGAGACCCTGTTGACTATTTGCAACAAGCTGTTTGACGTTTCTGTATTCACGCTCCAATATTTTAGGCATTTCAAGAGGGCTGCATCCCTCTGAAAGACTTTTTACAATTTTTGACTTTTCAGAGTCTGTTCTCCCTCTTTTTGGCCCAATTTGCCTGAGGAGGAAAAGAAGCTCCTAATAATTCTGCACACCTTGAAATAGGGTTTGGATCACCTTAGGTCACACCCTCCCTCATTACACAGACACACGTCACCTGATCTGCTTAAATCTAAATAACATTCAAGTTTTTACAGCTTGGAGTTGGAATATATGCAAAAAAAAATGATATGGATCTCACAAAATACTCACATGCCTAATAATTGTGCACAATTGGGCAATATATTAGGATGACTTAACAGGTGAAATGACACAGAAGGACATGTAGATATGCAATGTGTGTGTGTGTGTGTGTGTGTGAAAAGATAGATATGTAAATATACTGAGCTAGCTGGACCTGTTTTCAGGAACTCATTCATTAAAAAAAAAATAATAATAATAATAAAAGAAATGTTGTTGTGCAGTAGTCAATGTCCTGACATTATGAAATGAATGCATAATGAACACAGATATATTTAATAATACTGTTACCTTTTCCAGCATTGCATCACTGAATTACTTTCCATTCTGATCCCAGTAGTTCCCTGCACAGTGGACTACGCAGGGCATTCAGACATATTAAGGCAGATTCCAAACCACTGGGAGTGAAAATGGTATCTTTGCAGGGAGTCATGAACAATGCTTCACTTCTGTGCAGGAAATGACAGAAAAGGTTTATCCAATGGTCACTGCATGGAACTTGAAGAGCAAGTGTTACAACAATGACATCCTGGGTGTCCTGTACGAAGGCACTGAACCCATTACAGCCTCCTTAACTCACATCCCCTGCTCAGAGTGTAGGCAATATAACAAGACCATAAAGCTGCTTAGAGGCCATATGGCATGGAATGCAGCCCTAGTGAGCCTTAAAATGTTTGGGTGAAGAGAACTAGTCTTGGACAATATTTTGATTGCACAGAAGATAAATGGTATCACTTCTTTCCTAGATAGGAAATAGCTGCTCCTCGGGCTAAACCTCTTTTTATAAACATCTTGTTATATTACTGTACATTAAAGATTAGAATGTTTCATCCTTCTGGATGCTTAGGTGACCTCCCATGACACAGGTCAGGATAAGCAGCTCAGATGATGGATGGGTGAGTGGGTCGATGTCTCCTGCTATAAAAGGTACCATTAGGAAGATTTTTATTACATTTTGTTAGGATTTCTTAAGTGTTCTGAAGTTCAAATGGAAGTAAGATGCTCCTCTAAACCCATGATTTTTCTCATTGTTGCAGGAGTTCAGTTGCATCCCAGCAAGTTCCACGATTCATGTACTGGAAAAGTAATCAGATGGAAAGAGATTTTTGAGTAAATTGGCACGGCTGAGTAAACAGTTTTATATTGAAGCAGTATGATGAACTTATGGCGCAGGTGAACATTCTCCCATCTTTATCAATATGTCAGAAGTGTGCGCATGTATGTGAGAGAGGCTGTACGTGTAGCTTAAACGTTTGCACCAGGTGCAGTGAACTGAATCCAATCAGTTTGCCGTTCTGCCACACAAACCTTGCTTTGCTTTTTACTTCTTGCGTGATTACGACACGGTCAGGCAACAGTTTTAAAAAACAAGAGCAAATTCTATTTGCAGCAGTTCAACATGGATCAGACCACTGGTGGTTTAAGGTCATTAACATTGCAAGACCGAAACAGTAGCACTTTGCTCATCAGAGAGCGTGTGCTGTGAATGGATATTAATAATACACATGTTAATTAATTATTAGATATGCAAGAGGAACACGCTTAGCTGGAATGGCACTTTAGTTCTTTAAAAACGTCCTTCACATTTACATCTCATTTACAATAATGGCTCTTCACAGAAGCATCTATTTAAGTTTTTTTTGTAGCATAAAATCCATTCAAAAATATCACTCATGCTCCAAAAAGCATTTCCGATTGCAGCACATCACTCTACAGCGATGAGTGTAATTGGGAAAGATGCCTTCTTCTGCATCTAAAAAATATAAATAAATACATATTTGACCATCCTTAACGAACTCAGACTCCACTAAATGGGCCCAGAAACAAATGGAAACTGACTATTTGTCAGTGTGAAACACAGCACAGCACGCAATGAACCACAACAAAATGCATCCTCTGCTTTTAAATCATATGCACCATGCATCAGGGAGCAGGTATTTAAAACTGCCAGGGAGCAGTGAATGGGACAGTACCTTGCTCAAAGGCACCTCATGGCAATCTACTGGTCTGGGATTCAAGTTCACAACATTTTGATCCTGGAGCTTACTCCCTATCCACTAGGCCACCGCTGACCCAGCTTTATGCTTTATGTTTGATTTGTGTGCTGTAAAAACAGCCCCAGTACACTTTGCATTCTGTGTGATGGTTTGAGAGGCTCGAGTGTTAATGCACATGCACATCCCCAACCATCAGATCCTTTCCAGTCTACAGGACCACAAAACCCCATGTGAGGGAAATCCCCATGCTTAAAGGATGATGCCGGGATGGTGAAATACCCTACCAATGATAAAATCACATACACATACACATACTAAAAAAAGCAGACAAATTTGTAGTATATAACATACAATAAAATATAAGACAATGCCACAATTACACAATTAGTCTCCACAAAGGGGAAATATTAGTATTAAAGATCAGAGCAGTGCTAATATAGAAGAAACCCACACCAGCAGGATTTCTTGAAAGTGCATGTTTGTAGTTAGAAATTTAGCGGCCTAGTGGTTATGGGAGTTGGCCACAGAATCGGAAGACTGAGCAAGGTACCGTCCCCGTCAGTGCTGCATGGTGTATGTTTATGCATGGGTTAAATGCTGAGGTCCAATTTCATCGTGGTTCACTGTGTGCTGTGTGTACTCAATGACAAGAATAGTCACTTTCACTTTCAATGATGATCACACTAACCATAAATGTATGTTTCCAATGTTGTTAAATGTGCAGGACTTTGGGTATCAAGGACCAGGATTGAAAGATACTGCTACACATTGGTCAAAGCCAGGAACTAATTTGTGACATTGTGACATGAATTAGGTTTAATGTAACATCTATTAACATGAGGTTGCATGTCATTGGGTCTCTGAGACTCTTAACCACAAGTTGCCTCAGGGAGCCTGTCCCTATGCTTAGGAAATAAAAAAATCACTCTGGATAAGAGTGTCTGCTAAATGCCATAAATATAAACGTAAGAGTGTCTTTGTAAATAGAGAAAAAATATATAGAGAAGGTGAGAAACAGAGATTAACCTCAGTAGTCTTTTAGTTACTACTCCTTTGAAAGAGACTGATAGCTTAATGGTCCTAAGTGTTACCCCATTAGACAGAGTACAGCTTCTAAAATTTGGATAGTGCAAAAATACTCACACGTCTACCAGCTCCCATTATGTGTAAACCTGGCCCAAACAGCATGAATAAAACAACAACCTCTACACGGGCCATTGTGTGGAAGAAATAGTCCATTGTTGGTGAGGAATAATCAACAGACTAATGGCTTCCGTCGTATTCAGGCTACAATTGACTCACAGCTTTCATGCAAATAAGTTTAGGCAGGGCAGCCGGTGACAACAGCACCGGCTTCGTAAAGCAAACAAAGCATTAACTAAAACAATAGAGCCGCTCCAGCTGCACACCCTGTCCGGGGCAACCATTTTAACCATGTAAAGCAAAGCGGGGCAAGTAAACAGTGCTGTAATCTGTGGTGTATTATTATTGTTATTAAGTAATTAATGTAATACTCTCACTCACTAACTCATTTTCTTAGCCGCTTGTTCTATTTCGGGTCACAGGGGAGTGCTAGAGTCAATCCCAGCTCTCATAGGACAAAAGGCTAGGAAACACCATGGATAGGTTAACAGTCCATTGCAGGGCAGACACACGGAAGCGCACACGCACACACACACCCACTCCTGGAGGAAACCCACACAGACACAGGGAGAACATGCAATCAAAAAAAAACAAAGAAAGAACCTGGACTGTCCAAACTGGGAATGGAACCCAGGACCTTTTGTGCTGTGATAATAGCACCACACAGTTGAGGACAGACTTTTAGACCGGATCACGGATCAAGTTCACGCTGAAAGTCAGGATGTTCATTTTAATTTGTTTAGACTGGACTGATTTTACCTGGGGAGGCACCAGACCTTAGGACCGTTGTCCTGCAGAGTTTAGTGAATTTCCTGCTTAAACACACCTGGTAAAGCTCACCTGATCATTGTCAAGTTTAGTGAGTGTGTTTGAGAAGGCAACTACCAAACTGTGGAGGACACCAGCCCTCCAGGACCGGAGTTACCCACCCCTGCTCTAGTCCTGTTCCGGTCGCCCACCCCGCCTCAGAGAATAATAATAAATAGCGATGAGCTGTAATTTGCTGAAGACGCAGTTACTTCAGTGATTCATGAGCTCTGTTTGAACTGGCCTCATGGTAATGCAACAACAAAATCAGGCATGAAACCTTTTATGTATTTTCAAAAAAAATATTGTTTTAGGCCAAATCTCAACTATCTAAACTCAAAGGAATTACAGAATATATCATCTGATGCATTGGAAGCCATATTCATAATAAGTAAATGTAATAACTAATGGAATAATAAGTTTAAACACTATAAATGACACGCTTGTTCACAAAGTATTTTCGCTTCAACAAAATCTTTGTCGAGATCGTTCAATTGTTGCAACACAACTGTATATATATAATTTTATACCTTGGCTTATGTTAGGTGTGGATTTTTCATAATACTGTTACCTATTATACTATGATAACATTACATGATTAATATCACATAAAGATAAAGTTACAAAAAATACAATGATCCAATATGGTGTCCCTATGAGTAGGGGGTCAGTAAAATGCTTTCTCTTAGTATTTACTTTTTTTCTTCAGAAATGAATTATGGACTTTATGAATAATTACCAGTTAGATGCTGATATAGACCCCAATGCAGAGATCACAGAAAGTGGAGAAAGCTCAGCAGAGGGTGTCTTCATCCGAGATTCTACATTTTCTTACTTAGTCTTCTACCACAGTCCTGCAAAGTTTTAATTACCCCCTGTTCCAACACAGTAACAGGTCTGACGGCTAGCTGTTGAGCTGGAATGGGTGCACTGGGACAGGGAACAGGTGAAACAGTGCAGGGCAGTGGGACTAGAGGCCGAGAACCACTGATGGGAACGATTGTTCAGATGTCAGTCCAAAATTTGAACCTGAAGAACGAAGCGCTTGTCCTGGGACAGACATGCACATACAGAGGCCCTCTGCAAGATTCTGCTTTGAGGAAAGGAAATTAACCTCTTTAATGTTGTCAAAGAGAAATTTATAATTCTAAATAATAAAAAGTTTGTTTTGCATTGTGTTGTTAAAACGAGACGTGCAACAATGCGTTGAAATATCGTGATGCCAGGTATTCTCCATGCTAAAGCTTTGTTCGCTTGTGTCATTGTGTTTATGGCCATGTGCTTATGTTGTCCCTTGTCCGGCCTTTACCCCTTAGTCTTGTCTCCTCATCAGGCACCTCCTGTCCCAGGTTTTCTTCGTCTGGTCAAGCTGATAACCCTGTGTTTCTGTTATTGTCTGTTGAGTTTTTCTACTCTCCGTGGCACTTTTTTGTATTATTTGTTATATTATGCTGTGATTTTTGCTGTTCCCTGCCTTGTCCATCCTGGATTTAAAGCCTGAAACACATTTAAACAGGGATAATTTAGGGCTTAAACCCAAATATATTTTTTGTTTAAGTTCTAAGCTTAAAAAGTCAAGAGTGCCAGTTCACAAACTTTTCATTATTTGCATAATTCAATTATATTTACACTATTTACGCTTTAAGTCTCTAGAATGGAAAATGAAACACAAATCCGCCTTTGTGACTCTTTGTGAAAGTCCGCCTTTGCGAAAATTGCACCGTTTCAAATTACTATATAGAAACGGCCCAACCCTTATTGCGGACCAGCTGATTAATTTTTCTGGTGCGCAGAAAATAATATAATATTAAAGGTTAAAAATTAAATTGCAAATCTTCTTCTTTCTGAAAAATTAAAGTACAAATCCTGGCATGATAAACCAAGTTGGAAAAAACGCTTGATTGCACTGGAGTTTGCTTTCTCTTCAAACTCCTACAATCTGTGGGCTTGGAGAAAGTGATAGCACTGACCCGCAGCCGTGTAGTTGGTGGAGTCGCGGTAAACGCATTTCCCTCATGTTCTCCAGAAAAATGACAAAATCAACTCTTATCTTCCTTTTCATTAGTTCGCATTACCCACTTTGTGCTGCCTCAAGCAAACTGCACTAGTATTTGAGTATTTTATTCATTTCTGTACTTGCATGTGGCATCCACTTATCAAGTTCTAGAGGGAATAGAAGAGCATCAAGGCCATCTGCACTGCTGCTTAAGGCAGAACTTTCATGGTGGATGTGGGAGAGTAATGGCATTCGGACCCCCACATTTAAAAACCTCAATTTGATTGAATGTTCTGTGCTCTCCTCCTTGTCAACAGGCTTTATTAAAAAACGGCACAGCAGATGCCGCGCGGCTTAAGCAAAATTGTGGGCACTTTTTCGGTTTCCTTTCATGCGTGCCTTTGGTCTCACACACGCGGCTGGTCTGCATACAGTGGAGATACAAGCCAGTCATACAAAGCCAGACAAAGCTAAATGAGACACTAGAAATGATCTTCACAGGCATAACTGGCTTATTTAGATATTATTATGTTAGCTCGCTAAACAAGTTACTCTAAAATCATTTTATCATCCTGTCTCATGTGACACTAGAGAAATGGCTCAAGAGGCTGATGCAGCTCCGCCGCACTAAACTAATGCCCCTCAGGCCTGGTTTTCCAGACACAGATTAAGCTCACGTCTGGAAAAGCAGCCTTCAGTGTTTTTAATTCATATTTCCACAAATAGAAAAGGGCAGCCTGTGATTAGGACTGTTTACTTCTTCAGGAGTTGCTGCAAAGTTCAGCAGGTATTAGAAAGGAGGTACGATGTGAGCTTGGCCTACACACGCACACGTGCGAGAGTTTGAACCAGACATTAACGGTTTAGTTGTTTTTTTAGAAGGAAAATGTATTTTCTACATGAAATACACTCAAATGTGGATTTTTTTGGGATGAATTTTAGTGCACAAATTGTATTTAATGGCTGAGTTTAATACTTTTAGAAAAAAAAAACTTTTTATATTCTATGTACATAATGCTATAAAAATAAATAATGCAAAGTGAACATTTTAGGTTTAGTTTTTCTACTCTATGGTCAATTCCAAAAATTATAGCGGTGGCGGTGGTCTAGTGGTAGGGTGCTTGCCTATGGACCTGTGTGTGGATCAAGAGGTCCCAGGTTCGAATCCCACCTCCAGCACTACCACCACTGGGTCCCTGAACAAGACCCTTAACCCTGAGTTGCTCCAGGGTGGACTGTCCCTGTAATTAGGACATGGAAGTCGCTCTGGATAAGAGCGTCTGCTAAATGCAGCAAATGTAAATGTGCAGAATCTCAACAGGATATGAACATATTTTCACGCAGAACATTAATACAACTGGTCCAGTGTTGCCCAAACCTTAACACATGAGTGCAAGGTCAAAATAACACAAACCACAAAGAAATCAACTCTACACCAGTTTAAGGTACTGGGTAAAGTGCTTAAAATGATAGGAAATCAATACAATTTCAGAAAAGACATTCTAACATTCTGACCAGTTGTTTCAGAATGAATATGGATAAACTGACGAGCACTATGTTTTCATAGTGCAGTAGGTTGCTATGGCCACAGTTATAAACGAACATATAACTACTTGCTCAACTTGCTCACTCAGTTGGGATTTGAACCCACAACCTTCCCATCCCAGTCCATAACCACTAGGCCACCGCTGCCCTAAAAAGCTCCAGTGAGACTCGAGCCCCCACTCTTTCAATTACTGCATTCCAGTTGCCTAGAAGGAGTTGAGTGTTTGGTGTTTAAGTGTCAGTATAATTTTTTAATTCATATGTTTGCACTACACTGTTCAGTTGGTTCACCATAGATATTATATTTTAATTTTTCAATTTTGGCCATCTGGCAATTTTCCTGCAACCTACGGTAAGTGATCTCTGATTCTGTCTGAAAGCAGCAGCTACACCTGCTATGCTTTTTTTGATTCGTGTTTTTTAAACGTGAAATTGATTTTTTTGTCTGAGACTCTAAAATGCCACTGAAAGCAAATGAGCAAATAACGTACTTTATCACAATTCTGACATATAAGGAGTGTTGGAAATCTACTAGTGTGTTTTGTGTGTTCATTTAGCCAACACAGTGTTTGCCTTAGGGTGAAAAAGACTTATCTGTTCAGTGTGAAGGTGTGCAAATGGCATTGCTTCAGAAATACAAGGTGAGCACCGGTTTAAAGTCTTAAATTATCCCGGTTTCATTTTGCCCCACATAAAGTTGTTTCTGGCTGTTTCTCAGTCATTTCCTAGAGCACAAAATGAGGAAACCACCTGAAAAACCAAAAGTAATCTCAATGCCTTCCTTTGTGTTTTTCTCATTAAATGAGATTTCCAAAGCCTGGCATATGGCATGTTCTAATTAAGGTGGAGGATGCTGTGTCACAACCTCAGAGTCAGGCCACTGTGCTGTCACCTTCAGAAAATCTTCCATTTCAACGAATAATAGTAAATAATACTTCAATTCTACAATACAAGGACTCTCAGTAGCAGCCTGCTGTCTTTGTGAGCAGGCAGTAAGTCTAAGCAGAGCCATGCAGCAAGGTCAGAACAGCAGCAGGAGCCGAGGATCGGCTCCCTCTACCTGTGCAGCTTCAAAGAGAGCACGGTGATCACATCTCCAGTGATCGATACAAACGAGATCTGCGACAGTGTGTGAAATAGCACCAAGCATCAAGACCCTTTGTGTGCTCACATCCCATAAACCTAAGGATTTCCCTTTTCTAGCCACTCTCCAGACATATTAGGATGCAGGGGCTGAAGAAAGCACCCTTTGTGCCCTTTCTCTTCCACACACTCAGACACAGAATGGCAGACATCTAATCCTGAATTGAAAATGGGTGGTGCCTGGTGACTCTCGCTTCCAGGGGAGATCCAGTTTTCTGTAAGTAATTTTGGAAAAAAAATACAGAGACATTACACACTTATTTGACAAGACGTTTATAGTGAGCGCGGCCATTTCTGCTTTATCGTTATTACACCAGCACTGGCGTGCCAACAATCAGGGAACAAATGGCAGCTGTTGCCATGGAAACGTTGTTGGAGCTTGAACCGGAGACGGGAGCCTCTCTAAGGCAACCCGGTCTCATAGCGACTACAGGTGCGCATCTTGTAAACGTCTCCTCCATTGGTGGAGACACGCAGGCACTATAGTTCCTACTTGGAGTCTCCACGCCTAGTGGAGGATGAATGAGAAACAGGGCTGGGGATTTTGGAAACGTTGAGAAATGTGCACTAACCTGCTGCAAGATGAGCAAATGGCAAGCAAGAATTAGTCACTATATACGAGGCATCTTGGCACAGAAACCTCCCGTGTATAATGCAAGCCCATTTATCAAGCCAGAGAAAACAGCTGAACCAAAAGAAAAAGGTCCCAAGTATCTCAGTGAGAGAAATATTCAATGAACTGCTGGGAAATAAATAGTCCAGTAACAGTTCTATGATCAACTACAGTGTTGGGGGTGCAATGCAACTGCAGTGTTGTTGAGGTGGATGTTATGAATAGCCTTGTTCCTGGAGGCCCCAATGCCTTTACACACAAAACCAAAAAACAGGCTTGTTATTTGGCTGATTATGTGGATCAACCATGTAAGGAGAAAGGAATACTTCGTAGAAGTCACAGATCTATTAAAACCTGCAATAGTAAAGCATAAAAAATGTATGAGAGTAGATAGTGGCCTTGACAAAAAGGCAGACGGAAGAGCTGGAGGTGGCAGCGATAAACATTTGTGGTGAGAATGACAAGGGAGGACAGGATGAGGAACAAGTTCATTAGAGGAACAGCTAAGGTTGGACAGTTTGGAGACTAATTCAGAGAAGTGAGTCTGGGCTGGTTTGGACATGTGCAGAGGAGAGATGATGAGAATGCTGGGATTAGGATGCTGAGGATGAAGGTGCCTTGACAAAGAGGTTTATAGATGTGGTGTGAGAGGACATGCAGGTAGTCGGTGTGAAAGAGAAAGAAATGGAGACGGATGATCCGCTGTGGGGACCCTAACAGAAGCAGTCAAAAGGAAAAGAAAAATTGCGTAGGTTAGTGACATCACTATGTAGTGCCCGATCCCAGCCTGGGCTTTTCCTCATTTATACATACCTTCCCACTAATTAACTCATTAAGAAGCTCCTCATTGGTTGGGTCAAGAGGGACAATCCAAATGTACTGAGGATGGGGTTACCAGAAAATACATACACCTATATATCATTCAGCAAACTGAAAAAAGGCTACTGGAGTGCATTTAGGCTCATTATGAGAATCTGATAAGACAAATGCTTCCATAACCACAGGATACAAACCATTACACACATTGAACAAGAGGGTATTAATCTTGAAACGTCCATGAATCAGCAGGACGTTTATATACATCAAGCAAGGTCACCCAGGCTGGCAGGGACATTGGATCTCCTTTAATGACACGTTTAGAGCCACCACCAGTGTTACCCTTTCAATGAATGTCATTTTATCACGTGTGCAGGACATGAAATGAAGCCTTGTGTAAGAAATTAACTTTACACTCACAGTTTATTTAAATGGGAAACATATCTGACTTTCAGGGACTCCTTCAATAATAAATTTAGTGCATCATGTTTAGTGCATCCACCAGTGGTGGCCTTCCAGTGAACGTCATTCCATTTATAACGTGTGCAGGACATGTAGTTAAGGTACATACCGTGTATTTCAAAAGGGGGTGTTTATCAGTTCAGAGTGTACAAAAGGTGTGAATTTACAGCTTCTTCAGAGCGGATGCAAGCGGTCAGGTTTAATTTAGCCTCACTGGGACTGTAATATCACAGTGCGGGTGACTGGAGACACATTTCTAATGCAGTAACCTCATGCACCTGTAGCCCAGACGCACAAGTCAGACTGAATGACAATGTGATGCTTAGGATTCATGTCACACGTCCACCACGCTGCACACTGGCTGCCTGGGTGGGCCGAAGGAGTCTCCTCGGGGTGTGCTCGTCTACAGGTGTCCTGTCACCTGCACATCCATCCATCCATCATCCTTGCATCCATCCATTCATCCTACCTTTCAGCGCGTCCTCGGCCAGGCTGGATGCGCCTCCTTTCTCGGCGCAGCTCGGGGTGGGCTCGTCCCCCTCGAACAGCTGGTTCACTTCTCCCTGGATGGCAGAAGCGGCTCGCTCGCCGTCGCTCTTGGAAAACGCGGTCACCGTGAACCTCTGGCTCATGGTGGCTGTCAGGGCCACTCACTCTCACTCTCACTCTCTCTCTGAGTGATGGTGGAGGAATTCCTCCAGCTGTTGCGGATGCTGAGCTCTGACTCTGCTGAGAAACCTGCTGGATGGTGAGGTGCTGATGGTGTGAAGGCGCTCAGTGTCTCCGGCTCCCCGCGCTCCCGGCGCTTCACTCAGTTGCGGCTCATCAACCGGTGTCTGGGAGCACCTGCGCGCATCCGGGTCCTAGCGCCGACAGACTCGAGGACGGGGTGAGGGTGAGGGTGAGAGAGAGATCTATATAATATCTCTATAATATATAAATAATGTAAATCTTTTAACCATTAAATTGCACATTTACATTTGAACCTGGTTGTAATAAAAACAGTGCTTCGGTATTTTGAGGTATAAAACTGAGTGTGGGCCCAAACCTCTGTCCCGTCCACACTCAGTCCACACGCAGACTCACTAGCCACTTTATTAGGAACACCTGTTAATCAGCTTGGCTTGTTAATGCAAATATCTTATCAGCCAATCACATGGCAGCAATTCGAGCAAAATGAAGAGGGAGGGTTGTTTAAATGTGTGGGGTTCTTCGGGCCACATGGGCTGTCTGCATAGTCTAGTTGCTGATCTGCTGGGATTTTTTAAATTTACAACTTTGCCTAGGGTTCACAGAGAATGGTCCAAAAAAGGGAAAATATCCAGCGAGTGCCACTTCTCTGGGAAAAAATGCTTTGTTGATGCTAGAGGTCAGAGAAGAAAAGCCAGACTGACAGTAACTCAAATAACCATTTGTTATTCATCAAGGTCTGCAGAGGAGCAATTCTGAACTCATGTCAAATCTGGAAGCAGATGGGCTACAGCAACAGGAGACCATACAGGATGCCACTCCTGTCAGCATTTTTTTTTATCTGGGCAGTAGGTTTTTATTTACTCAGAAAATCACTACTCTCACTCATTATCATAACCACTTGTCCTGAACAGGGTCACAGGCGGTGCTGGAGTCTATCCCAGCTCTCACAGGGTGAAAAGTGGAGAAACACATTGGGCAGGACACCAGTACATTGCAGGGCAGACAAAAAAAAACACTCACACTCACACACACCCTTACACCTAGGGGGCAATTAAGCATCTCCCAATCCAACTTACATGCATGATTTTGGAAGGTGGGAGGAAACCAGGGCTCCCAGAAGAAACCCATGCAGAAACTGAAAGAACATGCAAAGTCCACACAGAAAGGATCTGGACCATCCCATCTGGGATCAAACCCAGTGTTAATAAAAGTGCATACATATCCTTCTTATTATTATTATTATTATTATTTCAGCAGCTCCAGTTAGCGGTCGCCACAGCAGTTCAACCGTCTCCATTTCTCTCAGCCTGCTGCATCTTCAATCTTCAAACCAACTGTCTGCATATCCTCTCTCACCACATCCATAAACCTCCTCTTTGATCTTCCTCATTTCCTCTTTCCTGGCAGCTCCATCCTCAGCATCCTTCTCCCAATACAATCTTCATCTTGCCTGTGGACAATGGAACCTGCTTCAAAAACTTAGCCTCCAACATGTCCAACCTGAGCTGTCTCTGTAATATACTCATTTCTAATTCTGTCCATTCTCGTGACACTCAACAAAAATCTAAACATCTTTAACTCTGCCAGCTCCGGTTCTGCTGCCATTTTCATCAGCGCCATCATCTCCAACCCGTATAGCATAGCTGGTCTCACTTCCATCCTTTAAACCTTTCCATTCACTCTTGCTGGTACCCGTCTGTCACAGATCACTCCTGCCCTTCATCTCCACCCATCCCAACCCACTTTAACTTTCTTCCTCACCGCTCTTCCACACTTCCCGTTACTCTGAACTGTTGATCCCAAGTATTTAAATTCCTCCAACATTGTCATCTCTACACGCTGCATCCTAAGCACTCCACTTTACTCCCTTTCATTCACACTCATGTATTCTTTCTTTGTCCTGTTCTCTTTCATTCCTCTCCTCTCTAGAGCACATCTCCACCTCTTGAGGGTCTCCAAAAGCTGCTCCCTACTCTTACTGCAGATCACAATATGATCAAACGTCATTGTCCAGCGAGACTCCTGTCCAACCTCGTCCATCAACCTGTCCATTTCCATTGCAACCAAGAATGGGCTTAGTGCTAGTCCTTGATGTAATCCCACCTCTACTTTAAATGCTTCTGGTCCTACTGCAGACCTCACTGCTGTCACACTGCCCTTTTACATATCCTGTACTACTCTCACATACATCTCTGCCACTCCTGACTTCCTCATACAAACCTTGAACGCAAACATTCCATTCGTAGTACTCTTTCTCTTAAAATTATACTGTAGCTTGCTAATCACCTCTTTCTTAACCTAGCTTCCACAACTCTTTCCCATAACTTAATGCTGTGGCTGATCAACTTTTTCCCTTTATAGCTACTTCTCCACTCATCAGGCATGCTCTAACTTTCCAAGATTGCTTTAAACAATGTGGTTAGAAACCCTACTGCCATCTCTTCTAAACACCTCCATGCTTCCACAGACATGTCATCTGGACCAGCAGCCTTCCCATTCTTTATCCTCTTCATTGCTGCCCTTACTTCCACCTAGCTAATCAGCTGCACTTCCTGGTTCAGTATCATCACATCATCCAGCCTTCTAACAACATTCATTATCTCAGCTTCCAGTTTAAGATTCCTTACCCTATCTGACACTCTCTTGAACAAGTCTCATATGCACAGAACAACAACCTTCCTTCTCTCCATATCCACTAACTCTCTTCCTTCACACTGGCAACATTCAACGCCCCATCCATCACTTCCACTCTCTTACTCTTCCTTCCCTCTCCAGACATGCCCTCCTTTTCTTCTTCTCTTTTGGGCAACAGTAGCCCTATTACCAAGCAGATCCTGTTGGCTAGCAATGCTGTTGGCTGTCATTGTTAATCCAGACTTTGTCATTTGGATCTGGTGTGGAATTTGTTGTCTGGATGCCCTTCCTGATGTAAACCTCCCTATTTTTCTGGGCCTGAGACCAGTGCAAAAAATATGCTGCCTTGTAAATCCCTAGTGGCTGGCATAATGTTAAAACATATTTATTGTAGTACAATTTAATTTAATAACTTCTCTGGGAACCCTAGTATAACTTGTAGTTATTGTCAATATTTGGTCAAGGTTACCTCAGGTCAACATATTAGTCTGGTATTTGAACTCATAACCTTCTGATCCTGCAACCTAGTCCCTAACCACTAGGCCACCACTGCTCCCCACTAGTGTCTTAAGTTATGCCTTTGTTTAACATTTGTGTTATAATTTGAATGTAATCAATTATTTGAATGTATTATGAACTAAGCAAGTGAGGTGATGAGTAAGAGAAGTTAGGTGTGTTAGAGGTAAAGAAGACACCAGTCTCTTTAAGAGCTTCTTGACGGTAGAGAGGGATGTCCCTGATCTGATGGTATTTGGTAGCATGGTCCCCCCCCCCATCAGGGTATCAAAGATGAGAACACCCTGGATTGAGATTGCCTTGTTCCTAGAGATGGTAATATCAGGTGACATTCATTCAAAGAGTGCAATGATGGAGAAATAGAATAAACCTGTATGATAGAGTTTAAGCATATTCTGAAGTCACTCTAGGTTGTGATTTTAAATTGAGTTAGACAGCCATGGGTAGCCAGTGGGGTTCAGTGAGTATTGGATTGTCATGGTGTTCAATACTGGTGTGTCTAGGATGGTTTAATCTGCTCACTGTATGTGTGATTAATGGTGAAGCATTGATTAGCCAAACCAGCTATACAGGAATTTAAAAAAACAGAGCATCCTTTGGCACAGCCTGCATGTTTTCTTCTGTCCTGATCCACATTGGTCCTGTCAGGATGTTCCTTTATTGGCAATACTAGTGGCATTGTATTTTATGAAGTCAAGATTCAGCCAAGGATATAGGAGCAAGGAGACATTCACTGCGAATCTGAAGAAGAAACCTTGAACAGAATAAAGAAAAAGGGATTAAAATTATTGTGCAGTTAAATTTATTGCTTATAAAGCACTTTATACATTTCCAAATTTGCTCTGAATAGATATCTTTAGTGTTATTCTAAAGATTTCCTATCCACACACACACACACACACACACATATATATATATATAAGGCCTGAATTTTTCAACACTCCCCTTTATTACCATGTTCTCTTATTTTAGGGTCTTTAAATAAAAAAGTTAACCAGGGTTTCTGAGTTATTGTTACAAGGTCATACTATTCATTACAGAGCACCTATTCATTTCAATCTGTCCTCAAAGCACTTTCTCATTCTTTTTTTAATCATCTCTGTTTATTGATTTTGGTAATCTGAAGACTTCTCCCCCTTGAATAGGTTCACTTTGTTCCTTTTTTTCTCTCATTGTTGAAACCTGATTGGTCATTTCCTTATTGCAAAATTACATAACTTGTTTTGTTTTGGTTGTGTTAATGTTTTGCTATCCTGTGAGGACAATGGCTCCCCACTTGGACCCCTAATGGTCTTTTTTCTTATCAAGGTTTCTACCTCATGATTTCAGTGAATGTCTCCTTGCTCCTACACCATTGGGTGCCTGTGTCGTGGAAAACTGAAGTGTGAGCCTATGAAACTTTTTCGAAGTCAGAAGTCAAGCGAAGTCAGAGAGATGCAGCACAACCACTTTACTGAAGAGTCTCAGCAGGCGTGGTCCAGTGGGAGCGGCTCCAAAAGCTCATTCCAACTTCGGACTTTAAATACATTTCAATCACCTTTGTTCTCTTTTGAAATTTACATAAATCCATCCCATTAATAGTTTTCCTCCAATAATATTCAGTGCTGTCACGATTAAAACCTCAGTTTCCCTGCATTTACCACTTCACCAACAATAGACATAGGTCTTTTCACTGATGGCTCCCTGTCTTATCCACTTCATTTCAAGGTTTCCTCCCATCCAGTTTCCTATCGAGTTCTCCATTTTAAACGCAGCTACTTGATTAAAAATGTAACCATTTGCTACTGGCTGTCTGTGGGAACTATTGTTTAATTAAAAATGTAACTCTTTTCTGCTGGATGTCTTCTGGGAACTCGTGAGACAACGTAAGACACTGGACAAAATGTATCTATTTGCAGGTGCAACTGCTTACTTTCCCATGGGAACTCAGTGGTGCAAGACACTGTAGGACAGGGACAAAAGTAAAGGGATTTTTACTATACCTGGACCTGGATTAGTGGAGTTGTTTTATAGGAAACTGCAAATTTTAAATATAATTCTTGTGAAGGTGAATGTCTTTTAATTTCTATATCTTCTGATCTTCTCATGTTGATAAATGACTAAGGAGGTGTTTGACCTGCTTCTCACTTCATATTTACACCCACAGAACACACACAAAACAAGCAGTGAACACTGAAGAGGACCTAAAACCTAACAGTACATCACATTTACTCATTTATCAGATGCTTTTATCCAAAGTGATCTTTTAAAAACACTACAATGTGAATATGACTGTGTACAGGGTGTTTCTCTGCTTTTTGCCCAATGAGCACTGGGATCAACTCCATGGATGGATAAATTGAATACAACGTGAATGAGAATGAGAGGACTTTCTTCCATTTCAGGGGACTGGAAATGTTTTTTGGGATAAAAAATGTCTTTCTTTATACTTAAAATGTGTTTTTTTTTTTTATCGTGTCTGTTGTCATAGGATCTTACAAAGGTTTCCAGCTACGAATAGTAACTATTAAGAAGGCCTGCAAGAAGAAGCCAACCAGAAATATAAACCTCCACATTTTAGAGAGTATAACTATTCAGTGTCTCTTGATTTAATATAATAGTTTGTGTATCTGATGTATTCATTAGAGCAGCATTGGTCAAGTGCTTAGGAACTAGGCCCCAGGATTGGAAGGCCGTGGGTTCAAATCATGGACCAGTAGGTTACCTGAGGTACCCTTGAGCAAGATGCTGCCCCCATCGCTGCATCCCCGGGTGCTGGATATGGCTGCTCACTGTCACTGAGTTTATGGGTTAAATGTAGATGATGCATTTTGCTGTGGTTCACTGTGTGGAGTGCTCATAATAACAAATAGTCACGTTCACTAATTCTGGCTACAATCACAGAAGAAAAGTCCTATGTTTGTTCATAGGTGGAGGTAACAGGTTGGATACAAGCTGTTCGCAATGAACTGATTGAATGCAGTGTAAAGGAATGAGATTTGTGCAGTCCTGTGTGTTGCCAGCAGGGGGCGGTAACAAGCCAGACTAGCAGAAGATCTGTCGAGAAGATCATGCAGCCTGGCTTAGTTAAGAGTTTTTTTAGTTAAGAGTTAAGAGACTCACAGGCTGTGCTGATATGATCAGACTGCACCAGATAGCATATAATGTTAGTCAGGCCATGTTACACCACAGGGTGGCACAGTGGGGCAGTGAGTGGCACTGAAAATACTAAATTGCACCCTGAATGTGCTTGTCTGTATTCATACCCCATGGACTGGCAACCTGTCCAGAATGATTCTTAGCCTTTTGCCCTCTGAGAGCTGGGACAGGCTCCAGCATCAACTGTGGGTCAGGATATGTGATGAATGAATGTTATTCCAGGTACTAATACACAGGCATTCCATCCAAATCAACCCCCTAAACCAGGGCTGGGGAATTAGTTCTCCCTAAAGCATCACATAAAACTGGGGCTTGTGAGGAAGGCCAGACCGAAAGGCTGAGTTCAATACTATTCAACATTGATTTGATGTCTTTAGAAATAGCTGTAGCTTCGGGTATGCTTTAGGTAAACATGGATTTGATTAGATTAAGAAAATGTAGATCATGTGTAGAGCTAAAGTTATATGTTTGTTTGTATTCTTTGTTTACCTTTGACTTCAGTGAATAAACACTTAGAAGTTCATGTCTTGTTAAAAACTCTGTCTCCTTCTAAATTAAAGCAGTGCAGTTGTAGCCTGAGCCTGGTTTAAATTTGATTTCCAATTTCCGTTGGCTTCAGTGTGAACCGGTCAGGAACAACCAACAGAACAGATGTGGCCTGGGGGGCTGTACACTGCTCTGGTTTTCCCTAAAAAGCTTACAGAGTTTTTGAACTTGATACTAAGAAGCATTGTCCTAGTGTTTAGGGGCTAGGCACTATTATCAGAAGGTCTTGGGTTCGTTACTTTAGAGTGGCACTACTGTATTAATGTAATTGAGAGAGTGGTGAAATAAAGTCTGCCTATTGGGCAGCACGGTGGCAAGAAGTTTCTGGGTTTGATCCCCTGCCTGGGCAGTTGTAGATCCATTCACTGTAGCATTTGCAGGTTTCTCGTGTGTGTGTGTGTTGGTTGCCAGCTTACTCCACAGTCCAAAGGCGTGTATATCAGGTGAACTGGAGATGCTAAATTGCCACCTAGGTGTTGGTGAGTCAGTTTGTCTGTGTTCTGGCAGCCTGTCTAGAGTGTTTCTCTGCCGTTGAAGGAAGGATGTGTAAACCTTTCAAGATTTAAACAAAAAGACAATTGATTAGGGATGTTAAGAGTAATGCAGTCTATATATACATTGTTGATAACCGATTTTAAAGTTTTCTCTTTCTCCCTCCCTCTTTCTCTGATTCTATGTCTCAGTCCATATATTTATTAGAAAATTCGAGATGGAATCCAAGAGCACATCAATCCAGCTTTCTCTTATGCCCTTTCCCAGCCCCTCTACATTATCCTGACCTTGTGCTTTTTCGCTGTGGGTTTTACACTGGGTGGAGAATCAGTGGGCCTGGCCCTGTTGGCTGGAGGCTCCTGGATAGGCCTGCTGTACTACTGCTGTTATGAGTTTTACGCTGGTTTTGTCCGACTAAGGCTGTGCACAGACATGCAGGACATTGCAGGCTTCTACCTCAGCAGTCCAGATAACTGCTTCTGGGTTGCTGAAGCTGAGATCAACGGGAGACCTCATGTGATGGGCATGGTGGCTGTGGAGGCTAAAGAACTTCCTCACAGTGGACAAAAACACGGAGAACTTTTCCGAATGATTGTGTCACCTGCATCTCGCCGCAGTGGCCTCGGCTCAGAACAGCCTTGGACTTTTGTAAAGTGTGCTTGAGACTAGCTCCACACAGACGGCAGCCATGGCCCTCTACAAAAAGATGGGCTTTACACTGGTTCAGACTCATCAACAATGTGAAGCACCTTGGTGGGTCATGAAAGTGGCCCGGGGTTAAAATTCTGAAGATGGAAAAAATCTTGTAATGATCATTTTTTTAAACATAAGGTCACTAGCACTGGGTCAGTGTCTTTATCTGTCTCTGCACCTTTTTTCTCTTTCCCTTGCTTTCTACAATGTTATACAGTGTAAATGAGAATGAATGAAGCTAATTTTTCTATGATTCCCAGTGGTACTGATAATAATCCTTTTTAATTAAATGAGTATTTCTCACACTTTGTCTGTTGCCATTGGACAGTCTTTATGGCATGGCAATTATTAAGAAAGCTTGCCATAAGTAAGCCACAACAGCCATAAACCTCTCTATTTTCCCAGTAGTTATCCTGAAAGAAGAGTATGGCAAAGTGTTTTGGAGGTGGAGAAATTATCAGATAGATAGAGTTTGAAGCTGGAAGTTCAGCTGAGGTAATGCCCTGCAATTTGGTCGTGAGATGGAGGAGTAAGAAGAATTCTGGAGTGAGTTAGATGAAGTGATTTAGAGTGTACCCAGGGGAGAGAGAGTGGCGATTGGACTTTAATGGACATGTTGGTGAAGGGAACAGAAGTGATAAGGAGGTGATGGGTATCATGTGGTGGGGGCAGCGGTGGCCTAGTGGTTAGGGTGTCAGCCACTTGATTGGAGGATCGGGGGTTCGAACCCCTTCCCAATGGGTTGCCCTGAGGTACCCTTGAGCAAGGTGCCGTCCCCGTCCCGCTCCTCCCTGCGATGGGCTGGCGACCTGTCCAGGGTGCGTCCCCCGTCCTCGCCCTGTGTGCGCTGGGTTGGACACCAGCACTCCCCCGCGACCCCATTTGGGACAAGCGGCAGATAATGGATGGGTATCATGTGGAATAATTGAGCTTTCAGCATTTTACAAAAAAAAAAAAAATCCTAACACAGCAGAAGATAATACGGGTGGTGTCTTTATTGTCCCAACCTCCGTGAACAACATGCGACACCCAGCCAGTCCTTGGAGCTCCCCCGAATCTGGCTGGGGTCATACATTTAAACAGACCAGGTTACACCCATCTCTCCTTTTCCACACCTCTTGTCTCTGAGATACTACTGTTTCAAAACCCAAGCTTCCACCCAAGAGGTGTGGCTACATTTGCATTTTCACTCTACTAATATTTCACATCCAATTATAGTAAAATATAAGAAAGTAACTCCAGCTTTGCCATCACTGCACTCCACGATAGGGTAAACAAAAAGGTGATCTGGCTTCCTCTCCACAGGATGGTCATTCCTTTCCCACAGAACGGTCACTCAGTTCCCACAAAAATAGAAGTAGTGGACCAGGATATAAAAACTATACCCCGCTGTGTACCGCCCCCCCCCCCCCCCCTTCTGACTTCAAAGTTAGACTAAACCAAGATTTTCAGTTAGTTAGAGGGTGAGAAATGCAATAAAAACAGTACCTAAAACAACTTTGGTGTGAAGCATTTTTTTATATATATAACATAGTTAATGATTCTATGACTTAAGACATAAAATTAGTTATGTTTCTAGGAGAGCACAAAAAAAACATGCATTCCGTTGGGGGGGGGTTTGTGCTGTGTACTCACAATGACAGTTGTCCCTTTCACTTTAATGCCATCATTAGATTCCTGCTAGAAAAAAATCTAATGTACTGGCGATCACCACATTTTCGATTAGATCCACGTCATGCACTCGTGCAGGAGAGAGCGCTCCTTGAATGTAAATAAAAGATGTAACACTGCACTCAGACAATTCAAAGCCTTGTTGCACATGTACGATGGTTTGAGGGCACCCGTTCTGTATTTGTAAAATGCAGAAGAGTCAGAGATTGGTTGCCAATCAGTAATACTTATTTTGCTCATTCTGACCCATCTTCCTACATCTTCCCTCATCTGTTGGTTTCACTAGTAAGATATGAGGCTTAGAATTATCAATATTTTAATAATTCTTTTGACTAGCTACGAGTTTTACTCTGCAAGTGCAATAATAATTTGGCTAGTACACTGTCTCCAAAGAAGACACTCATTTACATGGATGCCATTTAAACCATAATTCCTCAAATACATCCTCTCTAAAATGAGTAGAATATTGGGTGTTTGATCCTGTCTAAAGTGAACTAACTAATTTCCTTTGTAATGTGTGCCCAGAATTACCTCCCCGCATTCTCTGTTGCTTCCCCATTCCTGTCCTCCACCCCTCAACCAGCCTGAGAAGTCTTTTAAGAAGTGTCTCCCAGGTTCCCCCACGTCTTTGGCCTTGCACTCTTCCTCTTCCTTTCCCTCTTAGGAGTAGTACAGAGGCCATGGAAGGTGGGGTTCAGGATGACGAAAAATAATTCATAATTTTAATTTTTGCAATATTTAGCTTTGCTTACTGCATTCTGAAATAGAATGTTACGTGTTTAAGGTTGATAAAATTATCATAAGGGGGGAATGTGAGAGCAAAATTTGTTTAAACCTTTCAATGAAGCGAGAACAGTTTCAGAGAGGGAGATTGTGAGACAGAGAGATAAGCAGGTTGCGTGAGGGCTCCAGCAAGACATGGGACACGGATAAGGAAACTTGACAAGGGAGCAAGGACAGGAGACAGGAAGACAAAGCTGTTGAGCAACATAGATGAACAGTATATATCAAGGAAAGATTGTGCAAATTTTGTTTTCGTGATATTTGCATGCAATAATTTTTGTAACTGCTTTTTGAACTGCTGGAGAAGCTCCTCCTACTGCACCCAGTGCACTGTACAAACTAAACTTAACTGTCCTCACCTTAATTTGTTCCCATCAGAGAGACGTTTAGGCTATTAGAATTATTTACATTTACATTTAGCAGACACTCTTATCCAGAGCGACCTCCATGTCCTAATTACAGGGACAGTCCCCCTGGAGCAACTCAGGGTTAAGGGTCTTGCTCAGGGACCCAATTCTGGTATTGCCAGAGTTGGGATTATATTCTGGAATTATAGTCTGTCCTGTCCATTTTTGCTTGTTTACCTTAACACTTACTCTTTTTAATTTTATTTATTCACTTTTTTTATTTTCTTTTAAAGGAGAGCTATATCAATGCTGCCCTGTGGCCCAAAAATATCACAAAACAGAAAAATGATTTAAATGGCGAAGAAATAAGAGACAGGAAAAGAATTGCAGAACTGCAAGGACGAGTCCAAAATTCACAACTCTGCTATCGCATGCGGGTAGGAATGGTCCTAATTTCAGTTCTAATCATATTAAAGGTGCATTTTTGAGAAAGCAATTTGATCACTTCTACCCATCAGCATGGGACTACAGGTCCATGGGTGGATCTTTCTAGTCCACGAGCATCCTCCGGTCTGCTTACCGTGCAGTCAACCACTGAACCCGTGCTGCCCACCCGTGAAGCCAAAATTTGTCAGGGAAATCAGACAAATGGGTTGAGAGCACGCGCTGTCCAGGTTAGGCCACAACCTGCATTAACAGGGCTGTATGTGAACTTGAAAACCCCAGGCAGAGTCTTCAGTTCCACTTAGTTACCATGTAGATAACATAACCACATATCACAGCTTTGACTGTCAGGACTGATTTTTAGGCTTATAGTTTACACTTAGAACTTTCATGGCCTCACAAAAACTTACTGGACTTGAACCTTCCTTTGGTCACTTAGTTTGCATATTTTTAGTATTTAGATTTTAAAATCTTGTCTTTTAGCAAAGGATTTTTTAACTTTGTTAACTTTAATTTGTTAACTGGAGTTAAACTTTGTGTGTCTTCACATTCCAGTCACTGTTCTCTCTTTTTTTGTTTGTTTGTTTGTTACCTGTCACTTCACCCTTCAATTTGCTCATATTCATAATTTGCACACATTCTCTGTTTCCTAGTATTTTTTCTTTTGCACCTTCCTAGAAGACTGTTTCAAACAGTACAAGCCAGACTCTGCAAAGACACACACACACACACACACACACACACACACACACACACACACACACACGGACGACCGTCTCCAAAACACTCACTCACACTGCACTCACAATCGTTCTTGTTCGGAACTGCTCTCAAGTTCACAAGAGAACCTTATCTCACCAAACGCACATATTCGTACACATAGACAGTAACACAGACTGTAAGATGGTACTTCCCACAGACTTTATACTAATGAGCCTGACCCTTACTAAACACCTCTTGCCCTGCCTTTACTCAACACTTTGTTTCTTGTAAATGGCTAAAGCTTTTCAGCACATAACTTGCTCCCTGCAGTCTTTTTACCCCTGATGCTTTCTGTGCAGCTCTCAGGCCTTTACAGATAAAGGCTTTTATGACCGGATATGATTTTCTTTTTTCTGTTTTATCCGTACCACCAGTAGACAGGTGTACAAGGAGATGAACCGCAGGGTGAAGAAAGCAGTGGCGAAGGCCAAAGAAAAGGTGTTTGGTGAACTGTATGAGAGGTTGGACAGTAAAGAGGGAGAAAAGGACCTTTACCGATTGGCTAGACAGGGAGACAGATCTGGGAAAGATGTGCAGCAGGTCAGAACGATTAAAGATAGAAATGGAAACGTACTCACAGGTGAACAGAGCGTGTTGAGTAGATGGAAGGAATACTTTGAGGGGCTGATGAATGAAGAAAATGAGAGAGAGAGAAGACTGGATGATGTGAGAAGCGTGAACCAGGAAGTGCAGCAAATAAATAAGATGGAAGTAAGGGCAGCGAGGAAGAGGATGAAGAATGGAAAGAGGATGAAGAATGGAAAGAGGAGAAGAGGAAGACCAAAGAGGAGGTTTATGGATGTGGTGAGAGAGGACATGCAGATGGTCGGTTTGAAACAGGAAAATGCAGTGGACCGGAAGAAATGGAGACAGTTGATCCGCTGTGGCGACCCCTAAACGGGAGCAGCCGAATGAAAAAGAAGAAGAAGATCAACCAACTGAGAAGCAAGGGAATGATTTCCCTATCTCTCAGCTTCTCCACCTTCACCCAACACAATTTAAGTAAAATACTGCACGTTCAATCTGTAATTTGTAGTGAACCCTTTATCTGGGCTAAGAACCTTAACCTGCTGACTCCACAAAAACTATACTAAGGGTAGCAAAAATCTGTTTACCAGTCATTCATCAAATCATGTCAGGGTCACCAGTTAATGTTGTGGAGAACAACTGAGCTTTTAGCATTTCTCAAAATTAAAACTAATTAACACAGCAGAAGATGATATAGGCAGTCTTATGTTTAGCACCATGGCCCTGAAATTTTATTGTTTCAAGACCCAAGGGCCCATCCCAGAGGTGTCGCTACATTTGTATTCTCACTTTACTTATATTTCACATTCAAATATAGTAAAATATAAGAAGGTAACTCCAACTTTGTCATCAAATGTTTTCAGAAGGTGTTGTAAGCTGCATTGGCATCCTTTAGGATTATTTATGCCTCAGCGCTTATACTAACATATAAACAGGAGGGTGCTCTGCCCTGACTGCTCTCCAAAATAAGGTAAACAAAAACGTGGTCTGTCTTCCTTTCCATAAGATGGTCATTCCTTTTCCACAGAAAGGTCATACCATCCCCACAGCAAGCTCACTCAGTTCCCACAAAAGTAGAGGTAGTTGAACAGGATACAAAAACCATACCCAACAAAGTGTCTAAACCATGTGCTCTGATTATTAGCATCTTTTGAGGTGAAAATTTTCCATATGGGTAGGTATGGTTTCAAGGAGAGGAATGTTGAAGGTCAGATGGTTGCAGATTTGAAAATGCAGTCTGAAGGAGATTGAGACTGCAAAGTAGTGACAGGGGAGAGCGTAGCTAAACAGCATAGGATCGTGGCCTGTAGGATGAGCTTTGAGTTCAAGCAGAAGGGGAAAGTGAGGGCAGAGTGGAGGATCAAATGGTGAAAGTGACTATTCTTGTCACTGTGAAACAACACAGCACACAATGAAACAGAATTACACCTCTGCATTTTACCCATACACTCGAACATGTGCAGTAGGGGGCAGCTATTGAAAGCCCCGAAGGAGCAGTGATGGGGATGGTACCTTGCTCAAGGGTATCTCAGGGCAACCCACAGATTCAAGCCCACAGTGTTCCAATCCCTGACCACTAGGTCACCACTGCCCCAAATGGTGGAAGCTGAAGATGGAAGAATGCAAGGTGAAATTCAGGCAGGAGTCAATGCATTGGCAGGTAGTGAAGAGTTACCAGATTGCTGGGCAACTGCTGCAAAAGTGGTAAGGGTCTTTCCAGAGTCAGCTGGAAAGGTACTAGGTGTGACAGCTGGAAAGAAAAGGAGGATAAGGAAACCTGGTGTTGGAACCCAGAAGTCCAGGAATGTATACAGAAGAAGAAAAGAAGGCTAGCGAAGAAGAAATGGGATAACAAGAGAGATGTAGAATGTAGACAGGAGTACAAAAGCATGAAGCAAAGGGCGAAGAAAACAGTTGCGAAGGCTCAAGTTAAGGTGTATGGTGACTTGTATGAGAGGTTTGACAGTAAGGATCGAGAAAAGGACCTATACTGATTGCTTAGAGAGAGAAACTGAGAGGATGCCTGAAGAGTGGAGGAGAAATGAACTAGTAGCAATTTTCAAGAATAAACATGATGCACAAAGCTGTAGCAACTATGGAGGGGAAAAGCTGGTCAACACTAGGTTAAAGTTAAGGGATAGAACAGTGGATGCTAGTTTAAGAAAAAGAGGTGATGATTAGTGAGCAGCAGTATGGTTTCATGATGAGAAAGAGCACAGATGCAATGTTTGCTCTGAGGGTCTAGATGGAGAAGTACAGAGAGGTCAAAAGGAGTTGCATTGTGCCTTTGTGGACTTGGAGAAGTTTTGTATGAGGAAGTCAGGAGTGGCAGAGAAGTATGTGAAAGAATTACAGGATATGTATGAGGGCAGTGGGACAGTGGTGAGGTCTGCAATAGGAGTGACAGATGCATTTAAGTGATGGATTTGATGGATTTTATCTTCATTTTATTCATTTATTCATATTATTTTACTCATATATCAGTCATATCTCTGTTTTCCCTATTCCCATGCCCTTTCACCCCTGTCACCCTAAATCCCTTCGCTGCTACCATTCACTTATGTCCCTGTCACCTTTAACCTACATATTACCAACTGCATCTCTCTTTTCTCTGTTCTTTTCTGAGGGATGCTTTCTTAGCACGACAAAAACACCCAAACAAGGTCATAGTCTTAGATTAGGTGTCTCCATCGGAGGCCTTGGAGCTCCCTGGGGGGTTAGATAAAAGGCACACTCCGAACTGTGCAAGTGGGAGAGAGGATTCAGCACAGAGAGAAACACTGGGCCCTTGAACAACTTGTAAGAACTTCATTACTCTTCTGTTAATAAACTTTGCTACAGCTTAAAAACCTCTTTGCCTCATCACTGACTCTTCAAACCTCGGTTCTCAATTGGAGAATCTTGTTTCTTGTTAGTAGACCAGCTTTGCTATATGGGTTGGAGACAGAAGCACTGATGAAAAGATTAAAGCAGACTAAAGCAGTTAAAGATGCTGAGATTTTTGTTGGGAGAGACGAGGAAGGACAGGATCAGAAATTAGTATATTACAGGAACAGCTCAAGTTAGATAAAGTTAGAGAAGCAATGTTGCATTGGTGTGGACATGTCCAGAGGAGAAACCAGGATTATATTGGGAGGAGGGTGCTTAGGATGGAGCTGCTAGGAAAGAGGAAAAGAGGAAGACCAAAGAGGAGGTTTATGGACATGGTGAGAGAGGACATGCAGGTGGTCAGTTTGAAGCAGAAAGATGCAGAGGACCGGAAGAAATGGAGACGGTTGATCCGCTGTGGCGACCCCTAAATGGGAGCATCCAAAAGAAAAAGAAGAATTAGTGCATCTGCTACTGTAATACCTGATCAAAAAGCAAAATAGTGCCCTAACTTCTTTAGAGCCATAATGAAGATACTGGAGGACATTTACCGTCCCATTGGAGGACACACTCCAACTGCATCACTACTGAGAAGATTTACACCAGGTACTGCTTAAGCAGGGCTAAAAGCATTATCAGTCATTCCATCTTCTGCTAAACTCCACATCACAGCACAAAGTTCACTGCAGTCATTACAGCACAGTTATTTGCATATCCGATTCTCTCAAAACTAAATAAATTTGGAATGAAACCTTCTTTTTTATATTGTACATACAACCCACTGTAGACTACAAGCCAGGTTTGGGCCCACCCTCGGAACTTGCTTTTGTTTGGGCTGATTATAGTAATTTTGTTGTTATTTAGTATTGTGGAAGAACTGAGTGATGATTACCATCAAAGATCCACCTCCATATTCTACTGCAGGAACAGTAGAACCTGCACTTGTCCTTTCACCCATCCTCCCCTGTTTTAAACTCTTCAGTCCCCCCCCAAGCCATTGAAATGTACTGATGAGTACCACTTCACCACCCGTGTTGCTGTCTATGTTGTGTTTTGTGTGCATGTTGTTTTGGTGAGATAAGTTTGTCTAATGTTCAGATCAGTGCTGTGTGAGGAAATGTTTCCGAGTGTGTGAGAGGCTGACACTGCTAAGCAGGCAGAGACAGCAATCTCAGGCCAAGAGGAACAGGAATTTGAGGATGGAATGTCGGGGAAGAGGAAAAGACTGAGGAACAAGAAGTTCCTAGTGGGTCCATGTTAAGTGTCATCCTAATTTGGCTAATTGGCTTTTTTAAAAGAGTTTATATAGAGAAGTGTTTTACCCTATACGATGACATTGCTAAGATCACATGATGTCAAACATGCTTTGTGCATATGTATACACTGAATATGTTATGATTTATGTATCCCTGTAATCTACCTCTTCTTTTAGGAAGAACAACTTTTTGGACTGCACTCAGAGCACTCTTCATATGATATGAGAATGCAAATGCAACCATGCCTCTGGGCTGAAACCATGCCTCTGGGCTTTTCTTAAATAATGGTAGCAAAAGGCCAAGAGGTGTGGAAAGGAAAGATGGGTGTGATCTGGTCTGGGAAGAGATGTATAAATATGTGGCCCCAGCTTAGTTTTGGAGGAATATTCCAGACTGGCTGGGTGTCGCTTGCTGTTCACGGAGGTGGGGACAATCAAGACTCTGCCTGCATCATTTTCTGCTGTGCGAAGTAGTCATCATTTCAAAACTTACTAAAAGCTCAAGTATTCTCCACCACAGATAGTTAACTCAGACTTAATTGCATTACTAATTAATGAATGCACCTGCGTTGCTGGAGTTTTGTTCTGTGGCCTGAAGTCTCTGCACTTTGAGCTGTTGAAAAGGTTGTAAATCAGCTGGTGGGTCACGTGCTCTGGACCTGCTCAGGTGTTAAAAGGTGCTGGAGGAGTGAATGTGCAGATGGACCTGCTTGACTTGTAGAGCTGCAGAACTGGAAACTGGACACCACCCCACCTGGACTTTGAAGAGTATGTCACTACACTTAGTCACTACACTTGCTAGTTACTATGGTTACTCAGTTACTACTATCCCTCAGTTACTATGATTACTAAGTCACTGTTGTTGCTTAGTTATTTTGGTGGCTCAGCTGTTGCCATTAATGCTGTTACTCAATTACCATGCTTATTCGGTTACTGCTGTTACTCAGTTACTAGGGTTATTCAATTACTACTCAGTTACTATGGTTACTCCACAGTTACTCCATTACTACTGTTGTTTGGTTACTACTGATACTGGGATACTGTAACCAATAACTATTGTAACTCTGCTATTTATATAAGTCCTTTTCTAGGAGTTACTGTAACTTAGTTAATACTTTCACTCATTTTTTGCTGTTAGCCAGTTGCTAATGTAACTTAGTTATTTCTGCTATTTTGTATGGTATCTCTACTGCTGTTACTTCTTTACTGCCATTAAACATTTACTACTTGTTCCCAGTTACTACAATTAGTCAGATACTGTAACTTGATGACTACAATACTAGTTATTTTTAAAATTGTTTACATAATTATTATTAATACCCCCCCCCCCCCCGATTCTATGTTTCAGTGCATATAGATATTAGAAAATTCCAACCATCGGACCACGAGGCTGTCAGAACCATATTTCAAGATGGAATCCAAGAGCACATCAATCCAGCTTTCTCTTATGCCCTTTCCCAGCCCCTCTACATTATCCTGACCTTGTGCTTTTTTGCTGTGGGTTTTACACTGGGTGGAGAATCAGTGGGACTGGCCCTGTTGGCTGGAGGCTCCTGGATAGGCCTGTTGTACTACTGCTGTTATGAGGTTTATGCTGGTTTTGTCCGACTAAAGCTGTGCACAGACATGCAGGACATTGCAGGCTTCTACCTCAGCAGTCCAGATAACTGCTTCTGGGTTGCTGAAGCTGAGATCAACGGGAGACCTCATGTGATGGGCATGGTGGCTGTGGAGGCTGAAGAACTTCCTCACAGTGGACAAAAATACGGAGAACTTTTCCGAATGATTGTGTCACCTGCATCTCGCCGCAGTGGCCTCGGCTCACGACTGGGTAAAACAGCCTTGGACTTTTGTAAAGAGCGAGGTTTCTCCAAAATTGTTCTTGAGACTAGCTCCACACAGACGGCAGCCATGGCCCTCTACAAAAAGATGGGCTTTACACTGGTTCAGACTCATCAACACTGTGAAGCTCCTTGGTGGGTCATCAAGGTGGCCAGGGTTAAAATTCTGAAGATGGAAAAAGTCCTTTAATGTTAATCTTTTTAAACATGTCGGTAACGCTTTGTATATGGTTTGGTCTCTTAGTCTTTTTCTCTCTCACTCTGTATCTTTTCTCTCTTTCTCTCACTTTCTTTCATTCACATAGCCAATGTTTAGATAAATAAGATTAGATCTTGAACTCATGGACAGTAGAATACAATTATATATGTTAATCTCTTGTTAGTTAAAGTACAAAGTAGAATGAAATGAAATTGTAGTATAACATGTGCTTTAGGATTGGTCAAGGCACGGAGGCATCAATGATGCTGTTAATTTGTGAACATAAAAGGAAAAGGGTTATTTAAAAAAAGGCATGTGGTTCAGATTTCATAGCCAAATTCAAAGATTTCCACTTTTTTTTTTTTTAAACCTGGAAGTTTAGTCTCCAAAGTCTAGTTCCACTGTACATTGTGCTTTATTAAATTTGTGCTGCACCATGAAAGGGTAGCCACAAGGGGACGATATCACTGAGCACAAACTAACCTGTGCCTTATTGTAGGAAAGTCTGTCATCAATGGGGACACAAGGACAAGGCTGTAAAGCAAGTACTCTTTCTTTGTCAGACAAGGTCCAAACACACTGATTAAAATAATGTTTTTGGCCTTGTAAACAGAACAAAGTTCATCTTTTTACTGTAAAGGTTGTGTACATTTACTTCACCATTTTATTCATTATATAGCACTGGTGCCCCACACTGAGAAGGACCTGGGTTTGATTCCCATCAAAGGTCTAGGTGCTTTCTGTGTGGAGTTTACATGTTTTCCTCGTGGGTTTCTTCCGGGTTCTCTGATCTTCTGCCAAACTTCAACTGGACCCCTGAATTGCCCAACAGAGTGTCTGCACTGTGATGGATTGGCGAACTGTTGATGTACATGATATGAGTAGAAACCTGTTTTGTAATGGAAACTGGCATTTTTCATATATATATATATACATATATGTGTGTGTGTGTGTGTTATGAAAACCTCATATAGAAAAGATAAGATAAGAAGTTAGGAAAGGTCTCCAAAGCACGGTGGCTTGGAATATGGCCCTACCTGCCTCTTCAACAGACCACCTGGCCATTGATTTATCTTTGGACTACTACAATCAGGATAAGAGGGCTTAAATTAAAAGTGGGTTTTGCTCATTTACTCCTGACTGAAACTGACCTCCTCTGGAAATGAGTGATTTCCAGAACACTTCTGAGTTGAATGAGACCAGCTCTTGACCAGATACCTGTGACGTAAATCCTATAGGACCATGCTACTTCCTTTATTATGTTTTAGTTGCTGTTTTTCCCCCAAAAAAGTTCAGCTAATATCATGGAGACTGACATCCCAAAATCAGCTAATCATTCATCGTGTCTGTCTGTGTGAAGGCTTGTCCAAAGGTAATGACTATAAATCATCTTGCGAGCCTGTTTGATCATTAAAGACATCCTGAGCCTGAGCTAAGACCTTCAGCCCCTTCATTTCTCTCTGAATTTCCAAGCAGCTACCAGAATCAACCCCATACGTGGCTGATAGCAGTTACTTATTTATGACTCATTATTTGTAACTCATAATTCTTCACAACTATTGAAATAACTCAAAGATGACTTTAATAAAGCAATCTTAAATGTCCCCTAAATGTCCTATTTCTATATTAGTATATTCTCAAATTTTGTTTAGAAAATAAGGCTGTTTTTGAGAAAAATGTCTCCATCTGCTGGATGAAGAACTTATGTTTACCTTCACACCTGCGCTCTAAAGGTGAGCTGAAGTGTTCTGCTGTTCTGTAGTGGAAAATAAAAGTGAAGAAAAATCATCACTTTTTTTAAACAAGTTAACCAATGAATGAACCTCAAGTTGTGTCAAAAATGGATTCGTGTTTGCCTCCGTATTGGGTGGTGATGTAGTGGTAGGGTACTTGCCTATGGACCTCTGGATCAAGAGGTCCCAGATTCGAATCCCACCTCCAGCACCTCACCACCTCTAAGGGTCTTGCTCAGGGACCCAGCACTACCACTGGGTCCCTGAGCAAGACCCTTAACCCTGATTTGCTCCAGGGGGACTGTCCCTGTAATTAGGACATGGAAGTCGCTCTGGATAGGAGTGTCTGTTAAATGCCGCAAATGTGAATGTATTGAAAGGTCATAGGCTCAAATACCGGACCAGTACCATCTCCAGCTCCCAGCGCGCTGGGCATGGCAGCCCTCTGCTGCTGTGTGTTTGGGTTAAATAGAAGATGCGTTTCGCTGCATTTCACAATGACATATAGTCACTTTCACTTCAGCCCTGAGGTCATCAAAAATTTATTGCATCTATTATTTGCCAGGAATAAATTGTTTGGTAAAGTTTATGTTTGGTAAAAAAAAAATACTTCAAATTAACTTTTTTTTTATTTACCACTACAATCAGAAAGTCTGTAAGACTCTTTTCTCTTTAAATAAAATGTGAGTCAAAATTAAGATGTTAAACACTAAAAGTCAGAGGTGTAACCAGTCACAAGAGAGTCAGGTTGCTGTTACCAAGGTTACTAATTGTGTAAGCTAAAAAATAATTCATAACAAAATAATAATGAGTAAAATGTAGTGAAGTGAAATTTGTCATTGTGCAGTGGGCAGCTATATCCAGCACCCTGGGAGCAGTGATGGGGATGGTACCTTGCTCAAGGGCACCTCAGGGCAAACTACTGGTCAGAGATTAAAACCCACAACCTTCTGATCCAGGGCATAAACACTAAACCTCTGCTGTTCCATTGAAGAAATAAGCAGACTTACTGCTGGGGGGGATAGTGGTTGATTGGAGTCCCAAACCAGTAAGTCACCCCCAAATAAAAAAAAGCACTCTCCTGTGTGTGCTCAAGATTCATGAACTTTAATAGTCACATACACAGTTATACAATTAAAACCAGCAGGGAAATATATCCCTGAGTAACTCTTTAGACTGTGAGGGTAATGAGGTGGAAATAAAAGCAACGGAATAGAACAGATCTGAAAAATAGAACAGAAAAAATAAGGATATAGTAAAAATGTAAAAATAAAAAAAATTAGAAACGTAAATAAATTGTATTTGTCTATGAAATCTAGGAAATAGTACAGGATATAATATAAAATGTACTTATCACAACAACAACAACAACAACACAGTCACTTTCACTTCACTTTCTTTTTCAAATGACAACAAGAGGCTGAAGTGAAGTGTTTAATTGAACGAATAAACGGTTGGTGGGGTTTTTTTCTTCTTTTTTATGAAATAGGTCCCAAAAACCATTGCGCTGCTTGAATAATCGTACTGATGGGCAGCAAGAGTTTGCTGTGTATTGCACTCTACTGTTGACTCATTGCAGATTGTTTTGACTTAGAATACATACAAGTCTCTCAGGTGAACGACACTGGTAGCAGTCCAAAGCTAAGGGACGTTGAGAAACTAGGGTCAAGGTTACAGTAGCTGATGTTATATCACTTGGCACTGTTTTTGTGTATTTTTCTTTCAAAGCATCAGGTTCATGAGTTGTGAAATTCCAGAACATAATGACATTGCATCTGTGTCAGTTCAGAGTCAGCTGGCAGGCCCACCTGTGGGTACACATTTGAGCACACCCACACACACACACACACACACACACACACACACACACACACACACAAACTGCCCCTGACCTATGGCTTGAATGAAGAGGAAAACAGCTTTAATGTCATTAACCAGGTAGAGTAGAGTAGAGTGTAGAGTAATCTTTTATTATCCCACAAATGGGAAATTTGGGCGTTATAGGGCTCTTATAAAAGTGACAGATATACAGAAAGAATAGAAAAAAAGATATATAAAAATAGAGGTATAAGGAAAGAGGAACAAGTACAGGAGAAAGGTGAAAAGTACAGGAGCTATAATAATAAATTATCTATCTATATAAATATATAAAGGTTTTTACTTACATTTATTTAATCATTTATGTACATACATAAAAAAAGCCAGATTTGGTCCAAATGAAGCATCATTTGCATTTGTTCACACTGAACACTTTTAGCGCTCTGTAAAAAAATAAAACTTTGATCAAACATCTAAGTTAACAAAACACGAACAGTTTTACCTTCTGTTAATTTATTACTTAAAGTTCAGTGAACTCAGATTTTTACACCAACAGTCCAGTTACTAATGAGTGAAAAACTCTTTTTATTCTAATAAATACTTTATTTTGTATTAGTTGAATTATTGATGAAAATGTAAATAATAACAGCTTTTTAAATGTCAATAAACAAGATGAATCACTAAGTTAGATTGGTTAGATTGGTTAGTGATAAAAAACATGTTACGCACTAAAGATGTGAATGTAAGGGTGGGGCAGGGGGGTGGGGGGTGGAGTAGCTGCTGGAAACTATCCCAGTGCTTATTGGGCAAAAGAATTCCCCTGGACAGGTCACCAGTCCATCCATCCATTATCTGCCGCTTGTCCCAAACAGGGTCGCGGGGGGGTGCTGGAGTCCAACCCAGCGCACACAGGAGGGACGGGGACGGGGGATGCACCCTGGACAGGTCGCCAGCCCATCGCAGGGAGGAGCAAGACAGGGACAGCACCTTGCTCAAGGGTACCTCAGGGCAACCTCGAACCCCCGATCCTCCGATCATGTGGCCAACACCCTAACCACTAGGCCACATGATCGGAGGATCGGGGGTTCGATGCCCTGACTTGAAAATCCTATTTACTTTGAGATACTTGATCTCTGATGCATTGTATCTCTGTCTATGGCCCTTGAGATGTTTCTACAAGTCTACCTGTTTCCAATTTAATTCATTGGACATGGTTAGAAAGGCACATGCCTGTCTATATAAGTTCTCAGAGTGGATGTCAAAGTAAAAATAAACAAGCCATGAGATAATTAGCTGCAGACTTGCAAGACAAGATGTTTTCAACATACAGATCTGTGGGGGGATACCATTCACATCTCTACAGTCAAATGTGGTGCTGGTAGCATTTTTTACGGCATTTTTAGCAGACGCTCTTGTCTCACGTCCTAATTACAGGGACAGTCCCCCTGGAGCAACTCAGGGTTAAGGGTCTGGCTCAGGGACCCAGTGATGGTAGTGCTAGAGGTGGGATTCGAACTCTTGATCCAGAGATCCACAGGCAATTATCCTGCCACTAGACCACCACCACCCTCATGGTAGCATCATGCTCTGTGAATGTTTTTTTCAGTGAGAGGAACTGGGACATGGTCAGGATAGAAGGAAAGAGGGATGCAGACCATTGCAGGAAGAAATGATCATTTGCATATCCAGATTTAGTGTAATTATTGCTCTGGGAAAGAAGCCGTCCCAGAATCTGTTTGTCTATATTTGTCCTGTACCGCATGCCAGAGGAGAGGTGAAAACCAGGGTGTGAGGGGTCCTACAGAATGTTCTTGGTCTCAACTGAATTTGAAGGGTCAAAAACTTTCTACATGCACTGTATGTGTTCTCACACCTCTCAATTAGAAAAGAGGGTTCAGTGCTATTGTTTTGGGAAAGGGAGTTTACTACAGTACAAAACAGAAGGTGGCAATTACTACGAAGTGCACTGATCCTCAGAATACACAGGCCATCTGTGACCAAGAAGTTGGAGAGTTGGATGAGTGAAGTGGAACATGCATTCTCATTTAACCATAATGTCAAAGACTGAAATGAAGAAAAAAGGCACGTTCGTTTGATGTTAATCCGGATAAAAGTGTGAATATGGTGGCCTCGCAGTGAGGTGATGGTCTGTTGGTAGGATACTTGCTTCTGGAGCAAGAGGTTGCAGGTTTGAATCTCACCTCCAGCATTACCACCATTGGGTTCCTGAGCAAAACCCTTAACTCTGAGGTGCTCCAGTAGGACTGTCCCTGTAATCAGGAATTAGAAGTCACTCTGGATAAGAGCATCTGCTTAATGCCATAAATATAACATTTTAAATGCAGAACCAGTCCTTCAATTTCTTTTCAAATCCTTATGATCAATAAGGAGTCTCAGCATCAACGCTTATCTGCCATGTGGGTTCAGATTGAATTAGTAGTCCTTTTAGCTCTGGTGTTAAGGCCATACATACAATCAGTATCACTGTTTTTGAAAACTTCCTTTTCAGGCTCTGAGGAATTCTTCAAGACTTACCAGTATGATAGTTCTATTTACATTATCATTGTAATTTGTGATGGTTTTGTACCCAAAGTGGACATTAACCATTTAGCATGATTATTTTTTAATGCCTTTTAATAGAAATTGAAAAATGTTTGTGTAAATTGATTTATGGTTGCATTATGGTTGGGCAGTGGTGGCCTAGTGGTTAGGAAGTTGGCCACAGGATCAGAAGATCAAACCCCTTACCAGTTTGAACCCTGAGGTACCCTTGAGCAAGGTATCATTCCCGTCACTGCTCCCCGGGCGCTTTCATAGCTGCCCACTGCTGCACAGTGTTTGCATGGGTTAAATGCAGAGGTGCAATGTCGTTGTGGTTCACGTGTGCTGTGCTGTGACCTCGCAATGACAATGGTTGTCACTTTCACTTTCATTAGGTACCAAAGAATCACAAATAAAATGATTTGGCTCCTTTAATCAGATATATGTTTCATTCTTAAACTCACAGTGACTTTAGGGCTGCAATATTGAAATGACCTGTTTTGACTGGCTGCCCTGTATTGTTTCTCATGCAAAAAGCACAACACGCTAAAACTCTACTTATAACTTCAATGTTAATAAGAGTGTCTCTGTGACTCTGTGGCCTGGAGAAGAAATAGTATGAAGCTTCAACAATGTCAAGAAAAGAGAAAAGAGACAATCTGTTTTTCAACGATAAGGCCTTTAAAAATCCTACTGACGGGAGCTGTGAGAAACATTTCTGCTTGTTAAAGGACGATATGTTTTTTTTTTTTAGCACAGTGGGCTTGAAAGGCCACCTAACCGTTTTTGAAATCAATATTCTCTTCTTCTTTAATTCTTCTCCTACATTTTTGAAGCCACCAAAACTTGAGAAGTCATAGACGTTTGACACCAAACACAGCACACACAGTTCAAACACCAATCACACACTACAAACACGACCCTTCAGAACTTCACAGAATGTCCACACTCCACACACATTCCACAAACCAAACACACTTCACACATCACACGTATCTGACACAGCGCACACAATGCTTTTCAAGTGTTATCAGCCACTCTGTCAATCCAGCACAAACTTTCCTCACACTGCCTGAGTGTATTTTTAGACCGGCAGCCTGTAAAGGTTTTTACCACTCTCGAAAATGCTTCACATGTTCTCTTGATTGATTTATTATCTCAAGTGGAACTTGACCAATTAACACTCTTTCAGTTTTTCTCTATGCATTTCTTTATTATGTATACATCTGTATCTATAAATAGTGTTAGTCTTGTAATATATTACATGTATGTACAAACATTTGTGCCATTTTTATGCCACTCTTATAGTTTACATAATGTACACGTGCTCTGTTACTAGAATACATTGAAAAGCTTACATAGATAAAAAAAAGGATATTTTTGGTTAAAAAAATATTCATTTTATATAATAGAAATAGGTAGAATGTAGTGATCATTAGGAGAAAACATAAAATCATTTCTTTCTATCTGTCAGTTTGGTCAGCAACTGATAAATATATAATTCTAATTACTATGTTACACTTTGATATGTGGAATATATGTACATCTATATCTATATTAGTTACAATGTAAACTAAGTATTCATGGTCTGAGGTATGTCTAAAGTAATCACATCGAAACATTCTGACAAAATAGCAGCAAAATCAAGCCCTCTTCACACTTCCAACCCAAGGCTGTGGAGTCATCTGTTTCCATATGAGACTGGCGCACCTGAAAAGTGAAGCAAAAAAACATTTAAACACGGAATGAACTGCAAATCTTTCTGTTTTTGGCCCTTTATAGTGCTATACATTCATAGATCCATTGTAGTGGTACTGACCTCATCGGCGGATGAAAGCCACAGGAAGTTCTCGACTGGGCACAAGGGTTCCTGAATGCACAGCATCTACTGGCTCATAATCCGTTGCCACAATCTTGTAGTCACGGATTAACTGTGATCATAAAATTGCATTTTAATTGTCATTTGAACTATATTTGCATTCAGTACCAATCAAGATCTCCTCTAAGCAGCAGATAAGTGCTAGAGTGTGACCTTACCCAGCACAAAGCGAGCTGTATCTGCAGCTCAGCCAGCCGCCGGCCGATGCACATCCTTTTGCCGATGCCGAAAGGCACGTAGGCGAACGGGTTGATGGAAGTTTTTTCCTGGAGCCAGCGTTCCGGCCTGAACTGCTTCCCATTGTGGAAGTATTCCTCATTAGACCCAAGAGCCTGGCTGTTAATCATCAACACGGTCTGCAAATGAAACAAAAAGGGAATAAAGTCTAAATATTATATAATCCAAACTTTAACAGCCTTTCTGGTCCCATTTTCAAATACACATACCATTCGTTGCTATTCTTACATCACTCCCAATTCATATAAGACCTCTTGTTATTTGCATATTGACTATTTGTAAAGAAGTCTCTCTACAGGAGGCAATGTTTATGGAACATAAGCGGTAATGCACTCACTCCTTTAGGCAAGGTGTAATCTCCCAGTACGGTGTCTTTGTCCAAAGTCCGGCTGGTGAAGGGCACAGAGGGTGAGACTCTGTATACATGAGAAAAAGAAGAAAAACACACGCTAAGCTCCTTGCTGCTGTGCTGGGATTTTATTCTTTTAAGTAAGTGTGAGTGCATAAGCCGAGAGGTATGAGCCACATTACGGTATGGCTTGCATACGGCATATTAGTCAAGGCATGATAATCCCACAAAAACACCATAAACATTCCCAGGACCATGCTACAGTATTACCCTTGCTTAATGTCCAAGATTATTTTTGTCTGTCTCATGACATGACCATTAAAGCTTTTTCGTCGCTGATGAGTTTATGCTGGTAACATGACTCTGGGGACCCAGCCCAAGATCACAGTGCTTGTTCTCTGACTTTTGACCCAGTCATCTGCTTGAGACTCTCAAAGCTAACCAGTCTGCACACTAAAGGCATGCTAAAGGCTGTCATGTTTATTATTGACCTGGATCAGAGTTTCATGCATTTTTAGATTATGGAAAAAGAAGTAAACTTTCAGATCCAGTGTTATGGGTTTAGCTGAGTTAGATCAAACATAAACTACTGATTCAGTTAAATAGTCTTATGTCCCATATAGCAAGGTGGTCAGCCACCTTGATTTTTTTATTTTTTATTTTTATAAATATGCTTTAAAAATGTACTACCTTGAGAATGGCTACCGGAATACTTTGCATGAAAAACAAATGTGAGATTGGATTTTTAAAGGTTTACATGGGCCTGTGTGCTAATGCAGGCTCTATAAATAGAATCAATCATTTGGAAAAGACAACTGAAGGTGTAAGAGGAAGAGCATCCCTCAACAAGATAAGAACTATCAAGAGAAACATAAAAAAAATAAAACATAAGATGCTTGAGATCCCTCCAGGAGCTTGTTCTTAAGAGAACTTTAAAGCCAAGGTATCAAGTGATTTTTGCACATGCACGTGAAAACGTGCAAAGAACCAGGTTTGAGGAACACTGATCTATTAAACTGTGTATCCAATTTAAGCACGTTTTTAAAGTGTTTTGCTATCATGCTAATTAACTTCCGGGAGAGAAAGTTTCCACTTTAAATGGAACTCCAGCATCAGCATCCATCAGAACAATGAATGATTGTCATTTATGCTGTTTAGTAAAATGCAATGACTGATTTTAAAAGTAGCGCTCTTTGTCTTTTATAATCATTCATATACTGCTATTATCCTTACTTTGGGAGCAGATACATCTTATCTGGATTGGATGTTTGAGAGCTGTGGAACCCGTTGTCTATCGGTTATGTGACCACTTTTTAATAATGAATGCTTTTTTGGTTAGAACACAATTTCCTGATGTAACATTTTACCCCATACAGTGCTAAACTCAACTAAACTCTAAAAAAGTTAACTCCACATAAATGTCCTTGTGAATTTGTTCACTCAGCCCTCTTGAACGCTCGAACGACAAGGATGACGATGTCCTACCTCATGGACTCCTTCAGACAAGCCTTGAGATAGGGCATGTTCTTGATATGCTCAGCACATGGTATTTCTCCGGGTGGCACCACTTCTGTGATCTCCTTCAGCAGCTTGTCCTGAGCTTGGGGGTTCCGTGAGAGGTTGAAAATGGCCCACAGTGTGCTGTTAGCAGTCTGAATGGAGAAAGGACAGGAATTTGTTTTGTCATTCTGGACCACTGGTCACCAAAGGTTCACGACTCAACGGTCGTCACATTTCATAAAGAGCTGGACAGCCAGGCGACATTGTTCTTGGGTTGCTGTGTGCTGCATGTGATGTGACCTCATACTAGCGACTTAGCTGCTTGAACGAGCTAATCTTTAAAGCAGTGGGCTGGAGCGAGGACTTTAGTTCATTGTTGCGGAGCTGCAAAGCAAGCTAAGGGTAGCCACTCTGTCATGGATGGCTGGAGGCTTTTAAGAATGTGTGGTCATACTCACTGTCTCCACACCCCCGATCTGGAGCTCGGTCGTGGCAGCGTAAAGCTCCTTCTTGGTGAGGGGACTGTTATGGTAGATGTCACAGAGGAAGTCATCAGATTGTCCCTCTGAGTGTCTCATCAGTTTCTTGTCGATGTAGTGCTTCGCTGAGAACAACAAGAAAAGAAGACTTGTTTCACAACCTCAGCAGGTCCACAGAGATCATTTCAGGGTCTGTGTTGTGTTTTGTCTGTGACCTTTAGATGTTTTTGAATTCAGGAGACTTTCTAAAAACAATCTTGCAAAGTGCTTTAAAGTCTGAAGTTTAAAAGTGTTCAAAAGTTTTTCAAAGTGTTTTAACTCCTCATGGATCATCATAGATACTCCTCTCCACTGAAAGAAGCCAGGGGTGGATTATATACAACACACATATTCATGTATTAACTTTTTGGGAAGGAGCTTTCAGAAATGTTAAATACTTCAGACGTCCGGTTACTATAAACACCACCGCGAACAACTAACGCAGAATAAAAATCTAAAAGAATGGTTTTTTTTTCATACATTTGGAACAAAAAAGTTGGTCAGCTCTCCTTTAATGAATGACAGGAATGCCTGTCAGGAGGTTGCCAGTAAGGCAGCAGTATGAGAACAACTATGGGTACACAGCACCCTTGCATCAACACCCCCCCCCCCCCCCCCTTACTCTCTGTTCCTGCTAAACCAAATATTTGGCTGCATTCTCTTTGCACTTAGGTCATCCAGTTTACTACAACTCTCCCTCTCTCACCCTCCCACGGGGAAAAGAGCGGAGTGAGTGCTGTGTAGGGGAGGGGGAGGTTGGAGGGGTTGTAGAGGAGGCAGTAAGTTCATCTCTCATCACCTGACTTGAAATGAGTAGTTTGTGGGTCACACGTCATGGCCTTTCTATACCTGTACTAAAAATACGGTCCCACGCGGCCGTGTGCTCCTGCCACGTCCTCGTATTCAGGCTCTTGTGCAGCTCCACCGGAGTCACCATCATCGTGCCAAACGTACTCATCATCTGGAGGGCAGAAGAAACAAACCAAATTGCACCAGAGTTAGAATCTAACCAGAGTAAATCTAACTAGTTAAAAGGCCTAAGATGTAGAGTAGGTTTCATTATTTATTTAATTTATTATTAGTAGTATTAGTATGCTATGTTATACATACATGTTATCCATGTACTATGTTTTATGTTTATGATGATAATCATCCTCCTCATTATTATTATTATTATTATTATTATTTTAATAATTATATATATATAAACAAAAACACAAATAAAAAAAACACTTGTGTGATAAACAAACATGTGAATCCACACAGCTGGTGCTTTGGTTCACTGTTTTCCCAAAGTCCTCGTCTCAGATTCTCCTTTTTACTACAGGACTCTGTTTTCATGAATGACCCTCCGGGGGCGGGGCTGCCACTGCCTTATTTGGTTGTATGTGGGCGGAGACTATACAAGAACCTAACTTGTGCTCCTTTATCTTATATAGGAGTCTTAAACTTACTGAACTAACAAAAACACGTGAAAGGGAGGTGAAAGTGCGGAAAAACACGCAGCTCTTGAGCACAGGAGCAGCAGAGGGGAGGAGGAGTGTGGAGGAGTGTGGGGGAGCGCGTGGGTACCGTTTTGATGGCGGTGATGAACTCCATCGCTTCTTCATCGACTTTTTCTTGCAAAAGACCAAAGCGTTTATCGTACAGCACGAAGCAGATGGCTGTAAGAGAGGATGGGGATGGGTTTAAATAGCTGTTTCTGAGGAAAACACTTAGAAGAGATGTGAAAAATTCAGATCCGGAAATAGAAATCTACTCCAGGATTTAGTTCCCACTGTGAGCGCTTCCCCGCTGGTGCCTCGCGCTCCTCGGAGAAACCGAGCGGTCGGAGCCAAATCCTGGACTGGATTTATTCTTTCTGGAACTGAATTTCGTGCCTTTCAACTTGAATTACAGAAACAGGCAACTTACTCTCAAAAGACCATTTATTCAGCTCAAAATACAGATCACTGATGGTCCCGTCCACATTCACAGCTCCGATCCTGTCCACGAAATCAGCCAGAACCTTCACAGAAAGACAAACACAGGTTAATGATGAGGCCCTGTGTGTGGAGAGAGAGAGAGAGAGAGAGAGAGAGAGAGAGAGAGAGAGAGAGAGAGAGAGAGAAGGAGAGAGAGAGAGAGACAGATAGACAGAGAGAGAGAGAGAGAGAGATAGAGAGAGAGAGATGATAGACAGAGAGAGAGAGAGAGAGAGAGAGAGTAGAGAGAGAGAAAGGAGAGAGTAGAGAGTAGAGAGAGAGAAGGAGAGAGAGAGAGACAGATAGACAGAGAGAGAGAGAGAGAGAGAGAGAGAGAGAGAAAGA
>CM029366.1:29145508-29160508 GCA_017165825.1 Hepsetus odoe | reverse complement strand
GTAGGATAAATCCATTCCAAAGCCAGGCCTGCATATCAAATTGGAAAAGAACTCTTGGGCATTCATAAGGGACAATCCTCCACTTTGAGCTTAAGATCTGGCTAAATGATCAATCCTGTTTTGTGAAATATCTCCAGCAGACTGGGGACAGGAAAAACATGAAAACATGTCTCTATATTGTGTTGCATTTAATGTGGTTTTATATGTGCGCTGTGTGTGCACCATGTGTATATGGTGTCTTTGTGTATAATTGTGTACATTGTGTAATTTGTGTACTGTGTGGTTTTGTATATTGTATACGGAATCACCAGCAGCCAGAAACTAATTCCTTGTGTGTGTAACAAAGTTGACCATTAAAGCTGATTCTGATTCTGATTCTGAGAAGGGCTTCGAACCAGGTTTTGGATCAGATTTTGGATTAGCACTACAGTCACTTCATACACTCATGGTCTTCCCACCAACAGCGTTTGAATGAAGTTTTCTCATCTTCTCTTTCAGTTTCATTTTCATATGATTTTAATTTAATTATCTTAATTGGTCCACCTTAGATACTGTTTTGCAGTAAAATCCAGAGGCAGTGGTTGCTGTAAGAATCTTGCACTTGAGTCATATCAGTGGAATAAAACATTGCAATTTAAGCACCAATCAATCAACAGCATCTATAAAGATATTTGCTGGTGGATTTGATCCGACAACAAAAGTCATTCACTTTAATAATCAGCCATCACTCTACATTACACTCTACTAATGAAGGGAAAGTGAACAGATTATATTCTGCAGAAGGGTCAGAACACTTCACACAAAGTTGACCTTCAATGTTCTTTAAACAGAAAAGAAATGAATGATGAATTGTTACCTGCCTTCAGTCCCTGTAATTAAAAAGGCTTTTTTTACATCACGTTTTGTATCTGTAGTGTTTCATTACAGTTCATGTGGGGCCATGATAATGGGTAGAAGTGTTTGTTTGTCTTTACCCATGCAGGCCACACACACAAGGATTATTTTAACGTGGATACAAGGCTATTGCGCCCTATTAAGGCAAATTTTGTTCATTTTCACTCGTTTAGTTACTACATACTACATATGAAAGTGAGCTATTGCTAAGTTAAATGTTAAATTACTTTCTGCGTTTCTGCATTTGTTGGCAGTGGCTTAGTTGATTTTGCCAACTGAGGGTGGTCCCATTATTCAGCACAGTCTCCATACCAGACGTTCCTTGCCCTATTCAGTCCTCACCACAGTTGTTTTTGATCATGGCCACCAAAACCTATAAATGCCCTGTTATTGCTCTCAGCCTTAGTACTGCATGTTTTTCACTGATGCACACCAAAGATCCCGAGCACCAAAGCCCCTCATTTGTGGATAACTGGGTGGGAGTTACAAGCCCAGGCTGTGGATCAAACAGATCAAAATCTTTCATAGCTTTAAAATTAGCACCTCAACTGTTTTTACAGACCTCAGTGTTTATAGAGATGCGTTGGTGGAGAGGTGGAGGTGTTTCAAAAACACTTTTGCCCGGGGTCCACACAAGACTATGGTCCATCCCTGCTCACAGGACATGCTCACTTCATTTTTAGGCCTTCTTCCTCACATTTAGGTCTTTTACACAAGATCTACGAGGAGAGAAACCCGAAAGCGAGGGCTTGTGGATTGATACGCGTAGGCGGTCATTCTAGCTAAGACACAAACTGTTCAGTTCTTTATATCTGACCTACATTCTGCCCTTGATAGGCTAATGTTGCTGCGTATCAACAAGGCAGCAACCAGTAAACAGTGCCATTCGATAGGGCAGGCCACCATGTGCACAGATAAGTAGCATCATTTCAGGAGAGCCGATGCAGAACACAGTGTGCTTCCTGGCAAGCTGCTGTCTTGGACTGTTATAGCAGTGAACACATTTTGCTTCCCAGCAATAAAAAAAATACAACCCTAGAGAGACATTTCAATGCAAATCTCTCCAAAGGTTTGACTGGTTGCGGTTTTGGCATGGTTTTTGCTCCTGACTAAGGGGTCAAAGACCAAGACACAGGCACCAAGTGGCATTTCCACTTAAACTGGGATTTGCGGGAAGAATATGTCATGAGCCCGGAAAACTTATCACGTTGCAGATCTGCTCCAGTCACGTAGGATGGGAATAAGGACAAAATAATGGCAATGGGATATTCTAAGGCTACAGGTCTCAAGCACTGACTCCTCTTACTCTGACTCCTTTAAAGACGGCCTGAATTGTGGCATGAAGAGCAATGCAGAATGTCATTACTGCTTATCTTTAACATAGAAAGTTTTAGCCCCCATCCTCCGCTCCAGTCTGAAACGCTTCCATTGAGGATAACTAAAAAATTTGTTTTGCAAAATTTACAATGCCAAAATGAAATGAGCTGAACTGGACTGGTAGTAGAGAACAGTGGTGTTTGGTTGTCCATATAATAATGGATCAGCTATTTTGATCCTTTCTGGAAACAAAGTCCTGCATTACCGATTTCTGTTAAGGCTCTCCACACCAAAAGTCTTCTTTTAAACTTCAATAAATGTCCCATGTTTTTTAAATAAATGCTAACATTGGGAATATTCTGTCACGATTATCTTCCTGTGAAAGGAAGGCCCCCCCAAAGTTCTTGCCCCAGAATACTTTCCATCTCCATAAATCAGGCTTTCGCAGTAAACATGGAAACAGAGGGTAAATACTAAACTAAAAACAAATTCAAAACAACAACAACAAAAAGGCAAAGCTTGTTGAGGTTTAGTGTGTAACTGTAGAGGCAGTCTGGTTTGGGTTTGATTGATTTTTGAAAGACTTGCCTTCTTGTTAATTCAGTGAATCAACATGTCGACAACACTGGAAACTTCCGTATTTCAAGGATTTTAACATTTCACAGAGCAGAACTCTCATGGATGCCCGAATGCCATGTTGTTGAAGCAGGCTTTTTAGTTCGGTTATAATTTTTTTAACATTTCAAACACGTGAAATTTGACTGACTGGGGTTTTAGGCATTTAACCCTTTATGTGCCTTAGAGGGAAATATGGAAAAAAGGTGTGCAAGGAAAATTAAAATTGAAATAACGAAAAACAAAATGAATAAATAAAGCTTATGAATAAATAAATTAAGAAAGAAATGAATAAATAAAGGAATGTGAAACAGGTATGAAATCATCTTTTAGAATTATATGAAGTACTGAAATAAAATATCATTTTCTGTTTTACAGTGTAAATTTAAGAAAGATTCCAGACTGATGCTGGATACAAAATAGCAGCATCATGTTAAAGATAGATAAAACTAATTTTAATAATAAGAATGAATGAATTATATTATTAATCAAATATAGCCCATTCATTGGGATGTATGTAACGATTAGGCTTTAGGAAATATTGCGCATTTAAACATTCAGGGAACAATTTTTGGCAATAATACTAGAGCCTAACTTTTAGATAACTGTTTTAAAAAAAACAAACAAAACAAATTCGTACAAGTGCTGAACAAAGCTTGAAACCTGACAGTGAAAATATATATAATTAGCTGGATTTTAACATCAAAACAGTTCCAGAGAGCAAGGAAAAAACACTACTCTGGTAAAACCAAGCTTTTTGGACTGCTGACAGAACCAATGCCACCCAAGGACTCTGCAAGGCTACATTTGGTCATTTGGCAGCATTAGCATGTTGGAACGCTCCGGTTGACGCCGACAAGGTCTTTTCATGTGTTAAGTTTTGGTTAAGCTGTTTTGTAACCAAGATTTGGGGATTTTGAATTGCGCAACCCAAAATCTTTCTTCAAAACAGAAAGAAAAGGGCAAGAAAAATGAAAACATGACAGTCAATCAAAGCACTTGAACAATCTGTGAAAACATGCGATCTCTCGTGGACTTATTTACCCCAATTTAGCAAACTATCTTGGGGAGCAAACATTTTAACACCTTTGTAAATGTGTCCATACAGGAAAGGTCACTGTTGTAATGTGCTGAGGTATCGGGAGGAGGGCCTGAGCCTGGGACAGAGAGAGAGGGAGTGAATGAGTGCATGCACCAGAGCACTGAACCACAGTTGACTTGAGCTTACTGCCCCTGACTGACACAGGGTCAGTGGGTTCGGCAACAGGCTGACACACATGTGTGCACTGACACAGACATACACATGCAGCTCCAAATACATCAAACAAGGCCTTCTTGACGAAAGGTGTTTACCAGAATAATCTGAGGCCATTGATTAATTGACCTGTGTGAAAGCAGTATTAAACCAACAGACTGAAATCAGGATCTAGAAGGAAAGTTTTGGATTTCCTCTGAAAACCTATTTAAAACCCAAACTTCAGACAAAAATCAGAATAAACTTCTGCACTTCCTGTCTCTCATTCGTTCAGTGTAATTGTCCCCAGACAAACTACTATTATTGCAGTTATTTTTATTTTGTTCATTATTACCTTATTCTAGTGATGCTACTTGAAAATCTTCATTCATAGACTAAACATGTAACACAGGCTCAGAAAGGAGTTCTCTGCTTGATTTCCAAGAGGATTTACCTTTCCCTAAAAAACATTTACACATTTACATTGTGTGTGTTTTTTTTAATAATCTGTTTTGCAATGTGTTAGTCTGAAGAACCTTTTCCTCAAAGGACCTTTTGTGGCGCCTTTTTTCAAGAGTGTGCTGGAAGGACACCGCAAGCATACGCCAAGTGCAAGGCACTATCTCAATGTGCAAATACTCAACTCGTTCCTGCTCATGCCTCCAGGCCAAATCATTCTTTTTTCCTTTTTTTTTCTGTTACCTGAGTTCACTCTTCTAAGGTTAACCATCTAGCAAATCTTCAGTGTTTTTAGATCTTTTTGTCAGATGTTTCTATGGTAACTGAAGTTTATAATTACAGGTATTTCATAAGTTTCAAAAACTTTTATTGACATTTACATTAAGTTGGCTCTTCTTCTTGAAGACCTCTGCAGTTCACCCTGGCATGGTGTCAGTCAACTTCTGGGCCAAATCCTGACTGATGGAGCACATTCTTGAAAATCAGAGCTTGAATTTGTCAGAATTTGTGTTTTGTTTGTCCACCACGACTGGAGGACTGACTACAAGTTCTTAGTGGGATTGAGGTCTGGGGAGTTTCCTGGCCATGGACCTAAAATTTCATTGTTTTGTTCCCCCGAGTCACTCAGTTATCACTTTTGCCTTATGGCCCAGTGCTCTGTCACGTTGGAAAAGGCAATGTTCTTCACCAGACTGTTCTGGATGGTTGGGTAGCTAGTTCTCGGAGGACAAGTTTTGGTGCCATTCTTTTTTGGTGACTTTGTTGTTAGAAAATTGCAGTGAGCCCACTCCCTTGACTGAAAAGAAACCCCAACATGAATGATCTCAGGCTGCTTTTGTTGCCATGGCACAGGAATGATGGTAGTGCTCACATTTTCTCCTCCGACAATCTTTTCCTCGATGCCCCAAACAATCAGAATCAGATTCATCAGAGAAAATGACTTTACCCCAGTCCCCAGTTCTTTGCTGCCCTTCTTGACACCAGGCCTAAAGTCTTCATCTCACAGCACATGCAGATGCACTCACACCTGCTTGCTGCCGCCTGAGCCAGCACTGGTGCCCATCCGCAGCTGAATCAACTTTGTAGAAGTGGTCCTTTAGAAAGCCCTTTGCTGGACTTTCTCAAAGTACCCTGGAGGCTCTTCACAACAACTGAACTCCTCTCCCCAGTTCTTTGATGCAAGTGGTAAATGGCTGATTTAAGTGTGAAATCTACCAGCAATATTCTTGTGAAGTCCTTTATGTGCGACACAATGATGAATGTACGTGTTTCCTTGCAGGTAACCATGGTTAACAGAGGAAGAACATCTAATTCACTCAGCATGACAGCATGATTTCCAGCCTCATCCTCCTCAACACTCTCACCTGTGTTAATGAGAGGATCACTGAAAGGATGTCAGCAGGTCCTTTAGTGGCTGAAATGCAGTTGAAATGTTTTTTTTAGGATTAAGTTTGTTTTCATGGCAAAAAGGGACTTTTCAAATAATTGCAACTTTCTGATCATCTTCATGACATTCTGGAATTTATACAAACTGCCATAAGGCATACAACTTTGTGAAAATTAATATTTGTGCTGAAATGGCTGAAAGTGACTCTTTTGTGAAGCATGGCACAGCACACAGTGAGACACAACAAAATTCAACCTCTGCTCTTCACCAACACACACCGTGCAGCAGGGTGCAGCTTATTAAAGCACCTGGGGAGCAGTGATGGGGATGGTACCTTAATTTAAGGTACCTCAGGGCAACCTACTGGTCTGGTATATAAAGCACTTGGGAAGCAGTGATGGGGATGGTATCTTGCTCAAGGGTGTCTCAGAGCAACCAACTAATCTGGAAATTCAAACACATGACTCTTCCTCGGATTCTTGGGCCCTTAAACTACCAGGCCAACGCACACACACACACACACACAGTCACAACTACAGTATGAAGTAATTACTGTCTACCCAAACCTCTATACCATTCCATGCCAGTGACTCAACTGTTTACCCACTGGATATCACCAGTGTCAAGCTGTCAAACTTAGTGTTTAATATTTTATTCATTTTGGATTAAGCTCAAATTTTCGTGGGCAGGGCCCAGTCTCTTTATAATTAAAAAAAATACTAATATATATATATATAGGGCAGTGGGCCTAGTGGAAAGAAGGGCACATGATCGCCAATGTGTTCCCAATATGTTGCTCTTGAGGTACCCCTGAGCAAGGTGCCGTCCCTGCCTCGCTCCTCCTCGCGATGGCTGGCGACCTGTCGGTGTGTCCCCTGTCTCACTGTGTGTGCTGGTTGACTCCCAGCACTTCCCTCACACTTCTCAAGGGACAAGCAGCAACAGAGTGGATATATATATATATATGAGCATATATATATATATATATATATATATATATATATATATATATATATATATACACACACACACACATATATATATATATATATATATATATATATACTGTGCAAAAGTTCTATGCAGGTTTGAAAAAAATGCTGTCAACAAAGAACGCTTTCAAAAATGGAAGTGTTCATCATTTATTTTCTGCCAATCAACAAATGCAGGAATGAACAAAAGAGAAACCAATCAAATCAATATTTACAGATTCACCCTGTCAAAACAGAAATATCAATTTTTCAGGTACACTTGCACACAAGCTTTGAAGGAACTCGGCTGGTAGACTGTTCCTAAACATCTTGAGAACGAACCACAGATCTTCTGTGGATGTAGGCTTCCTCACATCCTTCTGTCTCTACATGTAATCCAGACACACTGGATGGTGTTGAGATCAGGGCTTCCTGTAGCATCACTCTCTTGGGACTTCTTTGTTCTTCTGCTTGAAGATAGTTCTTACGACTCATTGTATGTTTGGGGTCATATTATTATTATTTATTATATTACAATTATTATTATATTATTATTAATTTGAGGCCAATCATACGCCTCCTTGATGGTATTGCATGATGGATAAGTATCTGCCTGTATTTCTCAGCATTGAGAATACCATTAATCCTGACCAAATTCCAACTTCATTTCTTGCAGAAATGCGCCACAAACGCTCGCTGAACCTCCACCATGCTTCAATGTTGCCCGCAGACACTCAATCATTCGCTTCCATTCTTCTCGATGAGCAACTGCCTGCTGCTTAAGCAGCCAAATATTTCAAATTTGACTCATCAGTCCAGAGCACCTGCTATTCTTTTTTTCCACACCCCAGTTCCTATGTTTTCGTGCATACTTGAGTCGCTTCCACGTCGGAGGTATGGCTTTTTGGCTGCAACTCTTCCATGAAGACCACTTCTGGCCAGATTTCTCCGGACAGTAGATGGGTTCACCAATCCCACTGGTTTCGCCAGTTCTATTGATGGCATTGCTGAACATCTTCCAATTTTGAAGCGTAATAAGCTTGATGTGTCTTTCATCTTGATGTGTCAAGTTTCCTTGGCCGACCACCGCGCTCAAGCATCCTCAACATTAGTCTGCTTCTTTGTGTTTCTTCAAAGAGCTTGAACAGCACATCTTGAAACCCCAGTCTGGCTTTGGAAATTTTGTCTGGAGAGACTACATGCTGATGCAGTATAACTACCTTGTGTCTTGTTGCTGTGCTCAATCTTGCCATGACATGAATCTCACCCAAAGTGAGGTTGTCTTCCACAACTTCACCTTGGTAGCAGAGTTTGGCTGTTCCTCACCCGGCTTCCTACACAGAATTTTCTTGTTTCAACCTTCAGATATTGATGATCATCAGCACTCGTTTGGTAAAACTGGCTGATCAGACACGACTATAATCCTATAAAATCCTGACCTTGGTGCAAAATTTCAGAAGAACTTATGCTGGTTTGAAGGCAAAAGGTAGTAACACCAAATATTGATTTGATTTAGATTTTTCTTTTGTTCACTCACTTTGCATTTTGTAAATTGACAAAAATAAACAAATCATTATTTATAATTGTGAAAGCGTTCTTGGTTTACAGCATTTTGCCTAAAACTTGGGCATTGTATATATATATATATATATATATATATATATATATATATATATATATAAAACATTTATTTAAATGATCTGCTGAAAGTTGAAAAGGCTGAAAAGGCATCATTGTGACTGGCAGGGTTGGAAGAAACGAGATGAACCCATTAACCCTAAAGTTTTCCATGAGCTGCTTAGAGGTTTGAATGAGCCAAGTCAATAGATCAACGGTAATCAATAACAGCCTGCCAAATCAGCCTTCTTCTCTTGCTCTTTCTGTGTTCACTCAGAGAGACATCTGAGGTCAGTATTTCAACATCTGAAACGGGTTCTCATCAGCACAGTGAATTCAAAATCATTATGTTTGACCTCAAAAACTGTAATTTGAGAGCAAATGCTTCTTAAATTTGTCATGGTTGATGAGTCAGTCTGTTACCATCACTTGTGCCTTATCCGACAGCTACGCCAAAGATTTCCGCAATCAGACTCTGACTCTCCACAGGCCTCTTGACCCTGTGTAGAGCTACTACCTGTGGCAAATTTGCTGAAGCTCTTGACCCCAGATATGGCAAATGGCTCACAATACAGAAACCCTATTTACAGGACTGTGTCTTTCATAAACAAGCAGACGTACCCCCTTACCCAGGCTTATCTTATCATGTTATTGTTAAGTAAACAGATGCCCTGGGTAATGTTAACTTGAATCTGTGGTCAAATAATTGGCGCCTTAACATTATGTTCTTATGCCCATCTCACCTGGTCTCAACATACAATCACTTCACAAAACTATATTTGATGGAATTTAATGTAGTTTTTAATAAAAACAAACAAACGAAAAAAAATCATAACTGGAGGTGGAATTTAGTATACAGGTTAGGAAGTTCAGATAGTCCAAAATGTTGCTTTCTATCAAGATGATATTGTAACGTTTTATACATTTATACACGCCAGTCATGCTCTACTGGACCACAATCAGGTCACTGATTGGTTTAATTTTAATAAAGATTTTGCTTTACTTTCATCAGTAAAGCAGTCGATTTAGGATCTTTAAGATGAAATGAAGCACCTATTGAAAGCTGAACAGGTGTTTCTACAAACCTCTGAGTTTGTTGCGCAACTGTCCTTAGCAGTTACATAATCAATGGAGATGAGTGTTCACATTCCGTGGCTGCTGGCGCGTGGGTCGGTTACAACACCCCCCATCATGCTTCACGGATGAGGTGGTATGATTTGGATCTTAGCAAGTTCCTTTTTGTCTCCACACTTTCTATAAACTCTTTCAAGTACTCTTTCACAAACAGTCTCTGGCCTTCCTGTTTTTGTAGCTAACCGGTACTTTTCTTAAGAAGGCTTCTGCACATAGATATCACTAACAAATACACATCTGCCACCTGAATACTGTTTATCTGTCAGAGAGGGGATTTTTCAGAGTCAGATCTTCAAGATCTTCTGCATCCAACTGGTCTCTAGGCATGACTGAGTTCACTATTACGTCTGATTTTATGAATAGTCTTTACTTATCCTATGTAAGATATATTTTCCAGCACTTAATCTTGTCATTGTTTTGTTCTGCATTCATCATTTCAGTTTGTTGTTCTCTGCTGTGTTTTGTTGATGTACTTCTATACTTATGCATAAATGTAATGTAAACTAGATGTATAGATCCTCTATATGTTTTATACATGGTAAGAGAGATATATTTATATATACATTAAGTCTGCATACATTAAGTATACATTTATAATTATAACACAATTAGAAACCAGCAAACTGAAGCTGAATACTGTCAAAGAAACGTAACGGTGCTGTAGTGAGTTTACATGTTTTATAAGATCAATTAAGTCAATGCAATGCTCTGTGTTCAACTTCCAAACAATGTTCTGATTCGAAGATCTGACAACATTAATTGGGTGTGATAATAACACTTATAAAATTAAGAAAATGTTCATTAGATGTTGCTTAGATGATGACTACATGTGTTTTCCTCATGTTTGTTCCCCAGAATTCTTGTTACAGTGTCATGTCTGGACCTGTGAGATTTACAGTGCTTTTACTCAGAATTTAATATCCATCTAGATGACACTGTATGGATGATAGCCTCCTTGGGGTCTTCCTTTGGAAGTGGCTTAACACTTGCTCCATTTACAAAGTCTTCTTATCAGGTTTGTAATAACTGTTGGTGGAGATGAGATGATACTCGAAGTAGCCCAGATGGAAGCCGGGCTTGAGCATAACAAAAACAAATCCCATATCAACTGTTCGAGAGGTGGTATCAACACAGGCATGAAGATAAAACAGAGCAGTAAAAAAAAAGGATGAGGCCCATAACTGTTATGCAATCTGAACTGAAGTGCATTGTTGACCACTGCTGGATTTTAACTAGCACACTGTCAGGTGTTGTCAGCACTGTCTAGACTGTCTAGACCACTGGGCTTCCCCAGAAGAATTGAGCCATCTTGTCAGCCTCTACCCCACAACACTGACCATTCTCTTTTCCAAAAGGACAAACTTAAAATTAATTGCGATGACACATCTTCCACAAGGATCAGAAACCTTCAAGGAAAGCCATACCACAAAGTCCTGTGTGCATACAAACCCCTTGGCAGACCTCCCACTTTCATTCAATAGTAAAACTGTATTATTATGACATGTCCATAAATACGACAGAGGAGTGTCATATGACTGACAACAACTGACAGCAGAATGTCCTGTTTGCTAAACCCATAACATCTGCCTTTATATGTTATGAAATGATTCCATGTGAATTCAAAAGAGACTCAGATATGTTTCTTTGTGCTGCTATCTCTTTCAACCTATCCTCTATAATCACAGTATGTTTTCCCTGGGTACACTTCTCATCACTTCATCTAAATCACTCCACTCCTTCTTTTCTCCTCCATCTCACAACCAACTGTGGACATGGGCACTAACAACATTCATCATCACACCTTCAACTTCAGCTATTAAACCCATCACCCCCCACACCTCTTCACTCTCCAAAACATATCCACAGCCTCCTTCCATGATAACACCTACCCAATTCCTCCTTCCATCCACACCGTGGAAGAACAATTTAAACCCTCCTCCAATACACCCAGCCTTACTGCCCTTCCATCTAGTCTTCACACACAAAATATCATCTTCCTTCTCCATCGCATCAGCTCATTCTCTGCCTTTACCGGTCATGCTGCCAAAATTCTACCCTCACTTCCACTCTCCTACACTTCCTTCTCTCCTGCCTGCAAACATGCCTTCCCCCTGTTCTTCTCCTCTTGCTACCAGTACCCTGCTGGCTAACAGCAACCCGGGCCTTGACTGGTCCAAAATGGAAAGCTGTTTTTTTGTCCATATACTGATTTACTGATGCAAAAGTTTTACACCGGATGCCCTTCCTGACATAACCCTCCCCATTTATCCAGGCTTCGGACCTGCAGAAAGAAATTTTGGCTTGGTTTGGCTGATCAGAGGATCCGCCAAAATGTATATAAAGGAAAGTGACACAGTATACAGTATATATATGTTCACGAAAGCCTGTGCACCGGATTACAGTCCCCCATGGAATGGGCTCATGATTTATGAGTGCATGCTCTGAGCTTAGCACCAGCGTAATAACACTTCACCGTTCACAGCACCCGTATGGACCCACATGTGAGAAGGGCTCTTCTTTCCCCTCCACCCCCTTTTCTTTAGGATGGCTTATATTAAGAAATAGCCGATAATGCTGGGAGCTATGGAGGTTGTTTACCCCTTTATAGTAGACAGCTGCATTCCTGTTTACAAACCAGTTGTCCCATAGAGAACAACTGTTGTGTGTTTACCCATTAGTGTTCAGGAGCCTGGGTGATGACAAGTACTGCTGGTGTTTATTTGGCTTCCTGTAATGTATGATGAGGCTTAGGAGCATTCCAGGCCCGTGTATTTAAATGCATTAGAAAACCATAACAAACCTTTCACACGATAGTAGTAAAAAGTATGTTGCTGTTGGAGAAAAAAACAGTACCTAGGGCTTCCTATGGGCTTTTATTGAGCGGAAGAATCCACGATTGCACAATATGCTCGTAAATACACACGTTGAACGCACGCACAACATGAGGCTTACGTCGGCAGAGAAAACACAGAGAGTGGGGCAAAACAAGTGTCTCTGTAAACAGGTTCAAACAGGTAAAGAGAGATCTCTGTGATCTCTGAGCTGTCTGTGTACCAGTCGGCAAACAAACGCCTGGCAGAGTTTCTCCTGCTGGGTGGCTTCCATCATATGCAAGAAGTGTTTGTAGCCTCGGGGACTCAGTGCTGCCACAGCACCCCATAAAAGCCAACATTCTCAGTCAATGAATGTGGTGCCATTGGCTCAGCCAAGGTTATGTTGATATGGTCAGGAGATGAAGGGAGAGGTCAGCATGGTTGAACATTAGGACAGGGCAGGTGCTACAGGCTTCTTTTCATGGCACCACTGGAGAGATCCACACTACTGTCCCAGCAGGAGATGAGAGATGGTGTGAGTGTGTGTGTTTACGAGGAGGGAGGTCCGGTTCTCTGTGTGCTAGGAGGCTACGAGTAGGGACCTTTGGGAGGTTTTTGGGCGAGAGCCAAATGCAGGGTTCAAGAGTGGCAGCCTGGACTCCAGCAGCTCCAGCATCCCTCCCTAACTACTGTACTGAATCAGCAACTCAAAAACATTACTGCATTTATCTCTCTGCCAAGATGTAGAGCGGAAGAACACCCCCACCACACTTCTCTCTTACTCTCTGTTAGAGCTGTGAATAACATCAAAAGCAGAAATGTTATTTGAATTGAATTTTTAATTCTTTTTTTCTTTTTCCTAATTAGACACATGATCAGACATGGTAAAACCTGAAATTCTGGTATAATGACCATTACATTTTTAAAGGTATCCACGATCTGACTTCTCCAGTGTACAGGATCAAAAGCACCATTTTAAAATCTTAATTAATTCTGTTTAATTCAATTTATTAACATAAAAAAATGAAATGATGTGTGGATCTATTATTAAAGGATTACATTCAAATTAATTAACCCAATACTGGATACTGTACCTCTTTCAGTTCAACAGTATGCATATTCATCTGAAACTCATCTATTATACAATGTAGGTCACTCTCACAGGACTCCACAGGAGCTTTTTTTTATTTTATCTTAAAATAAAATTAAAAACCAAATCTGACTATAAATATTTTAAACAGATTAAATCCAGTCATCAAATTTCACATTATACAAATAGTCATTATTTTTTGTTTTTTAACTTCTTTGCCTAGATCAGAATAGATCACTGAACAGATCCCCTCTCTGCTGCCCTAACACACACTGTCCTTGTTGACTTCTAAAGTCATTTGTCATCCAGTATTCAGAATAACAAGCTGAGTACAAAGTCTAGTGGTTCCAGAGTTCATTGGTCGAGACCTTGAGGAGGCATTTCACAGAGAGATCAGCGAGAAAACGCAGACACAAAAATCTACAGGCGGAGGGAGCACGGCCTGCAGCAGACACAGCACACCAGCCACCAACACACCAAGGTCCACATGTAATAGTGCGGAGTTCACTGCCCCACTGCCCTACTGCACCCACTCACACGAAGCCCAGGAGGAGCACACACACTCACACACACTCACCACACACACTCACTCACACACCTCACTCACACACTCACTCACACACACTCACCACACACACTCACCACTCACACACACACTCACCACCACACACACTCACTCACACACACACTACCACACACACTCACTCACACACACACTCACTCACACACACTCACTCACACACAGTCACTCACACACACCACTCACACACACACACACACACTCACACACACACACACACACACACATACCATAAACACATGGTCATTGCCTACACACACACACACACTTCACACACACACGCACACACCACACACACACACTCACATACACCACACACACACACTCACACACACACACACACACACACACACTCATCACACACACACACACGCACACACACACACACACACACACACGCAGACACACACACACACACACACACACACACACACACACACACACACACACACACACACACACACAAGCATACATACATGATCAGACTGGCACCAGTATTCAAACACTCATATCAGTAGATGCACCACTTCAGTAAATATTAAAATAAATAAAATGAAACCAAAATAGTGTTTGTTAATAGGAGAAGCAGAGTCCACAGATTCAACCAGACGCCAGCAAAACGATAACAAGAAAATGAAGGATCATCAGCTTCATTCATTTTCATTTCTTTTCTTTTCTTTTCTTTTCTCACTGAAAAAAGGTTTATAAGAATTCGAAAGGTAGATCTGTCCTTTATGTCCAAGTTTTAAAACTTGTCCTACATTTAAAAGCATCACCTCAAATTTAATTCCCAGATTTAAACTTAGAAATAAACTATGTATTTTAAGCAACAACTAAAGGTGACACAAGTGAATATTATTCTCATGCCTCATATAATCAAATCAATTTA
>CM029366.1:29118008-29140508 GCA_017165825.1 Hepsetus odoe | reverse complement strand
TACTTTGGTTATTTTTAGGGTTAGTCGTAACACATTCTCTTGCACTGGCTTTTACAAAATACGGCACATTATTAAATAGTTTACAGTACTTTTAACTCATATAAAGAAAGCACGTGTTCCGTATTTAGAGGAACGCTTTAAGTGGAATATCACATATTTCCATAAACCTTAAAGATTTTAGGCTCATATGAAAGAATGGATCACTAGTGGGACCATTACTCAACGTATTATTGCATTAGACTGAAATAATAATAAAAAATAAAATAAAAATCATCATTTACTATTAACTGTTAGATCTATGCATGTCCCAATGATTTAAAATCATGAATCTAGTTCCCTTAATTGTGCTTTATTTATCTAAAAGCTATCAATGAATTTCACAGTTTAACATATCTGATTCACTACAGAAATTATAGAGAAGGTCACAAACGTTTGGGTTATCCAAGCCTAGTGTCCAATCTAGGTTTCATCTTTAGTGAACTATTGCTGCTTTGGTGGGTTTCTAGAAAATGGAAAATAAAAAAACAAGCATAAGTATTTGCGCCCCCCACCCCACCCCCTTCCAAATCTGAATCTAAAAGTCTTTTGTGTCAATAATGATCCACACAAATTCATCTTTAATTCACTTGGTCTTTTGGGTCAAATGCAAACTGAAACTCTTCGGTCTTCCAAAGCACTTTGGTCTTTGATGGGCCTTAGTCTTCAGTGCAGAGGCTTGTCACAGATGATAAGAGAAAAGGGGAATATGTTCCTTGGAGCGAGTTGAAACAAACCCGTTTCCAGGAAGCTTGCTGCTCCCTGCTGATGGTCCTGCAGTTCCTGGCTTGGCCTTGTGATTACTGTTGACTGCCTGTGCCCTAATGCATAGTGAGGGGCATCTGAGATGTAAGGATTCTGCCCTCTAGAGGTAGTCCAGCTCTAGTGCATGACTCAGTGCCTCCAGGTCTGCCCTGCACGTTACCCTCCAGAAAGGCATGTTTTTCTAAAAGAAATTAGGAATGTTAAAGCTGATGTAGCATAACAGAGGCTAAATACATTAACTGTGGATTGAAACAGTAAACTACTTAATAAAAATCCCAAAGCACTTCAATATTCACATGAAATAATATACTGCTTTAAATATAAGATATATGATATGGACTAATAAATTTTTATTTCTCACCGACCCCCCCCAAACAGTATTTGGCAATTTGAAAAATATCTAAAATTCCTCTACATGTATAAACAACAGTGAGACAGCGGTAATGCAATCACTCAGTCTTCTTACTTTCTTCGCCACGGTTTCCTCTTCCACTCCGTCTCCAATGACCACATACACGGCTCGCCTCCCGAACCTCTGAGACACTCTTTCGAAGCAGCTCTCCTTACCTGATGAAATCATACACAGCAAAAGCCTAGTTTAATTTGAGTCTAAACAGGATCTGAATTGTTCTTCCCTGATTAAGAAAAAGCCACAAACCAGTTTTGGTGGCGCTGTAAATGTTCTCGATGGGGAACGCTCCTCCAAGACCATAGAGCAGCACTTTGGACAGAGCTGGGATAAGCTGAGTGGTGGTGACCATCACATTCACACAGTTTGGTCTGCAGAAGGCAAAAGAGGAATCAAAACTGAGAGATAGGAGGCAAGCTTCACTCATCATTACGGTTCCCCTCATCAGATCCACCCCAGAAAGTGCAGACAATATGTGTCGGAGTAGGACTTTCTAAAAGTCCGGGTAGGTTTATGTAATCTATTATTACAGACTTATGAAGATTCCATGTAGCCTCATGAATTATACCCTTTAGTAAAGTGTTACCAAGCGGTGCCACTGAATGAATGATTTTTAAAAATATGAAATAAACGGTATGTTTTTTTTTTTTGGTAGTTTTCAATCCTGAGCACTGACTCAGTACATTGTGTGGATTTAATGTGAATATTTCTTACCTGGAGTTAATAAGAGCTAGAGCCTTTAGAGCATGTGTGAGCCACAAGTCTGTCAAGGCCTCCATATCCCTCCTCAGCTGAAGCCACTCTTCTCGCTTCGGACTGCCCAGCAAGCCTGCCAATTAAAGCACACATAAGCTAAGCACTTCAGGTTTAGAGAGTCCATGTAATGCTGGGTCCAGATGGTCTGTGTGAACTCCCAAGCACTCCAAGCTGCAACTGGATGACCGGCATCAATCATTTTACTTTCACTACCATTGTGTTTGTTAATGAGTGTAACCTTGAGCCAACCTGTAGTAAAAGGCAGGCTTTATTATTATGCAGCAAACAATAAATTATTTTACTGCAGTGAGTTCTGCCATTGGTCCATCTCAGCACACATAAAAATGTGCTTATCCTCATGACCACCCAAGTACATCTGGTGACAAATTTCTTAATTCATGGATTCATGAGGAATGTCTGAAAACACTAAACACTTGCACAGCAAACACTGTTGAGACTTTTTTAAAATCTTTTTTTATCTTAACACACTCCACTCACCTCCTACATTGTTCTTAAAAGTGTTGTAGATCTCTTTTACTCGTCTGTAGCGGAAGGCAAGTTTCCTCATCCAGTCAACCCCACCATGGACCCCTGAGCCAAGACACAGAGCTCCTCCTCCGGCTGGACTCTGAAATCCGTCTGTCCCAAAGTTGTAAGTGCTGCACAGATGAGCAAATGCACATGTAGATCACTTCCCCACCTTATACACCTACTAAACAAACACTAGTGGGGCACTATAGAAAACCAGCGTTGTTGTTCTACTGCTTGGGGAAAGGGATATTAAGGGGCTCTGGTTTGGTTTTTAAGGCCTAAAATATTTTCCTCTGACAACATTTGTCAGAAAAAATGTGCAAGCTAAAACTGCAAGCCCTCTAATGGTTTATGATGAGGTTTTACAACTTGCTGGGAGGTTTAAATGAAACGCAAACTGATTTCAGATTTAATGCACTGATTCTATCAGACCCTCACACATAAAGCGCACGGCGAGACAGTATGGGAAATCTTAGCAGCTGGAACAAATAACATGCTCACTAAGACTTCAAACATATATTTCTTTAAAGGTGGTGTCGTGCTGCAGCAAATAAAGTGAAGGAATGTGCATTCTTGTAGTCTTCCTACCATATAATTACTTCCATTACTTATCACATCAATTAGGTGTATTTATAGGAATGTATTCTTTTCTTTCTTTTTTTTATTAACCCCATCCCTATAGTTCTCTTTTTGCCACATAACTACCATGTAGGTGCAGCTGAAGAAACTTTTATGAGCGTTATTGAAAAATACCCTGCTTCTTTCGATCACAAATTAGAATTTGTGAACTACCCTATTAAACCTAATTGTTGTTGGTGATTCCTTGGTTTAAACTCATTCAAATCTAGCCCCAGAGCAGAAATCTGGCTCAAATGGCAGCGTTGTAAAATGTATCAGCACATGGCCTGAGACTTTCTAAAGTTATGGGGCTGAATTTACAACTGAAAGTCAATTTCAGTTCATTTTTAACTGAAAAAAAGTCAAACCCTCTAATGCATGTCAACGTGCAAGGCCTTCCATATAATGTGAATGGCAAAAACGATCGCTCAGCAGAGGCATGTTTAAGCAGTTTGAGTGGCAGCAAACGTGTTGGTATGAGGGACATTAGACAAGCATTGTAATCAATCTTCAAGGCTAGTATTAAAGGCAGAACAACACCCAAGAACTTCCTCTTCATAGGTTCAGCAGGACTTGCAAAGCAAACATCCTGCTTGATATGCAGAATGCAGTAGAGCAACAGAAGACAGGAAAGCACATGAACACAACATCTGTAGCCAAAATGTTTGACAAGGTTTAACAAACCTCAACTGTGCCAAAAGTTAAACCTAACCTAAAAAAATAATACAATCCATTTCCTTTTGCAGCATAAACTGCAGCCCTGCATAAAGTTTAAAGAAGGGATAAGTGGGCGTAGAATGGTACCTGCAGTTTTACTGTTCAGATTTATTGTCAGCTCTTTTGCATGCGGTATTTCAGTCCAGTTGTGTCCTGAATTCTTATTTCAGCCATTTTCATTTCATGCATCATGAGTACAAAGAATATCCCTATTCATGTTTTTTTTTTTTCCCAGTGAGTGTCAAATTTGTTTTCCTGGTGGGCTATAGCTTCACATATATGCACATTCCCTTTCACTTTCACTCCGAATTCAGATGTACATAAACAGCAGAAACAGCTTTTTTTTGTGTTGATCGTAAAGGGTTCACATTTAACATCGGCGATGCTAAAGATGGGTTGCTTCCAAAGTATGCTAACAAACAATAGGTATTCATTCCTAATATGGTGATGGTATGCAGTGAGGAAAAAGAGAAGGCCCTTTTATGAGGCATATAGCTCCCTTTATTGGAAACCCTTATACACTCCACAGCAGTCTCCCTAAGAGACTCTACCAAAGTTACGAGGGGAACTCCTACCATACCTCAAGTCCTGCCCATTGTCATCTGAGGCCACATCATCGATATGAACCTGGTCACATTCCTGTAAAATTAAAGGAAAGCAGATATGCTGGTGAGGTGTTTCAGCCAGGCAGGCTGATGTACTGTGCACAGGCAGGTTCACCTTCTGCTGAGCCTCAGGGAACGACAGAGTGAGAGAACAATATTAAAAAAAGACAACAGAAAGGCGGAAATAAGATGCTAAGACCTAAGACATTCTGGCGCCTCTAATACTTCAGAAAAACGGAAAGAAAAGAGGAATTGTAAATCGTCCCGAGGATGGCAATACCCGCCACCTAACTCTGCCAACATCTAGTGACTGCTTGGTTGTATTCCAGAAGAAATTTTGGTGTAAGGTGGTGCAAGTGGCTATTTAAAATAGTGACATCACATGGTAAAACTTATATAAATAATATTTCCCAAGTACAGCATTACACGAGCCAATCATTCCATGTTTAGACAGTGTGAGTTACATGATTGCAATATTTACAGTATATACAACAGGACCTTTTCTCGACTTTTTAAACTAGACTTCCTTTCTGGTTTTCCCATCTTTGTCTCTCTTCATCTTTGTCCGTGCAAGACACACATCCACAGAACGCTCTCTCTCTCACTCTGCAGCTGCTCTCATATTTCAGTTGGGTCCGAGCGCCCGACGCTACCTCATAATGTGCTCATATCTCAGCAGACCTCCTCACACTCGCAGGATAAGACCCTGTTTTCTGAGCTTGCCGGAAAGCAGTCACAACAGTAAAGCCAGATGTGGAAAGAAAAATGGTGCTTCTTATTTGCCCAAGATGCTTTTAAAAAGTAGTTTCGGTTTTTCCAGTGAAGTATTTTGGAATCTAGTCATTGGTTTATTATTGCCAAGTCAGTTTTTCTTGTTTCAGCCTCTTTTAAAACCAGTTAAAATAAAAATAATAAAAATATTATTTAATCATCAAAGCAGTTGGTCATTTACTTGATTCCTTATATAATCTCATTTGATAACCCTAATCCTGAATTATGTATGGAAGGGTGGAATATCTGTATGAAGGTGTTGCTTCTGTGGTGCAGGGAGAGAAGGCCTAGCAAGATTAATACCTGAACCTAATCTAGAGTTATTAATCTCTTAATCTGGCAGCTATTTCACCAATGGCAGCTCTCCCCTCCCAGACTGCCAAAGGTGAATGAAGGTTCAGTAAGTCACCCCAGTGTGTTAGAAAAGTTATAAATGAATGGCACAATATGTGATTCCTATTCCAGGCGAACGAAGGCGGGAGTGTCTTTAAAACCTGTTTTGGGAATGGTTGTGTGCCCACAACCCCCAACTCCACTTTGAGCTGCTGTTCTTCCCTAGGACAAATTTTCCTTTCAGAGATCGCCTAACACCCGTAATTAGCACCTCAAAGTTCTGCACCCCCTCCAAAGCAGAATTTAATCCCCTTCTTTGTCAGACCAAAGTAGAAGAATGCTTCAGAAAGAAGAATAAAAAGATTAAAAGAATTTAGAGAGTAAAAAAGCAAGACCAGACATCTGCTTCACTTGGGTCAGTATATTGATTATGTACTAATACAGCTTCACATGATTTTTTTTTTTTTACATCATGCGTGCAAACAGAGGTAATTGTAATTGTAATTGTCTCTGGGTTCTGTTTTGCCTTCCAACATGTAAAAATACAGCTTAGCTACTCTTATTTCAAATCTTTCACAAAACCATGTCCATTTCATATCATTTTCTGTGAGAGCTTTTAGAGGCCTTAAACTCTTAGGGGGCCTGGTTCTTATCACCACCATGCTCTCTGGGTAGATATTTTTTTATTTATAGAAATCACCATTATTTAACACTAAAGCTATTATTACGGTGATGCAAGTTTTTGCAAGTTTTTTTTTTTTTTTTTTTTTTTTTGCATTAATAAATTAATGAAAAGCGTCTGAATTTTGTTCACCTCCAAGTCATTGAAGAAGAGTCTTGAGTCTGCCAAGTTGAAGATCATTTCCTCCATCCACAGCCCGAGAGACACAGCTTTGGCAGAATCCTGCAACATGACGAAGGCAGCATGTTATACCGTACTACTACAGCCTCAGCTGTCACACATTATTTACCTGCAAAGAGAGACGGCAGCTAATAATGGTGTTCTGCTCATGCTTATGGTAGAAAGTATATATTTCTTTGTCTGTCTGACTGCATTAATTCAGAAGTACCAATTTATTTTTATAGACTCACACATGCACACACACACACACACACACACACACACGTACACCTACCACACCACATACATCTGACATACATTTCAAACTATAGGTCAGGATGCATGCTGACACTAGCTGAGTAATTATGGAGTTTGCTACCAGGCCAGGGCAGGTAGTGAGCTGGTGCTTGGCAGATAATCAAGCTACAGGTGTCAGCCAAAGGTAAGTGTCAGATTAGCTTGAAGTAAAAAAGACAGGATCCATCTCTACCCCTCCACCCACACCAGTTTGAGTGAAGGGGAGTGGGTGAGGGGGATACAGGCTGGGCTGGGGGTGTGGAGCAGTGAGTTCTTCCTTTAATTAGAATAATTACCTGCAATCTAGCGCCAAAACCGGCCCATTTTATAACAGGCAGCTGCTGGCTGTTTTATAAAAGATGCCGTGCATCATAATTACAGATGGCAAACATTTCACACCGGATTCTAACGAAGCAGGTTAAAAAGGGCAAGCTGAGCTGAACGTTAAGCTAACGACCGTGGCAGGCGGTGTTTTTCAGCTTGAGGTGATTCTTGAGGCAGTAAAAAAAGGAAAAAATTCACACAATAAAAGACCAAACATAGTGCGTGATGATAAATGAGATGCCAGAAGGATTCTAATAAGAGAGTAAAAATCCTGACACGCTCCATAGTTTGCCTCTACTTCAAAAACACATTAGAAATGAGCGTCTTTCAACACTCAGATTGGTTTTCGACTCTGGCCTCGCTTCAAGCCGAGTGCAGGCCAAACAGTTGTTTGTGGTGATGGCCTTCAGTGCCTTGAATTGTCCCGGGAAAAAGCCAGAGACTTCATAGTCTTAAAATCGACTGCGTATAAAAAAAACGAGATCCATCTCCATTAAGAGGCAAATGTGAGCTTAAACAAACATGGAGCTCCCTTTGGCAGGGAGCAGCTTTGTCATTATGTATAACAAACCAATTCATATACAGTTCAGGCTGTGGGTTCTCAATGATTGCTATTTTGCTTTAACCACTCTCCCTGCTGTGTTCTTCCATGGTGGTGGATTGTGAAAAGATGCTCTATAAAATGGATTCGCTTGAAGTCCCAGGACTCAGAGAGAAACTCAAAGCACACCATGAAATAAGGAAATAAAAATAAAATAATAAAGCAGCAGTTGCTTCTTTAGCAGCCTCAGCGAAATATAAAGGTTAGCGTCTGTCAATCAAAGGAGCAGCAGCCGAAAAACTTGCCCCCAAATGTGAAAGCGTTTCTCTTTGTTGACATCTATTTATGATGAATGAGTTCCATCTTCATAAATAAGGATGGACTTAAAATGAGAATACATTTACATGCAGCTTTGATCAAACTAATCCACAAGCTTCGGCTAAATGTGTTTTAAATTTGAATGTGTGCTACTGTAGCATCGTTTTATTATAGAGGTTGTATTTTTGAAGCAGTAAATTTGGACCCTTTGTGTTGGTCCATCCATCATGAAATGTTCGCACAATGGAAAAAGCAGCTGTTGTTTAGAAACGGTTAAAAAGGGGGTTTTAATATCATAGCAATGAATGAAATTGCTGTTGAGGTCTTACTCATTCCTCATCATTGTGTTTTAAAGAACATGCAGTACAATGCGCTGTACTGTGCAGCACTACAAAACAAATAATTAGTGTCAGGTAACTGAAAGGGTGGAAGAGACATTGCATTACTCAGAGCTAAAGTAAGAGAACAGGTTTGTACCTTGCCGAAGCGTGTGGAAAAAGACCCGGTGAGAAGTGAGTGGAAAATGATGATGGTTTCGTCCAGGTCCCAAATAAACACTCTCTGCGGGCACAAACACACCAGCAACATTAACAAGAGAGTGAAATCTTCTGCTGTCTCACTGTGTGATTATGCCAAAACAACACGTTTTCATTTTGTTTTGTAGACACCAATAATACGATGACTCAAGGTTTTCAGCCCTCACAGACAATCATACCCAAAACTAGTTTTCTTTCTTTCTTGAGCTGAACGGCACTTAAAATCGAGCCTTTATGTTCTATTTTCCAGACAAAAAAATCATGCATTTTACCAGAAACCGAATTTAAGCTTAATCTGCATGTTGGAGAACAGCTCGTAGTTTGGAATGATTAGAGGCTTAGTAGGAGAGGTGTGAAACAATAAACACTACCTCTATGTCAGAGTCCAGTGGAGGTACTGGGTCATTGGCCCTCTTCCTCCCCCGCAGCTTCCCGTCTGATCCCCGCCTGGCCGGAGCTCCTTCCTGCTCTTTTCCTGGGGTCGGGGGACTGGGGGGAGCATGGTACTCCACTGTTTCACACACATACACACCAACATACATTATTATCAAGAAGAATGATGTTATGATGTATAGCAATTTAATAAAATCTTTAAAAATCCAAAAACTGTTACTGCTGTGAAATGAACACAGACCTGATTCCTTTACTGCAGTTGTATGGATTTATTAAATATATGATCTTTAGGTAAAAAACAGAAGTTTACCTGGATGGGACTCCGGACTGTGACTTGTGGTAACAGGAGGATGCTCTGGATGCTGATAGGGTATTGCTGTGGTGATGGCTGAAGGGCTGATATTAGTGGTTGCGAGGTAGGGGTTGTTGTAGTGTGTGTTATAATATGGAGAGTACTGGCTCTGACCGTAGCTGGAATATGCTGAGAAATCCTGACGGAACACAGTGAATACGTGTAAAATATATCATATTTTGATTTGATGGTTAAGAGTTTAACAATTGTTTTATGAGCTGGCAGACAAACATGATTTGATGCAATAAAATTTGGGTATTTTTTAAAATGTTCAAATACCAATGCTATGCCTTTTGATACAGATTCCAGAAAATCTATTTTTCAATACCTTGTCTTAAATAACACACCAAAAGTGGGAGCATCTTAAATGAGTTTGATGTGCTGGAAGTGGATCTCTGTAAGAGACTGCAGGCTAGAGATACCTGCTTTAATAATGTCCTTACAGAATGCAATTTAGACTACTTAGGCTCTGGAAATTGGAATCGACCGATGAATAAAGTTTAGATGCTTTGTAGTACTGAGAACTTTGGTCAGCTGAAAGTGAAAATGACTATTTCCCATCGTGAAGCACAGCACACAGTGAGCCACAACAAAATACTTCTCTTCCTTTAACCCACACACTGTGCAGCAGGGGGCAGCCATATCCAGCGCCCCAAAAAGCAGTTATGGGAATGGTGCTTGTCCTTCTTGTCTGGGACCCAAAACCCACGACCTTCCAATAATAGAGTCTAGTCCCTAAACCCTAGGCCACCACTGCCCCAGACTTAGTTACAGGAATTTTCACAGGTGTGTGTTTTTATGGTGGAATGGAACATTTATAAGGTATGTTTTCAGTCAGATGGTACAGGTGGCTTTGAGATGCTACATTACACACAGCATGATGCTGTATATTGTATGCATCCTTATTTAAACCACTCACCTGCTGTGTTGGACTGAATGGCGCGGAGCCTGTAATGGTGTTGGGTCCCTGGAAAATTCCAGACGAAATACTGCCGCCTGGAAAAGGAGCACATAGCCAGCCTTTAAGAGCGCACTCATAGATGACTGTGGTAAAAGCCTCACTCTTACACATTCCCTGTGAGACTCGTCTCCAACACAAACAAGGCAACGCACCACAAATGCAAGCAGTGGGAGCCTCCGATTGGCAGAAGGACTGGTCGCAAAATATAGCTTTGTATAGCACTCACTGCCTGGAGAGAGTCTGATTAATTTATGGCTGAAAAAGCAATACAGGTGGGACAGGGTGGAGGAGAGAAGAGAGTGAATCCATCACTGCTATCAGACATGGAGAAGGAATGCTATGCTCCAGGCTCTCTCTCTCTGCCGCTCTTTCTCCTTCCCTCCTACTCTACCCCTCACACTCTCTCCTTCCTACTCGGCATTCCCTTTTTCAGACCTGCCCTAGATGAATGATTGTGCCAAAGCTTGGAGAAATCTCGGAGGAAGCAAACAAAAGACCTTCAAAGGGGGAAAGAAAGGGAGGGGTATGGCCATGTTTCTGATTTTCTCCTCAGCAGTGAAACGCCGGGACCTTTGACATGCACTGACGGGTTATTTATTTTATGCTACACCAGGTCTCCTGTTGAAATGTTCTTATAAATCACACAAAAACTAGCAAGATACAGCTTGAGGCATAATAACCACAGTTCCCCAGACCTATTAAAAAGGCATCTTTTACATCAGAGTTGGGTATATTACAGTAAATGAGGGCTCCCCTTGAAATTACAGTAAAACGTTGTGCAATAAATCACATTCAGCACTTGAATAATTAGACATTGATTGCTATATAATGAACACTGTGTCCTCGTCTCCACACATGACCACTTTGAGAAGTAGTTCTTAAAGAACGAAAACATCCTAATACCCCATCAACTGTGACCTTGGCAGAGAGAGGTCAATTTCACAGTGTGATGGTGACCATAAAACTTGCTGGGCTGAGGCTAGCGGTGGGCGCCTGTGGGCTGGCTGGACGGAGGGGTTGGGGGGGCCTTGAGGTTTTTTGGGGGTGTTGGGGTGATGCTGAGGCCTATGCCACTCACACCCACACAAACATGCTCTACCAATAGGTCCGCATGTTGTGTGGGGAGCTGCAGAAGGGCTTGACCCCCTGAGAGAGGAGGGAGAGACGGCTGACGCCAGGGCCCCAGACCGCAGCTAATAAGGAACAGGTGTGGTGAGAGAGAGAGAGAGAGAGAGAGAGAGAGAGAGAGAGAGAGAGAGAGAGAGATAAACTTCTGTCTTCACCCCTGATTGGTGAATGAATAGGAGTCCCGTGCACGCGCACGCTGCGGTCACTTCCCTCGGGCTGCAGCGAATGTGTGGCCAGGATGGGCCATAGCCAGCACCTGGAAATGTGTGTGTATGATGGTGGATGGGGGGTGGGCTCGGACCTCACAAACCACCTACCAAACAGCTTTCATTACTGCCAAGGTCTACAGTGTGGGTGTGTGTGTGCCTGTGTGCATGAGTGAGTGTATTTTTGCGTGAGTGTGTGTTGAGGTTAGAGGCCTTGTTAAGAACACTAGGGCACCAAGTAGAGATCAGACACACATAAACACACACACATACTGAAGCAAAAGAAAGTGACTCGTAAAACTGACCATGTGTGGAGTAACTGTAAAGGGCCTGGCTGGGAGGCGTGCTGCTGAAGTTGGAAGTGTAGCCAAGCAGACTGCTCTGGCCAGGTGAATGACTCAAGCCGTCTTCTGTTTTGATATCTAAACATCGAGCAGGAGAGAAGTCATTCGTTTTTGCAGTGTGAAGATGCACATTTAAGCAATTGCTCAAAATAGGTAATGTTGCTAATTGGGAAAGAAAGCAAATAGACCTCCATTTGTAGCATGAAGTAAGTGACCTCAAACACTAATTAATGTTTTCTAGCTCCTAGTCTTAGCTTTCACAGCCCACAAACAGTCTTTCTTTTTAAAGGACACATCGCCAACCATTTTCCAGAGGGCCGCACGTTTTCCTAAACAGCCCCTATTGATAAAATTAAACACTGTTTCCTAGCCAGTCATGTTTAAATGCAAAACACAAAAGGAAATCTTCCTAATTGATCATCAGAGTTGTACAGAATATGTATTCTCTTAAAACAAAGGTCCTTCTGGGGTGCTTTAGTCAAGTTTCAAAATATACCGTTCCGTCTACAGTCTTCACGGTTCAGGGAAAAGGACAAAAATCAAATACATATTTGACAAAAATCTAGACAGAAATATAGGTTGTGTGCATGTCAGGAAGAGAACATGGGTAAGAATGGCTTTAAAATGTAAAAACTGTGGATCTTTGCATAATTTTGCTGAAGCGGAGTTGCTTAGGCTGAATTTTCACTGAAAGTGAGAAAGCGAAAGATTGAATTATTAATTTGATGCAAAGTGATAATCTGAAAAACGATCAAAAAAGCAGGATTTTTTGGACATTCTTTTCAATTCCAAACACATTTTAGCAGAGTACTCAACTACTACTATTAGATTACATTGTATTTGTTACTAAGGTAATTAACTCAAATAAGTCATAAGACTGTTTGTAGTGACTGGCTTATGAGTCTCTTGTTACAAAATGTTTTTAATCAGAGTTACATTTATTATAGTTCATGAGAAAAATGTAGTTGTCTTTGTTTTAAATAACCTCTTTACCAGCAACCTCTCTACCAGCAATGTCCAACAATGTTTGCTGATTAAAGCAATGGGGTTTGTGCTGCTCGGAATATGAGAAAGCAAACTAGTCACCCAGCCCCTAGAAAAAATATCGTACTCACTGTAGGAAGGCATGCTGTATCCCTGGGTGTGATGTGTGTAAGGCGTGTAGGGGCCTGCGGGCTGGATGGCAGGGCTGTACTGCGTCTGTCCGTAAGCAGCCATCACTCAAACTTGGCACAGCTGCCTTTGAAAGAGCAGGAATGTTAAAAACTGCATTTCATATCCGCTCCATTTCAAACTGTCTAAGTTGCTTTTTCACTTTACTCTTCAAGTCAAATCAGGCAAAAAGACAAATGATAAAATACTCACGTGCCGTAAAACGTTTAATCTGCTATAGCGTCCCTGGGAAGGAAAAGTAGGAAAAGAAAAAAAATGATAAATAACTTCTGGAAATTGTTAATAATATAGAGCAAATGTATGGGAACGAAAAAATGATGGACACCATGTGTAACGATAAATCTTACCTGGGACTGAAGATGGATTGTCTTTATTTTACTCTCTCCTGCGCTCAGCTCTTTGCCATCAGCTTTCCTGAAGAAACAATACTGGCCATCAATGAAAAGGCATCCCACAAAGGTAATGTCACGTTCAGCACTGATCCCTCATGGACAAAATGTGGTGGAGACTAAAGAAAGCTACTGGTTTTACTGGATTCAAGTAATTAGTACTTGATTAGTCATCTTAATCTTGTTCAGGCTCATCTTAATCGTAGCCACTGAGGAGCTAATTTGCATTTTGCTGTTTTAGAAAAACAGGCATGTAACAGGCTTTTCATGGCATGTAAAGCTCATTGTTATACAGTTTGTTATAATTGTTTTTATATAGTTTGTGAACTAGAACTAGCTGGTTCATCAATTCTAGTTTCCAACATCATTAAACAAGGAAGACAAGTTTGGTGTATGAAATGTCAGTGTCCTATGCGCTATTTGCTCAATTTCTACCTCCACATTTTTCTGCAAAATGAAATATTAACTTGAGATGGATGTATTGAAATGCAGAGTTTACCAAAATACTCAATGCAGGCAAATTATTATTTAATAATTTTATAAATCTGTAAATGTACAAAGTCCTAATGAATCAAAATTGCACATTGTGAGCATGTTTAACATATTCACTATATTTTTAAAAATCACTCAGCACGGAGATACTACTTCTTTGCACAACTACATACATTTTGAAATGTATGAAACCTCAGTCGTGGTGATAACAAACAGTAGTTTGGGACCTGTGCAGGGCCCAAAAATTCAGTGACCTTTTTTACCTGTAAAGGGGAATTACAGTAACAAAAAAGCCAACAGGCAGCGTTGCTGAAGGCAGCTGAGGTTTACATAATTAGAATTCTGTCACACAAGCAACAATGGCTGTTTGCATAAACCTGCTTGGTGGGATTATGTTCCTGGAAGAGAACAATGTGCTGACCTGCTTTTCTAACCTGGCATAATCTGGCAGAAAACCACGGGCACGGTGATATGCCAACAGCTCAATGAATAATGATGGACGGGAACAAGTCACTACACTGTAGTTCTTATACCTGAAACACCACTACCCACATGTTGTTTGCAACTGCCAGCAGGAGCGTTGTACGCCCTGTGACAAAGCAAACTGTCAGCGGAAAACATTAAGGAAGGGGGGCTGGTGTTATTTGACCAGTCTTACGGTCTTAAAGGAACCTGTCCTACCTTCACCCGTGACCCCTCGCTTGTACTGTTTCTGTCTCAATCTTGTCTTCAATGTCTGTTAAATATGGAGAAAATGCTGAATAGGCATTTCCACCGTGTCCCATACTCTTAAAAACAAAGAAGACGTTTCCTAAAGCACCACTTGGTTTGGAACCTTTAGAAAGCCTTAAAATAATCAACGTAATGTTGGATCAGAGGCTTCAAGACACAGACCAAGAACCATCAAGGAACCTAAAAGGAGGGGCTGGAGACATTTCTGACTTCTGAAGTTAGAAGTGACAAAAAATAGACTTATGTGCTCATAAAAGCAGAGTGCGACTTGTTAAAAATAGCTTTGTAGAACAGCCAAGCCTGAGTTCATTAAACTAAAGAAGAACAGAGTAGTATGGAGGAATATAAAGTGTTTGAATTGGTCAGAAAGGGTTGAATTTGAGATTTGCCTCAACACAAACCTACTCACACCCAGTACCACTCAACGTTCCCCTCCCTCAGGGCTAATCAATCTGACCAGGTCAGGCCGCTGTGGCCCCTTATATGACAGCAGACTGCCAGACAGAGGCCTTAGCCATGAGCAATGTTATCAACAGCAGGGCTAAAGCATCAGAGAGAGTGACTGCCCTTCAACACATGGCAGCTGAAAGGGCAAGAGAGTGAAGAGATGGGGGAAGAGAAAGGGCCTTATAATGAGAAGACACATTCTGAAATGAATCTCTCCTGGACACACACTCCATCTGAGGAGCGTTTGGATCATGTGTGCATGTAAACCAGTGGAAACAGCTGACGTGGAGTGATTTATGAGCAATTTGTTATTTACCTTTCTTTCTTTTCTTTTCTTTCTTTTAATTAGCCTTCTTCAGCGTGTTCTGACAGAAACTGTGCAAATGAGGTAAATAATATGTTTTGGCAGGAGTGGATGCAGAGGCCTCCCACCCAAGTTTTAATAACATGTGAGTGTGACTCATCTTCAAGCACAGCTTTACTATTATAACGTTTAGGTCTACAGCAAAGGGCTGTTAGGTTTAGGTTTAGCTCTGCAGTACAGTGACTGTTCTAATGAGCGTGAGCAGAGCAGACATAATGCAGCCTTGAGTCTCACACCGCAAAGGCAGAAAGGAGTTGGAGTAATACAATCCGTGAAGAACAGATTACATGCACACGTCTTTATAGAAAGTAGCCAAATGATACAGTTCTAGAGTCAGTATATAGCTAATAAACACACACACACACACACACACACACACACACACACACACACACACACACACACACACACACACACACACACACACACAAACACACACACATACACATATATACAAATATATGATTAAAATGATAATAATACACTAAGTTTTGATTTTCTTAATTTTTATGGGTGGGCTCAAGTGCAAATGTTATTTAATAAGTGCTATTATTTAATAAGTGTGCTAAGCATTTTTTATTAATTAAATCAGATCTGATGCTGGTGCATTTGAACCAATCAGTGTGAAGCTGAGGTATTCGATAATCAACTTCTAACCAGCTCCATAGATATCAACTACACACTTTTATTTAAACAAATCTTTTTAGCACATTTATGCTTATTTGTGTTTAACAAAATTGACTGATTCATTTATTTCACCGACATGTATTAAAGACAGTCAGGACATTTTGTCCTGAAGATGCCCACACACACACAAACTGCTTCAAACAGCTGGTTTATCGACACGGATCTGCTCTTCTCCGGGTTGAGGATGCAGGGGGTTCACACTCTGACCCTTTTACAACAATACAACACCTGCTGACTCACCAGAGAGAAAGGGAGAGGGCAGGGGAAGGCGTCGGTAAAAGCCAAGAAATGCTGAAAAAAGGGGGATGAGAGTTAGTGTGGATGGGAAAAGGGAGTGAGGGACACTCGGTGAAATCCTCACTTCCTCCCAGAATTCCCACCATGCGCAGCGTGTTTCCTGGTGAGCGCCCGTCCCGGAGTGACGGGGCATGGGAAAGATCAGACTACCCGCTCTGGACGCTGGTAAGATGAGCTTAAACAAACCCTGTATGGGGCAAGGCCAGTCCAAAGCGCTTCACCTGGCCTTAGCCCTGTTCTGCTGGAGCAGCCTTTTTTCACGGGTATCACCTTCCACACGCAGCCCCGCGTCGTACATCACAGCGGCCTGTCACGTTCCAAACCCCAGCTTATCAGGAATTAGTCGAGGTCAAAATCAGTAAAGCATAAATATGATAAATGTCCTACACCTGGCTGCCCACTTCATTAAAAAACTGAACCCAACCTAACAAATACAACCACAAATATCAAAATTCAAAATAACAAAAAAAAAAAACATAAAAGAGACCTTAAACCTGCAAAAACTGGAGCTATCACTGCAGCTGCAATGATCAACAGAATGCTGATGTGTTCGTATGTGAGCAGGATCGGGGGTTTTCGATACTGTTGAACAAAAATGAAAACCCCTAATCCTGCTGACATACAAACACGTTGACATTTTGTTTTTGAACATTAGTAAAAAAAAAAAAAAAAGAAAAAAGAAAAAGAAAAAAAAACGTACCTGCTAGTTTTTCCTACTTCTTAGAAACTTGGACTAAAGTAAGGCTTGGGCAAAACAAGATGTCACTCTGAAAATGACTGAAAGAGCGCTGTGCTGACAGGAGAATTATGAGGCAGGTTAAAAGGGCAGGCTGGATAGCTCTGAGGTGAATCAGCACCCGTGACTTCTCCATATGGTGCTCTGCAGAGTTGTCCTTATGTGCTAGTCTAAAACCACGTCTCTCTATCTGAACCTCAATCAGAACATTTATGAACACGCACATATGGCGCTGGGTTTGTAGAGGTCTGTCGCAGTTTTAGAGGGTTACAGACCAGGGCTTGGTGACCCTAAACGAACAATGCCACTCCTATGTGTCCATCTGGTATTCAAGTAAAGAAACAGCTCGTACAGTATAACGGAGAATGTTTTTATGGAATCCTTATCAACAGAAAAGGCCCCGGTATTTACTGACTGAACCTAATCCGGGTGTGTATTTGGGGTAAATATCCAATCATAGATCTTCCACACGGTATAAAGCGCAGTAGTTATTAAATCATTTCCATCTGATTTCAACTTTTCCACTGAACAGCTAAGAATGAAGACATATTCGATACCTTTTTGGCGATATGTCAGTGCTGCATTTCATATCGCAAAAAAATATCAACATGGATGAAGCAATGATCACCCTAAACATGGTTTTTAAAATGCAGTTATTATTTTAAATAACTAAAAAAGGAAGGAATTTTAGAATCATTTTGGAGTGATATCTGTATTGACATTCTGTTACTGTGCTGGCTTTTGCACTCCATTTTATTTATTTTTAATAAGATTAAATAATGTTTTGGCCAAAAGTCTTAAGCCTTCACAATTTTGAGTTGACGAGAAAAGCAGCAATTAAATAAGTGGGATAATAGTTAATGTGCAGGACTGCAGCTTCATTTAGCCTGTCTGGTGGTTATTTTTTATTTGACTTGACACATTGTGTGTGAACTGTTTATAGAATATAGTTCTTGGTATTTCTATGTAAGATGTTTACATTTTGAGCCACGTTCGATGCTTATTTTCCCGTTTTTCGCCGTTAAAGAATGATAACAGTGTAACAGGATGTTTATTGCCTGGAAATGGAGGGAAATCATATGTTTACTGACTGTTCTGCTACTTCTGAAACACGAGGATGTTTTCTAGCCAGCTTTTTAAAGGTACCATTTTAATTCAGGGGAACGTTAAGTCAGTTTTGCGTAAGTTGTATATGATCCACCTCGTCATTTTAAAAAGATGCTCCTAGGTTTCATTTCTTTTTGAGGTTTCAGCAATCAGTTCATTTTCTAGATTCTGGAAAAATTTAAATAAAAATTGGCCATGCATATATTTGTCAGCAGTGTTTCAAATCAAAAATCTATTTTAGCCCTAATAAAAGTTTCTTAGGAAATGTCACTGTTATTGCACTATATTTTAATAAAGCTTTCATTTTATGGCATATTTTTAATCGGGTAGTCCTCGTTGATTATTAACAGGGTATTGAGCTTCATTTTGCTCACTTTAAAATAAAAGCAGCAGTCTGTATAATTTAAAATCATGAAATGAAGATTTTTTTTCCCTTTGTAGTGCTTTTTTTAAACTAATTACAGGTTTATTCAAGCACAGCTATATCTTCCTCTTCATATTTGGCTTTGTTCCCTGCATGATTATTAGTGAGTAATATATTTCAGTTACAGTTCAGTTCCTACTTTGTTATGCACTGGAACCTAATATACACAGAGAACACACACACACACACACACACACACACATGCACACACACACACACACAGGCCGCCTGGCTGCATAGCGCCTCTGGGCTTTTGCTCGTCTGCAGCCTTTGAACCCAGACTCCCATAAATAAAGAGACCATGCCGCACACGTCCGCTCTTTAGGCAGCTAATGGGAGCAGATGTGGGAGGCGATAACGGCCCAGTAATGGCCTCCTGAGATGACTTATACACCACGCTTACCTCACTGCCGGGGGATTTCATTAACACTAGAGCACAGCGGAGCATGGGAACTCTCTCTCGCTGTGACAATGAAGACATGCACCCAAATGCCAACCTGTTTACAAAGAGCTCTACAATATTTAAACTTTCACACAGTACATGTGAAGAAGGTCTTCTCTAAAGATTTACTCTTTTCCTGAATTAACTGCTCCTGTTTGTTGGAAATGCATGCCAAATTGTCATCTGCTTTTTTAATTTGGTGGAAAATAGAAAAGTTATCCGTTGTTGAAATTTTTAGCAAATGTCCAATAATTACACTCACACTCTGCTGTGAATGACTCACTTAAAAGGACAGCATAGTGGATAATACCATATCTGATGGGAGGTTTGATTCCTTCTTACGATTATTGTATGGCAATATTATAAATATAATAGTCCTCAGTTAATAAACTAAGACATAGATATTGTACATTATTAAAATAAGTGTCTGAGTAACTTTAATGAAAAATTAAGAAAATATCAATTCTTAGAGTTTAATCTGTTTTCTTTCACTGCAATAAATATTTAGACTAGAGTGTGTACAAAAGCGATCAGTTATAAGTGGTGGTGGAAAAAGGGGGCGTTAACAGTCAAGAAATGATATCCATCAAGGCATCTCTGCCTCAAAAAATATGTATAGAATCAGCTGTAGCTCAATAAAATAGAATGACAGTATTAAAAAACATGTCTTATACTTACAACAAGCTATTACTTACTTTTCTGGAACTTTATCAGAATTTTATTATTTCTGGAAATGTATTGGCTCCTGTTATTAAAAATGCACAGCCTTGTCTGCCATCTCCACTGGCCATCGTGTGTATGTGTGTGTGTGCGTGTGTGTGTGTGTGTGTGTGCTTGCGTGCGCGCGCATGCATGTGTGTGTGTGTGTGCGTGTGTGTGAGAGAGAGAGAGAGAGAGAGAGAGAGAGAGAGAGAGAGAGAGTGTAACACTAGCCGGCTGCCATGGTGGGCTCCCTTTTCCACATGACGGCTTCCGAAAAGCAGAAAGCCCTGCTTTCATGCCAGTTTTGGCAGACAAGCACCCCCTCTCCTCGCATCTCAAGCCTAACTCAACCTGTGCCTGAAATCGACCCCTCCGAATTCAACCCTCTAGATGTCCCATCAGCTTCTGGCCCTCTACTCGGACCCCCTCCCCCCCACTCCCCCAGCCCAGTCTGGCGGACCGCTCTCCCTTAAAGCACTGCCCCGAGACGTGGGTCAAAAGATGGGGACAGCTGGCAGACCTCCCAGAAGCCATCTTATGTGAGCAGAGGGGTGGGGGTGACCTGCTCGGTCAGCTGGTGGTCCTGTTCCCAGGTAACACATCTGGTGTGTTCGGAGCCAGATAGCCACACTAGGATGTCCAGGCTGCTAGGAGCGGGCGATATGACAATATATTACTGCCATACTGACTATTTCAAATTATGTTACAATATGCTGATCTTAGCTTTTATGTTCTTTTAACTTTTTTAGTTTTATTTACACCAATTTCTCTACAATTTGGGCAATTTTGTACAAATTTCTTTTCAGTCAGAATGTGCTATAAATACTAACAGTATCAAGGTTATATCAATATATCAGTTATACTAATTCAGTATCTATTCACTGCATAAAGTGCACGATTACAAATACAGCTTGTTATTGTCTTACATAATTCATACATTTTTCTTCTTCATTTATTATTATTATTATTTTTTTGCATCAAAGTTTGGCTCTCCAATTTATTTGCAGCCAATTCCCAGATATGACTCTCCCAACCTCTTTCCTCGTTGATTATTTCATTTATTTTACTTTCAATTTTGCAAAGCCTTTGTTTTTGCTGCATCATTTGGAAATTTTGCAAGCCAAGAAAATGAATACATAAAAAAACATTACTAAAAAAACTTTTTCAATCCTTTCTGTTATGTATTTTTTCTATATCGCTCACCTTTAAACACACCTGATTCAACATCTTTCCTCAGATTCCTTCATTTATTCAAACTGAACTGCTCTGTCCTGTAAGAAACCAAAATCTTAGTGTGAAATACTGATGAACACTAAAGGACTGGCCGGTGACCCCTTCAATTTGACCCAAGACCTGAATCCAGATGCCCCTTTGGCACAAAAGAGCACAATCTATTCGGCAGCTTTTGCTTTTACTATCCAAATGTGCCAACACTTTTCTGCCCGAAATGCTGAAAGCAAGAAAAAGCTGTAAATCACGAGTAGTTTCCTCAATGAGTTTTACTTTTGGCCTCAAGTCAAGACAAGCAAGTTTTTTTTTTTGTTTTTTTCTGACACACTTGCTCTGGGCTGGCGAACCCTGGCTTGAACTCTAATCTGCCAGAGACAGTGACTGAGTGATTTATTACTTTATCAGACAAGAGCCGTTGAAAAATGGCCTGCTTATTTTGCCCTCGGGGAGGTGACTGTGTGTATGCTTGCTGAGAAGCCAGGAAAGTGGGGGAGAAAAAAAAAAGAAGCTTACTCAAGCAAACTAATTTGTTTAGGTTGTATAAGGACCAAGCTCTTCAGTCATCGCCTTCACAACTGAGTTAGAAAGAGATTGAAGGAGAGTCGGTGCAAAAAAATAAATCTCAATCTCATTACGGGACGACGCAGTTGCAGATGCAGTTCTGTTTTAACGTGTGGAACAGAAGGCGGAAGAAAGGGGGGAAAAAAGATTCTACAATCATAAAATTTGGTACTGGAAAAGTAAAAGAGTTATTACAACTGATCACAGACGCTCCTGCTACTGTATGCTGAAGCACGGAGATAAGGAGCAGAGAAGAGGGGGTTAGATTAGGATTGTAGAAAAGGCTTTAGCTTTGTGTGTGTGTTTGTAAACTGCTGAATCACATCAGACCCCCCAGGCAGATCCTGAGGGAACATAATAGGCCAGGAATCGAAAGAGAAAAAGGAAAACCGGAGGAGGGAAAGGTAGACCAAGTGAATCGACGCTATTCAGACTTCTCAAGGTTTATGCATCATGCTGGAGATCACAGTTTATGCTGCTATCAGGTGAACACACTGTCCAAAAACCTGCAGAGCAAAAACCGCTGTTTATGTAAAAAAAAGTAAAAAAAAAAAAAAAAGGTTATATCAGCCTGACCAGCTTTAAATAGGAAGTATAACATGGACAACTCTCCTGCACGTCTGAAAGGCCCATGTTCTACATATTCTTCACAACTGTTGCAGTTCAGTTGTGCCCTTTTTTGCAACTTCTGTTTATCTCTGAGAGTGAAACAAACAGCTTTTTATGGGCATTTAAAAAAGATGCAAAAGACCTTCATTCAGAACGCATGCAGAAAAAACTTATTATAACCATACAAACACACACACACACACACACAGACACAGACACACGCTCATTTCAAAATGCAAATATACGATGATATACACACACACACACACACATACAAACACACACACATTATATATACATATATATATATATATATATATATATAT
>CM029366.1:29013730-29088049 GCA_017165825.1 Hepsetus odoe | reverse complement strand
TATATATATATATATATAAAATTTTCATTGAAATAAAACATTTTATATTTTAAATTGTCTAATTCATTTACAAAACACTTTGAACTAAATTGTCATTTTATTATTATTATTATTATTATTATTATTATATTTAAAATTTATTAACTGAAAGGCATTTTCTATGCATTCGTGAGAACCACTTAACTTTTGATACTATAAGCTTAAACTTACCATTAATCTGATGCTTTGCCTGTTAATATGTATTATCATAACTAAAAATAAAGGATTTGAAAGCAGTTGTTGTAAATCATTCTACCAGTTGACTGATTGGCAAATCAATAATAGATCAAATCAATAGTAGATCTTTTGTTGTACACTATTTATAAAAGTACAAAATGAATGTTTTATAAAGCTGTTTTAAATCTTGTCCTGTTCGAGAAGTTTAAAAGGTCAGACAGCAGTGTGCTTTTTTAAGTCTCAAAGGTTTTAGCTTGGCTGAAAATCTCATGGACGTCTCATCTCATTTCTTCCAGCTAAGACACAGGAAGGTGATAAACAGCTGTAACACATCCTTTGTGTAAGGACAAAAAGCTTGGAGGGCGCACCAAAGAGAAAAAAACATGGATGCATGTAACAACTTCTGTGGACTGTGATTGAATGGAGAATAAAACGACGTGATATGAAAGCAGAGGCAATGTCTTGGGGAATTTTGGCTTCCTCTGTTCCCCCAAGGTGTCTCTCTGGCATGGGTGGCGAAATGCCAAGAGTCCTACGCTCGTCAGATTTACGAGAACAGAGGGAACGAGTGAAAAGAGAGAGAAGGCCTGCTCATAAATCAACTTCATCACAATAACTGTGCTCTAATAAAACACTCCCTACTTCTTCCTCTGCCCAAAATGGATAAAGAGAGAGAAAGAGAAAGAAAGGGGGTGAGAAAGAAAGAGTCTGAAGATGAAAAGAAAATGGAGAAGTGTGAGAACACAGAGAGAAGGCAGGCAAGGATGGTATTTTAATACCCAAGTTATTAGTCATGCAAACGATGAGATAGGAGTTACCCATTCTTTTCTGCACTAGTGTCACATCAGGACGAGGACAAGACGAACGAGGATGTCCAATCAGCTCCTTCAAATGGACAACTTTCCAAATTTGTCAATTTTAGTACCACAATCCTTGGGTTATGCCTATCACACTACCTTACTGTCTTGAGCAACTTGTCAGCAAAAAGGCAAATTCAGAGGGAAAGAGAAGAAACATGTTTTCTGTTAAAAATGTCAAGGTGTTTAGACTTTTGCGCAACTTTGATGGCTGTAAAACTTCTAAAAGGCCTGATGGGGAGGATAAGTGTGCAGCAACGTGCAACTGCAGTGATTTGGAAACGATATGTTGAAAATGGAGACGCTTTGGCCTAATTTAACTTTCCTGGGGCAAATGTTGTTCTTTTTAGCAAGGAAGTGAAGGGCTTTGTCTCCTAGACTTACAGTTATTGCCAGACTCCCAATTCTCAATTCTCAAATTGCCAGATTCTCAAACATCTCCCTTAAGCACACACAGCAACCAAGGCAACTTGGAGCACTCAATCACATATATTATCGCTGTCATATCAATTGTAAACATTGCCTTTAATTTGTGTGAATGTTTCCAGCTGAGTGTACCGACAGAAATATTCCAAAATTACCCCCAATAAAAGCTTACTACATACCATAACATTCTGACACCCTGTGAAGGATAGCTGGTGTAAGAATTTTTATAAAGTTATTTAAAAAAGGATAAACAGGTGTGCTCTTTATCAAACCGTCTTCGTTCTAAATGTAGTTCGGTTTGGGTTTCCTTTGGAACCAAGTGAGGAAGAAGACAGAGAGTCAAACTCTCTAAACCATAGTCCATAATCAGAGTCAAAATTCAAGAATTTGTCATGTTTATAATGTTTAGAATGTATGTTTGTACAAAAATTCTTCATTTCCTTCTCACAGACCGTAACTTTAAACAGACGATCACGTTGTAATGTTATACAAACTGTATAATGTATAATACAAACTGTATAATATTAGATTAGATTCAACTTTATTGTCATTGAGCAGATTACAAGTGCAGAGCCGGTGAAGTGCAGTTTGGCCGATGACTATTTGCAGCAAATTTACTTATACAAATCTATACAAACTAAAAAACAATAAGACAGAACATAAGAAAAAGTCGTTTTTTGGAGTGAGTTACATTCTTCAGCATTATTTGATAAGTACCTTCAGGATAAATTATCTTTATAATTACATTGTAATGGAAGGATGCTTTGGTTTGGTTTGAGTTTGTTCCTTTTTTTTCTGCTGTAAAAAAAATAGTTATTTAATTAGCACCCATATAAACTGATCAGTGTAATTAACATCACTTAATTTAGTTATGGCATTGAACACAACAACAATCACAGCATCACAATACAATTAAAGAGCCAAACACAAAAAAAATGTCAATGTCATGCAATTTTATTGTCGTCTTTACCTTTTGTCCTCATGTGTGGCATCAAAGCCATACTACGATCCTCATAAATGCCCTGTGTGTGAAGCCTGGTGCGGCAGGTCATGATGTAAGTGTTTCTGTTGCTGCTGAAAAGGCTCAGTTGAAACCACCATCATGTGGATTTGATTAGTGTCGTGTAGTTACTCAAAAGCATGCACCTCTTGGTCCTCATCTGGATCCGAGCAAGACTTGGGCCCAGAATTCACCATTGATACAGCCCCCCAAAGCTCACATGTGGACAAACATCCACACACACACACACACACACACACACACACACACACACACACACACACACACACACACACATTTGCTCACCCACAGGCCCTAGGGCGAGTTGATTGACAGGCTGGGGTTGTGCAGTTGGATTAAGCCAGAAGGGGGGGGGGTCGAGTGGGAAAAAGGGGATTAGGGGCAGTGAGCTTCATTAACCTGAATGTTTACACAAGCTGATCCCCGGCAATGAGAGCTTTTCCTTCCCACAAGTGTCCCCCATCATCAGCCCCCGCTGGAATGGACATCCAAAGTCCTTACACTCTGATTGGAAGAATGAAGAAAATCCAGCTGAAGCAAATGACTGCAGTGCAGTGGCAGCTTCATTAAGAAGTATGGAACGTCCCAGCGGACGGTTTAAAATAAGGATCAGCAACAATAATAAATAACGTTGCAGGCTGGAAGCTTAAAAAATATTGTCTGTCTGAATAATTCATTCCATTTATTTTAGCCTCAAACGTGCCATCCACAAAGGCATTATCATTAATACACCATACCACCGTGCCTCTGCAACCAGTGGCCCCTTTTACATGTGAGCCGAATGGGTGTAAAGGGGGAAAAAGTCATAAATCCAAAACCATCATCCCCTCTCAGACTTCAAACACTGACTCATTTGCTTTGTTGAAACTCTCAGCGGACCCATAGTGGAGCCTTGAGTCACTCCTGAGCCTTAAAGACAATATTGAGAGCCTTTTTCTTTTTTCACACAGTCTGCCTGTGTGTGTGTGTGTGTGTGTGTGTGTGTGTGTGTGTGTGTGTGTGTGTGTGTGTGTGTTTGTGTGTGCGCTCTCACTAAATATCTGCAGACTTATAGGCTAGCTGAGGCAAGAGAGAGCTTTCAGAAGAGCTGCTATCATCCCTCGAGTGGCCGCTTTGTTTAGTCACTGCAGGGCAGTTGTTTTCCTACTGCACTCAAGTGGAAAAGTAAATTAGTCTTCTCTCCCTCACTGAGGGAACAGTGTGAATGGTGTGTGTCGACAGGCGGGGTGTTGGACGGCTTTGGGTGGACCGAAGGGGCCGATTTGCCGCCTCTTTGGCTGAGGCTCACGCTCACTCTCACTCGCCTCTTGTGGAGATATGCACAGGCTGGCTGGAGCTCAAAGAATAAGTTTGCACTGAGGCATGCAGGTGGAGAATGTTAGAAGATTGGTAAATGTGAACTTTTCTCTTGGTTTGGCCTAACTCCCGGCCGAACTCTATGCACGTGTGTGTGTGTGTGTGTGTGTGAGTGAGGGTTTGAAATGTGATGTAGACCACACTCATTTTTCAACCCTGATAAGAAGCAACATATAAGGGCTTGCTTTAAAATCCCACTAAATAAATCGCCAAGAGCAGAGGCCTCCAGGGTGCCTGTAGCACCACCGCCACCACATATCCCTATCCACACGGAATGTGGAATTCCAGACAGGAAGGAGGGATGGAGGAAAAGGGGAGGTGAGAGGAGAGCAGAAGAACGGTTCAGGAGACATCTGGTGCTGATTTGGCCAGGGTGCTGTGGACATGCTGGCCTGCGCTTGTTTTGACTCGGATTCCAGGGGAAGTTGCATTTATTTGTTTTTGAATAGCAAGTGGGGCCATTAATCGATGAACACGGGGGCACGGATTCTAAACAGCACGTCACAGAGTTTAAGGGATCAGGACTGAAGATGTCAGACAACAGCCTGAGGGCTCGGGGAAGATGAGTGTGATGGAAACACCACAAAGGAGAAAAAAGAGAAAACTTTAAAACAGTCTGCCGGGTTACTGAATTTATTTGTTCACAACAACAACAACAACAATAATAATAACGGTTCTTATTCTTTTTAGTATACAACAAAATCATCAGATTTTTCGGTTTAGATGAATTATGATATATTAACCTAGTTGTTTACAGTGGTTCATTGTGAACAATTATAGAGCGACGTCCTGATTCAGTTTCTAAACAGCAGTGGAGCTGTGGACCCAGTGTCATAATGTCTACATAACAAGTTTAAGCACTTCATTCACCATGCAGAACCTGCATGTGTTTTCTGAGTTTTTATGTGTAATGTAAACAGTGGTAAAAAAGGTATTTAGGTTTACAGTGCAGGATTACCACGGGTGATTTTTTTATGTTTTAAACTCCAGCCTTTGTCCCAGATCTTGGGTAAAACTATGTCTCAGTTACCAGTTAGTGGCTTTAAAACCCTTTCATGTAATTTATTTGGGTAAAGTGGCCTTAAAATCATTATGCCTAAAATGATATAGCGCTGTTTTAATACTTAAAAATGCAAAACATTTGAAACATTACCCCCTTTAAGAAACAAATTCCTCTGGACACTGTAATTTGGCACACAGTCTTCCTGTCTTCTGTGCTACTCAATCCATAAGTGACATAATTTCTAATGTTCTTTGCTCAGATTTTGCAAAAATTATTATGATCTCCAGTTTCCAAATTCATTTTGCGGATTTAAAGAGTGGTGTAATGCTAATTTCCCTGCACAAAAAATATATAATCAGTGGTTCTAACTCAATATAGGGCGATTGTTCCAGAGAAAAGGGGCCAGGCACACGTGGCAGGTAGGGCGAGTGGAAAAGCAAAGATGGGCGGCCGCTATGAGGGAAGCACAAGTCTGACTAACCATACTGATTGGGAAAAGCTCATCACATCAAGAAGCACACTGACTCACACTCCTCTCTTTTAGCTGGATTAAGTGAGACTAAAAAAGTGCACAGCCTTGATGCCCTGAGCATCTGCTTATGCATAAAACCACAAACCTGAGGGACCTGCCAAAGCAAACGAACCGCAAAAGAAGTTTGCACTTAGCTGAAAGAGAGATAGAAGGAGAGAGAGAAAGAGAGCGAGAGACAGAGAGAGAGACAGAGAGAGAGAGAGAGAGAGAGAGAGAGAGAGAGAGAGAGAGAAAGACATAAAAGCATGAAATAATTATAAAAAGCAGGCAACCCAAAAAATATTATAAGTGAAAACATAAAACATTTGGAATTTGTGTCATTTCTTGTTTCAACAGTATTTCAGAACCTTTTTTTTTTTAGGTTTTAGCTCTCTTAAGTGAAGGGCAAAAAAAAAAGCAAAAAAAAAAAAATTGCTGGTTCTGTAGGTTGACTCCGGTTATGAAACCTCAGACTCTGGCATTCCCCTGTTGGGGCACAGAGCAAGCTGACGGTAATTGAAACTGGCATTGGCTTGATTTAGTGAGGTGTTGGGGTATGGTGTGTGCTTGCTTAAGTAATACATTTGGTTAGGATGCATTGCAAGTGTTTTTGCTGTTGCTTATGGTGACCGGTGCTGAAGTAAATGGATATTTAAGAAGAACTAGAAGAAGAAGAAGCAATTATAGTTGCTCAGAGTACCTGACTGTCCCATGTATAATACATGTGTCTGAACTCGTGTACTCGGAAATTAATGTATCCACAAGATACTGGTTTAAAATGCCAACAGCTTCTTTTGCTGTTGTGTTACAATGAAAAGAAATATGATCTCATGCCGTCATGTTCATTGGTGACCTTGTTGTGCTAAATTACAGCAGTAATCAACAAAAGCACACTCATACCAGCTGGGGACATTTCATCTGTCCTGTCCCACAATGAATATAGCTTTTAATCCTACTGTTAGACAAAAGGCACAGAGAACAGTATGTGAGCGATGCAGCTCATAAAGCCGCTGTGTATGCATGCATGCAGAGGGGGTTAACAGTGAGTGTATCACAGTCCATACCGTGTCCTCGCTGACCAGTCCGCACCACTTTAATGAAGAGCTGGAGAGAAGTTATGGGACTAAAGGAGAGATATTCTGAGTTACTTTTGACTTCTGCTGTTAGCCAGGTCTAAATTAAGAAGCAAAATCTAAACACCAAACTTGCCTGATGAAACACAAATGTTTAAAATTTTAATTCACTCAATTTTACTTTTCCTATTTCTTTAAAAATAAAGGTGCCCCAGCCCGCTGTAGTAGTACTGCTGGAAATAAGGTGTGAAAATGAAAAAGGTTGAGAACTCATTTCATGGACATGGATTAAGCTTAGTTTTGGCACTTGGCTGCAATGTTAATAGTTAGAAAGCTCAATGGTCCAATCTTGGGGTTAATCTAAGAAAAAAAAAGGTTTAAAGAATCTGTATGGTCAGCCAAGAACCATTTAAAAGCCTTTTAAAGAGTGCAGGGAAGCAGAGAAGTCTCGGATGAGGAGCCAAAAAATCAAGGAACTGATGCCGAACCAGGAGCTGGAGAGCAGAACAAAGACAAAGGCAGAGGGGTTTGCAAAGAAGCAAAAGACAAAGGTGCTGAAAGAAACTGAAGACTGGGCATAGCGCCTCGCTACGAAGCCTTCATGAGCAACTCAGCTCATCAGCAGGAGTTTCAAGTGAGTCAGTTAAAGAAAGCCCATCTCCACTGTGTGGTTCCACAGCTACTGCTAGAATGACCACAGTGCAGGCCAGAGTTAATGAAACAGTATCTGGGAGCTGGGAGGCAGCTGGGAGGCACAGACTCAATTCAGTGGATTAGGTGTGACGTTATTCCCAGTCCTTAACAAATACAGAAAAAAAGCTATAGAAAGGGTTTGGAGTGACGGCTCACTGAGCAAGAATGTCCTCAACCTCCTGCATAATGTGAGGAAACGGCCCACATCCTCTGCAGCTCTGATCTACTCAGAGAAGGTGTGTGTGTATGTGTGTATGTGTGTGTGTGTGTGTGTGTGTGTGTGTGCAGATGACGTGGTATGGTAGCTAGCAAGACGTTTATAATTCACAGATCAATTCACATGCACGGATCATTAAGTGTAGGAAATGCCTTAGCAAATTATGCCGACCAAGAAACGTCTGTAAATGCCAGCATCAGCCATCGTCAGGATTTCTTTAAACCACAATCATGCTGCAGGTTTTGTTTTTTTTTTTGCTAGAGTTCTGACTTAAATATTCAGCCTTGACCTTCACAATTAGTGTTTTATTAGTGGCAGCTTTACTGAAGTACGTAGGGCAGGAATAGGATTGAATTAACACTCCTCTCTTTTCCTGATGAAGTGTGAAGACAGGGAGGTCTTGAAATTGAATTTACTGCCCTGTTTTGTTTTTGTTCTCTGGTCAGAGATGTGTGTGGGTGAACACCCAATGCAGTAATGCGGGGTTTATTTTCATTCAAAACTCTGGCTGGTTGAACTGAATTGTCTGGAACTTTAGCTGCAGTACTGCAGATCTTTTATAACAACAGCATTTCATTCACAGAAGCTTGTAGCCTCAAAACGGAGACATTATATTAAATATACTCGGGTCTATTTTGCCTTAAGGCATCCTACATGCACCACTTTATAAAAAAAGGGGCAAGACCTCAAAAATAGCATAAATGATAACTAAGGCATCAGGCAGCGCTTTCATAACCATGTCATGTAATAACATCCTGGGAAGTTGCTTTTGAGGGGAAATCCACACTTCAGATACCTGGCTCACCACCACTGTGAACAACGTTGACTATATTACGTGCGTGTTCTACATCAAACCAGTTTCTTTACACTTTAATCACTTAACTATGATTACTTTTAGCACAAAATACAAGACAAGAAATAGAAAAAGTACAAATACAATGAAACGTGAGATGGAGAGCAGTACAGAAAATTAAACCTCTCCGTCATCCCTGCCCTTTTGTAGCTTGCCACCCTTATCTTTGTTAATAAAACAATCCGTTCTTTGGGCGTCAGAGCAAGTGTCTACAGGCCTGACCTCCAGCCATCTTTCTTACTTCATCAACACATCACTCAACCTGGGTTGTCCCCAGGAAACGACTGCCCCCCAGCTAGCACAGGTGAACTGCTTAAATTAGATTTAATAGACTGATGACTAACAAGTCAGGATGAATGGTGTGGGAAAAAGAGCACGAGTGACTTTTATGGACATGAAGCCCCGTGTGCAAGAAAGCAGCCAGCGGAGAGGGTGTGTTCAAGATCCTGCTGAGAACAATTTCAGTGCATGTGGAGCGAATCCTGCCAGGTGCTTTAATATGCTGAACGAGGGATGAATTGTATTGGACTTACTTTGAGCCATTTTGAATGATCTTACGTTACATAAACGTGTGTATGTGGTCTCAAAACCAGAATTATGTCTCATTTTTCTTCATTTTATAGATACCAACATGTCAAGCGAGTGTTTTGGAATGAACTACTGGTGTAACATAACATAACATAACATAAAATATCATAACAACGTAACAAATATTCTAAAACCTTTCACAATTATTTATCATTTGCTGCAAAATCAAATAATTCAACCTATTAAATAATAGAAAAATATCTTATTGTAAAAAGAAAAAGACTAACCACAAATAAGCAAACTCAACCTCGTTAATAATCCTTATACAAAAGCTCAATGAAGCCTATACAGCTCCTTACTGATGGGAGTGGCTGAGTCATTATTAAACCTTAAGTCTGATTAAGGGGTAAAAGAGAACGTGTTAATTACTCTTATTTCCTCTGGTTATTTGTGCAGCACTTAATTACAGGAGGAATAGTTTTTCCAAAACATCATTATTAAAAGTTTTTGTTTTAAAGATTTATTTATCCATTAAAGAACCCAATGGGCGACTTTAGTCTTCACTTATTTATTGATTTATTTATTTTTAGTCTTGTCATCACTATTTTGGATTTAATTTTTGTTGTTACTTTTACTGTACTTGTATAGTTAGTAGATTTTCTTTCCTTTTTTTCCCCTTCTTCTCTTTTGTTGGTTTATTTTTTGTGCCTTTCCCAATGTAAAGTGGAACTTTGAGCTACTTTAAGATACTTGAGGCACAGGAAGTGCATACCTTCCCATGAACGGATTAAATGTTTCTTTGCTTGAAACACCAGACGTTCTCTTTTCTCCGTCACAATCATACCAATTGTCTCACCAGTTGTCTCGACTGTTTTCACATCCAAAATGTGGGTCCGATAGCAGTTAATGAAATGTTACCGTGAATCTGAATTTTACAACAAGCATCACTTGGACAGCAATGTAAATGAGGCCTATATAAAATCCTAAACTGTTTAAAATGTTCTTATTATAATCTTATTCTGCGATGAGGACATACGTGTAATGCAATACTTCTCCTGATGGTCTGCTGCAGAAGACACTCTTGACACAACATTGCAAATTTATTGACAGTCTTTAAAAATATTTACCATGCCACTTCCTCTTCCCAACAGGCGACCAGCCTGTAATCCTTCTGCCCCTTTATTAGATCATTTGTCAAAGCTCGAGAACTTTTTTTCTTCTTCTTTCTCTTTCTCTTACTTTTACCCCACTCCCTCCCTTGTCCTCTCCTTTGAGAGAGTTATTGTGCAATGGGCCTCGGTGGGTTAACTCCTTCCCTGCCTCTCCTATCCTTCTTAAAACAGAATTTACAGCTGATTAGCCCACGCAGTAAAGACAAAGCCAGTCCCAAAAGGAGCGCACCGAAAACATTTATGCAAGGCCAGACGCTCAGGCCTTTATGAGAAACACATGCAGGAAAATGAAGAGAGAACGAGGCAGGGAGAAAAGGAGAGTGAGAGAGAGAGAGAGAGAGAGAGAGAGAGAGAGAGAGAGAGAGAGAGAGAGATTGCTTGGTTATGCAGGAGCGGCTCATTTAAAAGACTTCTGGAAATAATAAGAAAATTAGAGAAACAGGGATGTGGTTTCTTCTGCACAGTAAATAGATGAGACACAGAAGCCCTCAGTCACATGGGGTCTCTTAAAGTTCCCGGTCAGACGGGTCCTGGCATTGGCAGAAGTGCCTCTCAGTTTAGGCTCATATACATGGCTGCGTTCAGCTCCCCAACATCAGCCCTTTCCTCCCACATGTGCACACACACCTAAACGTGGAAAAGCAAAGTGTCGAGCTCATTGATATGCAACAGCATGCAGCCCGAAGGCAAGAGAGGCCTGTTATTATTAGGGTTTGTGGATAGACGAGGTCTGGCACGGGCTACTGTGTGGCAATGCCCCTGTGCACAACACACACACACACACACGCACGCACGCACACATGCACGCAGGCACGCAGGCACGCACGCACACACATACACACACACAGATAGCCACAGGTATGTCCCTGTCTCCATGGGTAACCCCTGGCCAAGCCAAGTAACTGTCAGGAGCCCTTTGCTCCCCCTTCAGCATAACAAGAGCCGACCAGGCCAAAGCAGCCAGCAGCCGGGGTTTGTTGGGGGGTGTATGTTGGGGGGTTTGTTCCACTTGTGCACATATGGAGGTTTGGGTTTTCCCCCAGACTCTCGGCCTTCAGGCTTCCCTCGTTAGCTCCATAGACGCTGCCAATTACTGCTCTTTCAAGCAACGGAAAACATCTTCTGGAGCTCTGTTACCAAGAGTGAGGTCAGGTGGAGCCCAAGAATCAGGCGTAATCAAGGAAAATGAAACAAGAAGTGTATTATCACTGTGGGCAATCATATTTGATAAAACACAGTGGGTGGGGGTCCCCTTCCAGCTTGATGCCCAGCGAGTTTTTCCGCTAGAAATGGGATGCGCAGCTCTTATCCTGGAGGACCGCTATCCAGCATATTTGGTGATTCCTTTGCTCAGGTGCACCTGGTTCAACTCATCTGCTGATTGGCAAGTTAGTAGGTGGGTTTAAGAGTGGGAACTACCCAACTGTGTACAACCTTGGCTAGAACAGAAAGACAGAAAAACTACATTACCCATACTGCATTGGGGGCATACTTTGAAGGAGAATGTTGTTGCAGAGACTTTTAGAAGAAGAGGGCCAAATTAAAATTGGGCTACTGTCCAAGAGTCCAGAGAAAACAAAAAAACTGGCAGGGCTTTGGTTTCTTTTTTTTAAAAAATGGCATTGGTGAACTGTAAATGCAGAGTCAATAGAGGAGGAGAAACACTACAGTTTCTGAACTGCTCCGCTAATTTCTTGTCATTTCTTCAAATCTTCATGGCCAAATACTAACTTTTGACATCAAACTTTATTCTTTAGCTTCTGATAGGACTGACCTAAGCAGCAGGCACCCAATACTTGGATATTTACGTATTAGAGTACTCATTCTCATCATAACACGTAAAAAATGTATTACAGGGCCACTCCGGGACCAGGGTTAAGAGTCACTGGTGTAAGTGAAAGTGAAGTGAAAGTGACCATTTGTCATTGTGAAACACAGCACAGCACACAGTGAGACACAACAAAATGCATTCTCTGCTGTTCACCCGCACACACCAATAGTGCAGCCTACTGACCACCCAGTCCCTAACCACTAGGCCACCACTGCCCCTAGAACCTTTAAAGAACCTGTACAGAACCTGTAAAGAACCCTTCAATGAATGCTTATTTACAGAACAATTTGTGAACAAAATGTGCAAGAATCCTTTTAAAAATGGAAGAAACACCTTTACTGGCAAAACATTAGAATTATTTAGGCAAGCTACATTCCTTTTTTTTTTTTTTTTTAAGCAAACATTTTCAAAGTTTCATAGGTTTTGTGATGTCACAAATCAACACATTTACATATGTCTCATTTTTCAGCTTCAGTCCCGCCCCTCGATGCTGAAGGGCTGTTTCAGACCCGCGCTCCCCTAAGAGCTGCATTGCAAGCCAATCAGAAAGAAGATCATTTACATACATCAGTTCCGAATGCTCAGTAACAGAAACATCCTTTTATAGTCCACGTGATAATGGTTGCAACATTGTCATGTAGAGAAGAATTATGAATGTTTTTGACAGAAACATACTTAAACAAAAACCGCTGTCATTATTTAAAGCTTATTTGCATAATACAAACACCAGCATTACAAAAACAACAAACAGACTATGTATCGTGCAGACCTAATTCATAGTAGCATTAATGTAACATGGCAACGTACTATTGTGGGTTGCAGATCTTTTCCAAACAAACTAAAGAAATAAAAAAATATCCTTCACAGAAGATGAAAAAACCTGTACACTAAGAATAACCAATGAAGGATATTTCTATATCTGTCCAACAATGTAACTATTAAGGGATCTTTAAGCCATTTCGGGACCACGGGTCCAAGTGAAGAGCCATTTCAGAACCTTTCAAAAATTGGCTTAAGATCCTTTAGATTTAAGGTGATTGCAAAGATGTTTATTAGGGCTTAGTAATAACCGACCTCACTAATGTCATACATGCCCTTCCTAAAACCATTTTAGTGAGATTTAGTCGTTGCACTGTGATAACCCTTATTTCATTTTTAAAGACAGACCTAGAAACACTTCAAGTGGAGAAATTTACCATTATGGCCATTATAGTTGACAGATTGGTCTGACACTGCTCCAGGTGCAATCAGATTAAATAGTGCGCAAAAAGCCTGCCATTTTCAAGCCCTCTGACATTCTTTTCCCATTGCACATATTTTGAAGAACTACTTTTTGAAATTCAATCAAGATATGCCTCCTTTTCCCCAGTCGAACCACTATTATTTTAACCCCGAACGCGCTGTATGATCTCTGTACCATATCAGTCTGCCAAAACGTCCCCGGTATGCTTCACTTCCTGCTTTGAAGGAGAAAAAGCAGAGAGAAGAAAAGTTGCATTCCTTGGGTTTCCAGAATTTGGCCTCCATTGAGTAGCTGGAGACGCTTTTGGTTGGGAGCAGTATCTGCCAGTACAAACAGCGAGATGCTTGCCCAATTAGAGATGCTAAATGTATTTGACTCGCTGCCCCACCAGGCCTGATGAGTGCGGCTAATGCCTGCCCCAGGTTCAAAGGCCAGCGCAAGCTGATTCCATTACGTTGGGAGGCATGATTTCTGATTGCGTGAACAGGATGGATATTGGGTTCTCCTATTCTTTTCAAAGAAAGGCGGTGGGAGAAGCATGACGGAGTTCTGGGTTTACTCAGGTCAGGCTTTGTGGCTTTGATTTTGGGGTTTGACAGACACACACATGGAGGGAGAGTGAGAGAGAGAGAGAGAGAGAGAGAGAGAGAGAGAGAGAGAGAGAGTTTCTAGCTATAGAATTGGTTCAGAGACATTCAGAAGTTTCACCATAGCATCAAGTGTGTAATTTTATTTCCAGCCCATTAAATTATATTATAGCCATTTCAAGTGTGTCATTTTATATTTTATATCCATTTTATAACTTCAAGTGAATAATTTGTGTAAAGTAATGGGACAAAAGTACTTTCTTGTGAATGCACTTGAGTATCAAGAGTAAGAGCACTTGCAGAGTAAAGGAGTTCAGAGGCAAAGTTATATGGATGCCTCTAAATTTATGATGCATTCAACTAAACCAGCTTACTGGTTTATTTCTAAAGGGTTTATTCCCATATACTGACAATGACTTTCTATTGAGCTTTAAGCAGCGGTCAGTGTCTCTTTCAGAGTCTTTGAGACAAACAGAGAGACACTGAACTGGGTAATGAATGCAGGTTCCAGGTATGGGATTCATTCAAAGTCACTCCAAAGTATCACACAGGCCTTACTAAGAGCACGGCACACTTCCACATTGAGCTGTCGGCCTAATCGAATCACATGGGCTGCCATAACCACTAAGCAACTGTATCATTAACTATCAGTTGAAGCAAATTCATGCACATCAATCATCTAACCACAGCCTTCCAGCAGGTCTGCTGTCCAAACTAATGGCGCTGGGAGGTGCACATCAATATTAAACCAATCACCATCTCTGGGAAGCTCAGGAAATAGATACTAATTAGCACTCTCAGACTCAGAACTGGGGCAGGGAACTGTCACTGACCATTTCAATTCACATTTATATTCGTGGAGACAAAACCTAAGTGCACAGATTCTGGGAAAGGCCATCTTTTTTTGTTGGTCAATTTGTGTCGCCTATTGATAATTAACAAAAGCCTTTGGCGCCACTTAGTGGACAGAATAGGAATAACATGCAACAACAGTTCACTATAACGGCCGCTAGGGGGCTTCGTCCCAAATCAGTCGCTCTAGCACCCTAGGGCCCATCTTTGTGCACTTTCCTCGATTGTTTACACGCTAGTTAACGTCCCTGATTCGGGCTGCTAGTGTATGTAAAGTAAATTTAACAACACATAAAGCCTCATAATCCTGTAAACATCATGGGGTGTGACGGCGGAACCATTCCCAAAAGGCACGAATTGGTCAAAGGACCCAAGAAAGTGGAAAAGGTAATGTTTGCGGCTAGCTAACAACTTGGTCTGTTACTGACGTTAGCTAGGATGCTAAGAGGCATTTTACACACTTTTGGTCTTTTTCAGCTGAACTACATGCCGTTGTCTGTCTCTGGTAAACTGTACACTTTCGTTCAAAACACTTTACGCGTTCGTTCAAAACACGTTTGTTGTTGGGCTAATTCGCTTGCTAACACAGCTAGCGTAGCTGCTAGCAAGGAAGCTAGCAAGTCAGTGTGTTTATGGAGCGTAGCAGGTACAGAAATTGACATTTTAAAAGACGTTAAAGCTGGAGTTTGATCTGAAACTGGTGTTGGTGTTTTTTTCCAGGTGGACAAGAATGCTGAGCTCGCTGCCAAGTGGAAATACTGTGCCCTGAGTCAGGAAAAGTTAAGACGGCCTATAGTGGCCTGTGATCTTGGGAGGTGAGAGCAGACTGACACAAACACACGTGTTGCATCTTTTTCTTTTTTTAAGGCTGACAGTAAACACAGTCTGCATGTGCTCATGTCAATAACATTTTCTTTCATCAGGCTGTACAATAAAGATGCTGTCTTCGAGTATCTGCTGGATAAATCAGCAGAAAGGCCGAATTCAGAGGTGGTTACACACATCCGTGGGATGAAGGTGAGGCTGGCCTGCAGTATTAGTATTGCAGTTTTATTGCTCTCTCAGTATGTTTAAAGATCCATTAGTGAAACTGTTCCCTGTTTAGGGAACCTCTCTCACTCATTTTCTTAGCCACTTGTCCTAATTAGGGGAGCAGGGAGAGCTGGAGCCTATCCCAGCTCTCACGGGGCGAAAGGCAGGGAAACGCCCCAGACAGGTCGCCAGTCCATCACAGGGCAGATACACAGACAAACACACTCCCTCATAGACGCTCACATCTACGGCCAATTTAGCATCTCCAACCCGCCTGACCTGCATGTCTTTGAAACCCATTAATACACGGGGAGAACATGCCACCTCCACACTGAAAGGACCCGGACCAACCCGCCTGAGAATCGAACCCAGGACCTCCTCGCTATGAGGCGACAGCGCTACCCACTGCGTGTATTATCATTAATGTGATAATATTTTTACTAAATGGATACCTTTTTCAAGATGAATGAAATTTCCAGCTGCTAACGTTTGACAATTTGAAGCTCACTTCCAACTTTTTAAACAAAGTAACAATTCAGTATTATATATTTTGTAAAGGAAACCTAGAACTTTTAACATTTTTAGTGCCCACGTCTTCACAGATTAGCAAAAAATACCACGTGCAGTTGTTTGATCTGGAGCAATGAAAACATTCAAAAAGTTTGGCAGCAATTTTTACGGCCTTTTGGAATAAATGTCAAAATTAAATAAACTTGTTTCTATTTTTTTTTTTTTTTTTAAATCTTAATTTGGTGTTACTCATGTAAAGATACAGCCCTCTGTAAATGGCTGGTTTTAAGGCACGCATTAAAATTTTAAGGATAACTCCGAAACTAGTTGAGCTAGAACAGATAACTTTTGGATGTTTCGAACTGGCCTAGGGCATACAAAATAGTTCTGAGTTGGTTGAGTGTGAAGTATCTGTTGAGTTGAGCCAGAATGATGATGTTATCGATGTCCTCTCCCACACAGCAGGCATGAAGGGGAACTAAGCTGTCTATCTCCTCAGCCAGGTCATAGCACTTTAGCCCCACCAGCTTGCTAAATAAGTGGTTCTGCATTTTTAATGAGATGCAATACAGTGCAGCCTACTAGAGCTCGGTACCAGGAAGCTCTAAAGTGTTTGGTTCATGTTTGTGTGTTTTTTCTTTTTCTCCTCTCTATTAAGGATGTGAAAGAGCTAAATCTGACTGATAACCCAGCATGGGAAGGGGAGAGGAGGAACGCTAAGGGTGACTGCTATGAGGACATGCACTGTGCCATGTTCATCTGCCCTGTAGTGGGACTGGAGATGAATGGCAAACACAAGTAAGATCCATCCATCCATTAAGAGCCTATTTTGAATAGGGTTGCAAGGGCAGCTGGAGCCTAGCCCAGCACGTAGAAGTTGAAAGACAGAGAAAGACCCATGACAGGTCGCCAGTCCATCACAGGGAAGAGACACAAACAAACACACTCATTTACACAGTCACACCCAGGGGGCAATTTATCATTTCCAACCCACCTGATGGGCATGTCTTTAGGTGTTGTGGAAACTAGCACCTGGAGGAAAGCCCCACACGTGGGAGAAAACGTGTCTAAAAATAGTTTGCAAGTGACAAGTAGGAGTTGAAGAGTTCAAGAGTGAAGAAAGAGTGATCTTGTACTTCCTTGAAAAAGAGATAGAACAACGTTTTTTATAAGAAGGAACAAATGTTTCCGTAGTTGAATATATAAATAGAGGTTGTTGTGTCATCATAAAGTAGTCTGGAGGTTGGCTTTAAGATGGTTAAGATCTTTGCATTTTGAGTTTCCTGAAGGTTCATGTTAATGATTCAGATATTTGAAGGCAATAATGAAGGTAGATTAAAAGGTCTTCAGAATTGATACCAAATTTCCTAAAACACCCTGCACTGCTGAGTGTCTTATGTGGGATGATATAATGTAGTATCGGTCACATTGCTGATGATATTTATCTTATTATACTGCTGAAAATCATTACTTTTTGTGCCCTTACTGTTACCACAAATTGAATATTCTTATTTTTGAAAGTATGTTATGTGTTCAGTAAGTAGTCTGTCATTGATTAATCCGGTTGTTATAGCATTCTATGTATAAAGTCATAGTTATAAATGGCAAACACCATTTTGCTGGATAGCCATTTTTTATATTATGGACACGCTTTTTGGGCTTTTTCAGATGGCTGATGCCACTGAAAGAGTTAAACAAAATTGCATAGAATTTCTTTGCATTTTAACTGGAGCAGCGGGGCAGCTGTAACCAGCACCTGGCGAGCAACGATGGGGATGGTACCTTTCTTAAGAATACTTCAGGACAGGCTACTGGTCTAAGACTCCAACCCATGACCACCTAACCACTAGACCATCATTGCCCCGGTTAATCTTGTTTAACTGGGTTTAATGCAGTGCAGTGTTTAAGATGTTCTGGAGAGACATCGTATTCATATTTTTGTGGTACTGCTGGTTCTTTTTGTTCTCCATTCCAACTTTTTTTAATGTCAGAAAAGTAAATGTCATGATGTGTTTTCTTCATGTATCAATAATTTTTTTTGCCCCATCACCCACCCCTACCTTTGCAGATTTCTCTCTGCCCCACTTATTATCCTTATTGTCTGCATTGGCAAAAACAAGGTTTGACCTTAATAAAATGTACCTCGCTCGATAAGAAATTACCGTGTCACCCACTTTGTGAGAGTCACACAACATTGACGACTCTAGCTCAGTATGAATTGTCCCTGCTTTATTTTTAAATAAAGACCGCTCAGCTAAAGATGATCATACAATTTGTTTTACACTCCCTCAACGCTTACAAAAACATCTCATCCTCTGAATTCTTGGATGTGTGTCTTCTATTAATCTTTCATTGTATGTTATATGTTGTTTATGCTCACAGTGAGCCCAGCAGATCCTCTTATCTCAAATCAGACTTTCATATATGATTTTTGGGTGCTGCAGATTTAAGACTTCTATAGACATTGCAACACAAACCTTTCATTCTCACTTCTGTTTACTGCTTTTATTATTTTAGAGGTATATATTTAGCTCAGCTTTAGTTTTGGCTTGCTTTCTGCTTATTGAAATGATACTTTATTTGTGAGTAGTTGTTTCTCAGGTCCTGCATTAAGATTGTTGTAAACAGGTAAAGTAAATTACCTTTTTTATTAAGTCGTTTTGAGCTTTTTAAGTGTATTGTAGCAGGTTTAAATCTCCTCCTCAGATTTTGCTACCTGCAGACCTGTGGCTGTGTGTTCTCAGAGCGAGCTCTCAGGGAAGTCAAGACAGAGATTTGTCATAAGGTAAGATACTGTCGGCTTTGTTTGCTTTTTCTCTCTGCTGTGGTCACTCTGCTGCTAAAAGATTAATGTAATTTTCTTCTGCTTTTTGAAATTCTGTAGTGAAGAGAAGTGTCTTGCCTTTAGTTGATTTGTTTCAGCATGATTCAGTTTGTTGCCCTGACTATAGACAGATGGGCTTGTTACCATACAGGTCGGAGGCTAGTATTGCTGACAGACATCAGAAGTGAATAGTCTTTTCCAAAAAGATATCTTTCCACAACTTCCCTCAACCTGCTTAAACCACATGTACATTTTCATAAATTTTAAGTAAGTAGTTTTAGCTTAGGTATGTCTTACTGTAAGCTATAATTGGACTTACTGTGACCTGTAATGAGAGCTTTTCAGGCAGGGCTAGGACTGGTATTAAAAAAGATGTTGTTAAAGTTGTTCAGTTTATAGCTTACTGTGATAAATGCTAAATCTAGGAAAGGCAATATAATATTAATAGTTTTTAATGATGAACATTGCGTTCTTATTTTCGTGTTATAACTGGTTCCATCCCTTCTGTTTAAACTTACATGATGTATGTACATTTTGAACATCTGGTATCATGAATATTTCTTAATTTATCAAGATATTTTCCATAGATGATCCATGCAATATGAATGAAGTTTTCTCTAGTAAAAACATTTTTATCCTAATTGACTGCAGTCGTGTCTTACTCGGCGAGGAACGTTTAGAACACTGCATTAAAATGTCTTTTCTGAAAGCCTGTAAAGAAACAAGCACATCCTGTCTCATGTTCTGTGTTCTTTGCCGTATTGATCGCATCCCCTGTAATGAACCTACAATCATTCTTGGGTGTCTGAGCTTATATAGAATAGCATAATGTTATGAAAGTGAAAAAAGTGAAAGTGAAAGTGACTACCCTTGTCATTGCGAGGTCACGGCACAGCACACATGAACCACAACGAAATTGGACCTCTGCATTTTACCCATGCACACTCAAACCCGTGCAGCAGTGGGCAGCTATTGAAAGCGCCCGGGGAATCACAAGGGAAATTCCTGTAACTTTTGTTGCATGCTCAGTGCAATAAAAATAGAAATGGAATTAAAAAAAAAAAAAAGAAAAATTGCAGCTATTAAAACAAATACAAGAAATACAGCATTGATATATAATTGCAGGACCCAACAGAATGCCATGATGTGTCAGCTGTGATGTGGCCAGGCATGGATCACTGAGTTGAGTCGGGATGACCATTTATGAAAACATGGACATTAACAAATTAACATTTTAGGCATTTTTCTTTCACTTCATTGTCCACGGTTGCTCGAGATTTGTTTGCTCTCTTGTGCTTTTAAGCTTCCGGCCCTTCTAGACGGAGCCTTGCTCCAGAGTTGGCTCTGATTCAGTGATAAACTTTACAAGATAAATGTTTACTGAGGCTTCTATGCATTAACAATTGCATTTGTTTTTGCTACATATTGTCATATTGTGAAAAGACTGGGTGATATTTTAACATGAAACTAGCATTAAAAAAACAAAAGCAGGTACTCACAGGACTATACTCTTGTTAAAAAAACAAAAAAACCTGCACTGGAACTTGGGATCATGCTAATAGAGTGCAGAACACGTATTCTTCCAAAAATAAAAGGGGGGGGGGGGGAAACTATAAAAAGAAAATAATTTGCACTTAGTTCTGATTATGCCAATTAAATCGCTGAATGATTAAACTGGATAGTGATCCAGTCCTGGTGCCAACCCAGTTTTAGTTTTTATGAGAATGGTACATTCAGTTTTTTACAATATGTTCTCTTAGGTTTATAATTTGTAAGTTGTCATTGTCATCGAAGTGTGTTTCCTTATTTTGTAATTCAATCGTTGTTTTATAATCAGCCTCATAAAAGCATTATAGACCAATCCCTTCTGCTCATGCTCGTATGGTTTGCTTGAGGTAGGTTTCAAGTGCCATGCGGTCCTTAAAGTGCCATAATGAAAGACAGAAAAACATCATCCACTAATGTACATCAGAAACAATGTAATTTGAGCCAGGGCAGACTCTGCAATAAGCATCTGCTCAACTTCATTGAAAGGTTTAATGCATGCACAGATAAAGATCATCCACTAATGCATTGCCTAACCTAATCTCATTCAAGCTACACAACAGACTTTCAAAACGACAACCAAACTGTACTGCATTAGATTCTCAGAATTCTTTTGAACTTTTGTTTTTTTTCTGTTTCTTTTTAATAGGTCCACAAGCAAAGCTGTGTGTATACATGAAACAGTACAAAAGAGATTTTGATCTGGTTTGAGGAGCGGAAAGGTTTTGATTTTCATGCTGATTCGTATTTGAGCGTTTCAGTCATGGACATGCTGAGAATGAGTGAAACTTAACGTGACCATACTTGTCATATGTGAAACACAGCACAGCACACAGTGAGACACAGCACAATTCATCCTCTGCATTTTACACTTTCAGCTGTTGAAAGTGCCTGGGGCGCAATGATGGGAACGGTACCTTACTCAAGGGTACCTCAGGGCAACCTACTGGCTGGGGATTCAAACCCAGACCTTCTTATCCTGGGGCCAGGCATTATAAATGAAACATATTACTAGTATTATTATCCATCCATTATCTGCCGCTTGTCCCAAACGGGGTCGCGGGGGAGTGCTGGTGTCCAACCCAGCGCACACAGGGCGAGGACGGGGGATGCACCCTGGACAGGTCGCCAGCCCATCGCAGGGAGGAGCGGGACGGGGACGGCACCTTGCTCAAGGGTACCTCAGGGCAACCTATTGGGAAGGGGTTCAAACCCCTGATCCTCCGATCATGTGGCCAACGCCCTAACCACTAGGCCACCCCTGCCCCTAGTATTATTATTATTATCATTATTATTTTTGCATCATTGGGAAGCACCGATATTGACAATCTGTACCCCAGATGTGATTTCCCTCACTTGTTGTTTCCTTCCTGCCAGAAAGCTGATGATCCTTTGAAAGATGGCAAGGCTTGTGAGCTTTGAGTTTGAAGGAGATTTCTGGTATGATGGTGATGTAGTTAGTGCTGTTTTGCAGGCCTCTCCTCGGTGATGCAGGCTCATTGGCTGAAAACCTGTAGTTCATCTTTTCAACGAGTGTTTTTTTCATAGCTGGTTTTGCTTCATTTGTCAGTGTTTTCCTGGCATGCTTGTACAGTACCTCCAAATTTCTAGGCACCTGATTTTGTTTCAGTTTGGCTGTGAACTGTGCCTATATGTTCATATGACTTGGTTGGCACGCGCATGTTTTAACAGAAGCTGATGCAAGATGGTACAGTATCAGTCAGTTTATCTAGTTTATTGGTTGCGGCTTCAAAAAACTCCAATCAGGGCAGACAAAAAAGCTTTTTTTTTTTTTTTTTTTTTTTACTGTTTTGACCACAGGCTTTAATGATACTATGTTTTGCCTGTATGCTGGTAATGGGTGAACCAGGCTGCTGAGGGATACGCATTTTTGAGAGTTGTGTAAGCAGTAGTGAGGTGCGTTTATTCCCTGGTAGGGCAGTTAATTTGCTGTCTTCAAAGTCTTGTATTTTGTGGGTTACTTATTTTCTTATTATTATTAATAAAAATAATAATAATTTTATTAATAATAATAATTTATTATTATTATTAACTGCTGTCCCTTACTGCTTAAATAATTTCAAGAGGTACGTTGTGAGCACATTCTAGATCTACAGATTTCTGCAAAGAAGAATTAGGATGGTGTTGTGGTTGCAATGATCAGAAGCTAGTTAGCGAATCACTACTTTGAGAGAAAGCACCGAACACCTTTTTTTTTTTTTTTTAACCAATGGATTTAATTGCCAGACAACAAGAAGTAAACAAACAATGTATATGTTGGCTGCTGTTGCCTTTTACACTGTATTTATCATACAATTGTAAGTTGGTTTTCCTGTTATTGGTTTTCTAAAATGCATAATTGAGTAAAATAAAGTAGCTGGCATCATTAATCACCCATTATTTATATAAAGCAGTCTCCACACACATTTGGTCTCTGTCCATTTAATTGGAATCTCATGTCCTTAGCTTCAAAAGAGACTAAGTGGTACTTGCTACAACATCAAGGTATGTTAAAGTGACAGATCCGTATTTGTAAATTATCAGTTGATTATGGGTTCCACTAAACTTGTCTTCCTGCCAACATGGAAGAATGAGTGTGTGGGTTCTGCGTCATCATGTACTCAACACTGCGTTTGTCTGCCACTTGCAAGAGAATATTTAAATGAATAAATGATTTATTATGCTTTGAGCCACAGGTCAGGTTGTTTTAGTCACTATGTAACGTCATTTGCATTTATCCCAAAAACTGTGTGCATTTTTCACTCAACCAAGTATTTCAGCAGTAACCAAAGCTTTTCGCTGTGGTTTAATGTGTAAAAACGGAAGAGCTTAAAGTCGGTGAAAGATATTTCACAAAAATATGCTTTAATGTTTTGATGATAAATTCTGCCTGGTGTCCAGAACATTCGGTCATTTATAGGGAGCCGGTGTACAGTTTGTACAACACAGGCTGTTGTAAAGTGAGACAGCATCCAAAGAAAACTAAATATTTACTATCGTTCCACTTTTTTGCCATTTATTTTTTTAACTATATGAGATGAGTCAGATGTGTTAGGTGAAAGTAAAAACAGTACAGTGTCACTTTGGTTTTTATTGCTGGATCAGGTTTTGAAATAAATATTCATGTTTATTAAAGGTTATGCCCATACAAAATGAGGAACAAATTTACATTGCTTTTTACAGGAAACAAACATCGTGAGTGCTTACAAAACCGCCATAAATTAATTGGAACTCAGTAAAGTGACATGTTGCTTCAGTACTTCACAAGCCTAATGCTGATCAGCTAAAGATGAGTTAAAAAAAAAAAAATACACCTTCAGACATTTATAGTTTATAGTAAACCCGCAGTAACAGTTGTATTATTCATTTAACACCGCAACACCAGGCAGAAATGTCCACCTAGGGTATGATTTAAAAAAAAAAAAAAAAAAAAAAAAAAAAAAAAGGATGGAGAAAAGTATTAAATATGCACCATAATTTGTATAAACATATTTAAGCTGACATAAATGCTGCTGTTCTGTTTTGGCTATGTTTCACATAAGCATTTTTATGAATGAGATTTCCTGTATAGGCAAACTTATTGTGCAACATTTAAATGTATTTCAACAACCTAAGTACCAAGGAGCTTAATGGATCAGTTGATAATTGGCTATTAATTAAAATCGATAATTAATTGTATTAATACAAATACTTTTAATGTATTGTGGGGAAAAACACAATAGGAACTGTGGTGTAATATGAACGTATATGAGCAATTGGAAATTATATTGAAAGCTCCACATCAATATAAAGCCCATCTTATGATTAGTATTTTACACTAGCCCCTCTTTTTGGTTAATATTTACTTTTTTTTTTTTTTTTTTTTTTCCTGTTTTGCTTGCCAAATGTTCTTTAAATCTATATCTGTAAAAAGAATCCCATTTTCGGAAAGGTATTCAACTAATCATTTTCATCAACATTACAAAAAAATAACCCTGAGTAGTAATAAAATATATATTTCTTTTAATGTTCTGAAAGAAGCGGTAATAGAATTCCTATTTTTATATTTATTGTTTTAATTTATTTTTAATTCTGTCTTTTAATCACAGTACTTGGCTAAAGCCATTAGACATTAACTGCCTTCCTGAACATTTCCCGCTTTAGCTGGACCAGATATGAGCTTTTATCCTTCCAGCCTCCAAGTGCAACATCTGTGTAAATCTGATTGAGTTTGTGTGAATAGAGCGGGTGATCGCTGAAACTGTTAGCCAAATAACAGGACTAGCAAGAAATTAATTGTGTAATACAAAATTACAAACTAGCTACGTGTGTGTGTGTGTGTGTGTGTCAGCCACCTGCACACTCAACACGGGCTCAAAATCTCAAAAACTATTCAAAATTATGGCTCTTCCACAAGTAAGAATAAACCATGTTTCAGAAATTTATCAGTGGGCCTTATTCCATGCAGTTATCCCACCATGCTAAACTTCAGTTTGGTATATTGATGTCCTTTCCTTTCTCCAGTGTCTGGTTTTACATTCAACCTGCATTTGTGCCACTATTAACATTGACCTCTGTGGCTAGTTGCCATGATGACTGAATAGGTCCCGTTGTTTGTTGAAGGACTTTGTGCCTGTGCCATTGTTCCAGGCAGTCCAGGGCATCAGAGAAACCAGTGCTCTCAAACTTATTAGCAAACATGCTGTTCCTCTGGATTATCCAGGGTAAGTCCTCAATAGCATAGATGCAAATGTCCCTAACGTACCGTCCTGTTGAAGCAAGCATAGTGTTAGATCAATTATTTATTTTTATATATATATATTTTTTACCTCCTATCTTTTGTTGTGTTAACTCATTAGAGACATGGCTGCCAATGTTGAGAAAACTTTGGATAGTGTTTTACCTTTACAGCCTTGATGTGCTGTCCCATCTTGGTCCCTCCATTTAATAGATCGAATATCCCCTTCCCATCCTCCATCTACATTACTGCCAGGGGCATCTGTGGAGTTTTGAGTCCATTTAGTATTACTGCAGTTTTACATTTACATTTAAATTACTGCAGTCTTCTGTTTTTACTTCAGAACAATAGCCTTTACATGGATCATCGTTCCATTTCAACCGGTTTGATGAGCTGTGGTTGTGTTTGCAAATATGGGAGCTCAGATCTTCCCTGTTTATTTGAATATACCCATGTATCAATTTTCAATTTTCATATGCATACATTTCATGTACGAGTATACATTTTTTAATTTCAGATTTTATGTATAATATATATTTCTAGTTCTATTACAACTTTGCCAAAACATAAAAAAGAAAGCAGTACAATTTTTTTATGTATCAATATAAACATGTTTCACTAGCAGTGGTTCCACTTGTAAATGTCAGGCATTATAATGATTTCTAATCATTTGAATACGACTGTGTATAATATTTCATTGGAGGCTGTGCTTACCTTTCACATGGTTAAGGGTCACCCAGTAGTGCTCATCAGGGCTGTAGGTGTCCTTAGACCACCCCAACAGGTCTTTTGCCACTGAGCTATTGAGAACATACTCTACGAAAGGTCTCGTCAGTGCGTAGTATGCTGTGCCAAAATAGATTTGCAGATTATGCGGTGGAGGGTTCTTTTTAAGAACCTTGGGGACAACATAGACCCCTTTGATTTCTACATGCTGCATTTGTGTCCTGTATTGCATGGACTTTGGCTGTTTAACGCCTGGAGTCATATTTCTGTCCCTCCATTCTGCTCCTTGCAAGTATCGAACAAGCTCTAGGTTGCTCTTGATGGGGAAATCTTGACCACATAGGTTTATAACCCGTTTCCATTTGACTGGAGATTTTACTAAATCCTCCATGCAGTTGATGTCAGCCTTCAGACGAGAAAAGCCAGCATAGGTCACCCACTCATTGACCGAAGCCAGAAAGACATTGGGGAAGCACCCAGCCAAGTTTTTGACACTTGCTTTGTAGCCTTCTGGAGCTTTGGCATCTATGTGAATGCAGTAGACGTTCTGCGGTGCATAGATTGCTCTCAGCAGGCGAACAAACATTTCAAATTCTTTGTGGATGGTTATAATGAAGGCCAGAGGGAATTCTTCCTCTTCTCTGCTTAGAGGTTCTGTAATGAAGTGAAGTTCGGTCTGCAGGACAGAGCAATTCAGGGAGCCCTCAAAGTTGCTGACTTCTCGACATGTGGTTCTTTGCCATCTTGTTGAAGCGGAACTGGGTGGCAGATATTGGCAGTGATCTGGGAAAGGGTGACAGCCAAGGCTATGCCTCCGTGCCCGAGGAGAATCCATGAGGTCGGCCTTAAGATAGATGACCAAGCAGATAAAGATGCATATTCCAAGGCATGCAAGAAAACTGCACTTGGCACTCTCAAGCTGGGGCATAATAGTCCAGCATCAAACAGACCAGATGATAATGATGTACCCCCTGAAATACATAGGTTGGTAAGGAAAAACGAGTAAGTTCCACCAACAAGCCTCCACCTCCAGCCCTTACGCCTTTTTGCACACCTTTTTTGATGTGCAGTTGGTGTCACAAATGACATGAGATGCATATTTTATGTCAGTCTGTTACCTGAAAAATACACATGGCAGATTTCTGATTTTAGCGGCTTTATTTGGTGTGACATGTTGTTTGGTTGTTATTGTGTTTGTTTAGGTTCTCATTTTAATTTAGCCTGTCTGCCTTCCTGAAATGACCACAAATTATTTGTTTATCTATTACTTTGGAAAAAAAAAAAATCTCATGTAAATGAAGAGATTTTAATAGGAACTGATTGTTCCTCCTTGAAATATCTCTTCGTTTCATTTACAAAGTGATGTTAAAATAACACAGACCAGTGTTTCCCTGAGGTACCCTTGAGCAAGGTACCGTCCCTGTCACTGCTCCCCAGCACTTTCAATAGACGCCCCTGCTGCACATGTGAGAGCGTATGGGTAAAATGCAGAGATGTAATCTCATTGTGGTTCACTGTGTGCGGTGTTTAGCAGTGACAAGAATAGTCATGCTCTTGGCAAATGATGTTTGCTTAATAACACTTTGCATTTTCCCAGAGATACTTAACCAAATAACTACATTTGGAGTTGGTGTTTTTACAGTAATAAAACAAAAAAACAATCTGGCAAGAACATTTGATTCTTTGATGCTGATGGCACTGCAACTCAACAGCATTATAGTTTGGGTACTTGGGGTTCCAAAAAAGCCTTTTAAAAAATGAAAACGTAAACACCGTAGACTGAAATACTACAAGCCAGAAATCAGAAGGTATTCAAGTTATCCTTGAATAAAACAGTTTTTATTAAAATAGCAAAAGAAGATAAACTTTTGATTGGTAGATTGAGAAATAACGTTTGCTTTGAAGATAGTACCTAACAATATCATGTATGTCTTATTATGGTGCGATTATGGCTGTTTATTTGGACACTAATGGCACTGCGTAATAAATGTAGGATGATTTGCATTTTCCTAAATGTGGTTTAGACACCATGAAGATCAACTTATTGTTCAGTTGATTGGCACTACACCTGAATCAGCCAGATCCTAGGTTCTGTGAGGAGTAATTTGAGGGGAAACAATATGATCAGTGGTGCAGGTGCTACTGCTGGGAGTGAAAAGATTTTTGAGCTTCTTTCAAATTAAAACCAGAAGTCAAGGATACATGATTACTCAGTCAGCCTGATCTTATACCACGCTATATTCGAAATGGAGAATATTCAGAATTCTATGTAGACCTCATGTCCTGTCCTAGAAATCTACTCGCTGATACTTAAGTCTGGTGCAAAATTGTCTCCAAGTTGGCAATTTTCGAACACATATAATATATTAAGTAGTCTTAAATCTAGCTAAAAGTTAAAACTCATACCTTTTCAGCTCCTGCAGAGTCCAGCTCTATTATTATGAAGAGAAGTTAACCATTAAAGAGCACTGCCGTTCTGGTGAGTCCACTCCAGTATGACCTCAACCAAACATGCCCTGCCCGAAGGAGAGCAGGGTCATGATTGCTGTTCAGTTAGAAAATCTTTGCCTTAAGACCTTCTGTCCCACTGCGTTCTGATCGCTGGGTGTTTGAGGGGCTTTTTCTTCCGCTGTATGATCAGTGTGTGCAGTCCTCTGTTGGCCGTGGATTTGGCTGCTCAGATACATTCCCCATGAGACGGGAAGAGAGAAAAGGTGAGAGTGAGAGAGAGTGAATGCAACCACTAGCAACCACTCATGCATCCCGTCCTCCAAGTCTCCTCCCCTCTCTCATTACTTCCCACAATGTTCATTCCGTACCTGTTCGTCTCGTTCTTTTTGTTTCTAAATAGACTATACCTTTTTTTTTTTTTTTTTTTTCTTCTTCCCCCCCCCCCATATCTTTCTTCTGAAATCATGATTCATTTCTCTCGATCACTCAGGGTTGCTCTTGGTCTCATTCACTTTTCTCAATCCTCCCTTTTTTGGCAATGTGATTTTCATGTTTTTCCAAAACAAACCCACCCCCCTGTCTAGAGGAAACGTGTCTAAATATGGAAGATTTGCTTTACGAAGTGGTTCTCTGAGTCTTGGAGGCAGCTTTGTTTATGAGGTTTGTCTGGTCAGCTCAGGGGATCAGCCCCCTTGTGTCAACCACCACTGTGTATAGAAGTCACATTAAATCCACCGAGGCAGAGACAGTAGTTCCCCCTGGTAGTGGATGCCTTTGTGTGTACACACCTCCATGTTCTGTAGCTAAAACTTCTCAGTGAAGCAACATAATATCCCTTCCCTGTTTACTCAATTGAGCTTGAGTTTGAGAAGGAAACATTCTCCTTGAAACTTGACTGCGAGTAAGAAAAGCTGCCAATCCTGAATTAGCCAGCTTCTTCAGATGCATTTGGAAGCTGTTTTTCAGTTTGTTAGATTATATTAAATTCAATTCTTTAGAGATAGAAGCAAGGCTTTCAGAATGAGTGTTGAGCGTTACCTCTCAGAAATAGTGTGGTCTCATGAGAGGGAACTAACATAAAGCTGTGACGCAAATTATGGTGGTTAAGATTGCAGACTGAAGCCTATGAATTTTGCTAAATTAGTGTTTTTTGACAGGGCAATAGGAGCTAACTAGAAACATGCCTACTGAGAAAACTTTATTTTTTTTTCTTTTCACAGCAATTGCATTTAAACCACATTTTATGGCAGCTTTTTTTTTTTTTTTTTTATCTGAATAAAATAAAAGCCCTGGAAATGCAACTCAGCATGACCACTTTCTCTCTCGCGCTCTCTCTCTCTCTTACTCATTTTCTGAGCTACTTGTCCTAATTAGGGTTGCGGGCGGTGCTGGAGTCTATCTGAGCTCTCACAGGGCAAAAGGCAGGGAAACATCCTGGACAGGTCACCAGTCCATCACAGAGTGTGCGCACACACAAACACCCCTTGCAGGCAATTTAGCATCTCCAGTTTACCTGACGTGCATGTCTTTGGACGGTGGGAGGAAACCTGAGCTCCCTCACGTACACGGGGAAAATATGCAAACTCCACACAGAAAGAACCCTGTCTGTCCTGCCCTGGGCATCGAACCTCCTCTTTCTCTTGCCTGCCAGCTCCATCTTTAATATTCTTCTCCAAATATACTCATCGTCTCTCCTCTGCTCATGTCTAGATACAATCTCACATCTCTGACTTTGTCTCCAATTAGTCCAACCTGAGCTGTCTGTCTAATATACGAGTTCCTAATACTGTCCATCCTTGTCACTCATAATTCAAATCTCAGTATCTTTTTAACTCCACCACCTCCAGCTCTTACAATTGGATTTGGTAACTTGAAATCTGAAAACGCTCAACACAAACACAACATTTCTTTTAGTTAGTTCAGTACAGCCAGGCTCTTAGTTATCGTTGCAGTCGCCCATTTCTCTATTTCTTCATTTTTCTTTATTGAAATTCACAAATATTTTATTACATAAAAAAGAATCTGTTATGACTAATACAAAGACAAGAAGAGGGTAGATCACAATTATGACATGGACAACATGGAAGGCCTCCTGTCTAGTAATCATATTGTATGGAAATACCTTTTTACACCTTAAGAGAGTCACTTCTGTGACCTTATAGAGGAAATTCTTGTTTAGGATGACAGTGCTTTTTTTAAATTTTAAAGCAGTGCAGTATTTGCAATGATAGTGTGTAGTTGTGCAAACTGGAGAAACATGTCATGCACTAAGTTTCATTTTATAATTGTGTAGGTTTTCTATAAGAAATATTGGGAAGAACACAAAAATGAATGGAATTTTTTAGGGTTTTGATGATAAAGAATGCTTTCACTTGCTGCCTACATATGCAGCAGAAACAAATTTTTGAATGAGAGTGCCTGAAGCTTTCTCTTTGCTTAATGTCAATACTATCTTGATTATAGAAAATGTTTTAGTGATATTTCTTTCTGTTTTGTTTTTTTTTTGTATTTTCCATCTCAGGTGCTATTCTCATAGTGGTCACAGCTCACTTAAAGCATTCTTATGGAATGAGATGAAAGTGTACTTAAACTGCTAAAGCTGCATTTTGTTCACTTTGTTTTTTCATCCATTGTTATTTTCTGAACAAGTACTTCAATACTTGTTCTCAAAATGAAGTTTAAAAATGAAAACTTTTCACTGATTGATGTCTTGTAGTGTGGAGACCCCTTCCGGGAAGAGGAGATTGTGGTGATTAACGGGAGTAAGGAGGAGCAAGAAAAGTTACAGAAGTCAATGGAGGAGAGAAGAGCTAAAACTAAAATAGGAAAGGTGCTACTGCCTCTGCTCATCAAACACTGCCTAGCCTATTTTAAGCTTTGCTTTAGCTTGCTAGTAACACTTCCTGTAGGAGGGTTCTTGATTAAAAAAAACATCTGTACACACAGCTTTTGTTTTTTTAAGATGCTTGTTGCCAGTGTGTTTGATGGATAATCAGAACTAACTTTTGTATCAGCAATTATTTTGCTTTTGGCCCACTGATGCACCAAGAAGCTAATATGTTAGCTTGTGCAATCTTGTGCTAATGCAGTAACTTTAAGCTAACATGCTAAACAAAAGATGGGATTTTCCTCCCGGTCATTGCCTTTGTGATGAAGAAAAGGTGATATTTTCAGAGAAGGATTGACCTTCTCTTGATTTTTGCACCTCTGTGATAATGGAAATATTAAATCAGTATATTTACACTTGTAATTAAATCAAGATTGTTGTGACAAACTGTAAGAAACATTTTACTGTTGCATCCCTTCTTGTCTTTTCTTTTCTCAGAGGTCGAAGAAAAACAAGGGTGTTGAGACTGTTTCCAAACCTTTGGATTCGAAAGGTACAGTGTATACTGGCATTTCCTTTAGACTGCGTTCATATTTTCATTGTCTTTGTAGCTTTTATTTCAGATGTTACCTAACATACCAATCTTTTTTCTCTCAAAACGTTTTTGAATGATGTTGATTCTGGTTTGGACAAAAAAAAAGTGTCCTTTGCTGCATGCTTAAAAAATTTCATAGGTTTAATGTCAGTGACAACGCTATGCAAAGCTTTGGATTTGCATTAACTAGTTTATATTTTATGTTCCTGTTTGTCCCCGTTTCCTTCTTATTTCCAAAGTGTCTTCTGAGTCTAAATCAGCTTTGGTGAATGGAGATACCAGTAGTGGAAGCAGTGACTCAGGTACAGAGTTTTCCCTTTTCCATATGAAAAAATGTAAGTTAAAAGTAATCCATTTACTTTAAGATCACAAATGAGATTGAGATCTGACTAAGCATCAGGGCATTTGCGATTACGTGTGTGCGTTTTTGTGCGTGTGTAGAACACGCACATTCATCCAAAGCAACATTTGAGGTAGAATACTTTTTTTGTTCAAAACTATTTCCTTTCTGTTCAATTCTAAACAGATTACATCTTAGTCGTTACATGCATTTTACAGTGGACAGGAGAAATGTGTTAGCTTTGGATTTTATTTTTAATCAGCTTAGCCCATCAGAAGTGGTCAAACATCATAAAAATACAGTGAACAGTAATGTAGATTTTACTTTATACTTTTTTAACTTGTTTAGTGGTATAATGTGAATTGGATTTTTTTGCTACAATAAAATGCCCCCAATTGAAAGCATCATGGCTGAGTAACATGGCTGGTACTTGATGAAATTGATGTGTTGATTGAATGACGTAACCCTTTAGCTCAAAAGACAGTTGACAGCAGACTGCAAAAACGCTCTAGGATTGAAGATGTTTAAGCAAAAGTTGATTGTTCATCTTGTTAATGGCTGATTGCAGCAGCTCTCCTTGCTGTTAGCTTTTCTGAGTTGCAGGGCCCTGTATGTGTGATCTCATGAGAGGGAACTAAAGTAAGGCTGTGACGCAAAAGGTGGTTAAGATTGCAGGCTGAAGTCTGTGAATGCACTAATTGAGTTTGTTTTGTTTGACGGGGCAATAAGAGCTAACTAGACATCACATCTATTTATATCAAATATCCAGTGCTGGAAAAACTTGCCTCCTGTTGATTTTCTTTATATTTCTTTATTAATAGCACTAAATTATTTTAGAATCCTAAAGGTATGATGCGAAAGGCAACATGAGTAAACCCAATATATAGTTTTCTGACTGTCTAATTTATGAAATCTTGGCAAAAATCACAAACCGAACCACAATGTGTAATTTGGTGAATCATGGCGAGAATCCACACTGTTAACTGTGTAGAGTAGTTCAGGCAGGGTTGAAAGGGTGGGATAAGTGATGGGGGGCGGTGGATCAAACCATTGTGAGAAAGGGGGGGGCAGAACTATCAGAAAGGCATGCCAGAGGTATTTTCTTTCAAAAGCAAGCTGCCGTAGTTTGTTAAACTGTACTGGAACTTTAACTGGAAATAATATATTTAAAGAATATGTGTTTTAGGTTTTCAAAAGGGAGGGGTTAGGTTTCTAATTTTAAAAATGCAAATTCTTGTGTGATGTGTTTGATTTCCCCTGCGTTTTTGGTTTTGTTTGCCTTAGAGGTGCTTTGAGGTGAGAAGAAAGGTTAAGTTGTTTTGCAGTATTTGGTTTACTTAGACACGGAAATGTCACCTTACCCTACTTGTCTTTTCGTTCTGTTGCATGAACAAATTGGATATTGATAGGTCAATAAAGATGTAAACTGCACTCTTCCTTCTAAAGGCAAGATTGAACCATGAATGTTGGAATGTAATCAATGAAGCAATGACATGACCTCAGAGTGTGCCATCAAAATGAACTCGTTATTCAGGCCTGGGAGATTAAAGTGCACAGCACAGGCTCCAACCCTCAGCCTCAAAACAAAGGTTTTAAACCAACCTGCTATGACAACATGCTATGCCCCGACAAGATTGTCTTCTTCCCTATCTCTCCAACTCGTCTTTCCAGAAGAGCAACGTCCTATCTAACTTCTATAAAACACTGCAGAATTTACAGGCTTAATCTACAAACATCATATTGTATTCAAAAATCTAAAGAAAGTAACCCTCTGCATGAACAGTACCGCCTGGCCAAAAGACAACCCACAATTATTCTGTTACTCTCAGAAAGAACACTAGTATCTTGTAACTTGTTTGTAAGATTTGTAAACAAATAACTTTCACAAACGAAAGAGATTTGAAACAGCAGTCTTTCTGTATCTGGCCACTCCCACAAATGAGTAATCGCCGATGTAGGGCCTTGGACAGTGAGCTAGCTTATAACCCAAATAGTCGCTAAAAATGAGATCCAGAATTGTGGAGACTCCTTTGTGGAGATACAGAAAGAGAGTCAGCACAGCATCATAACCATTCAATGATGGTAGCCATACAAGACACATGACAGCTTAGTGGGAATTTGCCAAGAGCATTGAAAAGACGAAAGTCTGATGAAACAGATTGAACTAATTGGTTATAATTATTAATGTATGTGTGTAATAAACTGGCACTGGACATCACCTCATTCAGACCATCCCTACAGTCAACCATGGTGAATTTCAGATTTGTATTTTTATTACCAAATTTACATCAACCTAAATGCATAATAGACATATACATGAATTTCTATTGAGAAAATATTCATTGTAGATGATGTATACCTCAGAATTTTACCTGAATTTTTTATTTTTTTTTTTAATCAAATACTGTTAAGATACTCCATAGGGTGCATAAAATGATCGAAGACATTGAAGTCATACTGTTGATCCAAATACATCTGGGAATTGTGGGTTATCCAGAAATGTGCAAAAAGCTGTGAGTTACTTGAAACTGGAGGCGCAGTCGGGGGAAAAAAAAGGAAAAAGTGGAAAAAATAGCAGCTAGTCTTCAGGGAGCCCTGTGGATAACCCCACTCATTCTTTTCCCATACTCCCTTTTCATGTCTGCCATGCCAAAGCTTCTGTAGCCTTCACTGCCCAGATGGGAAGCAGTTTCTTCCCCAGACTCCTGAACCAGACCTGAATTAAAGTGGACACGAAAACAACAACCATTAATTCTCACCCCAAAGCACCCATACACAAATCACAGCCCAACGTCCATTATCTTTATTTAAGTTTACATTTTTATAGGAATATTTGCACAATAATTTTTTTTTAGTCACTCCTGACGTCATATATCTATCTACAGTACCTGACACATTACTTTGTACACACTCGGTACTGTGTCTGTGTCTGTTACATGTTTTTCTGTTCTGTCATGTTGGGTGCTGTTTGCGCTTTTTGGGCTCTGTCTGGTCCTGTTCCAGCCTCTTTAATTTAATTTTGCCCTCTGTGTTGCCAGCGGTCCCGGAGGAAATCCACTTCATTTTACATTTTTGCCTTACAATGCACTTGCATTTTCTCTGCCACTTATAAGAATTTTATTCAACAAACCTAAGGCAATAGACACTGCAGTCATAAACATTTTCTATAGTAAGTAATGATTTAAAACTTTAGTGATTTAAACTTTAAAAACTGGGTTCATTCGTGACCACAGAAAATAATTCTGAATCTAAATTGCCAGCGTCCTCTGGATAACTTTTTCATGATTTGCCATTGTGAGCACGCAGCAAACCACAATGTGTCCGTGTATGTCAGGGTAACCTGTTCTGGGATTCAAACCTGTGACCTTGCTGGGCCACCGCAGACTTATCGATAATGCAGATTTCCTGTTTTATAGGTCAGTAACCCAAAGTCTTAAGTGCACACCAATCAGCCACGACATTAGGACTGATGATTTATCTTTTGACAGTAGCCTGTGTCAAAAGGTGGGATAAATGGTCTGTTCTTAAAGTTGCTGTGTTGGCTGCAAGAAAATTAGACAAGAGTAAGCTTAGGACATAGTGTGAACAGAGTGTGAACTCCAGCAAATTAGTCCAAGGATGTACAAATGTTGAACTGGCTGCTGGGTCATGGGTGCCCAAGGCTCAGAGTAGCATGAGGGCAGTGAAGAGTAGCCCATCTTGGTTCAGTCCTACTGTTGCAAAAATTTCTGAAAAAGTCCCCAGTCCCCTAAAGGAACTTAAACCAGGGAGCAACTGACCTCGACCATAGAGCAGTGAAAGATGGCCATGTCTGATAATTTTCTTGTACATCATGTGGACACCTGAGTGAACAAATGTCACATAGCCGAGGAAGAGATCGCACCATGATGAATTCTGGGAAGGAGACAAGGTGGTGGAAGCGCAATCATTAAGTTCTGGAAAACCTTGGGTTCTAGCAATCATCTCAACCGTCCTCAGAAAACACTGCATCCCCCCCTTAATGGTAGTAGAAGTCTTGAAGACATTGGGCTCCTTCAGCAGTATCATGCACTCTGACACCCTGCAAAACATTTGTACAGGAAGGGCCCTCCCTTCCTGTACAAATGTTTTGCAGGGTGTTTGCAGGGTGACAAATCGTTAATGACCGTTTAAATGCAGTTTCTCAGAAAAAATCTCAGTCCTTGAAAGCATCTTTGGGAGGTGCTTGGAAAAATAAATGCGATCCATGAGGGTGCCAGATTCTACAGCACACCACAAGAGTTTTAATCTTGTTGTTTTAAATTTTTCAGTTTAAATTGTCGCTTGAAATTCTCTTCTCTCATCTTTTAAAAGCTTTGTATCTTTGAATTTCTCATTTGTGAAGCACTTTGAAAGATTCTCAAAGGAATCAACTTGAGCACAGAACACGAATACCAAAAGAATCTTAGGATTTGGCACAAACCTAGACATTTTTAAAAATATGTGCTGCACTTCTGTCTCATTCATATAATTCATGACTTTAGACTTCACGATGTGAATACTTGTGTTATTTCTGCTAACAGTGTCGGTTTCCAGTAACTCGGTATCATAGCAGCAGCAGAGTTCACTTAATTGATCTTTCCTCTTCGTCTACAGCTCCAGGACCCTCTGGCTCCTCTAAATCCGTGAAGCCCACGGCTGCCGTCGGGAGTAAAAGGTCCATCCAAGATATGGAGGAGAAATCGGAGACCTACAAATCTATCTTCACTTCTCACAGCTCTGCCAAGCGCACCAAAGATCAGCTATCCAACTGGGTCACCCACACACCCTACCACTTTTAAGAGCTGTAGGAGCTCCCTCTAGTGCTCATGGAGAGTTGTGATATTCTTGTTTTTCTTTTGTGAGAGTCCGTTGTTGCTTGCAATGTGACATTTTACACCTTTACTTTTACTTTTTTTGGTTTTTTTTGTGGACAGTAATGATATAAGATCCTTCCAGATGTATTGTGCTTCAGCCATTTCCTTGCATGTTTGTATTTTCTAAGACTCATTATGAGCAAAACGTTTTAATCTTAATTTTGCTTACACTGTATATAAAATGTGTGATCTTTCTCTGCCGCTGTCATTATTCGATCGAGTCTCTGTGTCAGGTTCTACACAGTCCTTTGCCAGTTTATGGAACTACCCTTTTACCATTTTTTATTAGGTACACCTACCTTAAAAGTCCAGTTTATAAGCAGTCTGAATTCTTGGTTACAAACATTAACTACAGACTGTACCATCAGCCCAACAATATCTGGTTCGTGGTGGATCATTTCTATTGGTTGGCAGGGTACCTGCTAAACTGTGCAGCAGTGTCAGATCGTAAAAACCTGCAGAGTGCGCCTAGTGCTGCGGTGGCCTAGTGGTTGGGGAGTTGACCACAGGATTGAAAGATTGTGGGTTCAAACCCCTTACCAGTAGGTTGCTCTGAGGTGCCCTTGAGCAAGGTACCGTCCCTGTCGCTGCTCCCCGGGCACATTCATAGCTGCCCCCTGCTGCACGGTGTCTGCATGGGTTAAATGCAGAGGTCCACATTTGCTGTGGTTCACTGTGTGCTGTGCTGTGACCTCGCAATGACAAGATCAGTCACTTTCACTTTTCAATTTGTTACGTGTTTTTAATAAAGTGAAGCATTGAGGTTGGCGTGTCTTATAACACAGCCTGGCATAGCAGTGTGTATTGAATTGTTTTTGGACATTTTGGCACAATTTTGTTAACTCGTTTATAAAGTTAGCGGGCTCTTTATTTTTTTTAGACCATGTGTTATCCTAGATGCAAACTTTAAATTGTAAATAAAACCCTTGATTGCATTCTGCCTGCAGTTTCTTCGAGTGACCACGCGATGGCAGCAAATCACTGGCTCTGGCAGAGCAGCTGATTGGCTCTGAATAGCAGAGGCTTACAAATACAGACGTGTCCCCTGCGTCACACAGCAGATGTTTACTGTCAATTAGGTTGATAAACTCAGCAGCAGTGCTGTTTATAACTCCTAATTGATTATTTAAATACTGAAATCTAGTAGGCTTGTTTTTGCAGCAGTTCGGAGTTTACAGTTTGAATTAAAACTGATTTGCTGTGTTTTTAACCTGGTCTCACTTGCCTGGCAGTGGATCTGTTTGATATGCAGTGAATTAAAGGTGAAGTTAGTGTTTCTTCTGTTCTCCAGTGATCAGGCCTGCAAAGAGCAGGAACCTCTAGACGTGCAGTCTCATATTTTCATTAAACAAAGCCCAGATTCACATCTTGCTGTTTCACTCTGAGCCAGTAAAACAGGACTTCCAGACTTCCACCTTCACAGATATTAAAAGGTTGATTTTGTCTTATTTATTTTTTTGTTATTTTGTCATTTTAATGAAAACGTGTATTTTGCAAGTTTAAAAAGTGAAAAAATGAAATAGTAGGCAATAGTTAGGGAAATAAACAACTGCACTGTGTCCATTGGCTTTGCAGCACAGAGCACACTGACTAATCACTGTTTATTTTATTTTTTATTTTTATTTTAATTCCTCTTCTTCCTGCTCGCCGTCTGAAGCGTCTGGAAGGAGTTCTGACCATCAGCTTCACCAGAGCTCGCACTCTTTTTTTTTTTTTTTTTTTTTTTCTTTCTCTGTTTTTTCTTTTTCTGTCTACCTATTATCAGGCAGGCCCCGCCCTCGCTCCTTGCGATTGGCTGCCAATTAGTTCTGGCGCGCGCGTGCTTTTCGCTTAGCCAATCGCAGCACAGGAGGGTGGGGCCTGTCGGAAAACAGGTGGAGGAGAAAAAAAAGCTGGCCGCGTCCTCGGCTCAGGTGTTGCGCTAGTCCGCGCATGCGCCGCCGGCCAGGTGTAGTGAGCGCTCGTCCTCAGCGCGAGCTCAGCATTTGCTGTTTGTCGGACCGCGAGGCCATCCGGGCAGATGTCCCTGTTAGAGAGGGTCGACTGGAGGGTGAGTTTATTTCATTCACTCATTTATTTATTTATTTAATCGTTCCCTAGTCGCGAGGGCAGATTTTTATTTATTTATTTATTTATTTTTTGGGAGTTTTTTTTGTCGCGCTGAGCATCTTTTTTCTGATGAGGATTAAACTGCTCATTGGAGTCGTCGTGAAGATTTCACAGCAGGAGTTATAAGCTATAAACATTTTCTTGGGATTTTCACACCTTTACTCTTAATAATGAAGATAAACGGCTTCTCACGCGCATAACATGAAATAATAAAGAATGAAGAATAAATATTACTACTAATAATAATATAACCCTCTCAGAGACAACACTAACATTAACAATTACACCAATAATAAAGTGAAAAATAACACAAGAATAATGTTATTTGTAACAACACTAATAATAATAATAATAATAATAATTAATAATAATAATAGTAAGCAGAACTGCGTGCCATTTTCGTTTACCGTCAGCACAGTCTGCTTTATTTCTTGATATTTTATTAAAAAGCCTTTTCTTTCTGTGTTTTATGACACGCTTCCACATGAAGATCTGAAAAGTCCAGAACAGGGCTGAACATTTCAGTTCTTTGTGAGATCTGGCTGGAGTCGTCCTTCATACAGTCCTTTAATCATTTAGACTATTAAAAAAAGAGAGAGAAAAATAAAACACTTCAACAAAACCTGATAAAAGCAACACAAACCATGGACACACACACACACACACACACACACACACACACACACACACACACACATATAAATACAAACTATCAATGGATAAAAATAAAAAAAAACAATAATGGATCAAATTCAGGCTGAAACCTCACTCAAGGCATCCGAAAAGGAAAATATAAAGTTGAAGGAAAAAGTCTTCCTGCCGTGCAGAAAACGGGCCTTTAAAGGCTGCAGTCACTGCAGTATGTGGATAAAGTGTAAAAGTAAGTGATCTTAATCTGATTTATTACTGGTTCAAAGTTTTCCACCAAATGCACAGAAAACGAAACGGCTTCCCCCAGAACCTTCAAGACAAAAAAAAAAACTACACAAGACTAGACAAGAGCTACACACAGCCATCACAAACAACACAACAGAACAGAGACAGCACTGAGCAGGGCTGCACTCGTACAAAGGGAAAACAGTGTGAATAGAGCATTAAATACAGAATCAAATACAACATTAAATACAGTGTTATTAAATAGTATTAAATAGTGAGAGTTATTGTGTGAGTCCAGTATTTTACACAGCATGTTTGTGTAAACTCAGTATTAAATGTAGCATTATAGTATAAATAAAGTATTAAAATGTGGATAGAGTGTCATAGTGTGAACACAGTATTCGGTAAATGATTATTCAGTGTATTGGGTCTGAATGCAGTATTGCAGTGTGTTACAGTGATAATAAAGAATTAAATCCAGCATTGCAGAGTGAACACGGTTTTATGTAAGAAGAAGTTTTTAGCAGCAAGCAGCAGCATACAGGTTTTCATTGCGCAGGTTTCAAGCTTTGTAAATTGGTGCCCAAAACTAATCCGGTTCGGCCACTGAATCGAATCCTCGGCTTAGTTTGGATCGAGTGTTTTATTTGAGGCGCTGTTTTAGAAAACCAGTGTAATTTCTGTGAATTTAATCAGATCAGACCGAGCTCCGGTCCAGGACGGTCCGGGACGAGGTCACCCAGTGAGCAGATGAGGGTCTTTCTGGTTCCGGGGAGCTCCTGAGCCTGTTCAAACTGTGCTTTAGATCAGTCCGTGTTAAACATCAAACCCTCAGTGAGCTCGGATTTACCTCGGCAGGTAAACAGCCACAGGTTATAGACTCAGGGCTTAAATGGGATTCTCTGCTCTTATAATGACATCAGATGATGATGATGGGGAGACACCAGCACGGCTGACCCCTCGGCGTGGGCATGGCTGCATTATTCCAGCTGTCTGTTTGAGCTGCAGGATTAATTCCTCTTCTCAGAAATGTGCATTACTCTAAAACTGCTGGCAGACGGAGCAGAGGGAGATTCTGGACCCTAACAGTACATAAACACACCACACAGCCTGATCGGCAGAAATAAACCGGAGCAAGAAATATTTATTAAAAAGCTTTAATGTTACTATTTCAATCAAATGCCTCAATAAATCCAACAACGAAAGTTTTAATAGCTTCAGATGAACACTTTCAGTTTTAATAGCACCGATAACCTTCCTACCGTTTCAGCGATAATGGCTGCATAAATAAACCCCAACGGTGCTATTATAATTAATTATGCCCTGACTTCCTCAATGCTAAATTTTCATTTAATAATAATAGTTTTAATAGACTCAATACTACTATTTCAGATAATAATCAAAATAATACAATTAATAGTCTTAATACTATTTTATTTATTAGTGATATTATTGGTAGTCCCAGTGCTACAGTTTCATTCAAGTGTCCTAACAGTCTCAGTGGTACTATTTCGTTAATGATAGTTATATCATTGATAATAATATCACTATTACAACCAATAGTGTTAAAACAATGCGTCAGTAGCTCTTCAGTTATTGATGATACTAATTACCATCTCAGTACTACTATTACAGCTAGCAGTCTTCAGGCTGATCTTTCAGTTGACAATAATTAAAAGCTCTTCAGCTTCAGACATAGCCTTGTATTTTCGCTAACACTCTTATTCATAGAAATTATATACATATTGTACATTATCCCTAGTTGAAATGAAGAAGCTGAAATGAGTTTTAGGTACAGTGGGTTAACTTTTATACATGTTTTATGATTTTTATATGCTTTATATATACAGACTTTCTTATCAAGGATGACTTCCAATTCCTGATTACAGGGGACAGTCCCCCTGAAGCAGCTCAGGGTTAAGGGTTTCGCTCAGGAACCCAGTGTTGGTGGTGCTGGAGCTGGGATTCAAGCCTGCAGCCTCTTGCTCCATATATATATATATATATATATATATATATATATATATATATATATATGTATGTGTGTGTGTGTGTGTGTGTGTGTGTGTGTGTGTGTGTGTGTGTGTATGTGTATGTTATATATATATATACAGTATATACATATATATATATATATATATATATATACTTCAAAAATGTTTTCAAGAGTGAACTGTCACAGTCTGCACTGACTCTTATTGTAGTTTTCTCTTTAAAGACATTATGCATCAGTTTTTTTTTCTAACTGATCTACTACTACTACTACTAATAATAATAATAATAATAATGACAGAATAAACTAAAAGGGAGTTTAAATCTGGAGCACGCAGCCTTTTTCTCGTTCTGTAAAATCCACTATGGCTCGAGGGTAGGCGGACAGCGCCACTATTGGTTCATCGCTTTTCCTCCAGCCAATCAGCGAAGCGTGGCGGGGGGACAGGCCCCGCCCTCTGGCGACGGCTCAGGGAGTAAGGGGGGGGCTTTAAAGCGGGCCGAGCGTCTGTGGGACAGCAGAGGGAGTCCGGGCTGCTATTCGCGCGTGTGTCTCTTGCCGGAGCGGGACGTTTGTCAGGATTCTCTCCGGACAGTGTGTTCATGAGGCTCGCCGGTCCTCGTCTCCGCAAAACCGCCTGTCCCCCCGCCGCGCGCTCTGGACTAAAGTGTGGACGAGCCGCGTAAAAGCGTCCCAGACCCGCAAGGAAGATGTTGTGGAAATTAGCGGACAACGTGAAGTACGAGGAGGACTGCGAGGTAAGACAGCATCAGCTAGAGCCGGGCTTAAGCCCAGGAGTTTTTTTTTACACCGAGGAGAAGCTGCTCGTCCGAGCTCAGTGCCCGTGTGTTCAGTCCTGAGTACATTTTAAAGTGAGGCACCACGAACAGAGTATTCTTTATAGGGAAGGTTACCTTTTACACCTTTAGCTCCTGTTGAGCCTCCAGCCGGCCTGACGTGCGCGATCTGTCCTGTGCGCTCATGGGACGGTCCTGTCAATGACTCTGCCAGTCACTTCCACTTTAGGTGACAAACCGACGTCAAACTCGAGCTTCTAAACAGTTATATCACATTATAGCCAGATTGTGCTTCGTTTTATAAGCCACAGAACGTCTTCTGTAAAAGTCTGCAAATGATACTTCAGAGCTCTTCGGCTGGGACATTTTTAGATTCTTGTGTAGCTGGACTTTCAGTTCCAACAGCAGAATAAATACAGATCATATTATGAGAGTGAATCATGATTTCATATCAGTGTGTTGGTCAGTGTGCTCCAGACCTCTTCTCGTGTTCTTCCTATCAAATACCTGCCTTCACTCAGTCACTCCTTCTTTACACCAAACCAGGTGCTACTCCTGGAAATTCACTGCCATCACTGTGGAACCACTGTGTTCTAACCAGTACAAAATATCCACTACTTTTACAAAAACAAACTATTCCTGGACCCCCTTTTTAAACTTTTTATTATTGTTTGTTTTTATTCCAACATTAACTTTTTGTTAATTTTGCAGCCAGCAGAAAGACTCCCTCTCTCTGGGATAAATGGCTTTTACTTCTAACTGTAAATGACGTTTAAACTATATATATATATATATATAGTGGCATTTTTTTTAACAAGAAAACATATTTAGAACTTCAGTTTAATCTGTTTCCAATCTCCATTTGTTTTCTGCGACCAAATGGTAACCAGTAAAACCAGTATTAAATTAAAGCTGTGGTGCACATTCATGTGTTTGTCAGCTTCTTTCTCACTGATCGTGATAAGAAGTTGAGTTCAGGTTCAGGAGATTCCTGAAGAATAGGCAGCTTGGCTTTTTTCTGAGCTACACTTTATGAGGAACAGAGTATTTTTACTCCCTCTAGGCTTTAAACTAAGCCTAAGCCTGGGTGTGCGTGTCCTCTAAGACCTCAGTGTATATTTCAGCTGCAGTGTGTGTGTGTGTGTGTGTGTGTGTGTTTTGCGTATTTAATCAAGTGTGTCTGTCAACAGGAGTGTGTGTGTGTGTGTGTGTTTCAGGAAGAGTGTGTGTGTATTTCAGCAGCAGTGTGCGTGTATTTCAGTAGTTTATGAGTGAGTGTGTAGTTCTGCAGCAGTGTGTGTGTATTTCCACAGCAGCAGTGTCTGTGTGTGTATTTCAGCAGTAATGTTGTGTGTGTGTGTGTGTGTGTGTGTGTTTATTTCAGCAGCAGTGTCTGTGTGTGTATTTCAGCAGTAATGTTGTGTGTGTGTGTGTGTGTGTGTGTGTGTGTGTGTGTGTTTATTTCAGCAGCAGTGCGTGTGTGTTAGTGTGCATATTTCAGCAGTAATGTTGTGTGTGTGTGTGTGTGTGTGTGTGTGTGTGTGTATTTCAGCAGCAGTGCGTGTGTGTGTTTATGTGTGTATTTCAGCAGTAATCTTTTGTGTGTCTGTGTGTGTGTGTCTGAATGTGTATTTCAGCAGCGATGTGTTGTGTGTGTGTGTATTTCAGCGGCAGTAGTGTGTATTTCAGTATTTCAGCAGCGATGTGTTGTGTGTGTGTGTGTGTGTGTATTTCAGCAGCAGTGTATATGTGTATTTCAGCACTGTCTCTCTCTCTCTCTGTGTGTGTGTGTGTGTGTGTGTTTCAGCAGGAGAGGCATGATGGCAGCAGTAACGGGAACCCCCGGTTACCCCACCTGCCCCCGGTCAGTCAGCACCTCTACAGTCCGGCTCCGTCCCTCTCTCACACCACCGGCTCCGACTTCCAGCCTCCCTACTTCCCGCCGCCCTACCAGCCCCTGCCCTACTCGCAGTCCAGCGACCCGTACTCCCACCTCGGCGACCCCTTCAGCATCAACTCCATACACCAGTCTCCAGCCCCCAACCAGCAGCAGCCGTGGCCCGGACGCCAGAACCAGGACGGGCTCGGGCCGCACGCCCGCGGCGGGCTGGCGGGGCAGATCCTGGGCCTGGAGGGAGGCTCGTCCGGGGTGCGCAGGGACGCTTTCCGGAGACCCGACCTGCTGCCGCCTCACATCCACGGCATCGAGGCGGCGATCAGCGACAACATGGGGCTGCACGACCTGAGCCAGGGGCTGGACGAGGTTCAGGTGAGCGCACTGCTGTTCCTAAATCTTCTGCTCTCATTTTAAAACATTTATTTCAACTCCTGTAACCCGGAGCCTGCAGTCCAGTTTACACCCCGTTTGAACAGGCTGATGGAGTGAATTCTTTTTCTTTTTCTTTTCTTTCTTTTTTTTTTTTCTCCGTTTTATTAATTTTTTTTTTCCACTTCTTCCCCAGCATGTTGAAGATCACAGCACTATAATTGGAGACCAAACTGTCATCAAAAAAGGTAGGTTTGCATTTTTTTGAAAAAACCAAAGCCGGAAAAAATTCATGTGTTTTTAATGATGTAAATTCCAGGTTTTTCCTTGGGATAGAGATGATATCAAATATTTTTTATGCACATAAAATATACTTACCTATAGATTTAGTAAAAGTAGCAGTAATAGTGTTTATTAGTAACACCTGGGATATTTATTAAAAGTAAAATAAGCACCATTTCTAAATATTAACTTTATGTGTACTTATTAATATTATCAGCAGTGATATTAGAAGCACCACTTGTGGTAGCAATAGGAAAAATTATTGCATTTAAAAAAAAAGTAATTATTTAATAAAAGCAGCATCATTTTTATAATAGTAACATTAACCGTACTTAATAACTGTTTACGTACTGTTTACTATTTCAATAGCAGTTTATTTAAATGAGCTGTAATATTTATTAATAAGTAGTAGCGTTTATGAATAGTGGGAATTACTATTTGTTAAAATGTGCAGTAACAATATTTATAGTAATGGTCTTGTTTGATTGCATTAGTAATTGTTATTTTTTAAAACAAGCAGTAATATGTGTTTTTGTATCAGTAGAAGTGTTTTTAAGAAGTTGCAGAATGTATTAATACTAGCAGGGATTTTGGCCTTTATAAGGTTTGAGCATCTGGTTTAAACCAATAGAAAGCAGCCATTCGCTGTATTACTGGTATTAAGACTGACGGGACTGAAAGTTGGGAAGAAACGGGCGTAAAATAACATGATGCCCATCTGGCAGCAGTTAGTGCCCACTGGCAGGCTGAAAGGGCAGGGCGGAGGAAGAAGCTCTGCTCCAAACTTTCCCGTCTAATCCTTCTTTGGTTTTGTGTTCCTTTGAGCTAATCTTTGCCTGATCCTCCTCGCATTGTGGTCCTTGCTCGGCATGAATGGGAAGTCAGGAGGAGGAATTCACTCAAAATGGCAGCTGAGCTGACGCCTTGTGGAAGTTGGGCAATCTTGTAAAGGCTCTGTTGGCGCAGAGAGAGCAGGCCCAGGCCATCTCTGTTGGCCAGGCTTAGTGCTCTCTGTGCTGCTGAATGAGTGCTGAGTGCTGTCAGCGTGAAAGAGGGAAAGCTGGGGTGTGGCTCTTCCAGAAGGGCTGGTTAGCTCAGTCAGGATTTGAGAAACAAAATGTTTATGACTGGACACGTTTTGGAAGGTGTCAGTGTGAAGGTGCAACATAAGACCACAAATGGTGGGACAGGGTAGATCACTCAGCTCCGGTGTTCAGAGTAAAGTATCCCCACAAAGAGATGACAAGAGCCTGGCAGAGCTTCAAGCCCTGCTGAGAGAAGCTGAATGATCGAAGGTCTGCAGGGACATCCAGGCCTAGGCTCTGCACTAGGCTTCCATATTCTTTCATACTTGTTTTTAAGTACCTTAAGTATCTTTATTCTTACAGAATGTTGTTTCACTACAGAGAGCACGGACAGTGCTGTGCAGTGAGCAAAGTGCTGAATATAAAAATTGTGCTCGGTTTTATATACGATACTTTTTATGTTTTATATATGCTTATATGTGTGTGTGGTATGTGGCGTTTATAGGACCCAGCCAATACTGATGCAAAGAAAAAAATATGCAAAGAAAATATATAGAAATTGGCCTAATTGGATTATAAAACTATGACCTGAATATAAGAAATGTTTTCAGATTAGTTTAAAATTAGATATAAAAAGAAAAAAAAAATAATATACACATTATTGTTGTTTTTTTTTTTTTTACTGTCACCCAAATATTCTGCTCTTGCAGTGTTAAAAAAAAAAAAAAATCACTGAACATGAAGCTGAAATATCAATCAAATCTCAGAACATTGGTCTTAATATACTTAAAAAAAAGAATAAAATCTGCTGACTCGGATATAATGGTACATCCCTCTTATTGTTACTCTGTGCTTTTTTTGTTGTTTCTGGGGCTACTGTAGTTACTGTCTATTTTAACTTCATATAAAGCTTCAGATTAACCTCATTAACCATTTCAAATGAAGAATATAGTGATGCATCTCATGTATAGAGAAAATGTCTTAATGCATCACGAGGTATTTTTGCCGTATCTCTTGCTATACCAAAGACACTGAAATAACAACACTCAGAAGCGGTCATGATTGTACTCGTACTGTGAGCAGATTTCTTTAAAACTCTGCCGACTTCGGCCGCGCTTGATAAAAGTGTCTAAAAGAAACACAGAAGCAACTGTGTGTATGAAGAGGAGTTTATTGAAAAAGTAAGGATCAGCCTGGGTTTTAGTTCATTAGTTTTTGTACAATATGTGAAAATGGTTTCCCTGGACTGTATTTTAAGGAACCCAAAGCACTGCTGGACTCAATTGCCTGAGCTTTAGTCATTTTTGTCATTTTATAGAATATTATTTATTGTGTCTTCGTGCATCCACCGTGGGATGATTCCACCGCAAGCATATTTGACAGTTTGGCAGGCGTTTTTGTCAGTCCGTAATTTAAAGTTTCTTTTAACTCTGTGGAGCATCTTGACAAATGCACATTTGCGCCAATGCATTTTGAAGACATGATTACAGTATGGATGACTCTGGCACAACGTGGGCTCATATTATGGTTTACATAAGTCACAATTTTGGCTCACATTTATTATCTCAATGGCTTCTTTGACCATCTGAGTCCCAGCACGGGCACAGACTAGGACGTCTGATAGACTCTTCACATCAAACGAGGACGGATTACTAGTCAAACATTTACATCATCTGCTCTGTTTTTCTCAATGGCCTTGAGTTGTGCATATTTTATTAATGCCATATGGCTTTTTCCCATACTGAAACACCACAGGACCCAAACATCCGCTTAGTCCAAAAGACCACCCATCCTGCTTTCGAGAGTCAGCTTGTTGGTGTGCTCTAGAGTTACTATGAGGAGGCAGGCAGCATGATCACTCTCAGAGAAGCTCATCGGAGGGGGCTTTCTCGCTAGTTAGAGAACTAGTTATGCCTGATTGTCTGGAGAGGATATCTACGACTGAGGTTGGTTTTTGACACTGGGGGCTGGTTATGAGCTTAGCCTTAGACTAAACCGAGATGGAGGCAGTTCACTACTGGAGAGTCATTTTAGTCTTGGTTTAAGGTTAATCTTGGACTAAAATGTAAAACTCTTTGGTTTGTCAGGGGTTCAAGACTGTAAAGGCCAGGCTGTGGTGCTGATGACAGATGGTTATGACTTTTTTATCACTTCATGTAATTCCTGCACCTCAGCGCATACTTTAATGGACACTAAAAATAAACACACTTTATCAGCAGCAACTCTAATTAAAATCTTAATATTTTAAAATCTAATTGCTAATCAGTCTGTACACTATTATTATTATTAGACTATTGTAATATTACTAGTAAAGAACTACATTAAAATATTCAGCAATCAAATAAAAGGTGGTTAAAAGAGGTATTGAAGTTGGAACTTTCAGTTTATAAGGTTTCACCTGAGGACAGTCTTCTTTAAGGCAACAAAGGTTGTTCACTTTTGGTGTGACAATGACAGGAATTTTCCACTGATGAGCAGATCTATTTAAAGGGCCCATGTCAACTGATTTTGACCTGCTGTTTTGAAACAGTCCATATGTGGACACCAAATTATATACGGACATGTAATTGCTGTCTCTTCTCTTCAGGTCCAGTGACTCTTCCCAAGGGGAACCCGATGGGTCTTCCCTTCCAAAAAGAGTCCCTGCTTGGGATGGTGTCCAATCCCACAGAAGTGTTCTGCTCAGTCCCAGGCCGCCTCTCTTTGCTCAGCTCTACCTCCAAATACAAAGTGACTGTAGCTGAGGTCCAGAGACGCCTGTCCCCGCCCGAGTGTCTCAATGCCTCTTTGCTTGGAGGAGTGCTACGCAGGTATAAACCCACGCATATGCCCCTTCATAGTAATAATAATAATAATAATAATAATAATAAATGCAATGATATAATAAAAAATTTAAAATCTACAAATTCAGAATCAAACCACTGGTGTTTTTGTGGACTCAAAATTTTTATTTTGTAATTTTTTTTACAAACTGTTTTATTATCTAACGCTATCTGCAGTGAGAAGCAGAGGCTAAAATTGAATCTATCATTTGAGCTCTAGGTTTTATGTCATCCTTCAGCACTATGTGTGTATTATTTATGTGTGAGAAAAGAAGGGGGAGTGGTGTTTGTGTGAAGGAGGGGGTTGCTTGGCCAAATTCAACTGTAGCAGAACAGTTGACTTGTGCCCCATATGCCAGCAGGAACATTGTTGAGGGAAAAGGAGAGATGGGGGTGTCACTGTAGCTCTGATGTGCAGAGCCCTTTTTGCAGAGAATGCATATTTTTCACTTACCACACACACACACACACACACACACACACACACACACAAACACACACACACACACACACACATACACACAGTTTGTTTTGGCTTGAAATGATGTAAAATTTTTGTGCTATAAATTTTACAAATATGTATCTATATAGGAGTACACATATTTATGTATATTTGGGATTGTATTTTGAATTGATGGATTAATTGCTTTTTCTCAAGTGAAATCTACAAATTTTGAGAGCTGCTAATTTTATAATTATCTAAATCTGTTGTTGTCTTAAAAAATTTTAATAAGGTACATTTTCAAACAAATCACACAAATACACTTTACTCATTCAGAGATGTGCACCAGACAATAAGTAGGTCATGTAGAGATTTTTGAGAGATGGAGGATGGGGGTGGGGGGGCTGCTCCTCCCTAAAGATGTCGCCTTTTTCTCACCCGCCATGCGGAGGGCAACGCCAGGCCTCCAAGCCTAGTCATGCGGAAAACTGAAGCAGCTCAATTAAGATGAACTTGTTTGTGTGTGTGTGTGTGTGTGTGTGTGTGTGTGCTCCCCCTTAACCCTAAAGGGTCTGGAGCTGTAGCTTCATTTGTCCTCATGCTTTCTGTTTGTGTAAGTGAAGTATGTGAAGGTCCCTCCTTCACACTTTAAGCTGCAGGGGACATGTCCCTTACTAAATTTTTTTTGCCACAATTAACCTGTGGTTAATTCAACTCTAAAGACTTACATATGGGTTGTTTCATCACACAGAGCGAAGTCAAAGAATGGTGGAAGATCCCTCCGAGAGAAGCTGGACAAGATCGGCCTGAACCTGCCAGCAGGTCGCAGGAAGGCGGCAAATGTCACCTTGTTAACAGCACTAGTAGAAGGTATGAGTTTATTTAGGCATATGTTAGACATATCACCCTAATTGTGGCTCCACTGTTCAACGTTCACACTGAAAAGTTTTAGTGTAACGTCCAAGCATGTTGTCCCAATTAGTGTATAAACTCAATGAAGATAATATCTCCAAAACGCCCTGCCACTTATTTTGCACTTGTCTTCAGTGCATGCCATTGTTTCACTGTGAAATCAACACAGAAGACAGAATGTATTTTACATAAATGCAGCCTAGCTTTCATCAGACATGAAGAAAGAGTTTGAAGAGGTTTCAGTTGACATTTTGAGGTTAGTGAGCAGCTGCTTAAAACTTGAAGGGCAAGAAATGGCTCATAAAAACCCAGGCCTATAAATTCCAGTGGGTCTTCTGCAGTGGAGCAATTTATCATGCTAGACAATGACAAGTACTGGCTTAGCCATCTCAAGCGTTCTTCTCAATCTTGAAATGCTAACCATGTTTTTTTTTTTTTTTACAACTCTGTACTGCTGTACAAATGAACCCAAAGGGCATGTGCTAACAAATGCATTAATTTCATGACATTTCATCTCAAGATTTACCTTCTGTGAGCCTGTATTCACGCAATGAGTCACCGAGTTGTTAATGCAAGCATCCTGCGTGAGCTAGTGCCCACAGCTACGTGGAATACTTTTTTTCCCGTTCCTCTAATGCAGCCGTTCTCACTGTTAATAGGATGAGCGGATTGGAGCAGGAACATGACTTGAAGGCTATGTTATTTAGAGACCTTCTAAGCTGAATTGGGGCTTGTTATCATGTGTTCGCTAGCCAAGAGGAGAGACTGACCTTAAAGAAAGAGACTGCGAGTAATTTCTGGTCTATCAATAAGAGGCTCTGTTGGGTCTGTGGAACTGTTTTGCTGCCTTTAGCTAAATAAGCCTAACAAAGGCATGCAATATGACCACCCCTCCCTTCCTAGAGAAGATGCCTCCATCTGGATTCTTCTGTGCAGCTCTCAGACCCCTCAAGTTAGGAATTGATTCCTTTCTGTGGCACTCTGACTCACTGGGTGAACCATGAGTCATGTTTGTTTGCACAGTCTTATGAACCTGACTCACTTCTGATCAACATCTGCAGGTGAGGCTGTACACCTGGCCCGGGACTTTGGTTATGTCTGTGAGACAGAGTTTCCTGCCAAGGCAGTTGCCGAGTACCTCGGACGACCACACGTAGAACGCAACGAGATCAATTCTCGCAAGAACATGCTCTTGGCTGCCAAGTGAGTTACAGGCCTCTCAGCGTTTCCATTTTTCCTTCTCACTGACAGATAAAAAAAATGTTTGATAACATTCATAGTTTTTGACAGTACCATAACAACTAATGTAACAAATCTCGATTCTGACATTTGGACATATCTGTCCAAGCTGTCCAAGCTTTATTGACTGTAACAGCATTTGCTGTATTATGTCTTTGTCATATTAACGAAAGTCATTTAGGTGAAAAATGAGTAACTCATGTTAAGTGTGGCTTAATAATATGATGAAACTAAAAAAGACACAAAAGCCACAACTGGTTATTGAGTAATAATACCCTTTGCTTCCGTAAAGAACCATGTTTAATAACTTTGGGATGTGAAGAGTTTGTAATCAAAGGACCTTCATATGATATACACGTTTTTTACAGATACACATGAACCTTTATTAGGAGGTTCTTCAAATTAACACACGACAAACATGGATTTCGGGAACCATTATTTTTAACAGTGTAGGGATGAGCAAGGTGACAGGACTACTTGCTCTGTTATCTGAATATCTGAAAATGGAAGTTACTGTCGTTGTAACTTCATTGTCATTGGAGCACACGGGGCACCGCAGCCAAGACCATGCAGTTAAATAAAATATAAAACACCCCTGCATGCTATTGTATGAGTTTGTAGGAGGTTTTGTGTTTCTTTCACTTTACTCATTGTTTATTACATTTTAGCTGTTATAGTTTATTGTTAAAAGAAAAAAATAGGCTACTTAAGATTATAAAGCAAATGTATTATTTTTAAAGGGATGCTCCCATGTAGAAGAAAATTAAATTCTGTAGGAAATGAAGATTGCTTCTGTATTAATGATGTAAAATGAATAAAATTCATGTATTCAAGAGCAGTAGAACAACTAAACATTATGCTCTTGGATAATACAATGATGCCGATATATACAGCATTAATTATCAGTCAAGCATAAAAATGGGCTTGATCTCTATTATCTCTTAAAGCAGTTTTCTTCTGGTATAGATATGATTGTCATTTCTTTGTAAATCCCTATATTTATACCATGCACTAAACTGACCATTTAAACGAACAAAATATGTTGCCTTTGCACCCAGGCAAATCTGCAAAGAGTTCACTGACCTCCTGACCCAGGATCGTTCTCCTCTGGGCAACTCACGTCCCGCACCCATCCTGGAACCTGGGATCCAGGGTTGCCTGACCCACTTCAGCCTCATCACCCACGGCTTCGGCTCTCCGGCCATATGCGCTGCCATGACCTCGCTGCAGAACTACCTCAACGAGGCTCTCAAACAGGTGGACAAAATATACCTGAGTGCAGGTGGAGACTCCTCGCAAGGTTCCTCGGATGGTGGTAGCAAAGCTTCGGACAAGATGGACAAGCACAGGAAGTGAGCTGGAGCTTTCTGAGGACTACATCTGATTTTGTCGCATTCTTGTCATCCTAGCTGTTGTTTATTGGTTCAGTTTTCTCATTTGACTCTGATGGACGCTGGGCAGCCCTCGTTGCCCCTGGTCTACCAGAACTTGCTTCTCTACAAAGACGTTTGAGTGATTTGCCCATTTGAGTGGCAGAGATAATGGACATTTGAGTGGCAGAGATAATGGACATTTTCTTCAGTGCCATCTGTAGACACCTACTCTACACAAAAGTATAGAAGAAACTCTTTTTTTGTTAGTTTTTCATTTCCAGACACCATTTCAAGAGTTTTTGTGGATTTTAAATATTTTACTTTTTTTTTTTACGAAGAGGAAGTCCTTCTTTTTTGTCTTCTTCCTTGGTGCTGAACCCATAAAGGACATGCAGAGGACATGTGATCTGCATGAGAGAATGAGTTACTCTTTGCTTGACTTCATTTGGACGCAGTGTTATTGTACTTTTGTCTGTGGGAGTATTGTTAGCATGAGTGAGTGTTATGTATGTCACTGTTCCCAAGTTAAATAAGTCCAGATTGAAATGACCCTGAAGGCACTAAATTGTTGCAGAGACACACTTAAGGCTAAATGGAAATTAATTATACTGTATACCCCTGTTAGTTTAACCTTAATGGAGTTAATGACACTACATCGATGAAGCCGCACATCATTTTTATTGGAATCCATTGGTTTTAAATCACGAGTCAGAGAAGATCAGTCAGGCATATGCATGTGTGGTTTATTGTGTGAAATGTTTTCTGTAAATACCGTTTGTCTTTCTATGCTTTTAGATGAACTGAACTAGAAATGTAGTTTCCTCATATCTTTCCCTAAATGTAAATATTTTTTTAATTTATGTTGTAATTTAATGGGATTTGTAAATAGCGGTTCAATTCTGGTGTATGGTTTAACTTTCAAACAGATGTGTTGAACTTTTTATAAACGGGTTAGTTTTTTATCATATAGTGGTTAGGCCGTGGGGATAATTTTTTCTTTTCATATATGTGTAAAAGTCTTTTAAAGCTATAGGATAAAGAATAATAAAAAACAAACAAACAAAAAACAACACTTCATAGCTGTGCTTGTTTAGCCTTCTCATTTAATGTTGTTGGGTCATCAGCACACTCGGATACACACACTTCTGTTAGCAAGGCATGCAGAAAATAACCAATTCAAGCGTACAGAGGTTTATTTTATGCATGGGGGTGATAAAAATACGTTAAGAGCAAGACTGTTACATATCATCGCCTTTTCTTTTTTTTCATAATTTCAAATGATCTGCCTTTAACGCTGCATTGTTTCAAAATTCATTACCATTCATTACCAATTCATTCAAAAATCTTCGAAATGACTTACGAAAACATTCCGTTAAGGTATCGTACAATGAAACTTGGGAATTGTCTTCCTTTTCTTGTAAATGTACTTTTTTGGAGATACAGGGTTTTGTCTCAAACCACAGTGCCGCATTTCCAGGTTCATAAATAATGACTGAATTTCACAGGAAGCTTCTTATGATGCAATGAAGCACACAGGCTGACATGGATAGGTGGTTTCGACACTTGTTTGTTCTCGATTTCAACGTCTGGCACACCTGCTTTACCTGCATCTGTCCTCTCCCATGTGTTTGTTTACACATGGTCTGTAAACACAGTTTCTTTTTCATCTCTCACCTCTCCATCCTGGAAATGGGTTTGACGGCACAACAGATGCAAGAGATAAGATCCTGAATGTGAGCTTTTTAACCAAGGCCGGTTCCTGACCAAGTTGCAACGAGCACAGGTGAAGAAAAAACTGCTGAGCAACAGTTGCCAGTAAGGAATTAAGATAATATTTGTTCACACATAGATTCATCTTCTCTCACTGGTGGTTGCTAAACTGTCAGAATTGTTGAAGAAACAGAGCCGACCTGTGGTTTGGAACATACATGAGAAAACGACAAAGTTGCTCGGTCACAGCTTTAGCTTTTGTCAGGGTGAAATGCTGGGAAAGCAATTACATACAAGTTGGTTTTAACATGCTGACCAATGTCTGAAAAGTGATCAGTCACGCAAAAAAAAATTCTGATCATTTGCAGCTTTTGATTTGCAAAGTTGCCTTCTTGTTCAGAATTGTTTGTTCCCCCTTAAACATAGTGCGGCAGTTATATTCTGGCATCTGTTCAGTCAAAAATATGAACACCTATCACACTAAGTGGAGATGGAAAATTTGAATAACAAGCTGGCGACACCAAGCCCAGTGTTTTTTTTTTTTTTCCAATATTTCTTTATTTTTCATCCTTTAAAAGTGTGTGTGTGTGCTTGTGCGTGTGTATGTGTGTGTGTGTGAAGTGAGTGACTCATAGGCCTGAGCTGACAGAACAAGTGTGAGCTTCTCCCTCAGAACCTGATGGACCGGCCGTGTGGCTTTTGCCTCGCTGTGCCTGCCTGTAACTGCCTTCAGTTGGTTCTTTTCCTTGCGCAGGGCTGAAAGATGAGACATGCTAACTTTGCTTTTGGAGGACCTGCTTTGATGACTGATTGCATATGGTTGTGGCATTCACTTCCTCTTGCATGTGAAAGGTGTTGATGTCCAGTGTGAAACACGCACAAGCTGCTTTTCACCCTACTCTGATTGCAAAAGTCCTCATTTCATGTCTCCTCTGCTCAGACTTCCTTAGTTCAGGCCCATGACAAAGATTAATGTCATAAACATATGAACTCACGTGGCCAAATTTGCTTTAGCTTAGTAATCTCAGTGGAGGCTTACGCTGCAGTTTGTTACTACTTAGGCAATAGACTTAAATGGGACTTATCCTGCAGCTAGAAATGTCAGGATATTAATCTTTCTTTACCAAATAATAATAAAGCCTTGAGCATCCCCTGAAACGGATACTTCTCCTTTAAAAAAGAGGATTTCATACTTAACCATTCCTCTGTCCGCCATGAGAAATGCACATCGCATAATATGAGCGAACAATTTTGACTTGTTTGACATGCTCTGATGATGATAAGATTCAGAAAGCAGCTGAATTTTACAGATTTTACTGATCTGTAGACCAAGGACGAGTGTCTATGAAGAAGCATGCTCTCTCAACATGTTTATTAGCGTTGGCTGGAATCCATCGATCAAAATGGAAATGTCATTCAGGCCTTTACTGGCAAGATTAAAAACATGTGTGGATAAATAGAGACAGCCTTTAATTACTGCAGCTTTTGGGATCACATATTGAATTAGATGTACACAAGGTTGCATGCTTGAGTCCATGAAATAACTGCACAATTTAGCTCATGTAAATGTCAAATGAGTTCAGCTACCCAATTACTGTCCAGAGCAAAAGAGAAACTGTAGGTCATTTGCTTTTGGTTGAAACACAAATGGCAAAAATATGGAATGTGGTTTATGAATTTTTTGAAGCAAAAACAACAGGATCCCACCACTTTCTAGTGCGTAATGTAATGTCGACTTAAGAGCAATAAATTGCTGCGAGCAGTAATTTACTGTTGCAACCATTACCGTCAGTTTGTTTCTAAAGTTACAAGCACATTCTCAGCATTTCTTATGTTCTGGTGTGCTGAAATTAGGCCCATAATGTAGGCTGAGTCTCTGGCCTTATTAAGATGAGCAAGGCCAGTTGTCACACCTCATTAATTTTAGTCTTGACTGCATTTATTGCAGCCTTTGATAAGCCGATCTCTACATTGAGGTTAAAAAAAAAACATTCAGATGCATTTATCTTTATTATTTAATGTACTTCCAGTTTTTATATATATTCAGTTCGTTTTTACACATGTATTTGAACCCTGCGCTAATACACGTGAATTAAAAACAATACAATTATGGGCGCAAACAAATGAATAACCTTATTTTTAGCGACAAATACACACTTCTTTGCTGCAAATTGATTTATTTTGTCTCATTACTCTTAGAGCCCATATATATAAAATGGACCATGTTTCCAAGAATCTCTCCGAATGAACTCACAGTTTCAAAATCCTCCATAAATTTCATGCACCTTTACAAAATTTTGCTAACTAGTGTTCAGTAAATTTGGCAGTATGTCTGGGATCACTTTCCTAAAACATGTAACTTTTTCCCATTTTTTTTTTGTCCTTAAATGACACATAATGCTCCAGCCTCACAGCCCATGTTTAATTTCAAGTAGGTTCCATTGTCATTTCAACCAGGTGCACAGTACACAGTGAAACGAAACAACGTTCCTCCAGGATGATGCTCCCACCACCATACTTCACTGAGGATATCATGCTCTTAAGCACAATCATTCATGCAACCCTTCTTTCTCCAGACATGCTGAAGGGATTAATTGCCAAAGAGTTTGCATTTAATCTGGTCACAGTGTTTCAAAAAGTTCTGGATAGTTATAGTTTTTTTTTTTTTCCATGCCAATGCTAATTGTTTTTTTTTTTTTTTAGCTACAGGATTTTTATTAAATGTTGATGTTGTACTGAACATTATAAGCCTCCTTCACTTTTATCACGGGTGAAATCTGTCCAACCAAAACCCACATCCTTTATAGAGACATTAGATGCAGTCTAGTGAACATTTTCATTTATACAGCATTAAAGTGAAGGACTTATATTATTTTCAACATTTACATATGTACGTGCACATAATTTCTAAAGCATTTTTAATTTCAGCCCTATCTTTTTTTTTTGTCCATATCTATAACTGCAAAGCTTCTACATACGTAGCGGCTATAGCCACTGGAAGTAAATTAAATCAAATGAAAACCATCTGGATACTTGTTTCCCTTTAGTGTGCTAATGTAGGAAAATGTGAGTAGACAGTGTTAACTTGTTTTATTTGTTTGGTGGCAAAGGTATTATTTTGTGCAGCGATCTCCTTCAGCTGAAATGAATTTACAACCAGCTCTTGGAAACACTGACAAGTTGCACAATCACTTGGCTTCACAATTTGCACAAAAAATGTTGAGAGCTGTGGCGTCATGGTACAGCCAGGAGTGATCATGTGGCGATCAACCTTGCCAGCTTGCTTACATCTATATTGCCTTAAGCTTTTCATTTTGAATGAAAAGTTTTTTTACTTCTTCTGTTGCCCCACACCTCTCGATGGAGGCACGCCACGCAGTTTCATTCCCCCCTCAACCTGGTTTACATTAGGAGTCATTTGCAGGAACACTAATGGGAACAGAAACTCCAAACCGCTATAACCGCTTGGTAATGCCTTCAGATTAAATGGGCTTTGTCATGTGTCCATCAGCGCATACACCAGCCTATGATATGTACAGTCGAATACTATAATGGGAGCAATGGTGCTATGCTATGACATGCATTCGAGCAACTGGCCTTTACCTGGCTGTAGGCTTTGGGGGGCAGGGAGTGTTGTAGCTGTTTTCTGGCCAACAGAAAGCTTTTAGGGGGGCCTGGTGGGGGGTGGTTTGTGGGTACAAAGAATCCAAATAACAAGAGCATAAAAGTAAAGGGGGAGGGGAGTGAACATGTAAGCACTGGAGAAAATGTGGAAGGAATTAATCTAAATTACAGATGTGGGGTGCGTTGTGCCCGCATCGGTCGGTGTGTAAGTGCAGGGAGAAGGAGAAGAGGAGGAGTAGGGCTGGGAAAGAGGAGACATGGGAGCACGGAGTGACTCCTCTTTTTGTTCCGTCTTGACTTATTCTGTGGGAATGTGGTGGCCTGGATCCCTCTCTCTTCGGCCAGCCACCCAAACACCCCTCCCTCACTAGCAAAATACTGCCAATTAGGCAAACGCGCGCTGCAGAGGCTTCTCCTCTGGTAGACAGCAGATGTCTGAGTTTCTGAGGGAATGGCCTGGCTCCTCCTGTCCTTCAGTGTAAACACCAGTGCTTTTCTTATCTCTCTCAAAAATATTTCCTCTGTCTGATTCCTCTGTCACTTTTGACAAAACCGATTCCTCCTCTTGGACGTCGCTGTAGCTATTTTGCTACCAGAAAAACATATTTCAAACATAGACTTAATTAAACCATCTGTCCTTCACCGACAAGCAGCTATTATGTCCACCAAACTGCACTCAGAATAAGTTGCAGAACTGCAGATTTTGTTCTTACTTACACAAATGTTAAGGGTCTAAGCACCCATTCGTATTTGATATTTTAAAAAAATATTTAACACTTTTATATTTAACACTTAACCCAGTTATACTTCTCAGACTGTATTATTGAACACAATAATAATCGACCACTAATCCTATACTGTTGAACTCCACATGGTCAGTTCCCAGGGGTGTTATGCTAGTGGGTGATAACCATCCCTAATTCTGTGTAATTTCCTGAGCAGAAATGATTTTAGTGTGTGAATGGGATGGGGGTGCAGGATGGGGGGGTGGATCTGTGAGCTGGAGAGTCTGAGCCACCTGTCAGAGTTCCTTATGGATCAGATTCTCTTGATAATGGGAGCACTGCATGATGCCATCAACATAATGAATCATAACATTTTGTTAACGACTCACTTCTTATCGTCACAATACCCTACCTGTCACCCCTGCACTGGCTCAAGATATGTCTGAAACTCAACCAGCAGACAAAATTACAGCAAGAATGAAACAAAACAGGAGGGTAGAGAGGTTCACTGGATTATCTTTTTGGCACAATAAAAAAAAAAAATAGTGCAGTCATTAAACAACACATGACATACCTCACTCATTCATGTTCAAAAAATAAGAGACATTATTTCATACTTAAATTCTATGTCTGTTTTTCAGTTCTATGTGACCAAGAGATCTGATAAAAAGCCATCTATATGGCGTTTCACACGTTTTGCTCAGGCGAATAGAGCGGGAACATCTTATCATTTATAAATTACACCAATCTTTGCACAATAATTTAATTTCCTCTTCATTCACACTTGAGGTAGACTTTTCGAGGCTAATAATGAGCAGTGATGATGATTATTGACCATGACCTGACAGTTCTTCACACTGTATTATTCATACATCATGTGCTGTGTTGTTTTTTACCACTAGATTTGCTAATCATTACTAATACGACACCACTGCTAATTACATGGCAGGTTCCCTTTAAGTGTGAAGCATTTCCCACAATGCAGAAGAAATGCTGCTTCTTGTTGACATTAAGCGTACAAAGTGCTGATCAGCCACCGACGCGCACTTGGCGATGAGTCCCTTTGCTCTCCCATATCTTCTGTCTAGATGGTGCATCGCATTCTTAGAACTGTACAGAACCTTACACTGTTCCTCAGTTGCCTGTGTCTGCCGCCATGCCCTACAGTTTGAATAAGAAACATGTCTCTAAGTGCTGCATGTCCGTGCACGCATTCACAGCAGAGCAGTTGGAATGGCATCACTTTGTCATGCCTGTAAACTTTCTGTTGCAGTGTTGGAAACATATGAGAGTGGCTTAGTAATGGAAAAGAAGAAAGCAGTCCACAAGCTGTGTAGGTTCATCAAATACTGATTGTCAAATAGTGAGCTTGCTTACATGCTTGTGTATGATTGCATCTGTCTAAAAGATTATCCACATTGAAAGAGACATTTAAATGGTTAGTGTCATATCAAAACATCTATTTAATTTGAAAATGCCAGCTGCTCTTTGCATTATGTCACCATTTCAGGGCAATTCGGCCGACTGAAATGAATCAAAATCTTCATTATATAAGCATACATTAAAGGAACAGTTCAGTCAGTAATGCTGACACATGAATGGAAGCCTAAAGAAGTCAACAGTTAGCATTATTCTAATGGTATTGATAAAAGAATAACAGATATAATAATGATAACTGGTGATATATAGGAAACAGAGTCTTTTTTTCTAGTTCATCTTCGAGATGAGAGACCAAGACCAGGTCATGATAAGCGCTCTTACAGTCTAATTTAGCCTCTTAGCTACCTTAGTGTCATGTTAGTTTGAAATGATGATTTTCACTCACAAACTCAAATATGCATGTGCTCAAAATAAACCTTTTTCTTGTAAGACTGAACTGATGTATGAGCTCTTTTGCTCAATATTGATTAGAAAATAAAACTATGACTTTTTAAAACAATTTGCACTTTTCTCCTGGGTTTTTCTCCTGGGTTTTTTTTTTGAGTGTAAGACAGGGATCTAAAAACACTAATTTGGTGGGGAATGGCATAAATTAGATTAAAATTATTATTGAACTACTGCAGAATTCCTTGGAAAATTTCCAAAGAGGAAATTTTACAAATGATGATCAGAACATAAAAATACCAGTTTAGATTATAATCAGGATCACTCTTGGTGATCTAATAGTGTTTTATGACTTAATCTCCACATTCATGTCTCTGGTTCTAAAGGATGTGGGTAGAAAACGGTCTACTAATATAGAGATTAATATATAGGGGTAAACATGACGTATATGTGACAGTACTGACGTTCCAGATGTAAATACATCAAACAAACTAAAACCGGATTTTCTTTTTTTATGAACAATTTCATATGCCATTATTGTAATACGTTATTTCTTTTGGCATGTTTACAACGTCCCAAAACTAGATACAGTCAAAGCTGAGAAAAGCTTGCTCATCTGGCCTGCTTAAGCAAATGTTAGCGCTGCTCTGAATTGCTCAGAATTGCAGGTATTGTTCAACTTCCATTCTTCTATTATTCTTCTGTTGTGTTGCTAATCAGCAAAGATACTCCACACTGATAGCCATCAGACAATCCCCAGCTATGCTAAGTTATGAAAACTAGGGCCTGGACCAACCAGTCTTTGTTGAATTAGGTTATTTAAGACTTTTGTTTTCCCTTGGCAGTTTTTTTTGTTAAGTTCTGAAAGAGTCAAATGAACATGAAGAGCTGTCAGAATGAAAGAGATAGAAAGATACAGAGTGAGAGCTAGAGTTAGAAAGCACATAGGAGCCTTGAGGCATCCAGCATTTATGGTTCAGTTAAAGGTAAAACTCATTACTCGGTCTGCCGTCACTAACCAGCTGTCTTGCATGGCTAAAGAAAGGCCTCGGGGCTAGAAGACTCTGCACTGATAGCACTAGCTGAGATGGAAGGAGTGAAAGAGGATAAGAAGCACACTAGGATGAAAAGGAGTAGCTCAACCATACATGCTGTTGTTATCAATGACTGGAAGATAGCAGTCAAAATCTGTCTTGATATGGAGTGAATGATTCTAATCAGGGATTACTGTCTTAGATTACTGTTAGAAAAAATGAGCAATAGCGACTGAAATAATCTATACGTGAGCCTGCGTGCATTGGATTTCACTTCTAGCCAAGCCATAAATGACCCCACACTTCAAGCAAAGTAAGATAAATCTCCAGTGTTTGCCATAAACAAAGTTAGGATGAAACTCCAAGAATCTGCTAGTGTACTGCAAACCTCACCACATTCATAAAGACTCACTAAAATTAGCAGTTACATGAGAGGAAGTCCATCTCAGATCAGTCGTTAAAGGAGACAAATAGGGTAAACAGCAGCATAAGATGCTGTCTAGTATAGTAATCATGTAATGTCTGAAAGCTTGAATGAGTTTCTCAGACAATAAGTGTTTCCAGTCTAGGGTGAATCACAGCCCAACCACACTCATTTCCTGCATGTGTTTATCTAGAAAAAAAAGAGGGGGAGATGCAAGCTGTCCAGACTTGTTTGTAACACACAAGATGGAGGAAAGAAGAAGAAGAAGAAGAAGAAGAAGAAGAAGAAGAAGAAGAAGAAGAAGAAGAAGAAGAAGATGAAGCGATGAGTGGAGACTCTTGCCTATCAAGATCACCTTTCTTGTGGCAGAGGCAAGCAGAAAAATGAAAGGCTCAAACCAGATAATGTTGCAGCACATCTTCACTCTAAAATGGGCTGGGCGAGTTGTTGGCGGAGTACTTGTGAAATGCGGCAGGGTTGAACGTATGAAAATGCAATACAGCTGCATGCCCATAAAAAAGGGTGTATGTTATCTGATTCAGCTGTGGGAAAATGAGGCATGTAGCAAACATGCAGCGCTCAATCAGGCTTTTACTCGCAATGTCTTAAAATCTCATGCCATGGATTAATCTTAAACATAGTGGTGCTAGAAAAGGGTTCTTTTGGAGGGACACCATAGGGGAACCACTGTTGGTCCAAGAACCATGCACATTATAGGAAGTGGTTTTAAGCTTTGAAAAAGGATTGTCAGTCACAAAAATGCTTCTTTAAAGAGTCCCAAAAAACACAAAGGTAAAGGTTCCAGAAAGGGTTCTATTGGAGGTGATACGCAGAAAGAAGATTGTGCTTAAAGCTTTAAACTTAAAAGGTTCTTCTGTCTCATTTTCAAAATGGTTTGTTAAACAAACTTTAACAACCTTTATGTGCTTTCTATGCCAAAAAAATATTCTTTTATAATAATAACAAAAGAAACATTAAAAACCTCCTTTAAAAACCTTCCCCAATGCCTATGACCTATATTTGCAGGGGTTCTGCAAATAATTAACAAATAGAAAGGGTTATTTAGCTAGGCTCACGAAGGGTCTTAAAAAGAAAGAAACAAACAAAAAACCTTTCTATAATTTTTGAGGAATCTCTGTAAAGTGTTAAAAGTATTACAGAATGTAAAGGTTCTATGTCAGTTGAAAGCTTCCTGGAACTGTACATCCAAGACATGCTATTATAAATGAGCAAAGACGTGCATGTATTCACAAGTATATTTTTTGCTATTTATAAGCAGAATTTTAATCTTGAACATTCTTTTGCATGATCTGGAGGAGGGTTCAAGCCTGTTATGTACTCTGCCTGTGTTGGCTTATTGTGCAGGAGGCGTCGCAGTGTTTACAGTAGACGCTGGCCACAGTCCAGAGTAAAGATCAGAACATAAAGAAGCTGCACGCTGACGAAACGTGTCAGTGTCACCTTGTCAAAGAGCAATGCTCTTTAAACAATAGGGAGAGAGTTAGCCAGCGAGAGTATTGCTCCATCAGGTCTATTGGAATTTAATTCACTGTACCTGCTATCTCCTGTGTGATCAGTGTCCTGGCAGGATCTTATTCGGACTGCGTGGTTGCATTTTGTCATAATATTTCTCACATGTTGGTCTTAGGGCACAGAGTCAAGAAAGGAGAGGAGTATAACATAATGAAATGGTCTAGGATGGCCTTTTGCCATGCGGTTCGTTTCTTTGTGATTCTTGAAAATTGGAATATAACCAAAGAAAATCTATACATCTGCACAAAAACAATGGAGATAAAAAATGTTCGAAGTTCTATTAACCCGAGCCTCTCTATATAGTAGAATGGCAGATTTCAGAAGAAGAAGAAGAAGAAGAAATTAAAACAATGTACAGTCCACATGGTTGAGTGTAGACCATAGGCTTAATTTTAAAGAGAAAGCCCAATAATAATCAACATTTCTGTTGCTATTCTGCAGTATTCTGATTTGAAATGATAAATTTTAGAAGTTTAGCAATGGGGGAACCAGAGATCATGACCTCAAAGCAATGTAAAGTTTAATTAATAATAATAATAGTAACAACAACAACAACAACAATAATAATAATAATGATGATGATGATTGTGATAATAATAATAATAATAATAATAATAATATTGTTGATTGTGGTAAAATAATTTACAAATACAAATAAAATATAAAACAACTGTATAAATATAAAAATAGTGGTGGGACCATTTTGAGTTAAAACACCTTTTTTGCACTTTTTATTGTATTTTGTTCTTTTACACAGCGCTGTCTGTTGCTGAGCTTCCAAATAGCCCAAAAGCAATGCCCATGTAAGATGTGAGATGAGCTGTCAGTAGACACATCGTTCTACTTTCTCTCTTCATGCTTTGTTTGTTCCTTTGCGAGTGTGTGTGTTTGTTTGGGCACACTGTCTGACCTGGGGCAAAAAAATTTCATTCTTTTTTCTTCAATACACTTAACCTCGGGCAAGGCAGGGTTCTTCGGCTCTACGTGGATTCCTCTCATCAAAATATTTTGAAATCTGACTCCAAAGAAATGAAACTAAACCTTGAATAATACAAAAGTCTAATACAATATTAGACTTTTTTGGACTTTTACTTTCTTTATCCATCATTACTCACTAGGGCCTGAAATGAAAAAAGGATAGAATGACTGAGAAGTGCATTATTACTTCCACAGCTTTTGACCTTCACTTATTCAGAAAGAAAAGAGAGGAGAATATATGATTCTCTGACTCTTAAGGAAGTTTTTCTGGGGGCAAACTACAAACCACGGTTCATGGGTTAGCGAGCAAACCATTTCTCCTTATAGTCATCACAAGTTGAACCCAACATTATTTCATTAACCCATGAATCCTTGCCAGCAGCAGAGCTGAGTGCAAACACAGAGGCCTCAGGACCCACAGCCAGTAGTCGAACTGTAAAAAAGTTCAAGGGGGATGGAGGGGTCAAACGACTGGGGGTTGGGATGGAGTGGGGAGGGGCTTGGTTGTAAACTATACTTCCTTTTGGCGCAGCCTTTTTTATACTGAAATAGTCTCTCCATTTGTTCAAATTTGAATCAACAATTTAAAAACCTAATAAACCTTTAACACATTCTATGCATTTCCTGTTTGTGCAATGGCAGGCAGCGAGAAAAGAGAGAGTCAACATAAATCTCGCTTAAACCCACAGCAACACAAAACAGCCTTTTTTTTAACTCCAAGGGATAAAGAGAGACTGGAAAAACGTCATGGAGAAAATAATTATGAGTTTTTCGTGCTTAAATCTCCATAAATGTCATAAGTGGATTTCAGAGAAAACGATAAACAAGAAGAAAGAAAAACATGGTCTTGAAGGGGTGGTTTAAAGGTTGGATGCTTGCTTGTGGACCAACAGGTCGCAGGTTCAAATCCTACCTCCAGCTCCACCACCATTGGGTTCCTGAGCAAAACCCTTAACCCTGAGTTTCTCCAGGACTGTCGCTGAAATTAAGAAATGGAAGTTGCTCTGGATGAGAGCATCTGCTTAATGGAAATGAAAATGTCTCTGTACAGGTTTTCATTGGACTTTTTTAACAGTAAACACTTTGAATGAAATCTCAGAGGATATCACAGAACAATTATAAGATTACATCAAGCTTGTAGCATGTTTTCCTCATCACATCTCCCCCCCAAATTAAGCCCTTCTGTACAACACGCGTTCCAACATGCTATTTTTCAGCTATCCTACATTTGACGATGTATTTCAGTGTAAATAAGATACACTGCAATGTCTATTTCAGCATAGTGCATGTATAATGGCTCTATCCTCTTCCCACTGGGCCATGAAGGAGAAGACTGGGGCTTTTCTTTTGGCCTGAGTAGCTCATTTAACAGTTCATTTGACTGAAATACAACAATCTCTATTTATAATATTCAAATAAAACTGGCTTTGAAGCTCATGGATGACTTTAAAGAAACACTGCTTTGCTTACCTGACATTAAGACAGCTACAAAAGCTGGCTCCAAATTTGCATAATATTCTTTTGATGAAAATGATAGATTCTGTTAAAAGCAACCAAATATATGTCAAAATACCAGGATTTGCAAGACTGATATACGTGCCTTTAAATGGTTATGGTGCCATAAAAAGTTCTTTAGAGAGATGCCATAGAAACACTACTGATTCCCTCAGGAAACATTTAGCGTCTGGGTTATTAATGACCCGTTTTTGTAAATGTGATATGTCAGTGTTGAAGGATCTTCAAACAGCATAGAGATTCTATCTAAAAATGTAACTTTTTTTCTAGAACGGCAGCTCCAGCACATCAACCTTTAAGGTACCATTTATTTTTGAGTATGAATATTAATGCGGGACAAAGTGCAGACAAAGCAAAACAAAAAGTTACTAAGAGAACATATTAACAGAGATAGTTGGGCAACTTTACACATTCATTATGCCTACGGCAAGTAAATGGATGCTTTGTGTGTTAAAGTGTTAAAGGTATTGTGTAATGAGAGAATTTTTGTCAACTAACTCACCTGAAAAGTTCTGAATAAAGGGAAGGTCTATGGGAAAGATAGTTGTCATACCTTCTCTTAGCTTATTCATAGGAACCAATGAAACTGCCCTTTCTCATAATAATCATTATCACTTTAAGAGCTGAAGTTCCAGCAAATTGACACGGTGACTTTTTATGTCTGTCTGTCTGTCTTATTTTCATATGTGTTGCAACACCTTACCCCATTATTAATGTCATTAATGGGTAACCAATTAATTACAATAAATCAGAGGTGTTTAGCACTTCTAGAATACCAAATAGCTGCATGATTCATACAAAGACTTTAGTCCCATTATAGAGTGTATAAAAAGCAATAAACAACATTACAGCAGTTTGGTTATGCTGTTAGTTTATTAGCTCATCAATCTTTTATACCAAAGTGGTTAGCATTAGGTTGTGGGTTCAAATCCCAGACCAATAGGTTGCCCTGAGGTACCCTTGAGCAAGATACCGTCCCTGTCACTGCTCCCCAGGCACATTCAATAGCTGCCCCCTGCTGCATTTGTGTGTAAAGGTTAAATGCAGAAGCAAGGGCAGCAATGGCCTAGTGGTTAGGGAGTTGGCCCCAGGAATGGAAGGTCATGGGCTTGAATCCCAGACCAGTAGGTTGTCTGAGGTACCTTTGAGCAAGGTACCTCCCCCTAAATAGCTGCCCCCTGCTGCACATGTGCGTATGGGTAAAATGCAGAGGCTGTATTTCATGGTGTTGCACTGTGTACTCACATTGATGAGTTTTTACTTCACTTGCCTTTTATAAACATTTATACCAAATGGTGTATATAATGCTACATTTCATATCCACTTCCCATCACCCAAGCTGGCTTCAGGAGAACAAGCTCAGCTCAGAGACCCTCTCTGATCAAAGTTCAGCATTTGTCCCACAACCGAAAGGAAATGTTTTCTCATTCAACACTGACTTAAACAATATTTTGCAAATCCAGAATTATTATTATGTTGTTGCTTGATCTTGGCAGCCCTGTCCATGATACATATTGTCAACATGTCTTCAGTTATTGTGATCTGCCCCACCCCTTCCCCAATCCAAGAATCAATTCATCCTGAATAAAGTTCAAACGTTCATTTAGGTAAAAGCGACTATTTGACAAGAAATTTTAGAACACATCACAGCACAAGAGCTGTGCTCAGAGCAGCACAATGAAATGCTTCCTCTGGATTGAACTACACACAGTGTAGCAGTGGGCAGCCATTCATCCAGCATTGAGGATGGTGCCTTCTTCAAGGGAAATTCAACGGAGTGAAAGTGAAAGTGAAAATGACCATTTATCATTGTGAGCACACATACACAGACCATGCAGCGGTGAGCAGTCATATCCAGCACCTGGGGATCAGTGATGTGCACCACACCTTGCTCAAGGGTGCCTCGGGGCAACTTTCCGATCAGGGATTCAAACTCATGACCTTCCAATCCCAGGGCCTGTTCTCTAACCACCATGACCCCCTGCCCCCCAAATGAACAGTTTATAGTTAACGTTAGGCAAAAATTGCTTAGTTGTTGGTTTTTTAATTTTTTCCTCTGCCCTCCCTTTTTTAATTCAATGGCTACAGCCTTGAGTTTAAAAGAAACAAAACGGGTAGTTTTAGGTTTGGGACTGGACAACAACACAGTGGATATGACTTGAAATGCTGCAGTGAAGTTTCATCAGTGTTTGCAGATGTGATCACTGATGTGGACCTTTTTCTAACAGCTTTCCCCACATATGATGGTAGACTGGCAGTATGTGTGTGTGTGTGTGTGTGTGTGTGTGTGTGTGTGTGTGTGTGTGTGTGTGTATGTCACACCTGTCTCCTTTGAGCTTCGTAAGGCTAAACATGCGTGACTGCCACAGACAACAGTACTGCTGACACAATCACTTCTGCAGATAAAGGGAAACTGTCCCATCAGAGACAAAAACAGAAAAACAGACAGAGACTGGTGAGCAGATGGTAGAGTGATGGAAATGAAGCTTAAATAAACTTACCGCAGCAGAGCTATAAAAGCAGAAGCAGATATGGGTCATACATTATTCAGCTAATGACAATGGTATGAATATGGCGGTAACACATAGACAATGATGCGATTACAGTAACATGATTATTTCTTTGTGTTGCAAAACTAATATTACAGTTAAATATCTGTAATCACATGAGTGTTACTGAACACGTGTGGTATTTGTGTGTGTTTTATGTTTCTAAAGGTTAGACATGAAATCTGTGAAATTTATTTCAAACACAACCCCCCTATCAATGCATGTAATTTGTAAGTTACTTTATTAACTGTGACATTTGATAGGAGGTTTATGAATGTGGTGAGAGAGGACATGCAGGCGGTCTGTTTGAAGGAGGAAGAGGCAGAGGACAGGAAGAAATGGAAACAGATGATCCACTGTGGCGACCCCTAAACGAGAGCAGTGAAATAATAATAATAATAATAATAATAATAATAATAATAATAAGAAGAAGAAGAAGAAGAAGAAGAAGAAGAAGAAGAAGAAGAAGAAGAAGAAGAAGAAGAAGTGAAGTATGCACTAATGTAAAGGCCAAACAATTTAAGAGAAGTAATTTGTAATTTGCTATGAATTACTTTTTTGAGTAACTACATGTAAGATATCCAGTGTTTTCTGATAATATGTAAAATAAGCTCTAAAACACAAACATATGACAAATGGGTAGTGCAATGAATGACTTTGTTTCAAAATTTATTTGACTTAGTTTCATGTTACATAATACATACAATCTAATATCATTTTCTCAACTTGTGAATAAACATATCTAGTCCATTTGAAAGGATTTAGGCTAGCAACAACACGTCTGTGAGGATTTGATTGCATTCAGCTACGAGAGCTTTGTGAGGTCAATTACTGATGTTTGATTTCTTCTGGACCACAAAAGTCACTTAAGCTCATTCTTACTGGATGGCTTTTGTTCACTCTAGAGAACTAAGCTAGACGTCTCCACAGCCCAATGCTGGTGAACTAGACACCCCTTTATACCTGGTGTAGCTTGAGAGACCAGATGACCCTACTGGGTGAACCTACTATCAGAGTGTTCCATTCGGTGCTTTTCTTTGAAGACTATATGAAAGTGAAAAAAGTGAAAGTGACTATTTATGTCAATGTGAGAACACACAGCACAGTACAGAGTGAAACACAACAAAACGGGACTTGCAGCAGGGGGCAGCTATGAAAGCTGCCCAGGGATCAGTGACTGGGATGGTACCTTGCTCAAGGGTACCTCAGGGCAAACAACTGGTAAGGGGTTTGAACCCACAATCTTTCAATCCCATGGACAACTCCCTAACCACTAAGCTGGTCCTAGGTAAGACATGTAATCTTACATTAAACATCAGTGTCTCCAGAGTGTTGGCAAATACATGATTGTTGCTGTTCTAGAACAAAATTAGCACAATGAAACAAGAAATGGTATTTTATCCCCAATGCACAACCATCCTTAAAATCACTGCACAAGAGGCTTACCAAGCCATCCAAGGGTGATTTATTCATCAAGACAAAGCTTCAAGTATTTCCCCATTTATTTTTTGGTTGGTTATTCATCACATCTTTACTTAAAAGATATTCTCTCCATAGCTTTATTGCATGGGTGTTCCTAAGGCTCATATTAGCTTTGGCTTTGAGAACAATTTTGTTTTGAACGTTCCCAGTCAGCTGGCAGTAATGTCCTTTACCTTACTCATGTGCTTGCACACAAGGACCAGAATTTCAGGTTTTTAAGTCATGAGTCCCTCCCAACGTAACTATCTTTACCTGTTCGTTGCTGCCCCGATATACAACTTAGCCACATGTTTGGGCTTGATGTTAAAGGACAGAAATGTTTGATTTCTTGACAAAACACTGTACTTTTCTAACAGCTTATTCTGACCAAACTGACTAGCAGTTAAGGGGCATAAACTGCTTATTCCAGCATTTATCCAAACTGCCTCTGGTCTGTAAAGATTTACAATGAGATTTCAGATGATGCTGTTAATATGAGCTGCCTAAGCTTTCTCAGTTGACATGTTAATTGGTTTGAATTGTTTATTCAAACAATGTTTGGTAGCAATAAAACCATTAGAAAGGACACATGCAGTCCCCTTCAAAAGTGTTGGAAGATCAAAAGACAAATATCTTTTCTAAAACAGATCATTTTGTATCTGACCACCCTGTTTTCAAGTAAGCAAAAGTACTGGAATGTGAGAGCCTGAAAGTTGATTGTTGTTACAAGGGTGTGTCCTGTTAGATTAACTGTTTAAACTAAATGTCTTGATATCTACTCCCAATGAAAGCCATGGATTGACCCATCACCCATGAAGAACGTATGGTAAAAAAGGTACTCAACAAAACGACCACTGAGATGGAAAAGCATGCCATTTTAAAACTAAGAAAAGTGGGAAAATCCATGTTCACAAACATTGGGCACAGGCAGAACAACTATTTAGAATTCCCTGAAAAAAAAGGAAACAACTGTTGGACTAAGCAACAGGCATCAAACCCATCAGCCAAGGAAAACTACAGCTGATGACAGTTTGTGGGAGTTGTAAAGAAAACACCCAAAACAACATTCAGCGACATAATGAACAACTTCTACAGGGTCAGGGTGGAGGTATCTCAATCCACTGTTTGAGGAAGACTTTGCAGCAGTTTTATAGAGGCTATACCACCATATGCAAACCATGTAAAAATGTAAAACTGATGAGCCTAAAGGTTTTTGGAACAAAATGTGATCTACTGATGACACAAAGACTAATCTTTACCAAAGTGATAAAAATGCCAAGATTTGGAGATGTTAAGGATAAAAAAGACAAGCTCATCTGTGAAACATGCTGGAGGTAGTGTCAGGGCTTGGGATTTCATGGCTGCTTCTAGAACAGGCTCAATAAACTTTGATGATGCTATAATTCACAATGACAGTCTGTAGGAAAATTTTGTCTGCCAGTTACAGAGAAACCCTTCTGAACTAATCAGGACGAGACAAGACGATGATCCAAAGCAAGCTGCTTCACTGGGTGGGAAAAATGAAATGTTTTGCTCGGTCAGATTTCACCCAGAACAGTCAGTAGCTAATAGATGCTGTTTTAAATCCTGGAAAACCATAACCAAAGGTGAAATCAATAATTTGTCATTGTGTCACAGGCTTCATGCAGTTAGTGCAAACAAGGCAAATCCTGGCAAATATTAAATGGAACTTACTTTACTCCCTGCGATGGGCTGGCGACCTGTCCAGGGTGCGTCCCCCGTCCTCGCCCTGTGTGCGCTGGGTTGGACGCCAGCACTCCCCCTCGACCCCGTTTGGGACAAGCGGCAGATAATGGATGGAACTTACTTTAATTTACTCTAAAACTTTCTGTTCTAATCATTTTTCTCTTTTTGATCAGATGCAAGAGGTGCTGTGATCTGTAACATATCATGTAACCAAGAAATAAAAGCTGAAAATCTGATCCTTCAACTCATGTTCATATTTTCATCTTAAAACCCAAAGTTTCCCATGCATAGCAAACACAAATTAATTGGTCATATTTTTCCACTACTTTTGGTGGGGATTTTAGGCCTATGAATCTCATTTTACAAACATTGAGTTGAGTAAGTTGTATGGTTTCTCTCAGGTACCCCAACACAGGCCGAAGCACACTGACAGGTGTTCAAGAATGAGGTGTGTCTTTGTCGAAAATACTCAGGGTGTTAGAAAACAGCCTTTCTGGTTTTTGGTGTCAGAGACAGTATGGAGGAAGGGGAGAATGGAAAGTTCATTTTTCTGTATAATTAAAGAGAGAAGGAGAGAAAGAGTAACTAACTTGAGGGGTAGGAAGAGGTATGTGGTGTTCTCTACCTCTTCTACCCTTTCATTCCACAGTCATGCCAGATTTGTGTCCTGAGGGCTGCAGCTCTGAATAGGTCCCTAGTTTAGAGTATTCTTTAATAAAGCCACCTAATTCATCAAATTATGATCAGGCCCTTTATAGGGTAAATGATCTGGGAAATACACAAACTCTGCAATACTGTTGCCCTGCAGGGTTTGACATGCTAACCATTTGGCAAATTTTGTCAACCTGATGTGTTCTTAATTAGTCTTGCCGCACAAAGTGACTTCAAAGAAACTTTTGTCGTGGCAGCTTTTCAGTAGTTACACTGGTTCGGACCTACAGTGCTGTCAGTCCTACTTCTTAAAGCTCCAATGACATTCCAACAAGCAGGATAAATATGTGGCCTGGGAGACAGTTACCACAAAACAAGGGTCGAGTTGAAACATGTAGTGTACTGCGGTGAATGCATACACTGCATTTAATAAGATGCACCACGTAATACTTTTCCATGGCAGTTAAGGTTATTAATCTGTTTAAACAAATGTGGGGATCCATGTGGAGAGGAAATGCAAATAATAGCTGGTGATTTCAACAGTATTAACTCAAGCAGGAATGCAGATCTACATCAATGTGATAAAGCTACCTGTAGTTGAAGATTTTCTTTTTCTAATGTTATGCATGGAAGTGATCTCATATGATAACGTATATGTCATACTATGCTGTAATCGATTCATTCATGCTCTGTCTACAATGAATTATTTTGAGCACAGCAATTTGCATTGTTGAACGATCTTCACATAAAATCATCCAAAATCCCTTGCAGCCCAATGCAGTATCTCCATTTTTGTTAAAAAAAAAAACATGTGGCTACATTTGGAACTTGCTGTTGTTTCAAATTATAGACAAATTCACATTTTACATTACTCTGAAAAGCAAATTGTAGCACATTGACAAATTTGACATTCAAAGTATAGGATAGTAAAATTGTAGAATGTTGTCAGAATCACAATCAGAAGCTACTGCAAGGCAGAATTTTTATGTTTTATTATCATTTAATTCTTATTTATTATTATTGTTGTTGTTGATGTAACTGACTATGTATTATCTTTTTTATATAATTTAATATATTATTATATTATATATATTATAATTTATTAATTATTTTGAAATAATAATATTTTATTGTACCTTATTTATACATACATTATAAATAAACAATTCAGTATTTATGTTGCAAAATTTATATTTTATTATACATTGATCCTAATATTCCTAAGTTTCATGTGTATGAGTTGCTTTTTTTAACAGCTTCAGAAAAAAGGACTAAACCTTATTGATGCTGAATATTTTCAGCTGAGCATTTTGGGCTGCTCTCTCTTTATTCTAAAACATCGTTTTTGTCATTAACTTCAACTGAAGTGAATTTGTTAAATTACTTAGGAAAAGTAAGGCAGTCAGTATTCCAAGTCTTAAAAAAGTAAGATCAGTTTTTACAGTTTACAGTCTAAACAAAGGTCTTTTGATCTGGAAAAAAAACCCAAAAAACTCTGGTGTGACTGATCAACACCAGGCAAGCTGGAAACTATTTGAATTTAAGTTTTGACAGTTTTTTTTTTTTTT